>CM032892.1:7725000-8325000 GCA_019176425.1 Megalops atlanticus | reverse complement strand
AGTGTTTCTTAATGTTTTTTTTTTTTTTTTTAAATTACTTTCTTCCCACTGTGTCTGAAATTCTTAAAGTGTATACTTCAGAACTGAACACTGTACTCTTGTGACAGAAAAGTTAACCTTGATTTTATGATCCATTTTCAGAGCTATCAAGATGTGGGACCTTCGGAAAAACTACACTGCCTACCGCCATGACCCTGTGCCCCTGCAGGTGTTTCCCTACCCGGGGTCCAGCACACGCAGACTGGGTGTGTGCCTAAACTCACCTCTCTCCGGGACATTGCCTGGCAGTTTTCTCTCTTTGAATTTGTCTGTTTTGAATGCTAGAGTTGATGGGAAGGTTTTTTTTCCCCTAATGTGTGCCTTTGTTGTTCTGTGTGGCAGGTTACTCTGGACTTGTGTTAGATTCCACTGGCTCCAATCTTTTTTCCAACTGCACTGATGACAACATCTACATGTTCAATGTTACGGGGCTGAAAACAACTCCAGGTAAAATCTAAATGCTTTATAATGCTTCCAAACCAAAGTCCCTGTGCATGACTCCACAGTAGATATTTGCCAAGTTACTTAACCAAAATTAAGGAAGACAGTTGCTGAGTGTGATTTCAGTTTCTTTGAAATCCAAAGTCGCCTACAGTTTTGGAAGACGTTAGCGTTAAGGTCGCAGATGACATTTTTAATGGGACGTGAAATTTGTTCCACCTATAAGTCACTTTCTTCTTTCGCCAAACCAAAGTAACACCATGCACCAGCCTATAAATGTCACTGTGTTGTTCTCCCTCTGCTTTCTGCTGTCGCACTGGCTGTAAATCCAGTCTGTATCTCTCCTATTTATCCTTTTGTACCATACAGAGAGAGGTTAAAGTAAACCTCTGCCTTTCATGTTTGTGCCTTGGTTGAGTGCCTACTCTTAAGTAACTGGAATGTTCCGCAATTGATACACTCTATAAAAGAAAAGAAACGTATAATGAATTTAGGGATGGTTTAATTATTAATAAAATTTTGGCAATTAACTCATTCATGTATTTGACCTAAGGTGGCTTTCTTGAGGTAAAATTTCTCATAAGTTTATTTATACTTGGGTTAGCATAGGCAAAAAAGTTTAATATAAATGGAGACTTCAGTGAGGGAGGGACTACAAGCAATTTCCCCTTACCTTTCTACAACAATCTCAGAAATATCTGAACTTTGCACAGCCTGCTTGAGTACCTTTACACCACTAGGTGGCGCTTTGGCCATATTGTGCTGTGTATGTTCTTTTTGTGGCAACAGTTGCTGGGGAAACGGGCGCTGTTTATAGCTTGGGACAAAAGCCCTCAAAATGTTTACGCAAAGTTAAAAGTCACGTCAGTCTTTTGCCATTTCCATAGCCACATTGTCTTCTGTTATCTTATAAACAAGGTTTAATTTTTCTTGGGTTTCAGTGAGATTACGGTTTGTATGACTATACATATCTAACGTCAAGGGCATATAGCAACACTGTATCTCAGAATACGTTACATGTAGACATACAACAGCACAATTAAGTGTGGTGATGAAAGGTGGGTTTTTTTTTTGTCCCCAGCTTGATCAAATGTCGTGTTTTGCAAACCATCCAGATGGATTTTGTGGCACAGTGTGCACGCTTCACCCACGTGGTGTAGATAATCAATCTCCCCCGCTCTCCCCATAACGCGCCGCTGTCACGTCCGATGTCACGCGCCAGGCGCTGAAGGAGCAGCCTAATTTGCAGGGAAAGAGAGGCGGCTCGGCCTGGCATCCAGTGACGGCAGACCTGGCAACACTTGAAAAGTAGACATTCAAAACCCTGTTGGCCTTGGAAAAGACATTGCATGCCAACCTTTTTTTTTTAATCCGAATTTTGTAAAGGTGTTTGTGTTCCGTTGCATCAGAGTCTGCCGGGGAGTGATTTTTTTTCCCCCCAATCCATTATGTGTGGCGAATTAAGGCACAAACGTTCAGTGTGTTGGCGTGGGCTCTGTCCTTTGCTCTCATCTCGGTTACTTGCCTCCAGGAAAGCTCTGCTGCCGAGTTGCATTAGGGCGCCTTTGCGAGCGGTGACGTTTGACAGCGAGGCTAGACTGTCATATGCACGCCAAGAACTCTTCCTCGTCACAGTTAATTGCCTTACGAGCTGGTCCCCGCACTGCGGAACGGGCGGTTTGCTCATGCACGCACCGCCTGTGGGAAGCAGCCTGATGAGGCCGTACTGACACGTGGACGGATGTCACGATTGCTCCGTGTCCCTTTGTCTTCTTGCTGGTTCCTCTGGCCCTGTATCACAGACAAGGCATGACTTGTATGTCCTTTGGATTATAAAATCAGCCGACAAGTTTTTTTTTTTTTTTTTTTTTTTTGTTGCTGTTGTTGAATCAACACGCCTCGAGTCCATTGTGTCCAGTAAGCACGTCTTCTGTTCTCCTGTTGATTGGGCCATTGTTTGCAGTGCACATTTTATTGAATTTTTATTAAAATTGCTGAGCTGATCGAGCGTAACCATAGAGTGAGCTTAACCGCAAATACTCGTATGCAGATGCGTTGGCATTTTATTTCTATGCAGTCTTCAGAATACCCCCTGCAGTGTTAATGGATGAAAATAAAATGAAAGATAAATAATTTTGATTTTGGATGTGAGGTTTTCTTTTGATTAGTGAATATTACCATTGTGAACTTGGTAGCGTAACTTGTTGACTTGTTTTCCTTTTTCTTAAAAAAATATTTTTTTAAAAACGATTGTTTCTTTTTGTCCCACAGTGGCAGTCTTCAACGGTCACCAGAACTCTTCGTTTTATGTGAAGTCCAGCGTGAGCCTGGATGATCAGTTCCTGGCCAGCGGCTCGAGTGACCATCAGGCCTACATCTGGAAGGTGAGGCCGTTTCCTCTGGAAGAGGGTGCTTTGCGGGGCACTCTCTTAACACCCATGTCAGTGCATCCTCTTCCGCACAGTGCATTTCTGCTGCCCTCCGCTGGTTTGTTTAGACTGTGATTAAGCAGCCATAGAAGAGGTTGTGTCTCTAAATCAGTGTTTCTCAACCCTGCTCCTCGCGGCACCCTGTCCTGCATAGCTTCATTCTATCCTTGCTGCTTGATTAAATCAGGTGTGCTCAGCTAATAAAATGTGCCACTGATGAATTCAGTCAGGTAGGTAGAGCAAGGATAGATAGAAGATATGCAGGACAGGGTGCCGCGAGGAGCAGGGTTGAGAAACACTGCTCTAAATCACTGACTGACCAGTTCCCCAGACAAATATGGTTGAAATGTACACACAGAGAACCACTGATGTAGTCTCTGTTCTTTAGCCTCTAAAAAGCAGCCATCCTTAAGTTTCTCAAAAGCAAAGATCCACTTCCCACAAGAAATGAAAATACTCTGCATGCCAGTGTATGGATTGTATACCTACTGGGGTCTTGTGTTGTGTTAACCTTTCCTTTTCCTTTGGGCTATTTTCAGATTTCTGACCCAAAATGTGCTCCCGTGATGCTACAGGGCCACAGCCAGGAAGTGACGTCATTGGCATGGTGCCCCACAGATTTCACCAAGGTGACTAAGCTTGTGTGTGTGTTTGAGAGAGAGAGAGAGAGAGAAAGCGAGAGAGAGAGAGACTTTGGAAAGGAGTCAGTCACATAGACGTGTGCTGACTTCTGGCATGGAGATTTCTATTGTATTTCGCTAAATTTTCACAATTTGCGTTCAGATCTGCTGTCTTTGTTTTCCAGTTGACAGATGATGACAACAAGGCTTTTTCAAACAAATGTTTTTGACAAATTCTTCATGATAAAGTTTCATCATGGAAGTTAAGTCCACATGAGCTCTAAAAAGGCAACACAACTGTTTGACACTTCAGTGAAGTAGCTGACATGCTGCTATTTTCCCTGGGGCAGATGCCTTTGCCTTGAATCTGCTCAGAATCTGACTCGGTCTGCCAGAATCTAGCTCAACGGATTCAAACTTGTGTAACATTCCTTTTATGTGGTGTAAAGTGAATCCTTGGAAGTATTAAGTTTGGATACATGCGTGGGGGGTGTGTACGTGTCGTGTCCTGTGTAACCTTTGGGATTTCTGCTGCAGATCGCTTCGTGCTCGGACGACAACACCATCCGGATCTGGCGTATGCACCGGGGGGGCGAAGGAATGAAGTCCTTGATTGGCGAGGCCAATCTGGTGGGCTGGGCATGTCGGAAGCCTCCCTTAGAAGGGGGGAGCTCTGGTGAGTGCATACTACCCATCAGTCCTCTCCCTGACCTATCACTCTGTAGCGGCTCAAATTATGTGGCATTACTTTTTTTTTGCTAAACAGACTCCCTCTTTAAGGTGAATGGAGTAGGCTTACCTTTTACATACTGTCAGTGTTACACAGCTGGATATTTACCGGAGTAATTTAGGTCAGTTTGCTCTGTGATACAATGACGAGTTTGCATTTGGATATCAAGCTAGTTAGTTGTCTAATACTGTAAATGTTAAATACCTCAAATAGTCATTGATGTTATTACTGTAGCTGGGTATTTTCTCCTCTCCTTGCTCCTAAAGCTGCATTGGTATTTCTTTGGCTTATGTTCACCATTACTTGAATTGCTTATATGAAATTACCTCTGTGACAATCCCCTTGTGAAGAGCACTGTATCCGATGGATTTTGATTTGTTGATTGAAAACCTGCTTTTTCTCCTGTCCTTGTACAGGGCCCACAGGTGTCACGGAGCGCACCCCAGCCAAGAGTCCCAGGACAGAGAGTCTGGGGCCCCTGGCCTCCCCCCAGGCTGCTACCTGTGCCCCCAGTGGTGCTGACCTCCCCTTAGCTTCGAGCACCTTATCTACCCCCCCTCCCCAGGGGAGCAAGTCTCATTTGACAGCGAGTCCTGTGCAAACACCCCCCTCCTCAATCAGACGCTGGCTTGCACGCACACCTGGTTCTCCCAGCCTGTCGGCCTCCAGCACACAGGCCACGCCCCCTCCCAGGAAGGCCCTCAGCCCCTGCCCACAGAGCCCCGCGCTGGCCCCGCCCACTCCCTCAGAGAGGCGTGTCAAGCGGCGGCTGGAACCCGGCGAGGGCGGGGCTCAGGGGTGCGCGGGGAAGTGCGACTGCGTTACCGAGCTGTATCCCACGGCCAAAAGGAGGCGGGGCCTGGGGGGCGTGTGCTGCCCCACCCCGGATGATGACTGCAAGGACACGGAGGCCGGTGGGGCGCAGGGGGGTCAGACGGAGCAGAGGACCTCTTCCAAACGGGCAGACAAGGAGAACAGCTCCCCTGGGCGTGCCGACTGGCTGTCGGCCTTGGGCCAGAGACTGAAGCAGGGGCGGGGAAGTCCCTCAAGGAGCCCCAGCGCCACCAAGAGGCAGGACAGCAGAACAACAGCTTCACTGGTGCGTGCATTGCACCATTGCAAAAAATGTGATAGGTTCCTTGTTGCTCTTATATTTTATATGGTTTTTTGTTTTATTTAAAAAAAAAAAAAAAGCTGAAGCAAGGTATTCGTTTTACAAAAAATAATGATGGATATTTCAGGTTCCTCTGAGCAAAACATCCTTGATAAGAGATCTTAATTTTTTCATATTTGTTTTCCTTATTTCAGGCAATGCGCTCTCCACAGTCCATGAAGAAGATCTCCTCCTACTTCCAGAGGATGGCTCCGTAATGGACAGCCATGACCGGTGTGGGTGGGGTTTGCTGACGTGGGCGGGACTAGACTGCACCAATGTGACTCTGTCAGAAAGGACTCTGATTAGGTCTATGCAGCAGAGAGCTCCACCTTAATGTTTTATTTTCATCAACTTGCAAACATCCCTATCAATGGACCTTAACACACTTGGAGAAGTACACAAAATTAGTCCCTAAAGTGCTGCCAAATTATTGACTCAACTCCTCTAGTTATAATTTAGTGGGCTGGTTTGGCCTTCAGTTTGTGGCACATTTCTTAAATGTTTGTATTTTGTATATTAGTATATATGTACATATGTTTTATGTCAGATATATATATATTTTTAATCTAGGGATTAATGTCATATTTCATTCTCTTCACTTTATTAAAAACAAGGCAGGGTGAAAACAGCAGCCTTGGCTGACTTGTCTATGCAGATGAAGCTATAACAGGAAAAAAACATTACATCTAGAATAAAATATTTAAAATGATCTCAAACGTATCAACAAGCTACACAAGCTTTGTGTATGTGGGGGGGAGCTTTTCCCCAGTCATTTTCAATGAAATGAATTGAAAATGCTTCTTGCATCCAAGAGTTCTGCCCCCCCTTGTCCTCTAATGAGAAAATAATGAGCTCTTAACTCCAATGAGGATCAGATGACTGGGTGACATGTCTGTTCTTTCTAGTTGCTGCTGTATACTTTAAATGGGTGTTTGTGTAGACAGGTTTTCTCCAGTTACAAATTGTACATAACATACCTTAGTGTATCCCTTTCTAATTGTTCAGATGCAATTCCTGAATGTGCCAAAATTACTTGTGCATAAGTTTTTTTCTTCTACTTTCTATATGTGTATATGTACGTATTAACTGCTGACTGTTGGAGATTTTTGTATATAAATTTTGAACTGAGAATGTTTGTTAACTACATTTGTCATTGATCACGCATATGGTTTACCTGGGTGCGCAAGTTCAGAGGGGAAAAAAAAAAATCTGTGTCTTTATTTTCCTCTGCTTTGTTTCGCATCTCTTCCACAGCTGACTTTCCACAGACTTTCATTTGTTTATGATGACAAGGTTTGGTGCCAAACTTGGGCCACAATTTGCAAACAGGTTTTTCTATTTATGTACACAGCTTACACAGTGGATATTGCTTCCAGCCAAGTGGAATGCTTTGCTCTCCCCTCTGTTTCCCTGCTTGTCACTAACCGCGTCACTTTCAAGCGTGGTGCTCCTTGACTCCAGTAGTTGTTCTTCCCCAGTTGTTCTGTTGTGCCAGTATGCTTGTAGAATCAGGCATGCTGTTTTTTTCCTAATGCGGGCAGTTTACTCGTGTCCTGTCTTATGTTGACATGTACATCCTGAGCTTGCTGTCGCCTGTCGCTTTGTCCTCTGACACACTGCTTGTGTTTCGTCTGACCCCTGTCACACCCCCAAGACAAACGCACAGCTTCCTGGCAGAATATAACCAATAACCTGTGATAACCTCACTTTTTACCGTGTGCATGACGATAAAACGAGTGTTTAAAAAGCCATATAGAGTTAGGCCTGTAAAATGGTCATAGCAGGAAACAATGTGTGGCAGAAGGGTTGGTGCAAAAACAAACAAAACCACAAATGCCCTAATAAATGACATTGCACAGATCAGGGTTTCACATTGAACATATTACTTTTGCTGAATTTTCATAACACTTCATAATTTAAACAACATAATGGATCCCACCTGTGGCCAAGTCCCTGCGCACAAAAGATGCCAGTCCCCTATTTGGTTTACATAATGATACTTCATTAATCTCTGGGAGGTGTTATTTGGACAAAACAGATGGTGCGACAGCTCTTTAAGAGGGTATTGCTTTTCTAAGAAAGGTCAAGATGTTACAGCATAAAGCACTTGCGGTAAATAATAGTCGCACTAAACTGTCTGTCCATAACGAATAGTGGGTATTACAAACGTATAAATGCAGTGAATTTCTTGCTTTGATGTTCATCACATGTTTTTTTTTAAAAAAAACACAATTCAGGACTACAGGCTCAACCGTGTAATCGACATGAAATATGGCAAAGGTCACGAAGGACGCTTGTATTCAGAAGATCTGGAATTAAGCCATTGTTCACCAATTCCATTTTCGCAGCTTTTTTCTTCGCAGGCAAACGACAATGAATACTGCAGGCCGGCATACGAAATTTAAGCAAAAAAGCAAAAGCCACACATCTAACATAGCCATGAATAAACTCATCAGACAAACGAGAAGAGCTGAAAAACAGCACGAAAGACCGCAACCTCAACAGACATGCGTAGAGTATTAGTGGCAATTAAGGATCTCTTCGCCGAGTCACGTGCTGTTTAAATTGCGCTTCACAACACACCATATCCCTAAACAAACTTTTAATAGCTAAAACGTGTTGCTTCAACTTGCTCCGCACAAATGTTCGCATTTTTTTTGTTAGAGTCATTCAGTTTCTTTTACTGTTGACTGCATTACTTTACTTCAGGATGGTTCATACGATCGGGGCTCGTCCAGTTGGAGGCGGCTGGACGTATACATATGGCCTGATAAAGATGCCTGAACAAACCCCCAGGAAAGGATAACCAACCTCTGACACATTGGAACCGGATGCGTTCGAGAGCGGAGAGGGCCCTATCTTCTCTCTCCGTTCACAATGCTGCGCATTGGTTGTCTTTGCCGCTGGCTTCCTAACCGCCACTTCATCGCTTTTATCATGACTGTCATGACTTCCAGTGCCACACAGTTTTTTTTTCTCGTTTTGCTGAAGGGACATGTGAACTATTGGTCACTATTGGTCTCAACTCATACGTCTAAGATTTTATTTGACTAGCGAATTCTACAAACCGCATTGGTTTACATAAAACTATTGCTCTGGATAGGTCAATCCGGGAGCAACTCGGCTTTAAAGTGATTGGAAATTCCTGCTTTACCGTTAAGCAATTGAAGCATCACTCTATCAGAATAGCTTGTGTCCCATCTGTTCAGTTTTTGGATCTATTTTGGCCCATCATCTACCTTAATTTATTAAATCGGTGGAATTAAGCTACACTGGAACAAGGGATCCCGTACATGGCGACGGAACTAATGCACTGCATCAGAATAATGGCATCAGTTTCTTACTCTGTCGAAATGTTGCTGCCCATTCCCCAGGTAGTTACATTCTTAAAGGGCTACTATAAGTAGCCAGATGTACAAAAGAAAATTCAAGTCAATGAAGACTAATACAGAACTGCGCTACACACTAGCTTTACATAGTGAAACACATTTAATGTTTAAATGTCAGCGAAAGCAGACTTCAGAAAGCTATAGTTGGTCAAAGTATAGATTCATACTACCAACACTTGCTGGTGCTACACTCCATGCATATTTTTTTCTTTTGCATATGGGTCTATTTATATGAGCGCGTCCTTTACGTCTGTCAGTTGTTCGCGTTCTCACTTTTCATTGGCTTGATATATGTCACTCTATAAACAATCCGTCGCAATATTCGTCGGGGGAGAGCCTATTCTTAATTGAATTCCATTGGCTAAAACAGTTGTGGGCTGATCACCGAGACTCCTTAGGCTCTGGTTGGACAATACACCTGTCTATCATATCGGCATCAAATAACAAAGAACGGCGAGTCGGCACAAACAGCCTGGTCGCTGTTGTTATTCCGCTGGGGGAGACTACGACGGCATGTCGTAGACTTTATGGATTTTTTAGCTAATTAAATTATTTTAAAAAAAAAGTTGAACTTGAACTGGAAGCATCGTGAAAAAGACGCATATTTACAAGACTTTGACTTCCCTTGCGTTTTTTTTGAGTTAGCGGATGCGTTTGAAAATGTTTCCGTTGGTATTGTGGTTGTTCAGATAGTTTGAGATTTCCAGAGGCTGGTCTGTGCAACATCTTGCCAAAAATACAGTGCACAGGAGGAAGACGCGAAATGAGATTCTGCATGCATTTTAGAAGACATCATGGTTTTCAACATCAGAGCCCGATATAAAATGTGATTCTTTTTAAACCGATTTTTTTCCCTAATTTACGGATTTTCCCCTGACTGGAATATTTCGTCATTTTGTCTTTTTTGGTCCAAAGTGTAGACTAGGTAGCTAGCTAGCTAACTTAACTTAACTTTGGCAACCTGTAGATTTCCCAGCAGGGCACGTTGTTGGTGCTAGCTAATGATCCACTTTGCTCTTTTCACGGTCTGGATTTTATTATTTTCGGAAATAAAGGCGATCAGTAAAAAGCAGTCATTAGATGTGCTAGTTTTCTAAGATTCCGAACACTTAAGTGAGCTTTGAGGAGACAAATCGTATGACCCACACTGTTGATTGAAATTGACAGTCGTGGATTACACAAGAATTGTGGCGAGTAAGATCTTCGAGTAGTTTTGCTGTCACATTTGAACTTATAGTCGACTTTTTTGATGTGCCGAAAAATATAGCTAGCTAGCTAGCTAACGAAGTGTCACCCTAAGCCTGAAGCGAGTGGATGTGTTAGCCGACTGAAAACGTTTTTTTCAGTAATTGCATCAAAATGTCGGCTATCTCTGCATCGGAGAAAGTGGACGGGTTCACGCGAAAATCTATGAGAAAGGCCCAGAAACAGAAAAGGTCGCAAGGATCGTCTCAGTTTCGAAGCCAGAGCTCCCACGTTGAGCTTTCGCCGCTGCCGCCGCTCAAAGGTAAGGAGATAAAAAGCGTCCGAAATAGGCTTCGTTCCCGTGTTGTAATAGCGGATGGCGTGGCCAGTTACATCGTTGGTAGCTTGCAAACACGACCAGGGACGAAAGGACACTTATGGAGTTGACCAAATTGATAGTTGCATTGGAGTGACATTTAAACATTAGTGAAATGGGCTATCTGTGCAGCGACCTGATTAGGTATGTGTCGTTCTAAGAGTAACATACAGTTTTAAAGTTGTGGGTAAATACTAGCACAGTGAGGGAGCAAGTGCAAAACGACATGAAATGCTTAAACATACATGTTCCACAGGACATCGAGTGGCACGGAATTGGGCATGGAATCATTTTTTGACACTTGCATCTAAGACAACAGATAATGTGTCACAGATAAAACATGAATCCAATCGGTTTTGTTTTGGATTTGGCTGAATGTTTTTTGGGGGTTGGAGTCGTTCGATCGCTTTTATGGAAGACATCATTTTAATTATTATGTTTTAAATTGAAAAGAACTTGCAATTATCTTAAGTGTTTTGTGTTAAGCTCAAGTAGTGTGCTTAACTACATAGGTTATCGAAACTGATCTTGCGTCCGCTGTGACCCCTGCATCTTTTAGCTGGTTTGACGAACGATCCGAACCCAAACATGAAAGCAATGGTGTGAATTTATAGCTGTGTGCGATATTGCGATAGGGCTAACTGTTGTTGAACAGTTTTGCACACATGCAGACAGATATATCCTTTCTTTAACCACCTCTGAAGCTTTTCGTTATGCTCACTATTGGAATACCCTAAAGCATTTTTCCTCGCAACTGCTTTTGAAGCACGCGCACTCTTTTACGTAATAGAGGGGTGAGGTGCGAATTTCACATTGCGCTAAATTAATGATCGGAAAATATCGGAGGGTGAGAGCATTCAGTCGGAAGCTATTGAATTGTCAATGCTGGCATGTCATGTCGGCAAAATTATATAAAGGGAATCGGCCAGCATGCAGGTAGCTATTTTGATCGTCAAAATCGAATGGTAACACTGACACGGGATTTCCTGGTCTGTGTTATGGCCTTGCCGATTCGTTTTGATAAGTCGTATGAATATGGAGATAGACTCCGAGTTATGATTTGTGTGCTTGAGAAAATGACAGTGTTGGTATTTAGAACGCAACAAAATCAGGTTTGTTTGCGACCTACAATCAACACTCAGGCCGTCACAAAGTTAAATAAAATACTTTTTTTGTTTTTTTTAAAGGTAGGCCTAATTGCATATTTTCGCATATTGACAGAGTAGGGGGCATAGTGGCTCATTCTTATTGCAGCGCTTAAATTGGGGGGAGCTGGTAGAGGTGAAGAGTGACCTGAGATGACTCGAGTGTGGTGGTCACTGAGTCTGAATTGCTGATGCTGTGATTTAAGGGAAAGACAGTAGCTTTCTAAAAATGGTTCAGGGTCATCCTCTTTCTGCAGAATTCATTCTTTGCACCAATAACACTTTATTATGTGACAGATGAATTATGCTATCTTCAATTTTATCAGTGCTGTTCACTCAAGTTGATATTTCATTATCAAAATGATTGTTTTCAACAGATTTTATGAAATGGATAAATACAAAAATAATCATAAACAGAACGAATGACCTTCCTGTACACTTAATGTCATTAAATTCCAAACTGGCACTGTTAGCCCCCTTTGTCAAAACTCACCCAAAAATTCTCAGAACCCTGTTTAAAAGGATAACATTCCAATTATTTGAAAAGTTTGAAGCAATTTGTAACTGACCATTGAAAATCCACTGAGCAACATCCTGTGTGGTACATGTAAATTAAAGAATGCACACATTTTCAGAAAATGCCTGTTGCAGTTGTGTGTTTGGAAAAAAATGCAGAAAACAGCACTAAACCTATTTTGGAAAGTTCAAGATTTGTTGTAGGTGTTCAAGAGCTTGCACTGAAATAATACCAATACATAAGAGTGAGAGAACTGATTTCCATATGAGAAGAAAGAAACAGAGGGAAATGCCTCAGGATAGCCACCAGTTGCATACAATGTAAACTGTAGGTGCAGTTTACATGTAGATGTTTTGGTCACAAGACATGCCAGTAAAGGCATGTGCGCTGAAATGCGTTTACTGTGTGTTTTCCTGAGGGATCCGTTTTTTGTTTCTTAATGAAGGATGCATACTTGCAACTCCAGCAGACTTTGGAATTCTCCTCTGCGTAAGACCATACTTCCAGTGCTAGTGTGTTCATGTGTTCGTGTTTGTTTTGTGAGCTATGGTTTACTGCACCATTTACTTCATCAGTCTTTGCTGGAGTTCTGGAGTAATGGCCTACGTGTGCAGTCTTGAACCTCATTTGAGATCTTCAGAGCCAAGACACACATAACTATAGCATGGGTTGCTGGTTCGATTTCCCGCTGGGGCACTGCCATTGTACCCTTGGGCAAGGTACTCAACCCAGAATTTCCTCAGTAAATATCCAGCTGTATCAGTGGGTAATGTGTAAAATTGTAGCCTTTAAGTCATTCTGGATAGGAGCATCTGCCAAATGACAATAATGTAATGTAATTTTTCTACAATGTGGAGAGTTGCCACTGTGCGTTGGCCTGTATATTGGTTAGACATCGTAGAACAATTTTTGCATACAACAATAATTAAAGCTCTTTATGGGAAATAAAACTAATTTTGTATTGATAGCAACACACTGTGTGTCTGTAAAGTCAGGTTTTTCAAGATCAGACTTATCGAAGTTACAGACGTTTTACATACACAGTAATCCAGATCTAATCCTGCTGACATTTTGCCAAAATGAGTGCTGACGAAGCAGTTCAAACTTTTTTTTTCCTTATGTGTTTTATTTCTGTGGGCAGCTTTGTTAGTTTAGATAACCCTGCATGCATTATGATACGTTTAACTCCTTAGAAGAATCTAGCTGTCATATTTTACCTCCTGGCTTCCTGATGTGATGTAATGACCTCCATGCCTTGCTTCCTTTTTGATGCCAGTTTGTTTACTGGTTTGTGCTGACCTGTTCTGTTAGTTTTGATAGAGGTGGTACTGTTTGCAGCTGGGATTTAGGGAGAATGTGAATGTCCTGAAAGATAAAAATCTGAAATCACTCTTCCATTTTAATAGTCTTAAAAAAAAAAAAACAGACACTTTGTTTCCATGGTTGTGGCACAAACAGGCTAAATTATTGCATGTTAGACAACTGTGTTGAAGTTTTAATTAAAAATAGTTGTCTCTGCAAAATGAGTGATGGTGGCTATTTCTGTCACTGCCAATAAACCAAGTAATTGTTGACAAAAAATCAAAGTGGTTCTCTCATTTAAAACTCAGAACAGGCAGGCAATGTTTTATATCTTGAGCGTATATTACCTAGATTTACTGACCCGCTTTTCAGGCAAGTGAAAGGAGAGAGAAAGTTGTAGTAAGATGATGACCTCCTTTGTCAGCATGGCAGTGTGGAAGGTCAGGTATGCTGCTATTATCTGATGGGCGCACGTGCCAGTTTGTTATCCCACATGAATACAGACCAGCTTGTGCTGAAAATGAGGAGACTGAGCGATAAGCGGCACCAAACCCTATCGGGATTCAACCAGAGGAGCCCAGAGTCATCACTGCTTAATCCACAGTGAATAATTTCTGCCCCAAGGGACTGGTGGTATAGTCCCAAAACCAAAAACGTGGGTAGGTCATTCATTTCACTGCTTTCTAAAAAGCCAGTCACAAAAAAATGTGACCCAGCACAAAAAGAAATGAAGTGACATACTGTTTTTTTTGTGTGTTAGTAAGGAGATAGTCACTCAATTCTGAATTGTAATGCAATTCCTTTATCATTCAGATTCGCATTAACATACTTGCTACATAAAAATTGAATTAATATACAGCACAGTATCAAGTGAATAATTAGGAATGGTCCGCAGGCTGTACCACAGGCTACATTTGTGAGGAAAAAGGGCCTGGAGATGGGCTGCAGATTTAAGCACTCTTTTAAGTCACTCTTAAGTGTCAAAGTGGCTGAGATGCTGGTATTTTGGAGGTGTGATAATCCGAAGTATTGCTGTCGAGGCTTCTTTGTGGATGTGGGCTGTTGCAGTAGGTGTGTGGGTGTCTGCAGTACTCTTTGTGCTGTGTAGGGAAACATGTGCGCAAGATGTTTTTGTTTGCTCCCAGGTCAGCTTTACCCTGAAAGCCAGCCCATGCTGGACTGGCAGCACGGAGAAATCGGTACACATACTGTATACAAAACTGAGCCAGAGCTGCTGACCGAAAGAATATTGACCTCTTTAAAATCTACCTAGTATGATCTCACTGTGCAATTCCAATGTATTTTAGTTCATTTTTATAAATGTCTGGCATTTTTGCTCTATGTTTATCTTCTTTTAATGCCATGTGATTAAATGCAATATTGTATTTCTTTACGTTATTCATTTGCTTAACATATGCACTTATACAGCGTGCCCTGGCTTGCATTTTACACATTAACCATTTCTGCATTTGGATATTTCCTGAAGCAATTCAGGTTAAACACCTTTTTCAAGGGTATCATAGTTCTGTGAACCAATAACCTGTTGGTTGTAAGCCCTGCTCTTTAAAGTATAACTGCAGATTTAAAAAAGTATGTGCTGTTTACCACCTTTACTGTAGTACAGCTGCACACCAAAGAGCCCTCATTTTTTAAGCATGAAAAGCGGGTTAATTTGAAATTCTTTTGTTGTTTCATGTCCAGCGGCACGGTTTTCAAAGCCTCATACAAACCCCATAATTTTTCTTCCAATGTTGAAGGGGTAACTGTCCATTTCAGATGAAATCCTAAGAAGCAAGAACAACATCCCTGTTAAAATGTAAATTGATTATTTGGTGCGAGACAGTCATCTAAACATGTTTTTAGGGCTCATATTGAGATTGTAAAAACACTGGCTTGTTGCAAAGAGTCGGTGCTCAAGTATCCACTCACTTCTTGGAGTGGAGAAAAGTCCCAATGTTGCTGCTTTGTGACTATAAACTGAGAAAGTAATGGGAGAGGTCTGTGCTCCTGGGAGCATTTTGTTCACGCCATTTGCATGCCAAATGGTGTGGGGTAAGGAGAAACATAAAAATAGTTGTTTGAGGGTTTAGTGCTGCTTAAACTGCTATGCCAGACAGCAGCTATAGAGCGCCTAGTGATATGACTCAAATATATTGTGTAGAAAAGAATACAGAAGTATGAAAAACATGAAATAAAATGTGATGTTGATATTTTTACTTAAAACACAGAGACGTCTTTGCAGCAAAAGATGCAAGTCCCTGAAGGTTGCTCCTGAGCACAGGAGAAAAGGAATAAACACAACCAAAGAGAAATTATTCGTTTTGGACAGGCAGTGAACTTCATACTGTTTTGGCCTCAAGCCTTTGTCAAAAAACACAAAAGTAACCTTCAGTTACTTCAATATTACATAAGGTAACTGAATATAATTTTTTCATTTTGGTTTATGGCTGACATGTGCAGTGATATCCAATTATAAGACGGAGAAACAACCTGAAACAAATTTTCTTTGTCTGTGTGACTTTTCTCCTGCACTGATATTTCAGCAGTGCCCAAGTCTGTGATCCCCAGCTGTCTGTACTGAGCACCTGAATCCGTGATCCCCAGCTGTCTGTACTGAGCAACTGAATCTGTGATCCCCAGCTGTCTGTACTGAGCAACTGAATCTGTGATCCCCAGCTGTCTGTACTGAGCAACTGAATCTATGATCCTCAGCTGTCTGCAATGAGGGACAGAGTCTTTGATCCTCAGCTGTCTGTACTGAGGGACAGAGTCTTTGATCCTCAGCTGTCTGTACTGAAGGATAGAGTCTGTGATCCTCAGCTGTCTGTACCGATAAACAGGGGTCAGGAGGTTAAAGGGTGGAGGTCAGGGCCACAGCCAGCAGTGAGCTCCTGGAGTTGACGATGAACAGAAGAGAGGACAGACAGCTGTGGAAAGAAGGCGGAGGGTCCCTTTGCTCTTTGCAGCTGCTGAAAGTTCGTCCGACAGGTCTGTCAGGTTCCGCTCGTGGGAAAAGCACTTTTTCACAGTCAGGTGGCAGAATCACAGAAGATGGATTAGCCTCTCACCTCGGGTTGAGGTGTTGAGTCTTATTTCGGTGAACCACAACATGTCTTTCCATTAGTCCCCACAGGTGTGAGAACAAACTATCATGCAAAGAAAATTCACCAGTATTTGAAAGCTCTTGTTGAATTAGTTATGCTGCATTGGTTAATTTCATGTTTTATTTTCAAGATAAATATTTGCACTGTTTGAAGCCCTCAGATGTGTCATTAAAACATGACATTTACCTACTTTTTTGCACTAATATAATATACTAGATTATCATCAACTCCTCATTTTATGAATACATTTGTTTTCTGTTTATATATTTATTTTACTTATTTGGCACATATTTATATCCAGACTGATATACAAGGCTAAAGGAGCCAGATAGTTCAGATGGTAGGACGATGTGAAGTAAGGCATGAAAGGTGTAGCCGCAGTGTGTGTGTGTGTAAAAGTGGAGTAGTGGGGTTTCTCCAGGTGCTCTGGACACCCTGTCAGATGGAGCTGTGCACTCAACAGGCTGTTTTGACACGCCTAATTCATGGGCTGGCATCTTGAAAGGCCTGTTTGACTGACTGGCTGTGGGCCGCCATGCAGAATGCTACCTCTCTCGGCCCGCCCCCTGACCTTTCAGAAGGTTCTGCTGGCTGTAATGAGGCAGGGAAAGTGGTGTTTTCACTGAACACACCGGTGATGCAGGTGTGGTGTCGCCTCACCACTTTCTGCGTTTTATAACCTGAAGTGACACTCCGTTTTAAAATCGCCATTATTTTCCTTGAAAAGTGGCCTTTATTTACACTTTGGGACAGCGCGTGTCCTCTGGGGACATTAACAGATACAGGTCTATCTTGGTCTTCTCTGAGATTGAATATGTTTGGAAAAAGTCAACAAGTACAGTTTCATGTGAAGTGAAATTATCAGAGAAATGACAAAAAAACTGGAACAGCTATACAAAATAAAAATAAAATTGCAACTGTCCGTCAAAGATTGAGTTGTTACCACATTTGCTAATGGTCAGACTGAAATGGCTTGTAAGGTAATGTGTGAAGATCATACTGAATGGAGAGATGATGGTGATCTTACTGATGGAGTAATCATGTGCATTTTAAATACACACTGTGGCATGTATGACAGCATGGGATTGATTAATTATAAATCCAGCACATTGTCACTGTCACTATAAAAGCTGTTGATTAAGTTCTATAACGGATCCATGGCGGTCCACACAGACTCAATGCTTGGCCAGGATGGAGCGCCCCTGTCCCGGCCGCTTCTGAAAGCGCAGTGAAAACCGCAGCTAAGCCGTATCACCAGCACTGCCACGATAATTTATTTAACTTGGGCCAGGCTATACCTAGTGGAGTGTTTCAGTTACCATAGATCATTCTGTCCGCAGCCAGTGAGGGGGTATCCCTCTCCCGCGATGATTAAGTGACATGTGTGTGCGGGGCCGCCGGATGTGTTTACGCTGCGCTCCGCGTTGCCGAGCGAGAGATCCCGCTCGAGAGGAAGCGGCTTTTGTCACGGAGCGAGGAATCCTTAGCGACCAACGAAGCTGCAAGGTTGACACGCTCATTGTTCAGGCCTGCGCTGTTCAGGAGCGCAGCTTGCCCTGCTCGCTTCACCTATAAGAGGACCATGGGGTCCTGTTTACTTCCTGAGGAGCCTAAGGTTTGTGGGCCTCTCAAGTGCCTTTGACGTAACCTCAGTTTAATGGGCCGGAAATTAAATGGGCTTGTGCGTGCTACAGTTGGTAGTTGCTTTATGATGTAAAGGGGGGGCTTTGGCATTGAGCGTGCAAGCAATGTTCCTTTTAATTGATTTTATGAAAATTGCGAAGTACTGGGAAACACTTGCCATTATTGATCGAATACTTGACAAAGCTTAGAGATATAAAAAGCTGCACAAAACTCAATTCACAGCCTAAAATTGTTCTCCAGTTGCCAGGCGTTGATGTTCTTGTGAAAATGTAATTTCATCAAATCCAGACCGGTGTGTGTTCTGGCTTTGTTCGGTTTTCTTAATAGTGTACCTCGGCACATGGTCAACACATTGCGTGTGGCTGGCAATGGAGCAGTGGAAACTGTTAGATTGTCTTCTTCCACAAGACCAAATAGCCTTTATGGATAGTGTCTCCAAAGGTCGTTTTCCAGCAGGGTTTTATCTTAGTAGAGTGCACTGTGTATATGCAGCACATGGCTGCACAAAGGCTTATGGGAGTTTGCAGAGGTGGTGTTTCACTTTAAGATCATAGTTGTTAGAAAAAACACAGGCACTTAGTCTCGTAGCATAATGTGACTTATATAATATAAGCTCCTGTTTGTAATCTTCGAGGCAAATTCCTCATGGTGGAAAGTCTGATCAGGGTATACTGGCTCCATTTTAATTGTTTAATGCAACTGACTAGCTATGTGTTTGCATTTGTAGGTCCACCACCTACAAAGCCAGTTCGACTGCATAGTAGTTTTAATGAGACCACACCTCAGATGCAAAAGGCGATGAAACCAGTATTGAAACCTGCAAACGGGAGCTTGTAGCATTTACTCTGAGCTTGTCCCAGCAGAGCAGAGCTCGTGTGCCGGAGGGGTCAACACTCGACTGAAACGGGGGGCCGTCTCTTCGGCATGACTTTGCCTGGTAATTATGAATTAGCCTGAGCGGCTGTAGAGAGCACTGGCTCAAACACGGCCCGCATTTGCTGGGAGAACACGATGTTACGCTCATGTGGCTCTTCAGGAATGACCCTGTTTACTTTTAAGGTCACGAATTTCCCTCTGCCCTCTGTGTTACTGAGGAGTCACATGTATGGGGCTCCACACAGATGCCATTGTATGCATCCCTGGAAGAGACTTCAGTAATCCACTCTAAGTACTGTAGTCTGCCTCAACATTTTCTTTTTCTTTTTCTTCTTTTTTAATCCCTTGTAATTGGCTCTCCTGCCCTTTTAAATGTAGGGCGCTCATGGTTGTTTATGGGACCCTTATGTGACTTAAGTTTGTGCTTAAAGATGTATTTTTTACAGGCACAACATGTTGGCCCAGGAGTGTTCTTTGAGGGTCATTAACATCATGATGAAATTTACAACCATCTTTAATAATGAATTTTCACTACAACACAATTTACAACTAGGGGATCATTTTTCTGTATATCCGATTGATTTTTCACTTTAACTAAATGCAATACAGCTAGCAGGTCATTTGATTGTCCTCTTGTGCATTTTTGAAAATTTTCAAGATCCAAGAAGTAAAGAAAGGTTAAGTCTGAGGAAAAACATTTTAAACGGGAAACTTTGCTGAAAAAAAAAAAATGATTTGATAGTTACCCTTTGAACAGTTGAAGATTATTTACCTTATTTCATGTCTCCACTGGAACCTAGTGTTCTGGAACAAAGATTCACTCATCCCTGCGTGGGCTGGATGAAATAATCTAATGCTCTGTGCTGCTTTCAGCCCATCCAGATAATTTAAGGATCAGTGGCTCTGTGTAGGTCCTGGGAAGCCTTTGCCTGTGGGACACAACAGCACTTTGAGGACATGTTTCTGTTTCAGAACTGTTTCATTACTAAGGTTTCTCTGGGAATTAAGTACATACTTTAAGTGTCAAGCTAAGCATTAAAGCTGGTGCTGTGTTTTTCCTGAGAAACTACTTTGTACTCTGTATGGTGTGTAGATCCGTGACAAAATGATCATTCTTTGGAGCTTCACTGGTAGTTGTGCACCCACCACCCCTGTGTGTTTGGGCTTGACTATTGCCTGTCAAAGTGCAGCAACAACAACGTAAGTCGCATGAATTCAGCGGGAATGTTAATTCAGGATGCTTTTTGATCCGTTTCCGTCTGCGAGTTCCTCTCGGTCGCCGTCAGCAGCTTTATGTTTTCGGATTGGAATGCGAGCGCTCGTTGCACATGACCGGGCAGAGCCACCTGGCAGGTCTGCTCCAGCTGAGACAAAACTGGAGGAGGCCTGTCTGGGAGGGGCCACAAGAAGGAGGACCTGTGGCCTCACGTCACCACCCTGGCTGCTGCCGGTGACTGAGCCAGGCTCAGCGCCAGGAGGAAACGCAGGAGGGTGCGGTTGCAATCCACGGGGGGGCACAAAAGTCATAATTACTATATAATACTGTTTATGACATCGGGATAAAAGGAGACAACTGGGGGTGCGCTGAGGTCCGTCTGGGGCTGCTATGAACCCCTAAGCACCCCCATAGCGCTGGGCCTGGATGGAGCTGGGTTTGCGTGGCAGGGATATGCGCTAACACACTCGCAAGCTTTGCACTGTGTGCTGTGCCACATAAGCGAAGAACACGGTTTGTAAAGTAACACAGGTAGTCGCTGTACGTGATGCTACTGTTCTAGCTGCAGTAAGCCGAGGCCCGTGGGCGTTTTTTTCCTCGGTAACGGGCTGCTTGGCAGAGGATCGCCTCGACTGTGTAATCGTGTAGAATTTTAGCAGAGCCGTGTCAGCATCCGAGGCGACTGCATGTGTGAGGCGCTCGGCTGTGCGTGTAATTGGCTCTTCCTCGGAAGCTGCGGGGGGGGCGTGGCCTCACGGCCCGGTGGCGTTTGCGATTGAGGGGCGCAGCCGCGAGGGACGGGGGTTAATCGGTGGTCTGTCCGCGGGCTGCGATCGTTGCAGCTGCTGATTTTCGCCGGGCCTCTGATTCGGCGCCCAGCTGTGTCAGCGCTCTCTCCTGAACGCCGCTGCAAGCCCACCTTCTCTGCGGCGTGCAGAACAGAATCAGAATCAGAGTCAGACTTTATTGGCCAAGTATGCTTTTACACATGCAAGGAGTTTGACTCCGGTTTCCATGTCTCTCATGGTGCATTCATACAATGATTTTCAAGGTGACAACAACAAATACCATCCAACAACAAGAGTAGTGCAGGACACACACATGGAGTGGCGCAAGGATGGAATGAACATGGTATATAAAAATAAATATGAACAGGTACTGTACAATAGTGTACAGGAGTGCAGGCTTTGGGTCTGTACAACAATTTGTTATAGACAGCTATTGCACCATCCTGCACCCACAGACCGGCCTGCTCTTTCTCAGCTTGGCAGGGTTGAAAGGCCCCGCCCCTCTGCTCTGTTTGGGGAGGGCTCCCAGGACAGGAGGAGCAGGTGGTCCAGCATGCAAATTCAGGACAAGGTAGAGGTTCTGTGTACCTAGAGAAAGAGCAGCAATATGACAGGGTGATTTTTCCTGGTGCTTTTCCTACCCGGTGGCAAGATAATGGTCAGAGAGGTACAGCGCTTCCAATTTTAAGTGAAAACTGCAAGAGGGGAGCAGTGCTGTCAGCCTGGCCAGGTTGATATTGAGCAGTGTGTGAAAGGGACCGTGGACATGACTTGGTCAGTATGACCGGTGTGTGAGAGGAACTCCAGACCTGACCAGGTCATGTTCGCAGCCCGTGAGAGCTACCCTGGACTTGACCGGGTCAACATGAACAGCGTGTGTGAGTGCATTTCCTGTCTCAGGTGCAAACTCCGCTCTTGTTTTCTGTCACGCTCGTTTGAGAATCATCTGCCATCTGCGGTCTGCAGGAGAACCCATCCTCCAGAGAGCATGAGGGAAAGTTCATCCTGTTTTTTTTTTTTTTTAACCACAGTTTCCATGAAAAATAAAAAATGCCGCTTTTGCAATAACAGCTCGATGCTGAATGCAAAAATAGCAGCGGAGCTGAACTCCTGACCGGCAGGGCAGTGCTTTTGTTTGATGCTGAATCCAAGGCCCCGGCTGCACACGTACTGCTGTGCCTCCGATTCGCCGCAGCCGGTCAGACAGTTACGCAATCAGCCCACTTATGGATCGCTTTCTCTTTCACCACAACCATACGGCGAGACCTTGACAGGGAAATGAAAGGGCGATCGATGAGCCTGAAAGTGCGTACCATGATTTTACATCATTTCAGTGTACCAAAATGCGTGCGTTAACTTCTCAAGTATTAAAAGGAAACTTTCATGAACTGCAGGTTTATGAATAGAGAATACTACCTTAAAAAAAAAAGTTTGACGTGCCCATCCACTTTGACTGTGACACTATTTGACCATGAGATAACACATTGATCAGGCTACATGGATCAGTAGTCACAGGCTTCATCAGTATTAAATTCAGAGCTTAAAAGAGGCCTGCATAACACTGTGTTGCACTGGTGCTTATTAACATTCCTGCAGATGTGAGTGAAGAAAGACCTTTCTACAGTGAGTCATTATTTACACAGAAAGAACTGGAGTTTCATCCACTGGGTTTGATGCATGAACCCTATCGCCTGGCGCTGTGCATATTATGTTCCAAACCTCTTCATCACCTTGTCTCCCACAGTAATACGTTTCACAGTGGGAGATGTGGTCACGGATTGATTTTTTTTTGACTTCCTGTCGTGACTTCCTGTGGAATTACTCGCTGTTAGGGGTGAAACTTCGCCTTAATGAGCAGAGAGAGAGACGATCGCGGTTAATTACTAGCTCTTGCTCTGTAGTTAATGGGTAAAATGGCAGCATTAGCGTGACTGTTTATGAAATGGCAACACATTCCTCGAGGTTCAGACGCTTCACTCGGCAACCATGACAGGTGGGCTAGAATCATGGGCTTGAGATGAAAGCTTAAACTACCAGCGCTGACTTCAGCTGCTGCATTGGATCACATTTACTCTCGTCCGTATAACAGAGGCCCTAGTGTTGGACTCACATGTTTAACACCTGTCCCTGTATTTGTTGTGGGAGCACAACAAATAGAAACAACTTTTTCTAAATCTTTGATGTGTGTGTAGTGTGCGACTAGATTGTGGCAGCAGTGTAGCATAGTGGTTAAGGAGCAGGACTCGTGACCGAAAGGTTGCCAGTTCAATTCCCCGCTGGGGCACTGCTGTTGTATGCTTGGACAAGGTACTTAACCCACAGTTGCCCCAGTAAATATCCAGCTGCATAAATGGATAACATTGTAAAAAAAAAAAAAAAAAAAGTATAACCTATGTAAGTAGCCCTGGATAAGAATGGCTTCTAAATGCAATAATGTAGATTGGACCACGAACCCTCAACCCTCCAGTGATAACGTGGAAGCTCGAACCACAAGCCTGCTAAACTGCGCTCAGGATCTGCCAGCTGTGCAGAACGGTGGCGGCGTGGACGCCTCTGCTTTTGATTTCCTGTTTGAAATAAATGTGCATTTTTCCCTTTGTTCAGCATGCGGTGAAAGGCCTCCGTGGACGGGTTTACATAATAAGGCGTTCGGGGAGGGATTAAGTATGAATCACCGCAGGAGTGCCTGTGAAAGATGTTTTCCCCCTCGGTCGAGATGCTGCATCCGCAGTGCCTGCTCTGCGCGGTCGGCGTCGCGGCGATGACTCACCGGGGAAACGGACCCGGTTGCCATGGCAGCTGCAAGCCCTCGCTCTGACACCGGCTCCTAACCCGTCTGACTGATGGCCTTAAACACCATGTCACTCACTCTTGTTGTGTGCCAACAAATGCGAATAATTGAACGTCTCGGATATCAAAGAGGCGTAAGTGGGCTCTCAGTGGACAGACTCCTTGTCAGACTTCTTGGGATTTCGGTGGATGTTCGGAAGTGGTTCATTTTTGCGGCCAGCACGAAAGTGGCAGGTTTAGCTCCTTTTTTATCACCTATTGTAGGGATGTGAATATTCCTGCCTCCTGTTTGTTTTTGTTTGTGAAAACGCATAGCGTCAATCCCTCCTCCGCAGTGCGCTCGGCCAAATGCGCCAATATCCGTTACATAAAGTCTATTATTAGCTTATTGTGCGGTGTGCGCATTCTGACACTTGTCTGAGAATGCTTCTTTTCGGTTTGGGGTGAAAGCATTGTCCCTGTTGGGCAGTTCAGGACACAGGGAAGACACAGACCACAAACTGGAAAATAAAGTAACTCAAAAAAGTACTGTGAGCAGACCATTAATCCAGAGTTTTGACAAGCACTTTTTTTCCATTGCCTTGTTTATCATTCACACAGAGTTCTCAGGACCTCACTGAAGGGGAGGGTGCTTCTGATCGCTGTAAATCGCTCAGGACCTCACCAAAGGGTGGGAAGCTCTTTTTCACGTAAAGGGGTCAGGACCTCACTGCAGGGTAGGGTGCACGGTATCAAGGTTGTGTGCACTTCAGGCCAGTGATTTGGAAGTGCAGAACCGAGCCTCGTGATTCTCAGTACTGACCCTTAGTCCTTCTTTTTGTATTTGTATTGAAATTGTATTGTCTTTATTTGGGTTGACCAATCAATCAACTTTTTGGTATTGTGCCAAAACCAATCAAAAACCAATTTGATTTCTATTTAGAAATAGATATAAAAAAGTGAGACTGAATGTGAAAAACTGAAAAATATTCCCTGACCCCTTGCAAAATGCGATTGAGAGAACCACTATATGTATGTGTGAATAGACAGGCCGCATGTATCTGGGTCTTTAATGACCGTCAGTCTGTCGTAGGGTGGTGAGGCAGGATATAGGCTCTCTGTTCTTGTCCTCGGTGCTGCAATGTGAGTGGATGGTTCAGAGAAGGCCACAGCTGGATGGGACGTGAGTGTTCAGGCCCCCTTCGCAGTGCATATTGATTGTCTGGGTCTGATCTGATCTCCAGGCATGCATATGGGAGAGAGACACACGGAGTGTATCCCACAGTATCAATTGTGTAAGTGCACTTAATGCATACTGCAGTAGTTAAGGTCCTATAATGCAGACTTTCAGCTCATATTTAAGTACAACGTGATGAACTGGGTCCTATCAAGCAGGCCCTCGCTTATTTTTCCATTTTTAAAAACAGAGCAGTGAATCTTTAACTGTCCTGACTTTGACTCATTCCTTGGAGCTTCATGAGACCATTTTATATGACATATATACTGTATATTGCTTTAGTAAATTAGTAATGCTGCAACTCTGAGGGGAAGCTTGAATGAATAGCTGGTGCTCTACCTGCACACTGATCTCCCAATAAATGTCTGTATGCGGTGAGAAACCCCGTCAGGAGCATAGCACTGTCTCACAAAGTAATACTGTTGTCAAAATGTTGGGAACGTGCCATTGCTAACCGGACAGATCTGATTGAGAGCTCCGTCTGTTGCAGGTGGCAGCTACTGTTCCAGGTTTCAGGTCCTACCTCGCACCTGGAAATGCAGTGAATGTGTGAATGTTTCTGTTGCTTTCTAGGGCAGATGTTAACATACTCAGCGCTTCACAAAGTTGTTTGACTCGTAATAAACCTTGTAGGAATGTTCTAGATTCCTGCTGGTTGTTCATGGCCTGTCATGTTTCATTTTGCTGTGAGGATGTGAGGAGAGGTTCTCATGATGTGTTCACACACACCTTGGTTTTGTTTACCGAGTTGCTATTGGAAACCGAGGAAGTAGCCCATTGCATACTGGATAGACAGAGGCTTTATTTACAAAGTACGTCATCCTACTGCTCCACTGGTGTTCGATGAGTGCACCGCCCAGGTTTCCCCAAACGTCCCCGAACAGCTCTCTGAAAAAGCCACCGGGTAATATAGCTGTTGCTTCAGACATTTTCACACTCCTTGCAGTCTGAAGACCTTTTTATAACGGCGGGTGTTGTTGAGCTTGAGGGACCATGTTTGATTCAGATCAAGGTCACCAGACACTTTCCATTGCAATGATTCTTGCGGGGGGGCACTTCATTTTTGTTCACAGTGCATGTATTTTTCCATCTGCTGGTGTGTTTTAAATGCTGCCGGTGAGTGTTGTAAATGTCACAGCCAAATCTGGCATCTGAAAGGATGACATGGCTGTCAAAGCCAGTCCTTTGTTGCTGTGTTTCTGTTGCTGCTGTCTACAGGTGTCACAGTAAGTGAGCCCTGAACCTTGCACACAAAAGACAGATGCAGGCAGTCTAACAGCTGTAGCGCTCTGAGGTTTCTGCTGATAAATGTCGTTCAGCAATGCTAATATTCCATGCAATTGGGGCGGCAGTGTAGCATAGTGGTTAAGGAGCTGGGCTCCTAACTGAAAGGTTGCTGGTTCAATTCCACTGCCACTGTACCCTTGGGCAAGGTACTTAACCCACAATTGCCTCAGTAAATATCCACCTGTATAAATGGATAACATTGTTTAAAAAAAAAAAACTGTAACTGATGTAAGTTACACTGGATGCCCATAATGTAAAGTAATGTGTCATGTTTATACTTCGCAATTTAAGTATATCTTGGGCTAGACTTTCAGAGCAGCTTTTTTTGTTGGTCTTGTGAGAGAACAGATGGAGAGCACTCCAGCATTGCAACAGTGGGCGTGGTACATTGAGAACACTAAAACTGTAAATGTAAGTCTGCTGATCACCATCGCAGCTTCCAGCTGCCCATGTCTAGCTGATGATGGTGAGAGCTGAAGAAAGGAGGTGAAGAAATGCGAGGTGGGAATGCGCACCCACCCTGCACACCCACCCCTGCGTGCTCGCACCTCCTTTGGGTCCTGGCAGGAACCCGCTGTCGGTGCCAGCGGGAAGAAGCTTGCATGGAGACAGTGGCTATGCTCATTGGTGGGCACGGTGCCCCCCCTCCCGCGGACCCCCCCAGAGGGGGGACAGCTGCAGCCATTATCAGGGATCAAACGGCCCAGACCGCGCACGGCTTGCGTTTCAGGACGGGAGGATCTGCCCCCGCCGGCTTCAGACCCCATAAGCTCTCTGCCGTCGCTCACTCCCTGTTCCGAGGGCCTCATCAATCTAACCACAGTGTGCTTTGTCATTAACATTGAGCCACACGTTTAATCCTAAGGTCACATTCTGCATGCTGTTGAGTATTACAGAGGAATCGTGCCTAATATGTGAAATGGACAGTTTTGCGGAGCGATGCTGATGTGATGATTAATGTAGGGTTGTAGCCAGAAGGTTTCGGGTTCAAGTTCTAGTGTGGACAATGCTTCTGTACATTTGAGGAAGGTCCATGCAGCAGTGTGTTGTAGTGGGAGCAGGTCTCAGAACCCAAAGCTCCAGTTCACAGGTGGGGCTGCTGTTGCCTTGAGCAGGGTACTAAACTTGAATCACTTCATTAATCATTAATCTAAAGACAGCATGTTAAATGGAAACTTGTAAGAAGTAATTTGTAAATGAAAGTAAATGTAGAAGAGGCTGGGTGTCAAAGAAAATAAGTAAAAATAACTTAACATGATAGCAAAACCGAAAGCTTGAATTTAACCCCAGCACTGCTATACACACACATGCACAGAATATGTGGTAAAACACTATTTCCTGCTATGTAAAAGTACACAGGTTCACACGTTATTGTCTATGTCATGAATGGCAATGAAGTGTACGGGTAATTGCTCTATAAGAAATACAGTAAACCCCTGGAAAATGATATCTTGTGTCATGTCATTGCAACTCTTAGGCCAGATTGCTTGAGCCGCACTGTGATGCCGTCAGTGAGATGCAGATCATTAGGGGACATCGTGAAGCCCAGATGCAGCTCTCCTCTGTGTGGGAGTTTGCTGAGTGACTGTCTCTGTCACTTCCTACTGCAGCTAACTTTCACAAGCAGCAATTTAGTCCATATATATACTTTGTCACTAAATTACTTAATTACTGTATCACTTGAAGGCTTTATTTATATCTTTGTCTAGCAAACAACCTGATTGAAGGCGATTTGTAAAGTTCTCTGAACATATCTGTTTATACAGGCAGATATTGACTGAGGCAGGTGAGATTATGCATGTTGCTCTAGGCTGCAACTGAGGCCTGAAACCTGCAACATTCTGGTTACAAGCCCAGCTCCTTAAACGTCACTGCAAACGTACAGAAAGAAGGCTTGGGTTGTCAGAGATCTGAACGTGTCATGAATTGCATGCGAGCTGTCAGTATCCAGCTCTGCGTGGTGCGGCTACATTCCTGGGCTGGGCGGAGCCACGCCGTTTTGTTGGGTCCCGTCGGGCCTCGTCACTCTTTTTGCCATTGACGGGGCGGTGGGGGGGGGGCAAAGGGGGTTTTTCTGTGGCTGGTGTCTTGCAGACCATGGGCATAAGCATGTCACAGGACACACCCGCACGCACACACGTGCATAAGCGCTTGTGTAATCTGGACGGTCCAAGGTTACAGCAGTATTAAATAATCCAGCCCCCTAGCGAGAGTGTCTGCCCAAAGGGGACTCCTATTGACACTCCTGTCACAGAACAAAGAGGACTTAACAAATGACTGGACTGGCACCGAGGGCAGCCGCTCGGGTGAAAGTTTGTGAGAACACTGTGACCAGATTGCGGTGATCAAGTGTGACATGGGGGAGTTTTGCCTGCATGCTTACTGTTTATTTATTTGTTTTGTGTGTGTGTGGGGGGGGAGCTTCTAGGAAATGTCAGCTACTATAACATCACCCTGTGTGCTCAACCCTGCAATAAGTGTGTGCAGTTTTCAGCGTCAGAGTAAAAGTGCAGCGATTGTTGTTTGTGTTATTTGTTTGCAAAGCAGGCATCCTTCTCCAGGGTAGCTTTCATGGCTCACAGTAACCATTTACACAGCTGGGTGTTTACCAAAGCAATTCAGCTTAAAATGCCTTGATCAGAGGTACAACCGCAGTGTCCCCCAGGAAGCAAAGCCACACTTTTAGGTCAAAAGCTCAACTGTTCTTCTGGAGATGGACATGGAAGTGCAGGGGGTTTTTTGTGCTTTGTAAATTTCGAGCATATATACTTGCCCTCTGTTTTGTGTTTTTCCTGTTTGTGGATACTGCTGCTTAGTTTTTTTTTTTTTCTCAAGTTGGGTCAATTCTGTCATCCACCAAAACAGATGAAGAAGATGGTCTTAGTTTGATTTGCTTTTACCTTTGGCGGCCAGTTAAAATATGCTGATAAAATTCTGCATTTTTTTCTGACACTGCAGAGGTTTTTTGTGACTTCTCCACCTTTCAAGAGCAAGTAATTTATCTTATTGTATATAACTGTTATAGATGTCCACCTGGATCATCTGACACCTTTGGTTTAGATCCATAATTACTTGAATTGTTTGTATTAAATGTGAAGTGCTCTGTGACAGTTCTTTTGGCCAGAGTACTGTGTTAGATAAAATTAATTGATTGGGTGAAAATGATTAATGAAAAACAACTACTCCAGCAGCTGAAGCCTGGACCTGCCTGCCCTTAACAGAGGTGGCCTCAGTCACGGCTGATGAATGCATCATGCAGCAGCGCTAAGGGTAGCGTCTCCCCGGGCCTTTTGGGATGCACGCTGTCGGCCGCGCAGCTGAAGCAGAAAGATAGCCAAATCGCAAAAATATCAACCGGCGGCGCACATAATTCACCAGAGGAGCACAGGAAATGGACAGGAGTTGCATAATGGCATCTCCACGCTCATGTTCACTAATGTGGGCTTTTCCCTTCTGCTCAGTCGTAAAGCATGGCTCCTGTAAGGGCCTTTTGTCTTGTGCATACTAGCTGCATGCAGCTGTGATGAATGTGCGACATGTGCATATTAACTCTGCCTGTGACATTCGTATGTCCTGTAGCTCTGAGTGTTTTGCCCTGCAGGCCAGCATTTTATCAGTTTAAGGAGTATCTGATGTGAGGCAGGTCCCACTTCAGTATTCTGGCTCATAAATCCAGGAGCTCTGAAACAAAGCGTTTGCTCTGCAGTGAGTCTTGTAAATAGAGGCCTTGTATTGTGTACATTGTTAGCCACTTGTAGTGAGATACGGGGTTGCTAAGTTACAGCACTCGTAATCACCGGCCTGTAGCTGTCAGTCCAGATCAGTTGTGTTCAGGCCTGTGCAGATAATCAGTGCGGTGATCGTCCATAAGATGTGGGCATTACTGCAGTGTTGCATTTCCTCTGTGTGTTTCCTCAACTTTATCATTCACTAACGAGTGCACACCCATTGTTCTGTCTGCAGCTTTTATGTATTTATTACAGCCTGCTAGCCAGGCCCCACATCTTTAAATATACCGACCACTTTCAGGAGGAAAAAGGAGGTCTGCCAAGCGTGACAGTAATGTTTTTGGAAGGTAAATTTGTTTTGACTGATAGCATGAATTTGATGAGTTCGCTCCAGTTCTTCTCTCAGTCCTTTGGAGTGGGAAAGCTTAAGGTGCATCTTTTGTTTGTTAGACATTTTAGCCACGCTATTTTTATTTATCTCTTAGAAATGAACATGTGTGCATGCATATATTGAGTGTTTTTCCCCTAAATAGAGAATCTGTGCTGTTGTCATCTTTAATACAGACACCCAAGTGTCTGTATTTCATTGCTAAGAAACACAGTACAGGTTGGTGTAAGGTACAAAGTTGTGTGTGTGTGTCTGTGTGAGTGTGTATGTGTGAGTTTGTGTTTCTGAAGTGTAGAATGTTACGTTGACAGTTATGAGACAGAACCAGCAGTCTGTCTTCAGAAATCTGGAAATCACAATAACAAACACTCATGCGCCTGCCATAACAATGCTTCAGTTTTTTTTCCTGTCTTTCACTAAAGAACTCGAAGCAGCTCCTGTGTGGCTCAGATGGTAAAAGCCCTTGTTTGAAGTACAGGCCGAGTCCTACAGCCCGGTTTCAAAACCGCCCACATCGGTTGCTGTCGGTGACCAGGAGCCCGCACTGGTGGAACAAACTGGGTTCACTCTGTTGGTGATAGGGGTTGGTAGGCTGCCCATTGTCCACTCATTGCTTTGCTCTTGGAACCCTAGGACTCACTTGGGTGCAGATGAGTTGCTCAGATCAGGAGATCTATCCTCAAATGGCATTAGCCTCCTGGTGTAGTGCAGGACTTGTAGAATGGAAAATATTGGCAGTGAGCAGTGCATGTGTGCAGGAGGATTGCATTTGCCTAGCCCATGCTCTAAATGGGTTCAGCAGGTGTCCCAGCAGTGGTGATGAGTTTAATTGTATAATTGCCAAGTGCTGGTTGGGTGGAAGGGGAGATGCAGGAGAAACATAAATAACAAAGTGCTCCGTTTAGCAGATAAAGTTAAGTAGCAAAACAAGAGAAAATTGTCCTGAATTGACCATGTTTGTGCCACTCCTCTTTCAATGCTGTTTGCAATTGGTTTTGTAAAATCCATTAAAACCAATATCACCATACAGAACTTGTCTGTTTTTCTGTTTTTAATGTCTAATATATCACAAATTGGGACAAAGTAAGCTCTGGTATTTAGGTGGCAGTATTGCTGAGTGGCCTAGGAGCTGAGCCTTTAACTTTGTTTGACACAGTTTGACACCACTGTTGTACCTTTGAGCTAGGTGCTTAATCTGAATTGATTCAGTAAGGTACCTGGCCCCATACACAGGAAGTTTGAGTGCAGCTAATACAGTGAGCATAACCTATGGAAATTGCCTTGGTTAAGCTTGTCTGCTAAACAAACAGTTAATTGATTTATTAATAGTATTAATAATAACAAAAAAAGTCCTAATGCTTGTTGGCTCCCATTTGTATCAGAATATGTTTGAAAGTGTGCTTTTGTCCATTGAACTGGGTCATTTCGCAGTCTGGATTGACTTCTTATTGCCAGTTTGCAGACTTCAGTCAATTCAGGTCATGTTTCCATTACTGAGAGAATGTAAAGAGCTTAAGGTCTGTAATCCAGGATCCTCCAGCCCAGGTACTGCACACTTCCCAAAGCACATGGGGTCAGCACTGCGTTCAACTGCGCAGTACTGCACACTTCCCAAAGCACATAGGCCACGCACTGTGTTCAAGTGCGCAGTACTGCACACTACCCAAAGCACAGAAGCGGTGTTCCAAACACTAAACACATCTGGACATGCTGATACTCAGGCCCTAGACAAATGGAGACAGCCTCAGACAAAGATAGATGCGCAGACAAGCGTGCATACACGCGTGCACACACACACACACACACACACACACACACACACACACACACACACACACACACACACACATGCAGAGGCAGATGTGTAGACGAGCATACTCCGACACCCACACATTTGCAGACGGACATGCTCACACGGATTTGACAGAAGTCAGATGCTGGTGGAAGACCTCAGGCGAATGAAAAATCTAAGGCTGTTTCATTTCCCTCCTCCACAACGGGGGGCACGGTTTTGAGAGAGGGGACTTGATTTTGGGACAGGTGCAGAATATTTCCCTGAGTTGAGTTCATGGACAATCTTCGGTTTCTCTCACGGTGTCTGGTGTCCCATCAATTCTTGTTAATGACATATCTTTGCTATTTGCGGGCAGTGTTGGTGATCTGTCCGTCAGTGTCAGGTCTCAGTCTAGCGGTACTATCTGCGTGCTGTATGAAAATGGCAGAATCAGAGTAATGGAAAAGTGTCAATCTTAGAAAATAAACAGGTTTTATGCATTTTTAACCAAAGAACTAAGGGACAGTGCTGCTTGTTGTAATGACATGAAACACAATATCATTGATCTAGGCTGATAAGATATTATTAAAGCCTTAGAGGATATTCATATCCAACCAGAGTTGTTATTTTCTGTCTTGACAATAACACATTGAATAATTCCCCCCTTTGATGGAAAATGCATCTCATATGCTAATAGGTTGTGGTGGTTTTTATCTAATCCCGATCGTTTCTCTGTGTCAGTAATACCAGCTGTTCTCATCCCCAGTGCACTGGAAGCCGGTATGCAGAGGCTCTCGGAGAAACCCTCCGAGGAATGTGTGCAACAAAGCGTGTTTTTTTTTTTTTTTTTCCAGAGGGCAAAAATAGACACCGAGGGGAAAGGTCTCTCCATTTCAGGCTATAGTCTCCAGGCTGCTTCCAAGAAGGTTAAATCTGTTTCTCTGTGAAGACGTCGTCCCATAAGCAGTCTAACCACTGTGTGCTTCCTGAGGAATGCTGAGTGAAGAATTCAGACAACTTGTACGTTTTCGTTACTATTCAGCAGCTTTCATTAATTCCCCCCCCCCCCTCCAAACTCACTGTTTTGACAATATTGCAGAAAAAATTATTATGTAACACTAGTAAATTGGTCACTCAAAATTAGAGATAGAGTGCACTTCAGGTTAGACTGAATGTGGGCCAGAGCTTTTGTTTACAGGCAGTCGGCCTCCTTCAAAACCATTTGGACTAATTCTCAGAGTATATACAGAATCCTCACCGAAGTGTGGTTCCTTTTGGTTTTCTGCATCCAGAGGACACTCTTTTTGAGCAGCTGATATGGCTCTTGCAGTGACAGTCTGTTTTTGAGCAGCTGATATTATTTCTCCTGCAGTGCCAGTCTGAAAGCTCTGATGGCTGTGAGGCTTTACTGTTATACTGTACCGCTTTACCACTCTGGGGTTAGCAGCACCCAACCGACACCCACGCTGTGCATCTCGGCCCTCAAGCCGACTGTTGTGGGTGCCACAACATCACACCCCTGCGGTGTTTTTCTTTGTTAACTGATATGAGCCACAAATCCCACAACATGGTCGCTATGCAGCTGGTAACCAGGGCAGCCTAGCCTAGCGTAGCGTTGTGGCCAAGACATTGGGGTCATAACTACGGGGTAGCAAATTTGACTCCCAGGTGCCATGCTGCTGAGTAGCAAATTATTTAACCTAATTGAGTTAAATATCCAGCTGCATTATTGGGTAACAGGATAAATAAACAGAGAAGTTACCCTGAGTAAGCCAACAATAATAATAATAAATAAATAAAAAATCCATGCCATGTTTATGAAGTCATTATGAAGAAGGAGGGACCTTCTTTCTGTCTGAGTGAGTTTTCAGTTCTGTATACAAAGTTTAAATGCTGAATGAGATGTTTAGTTAAAGACCAGCAGAGAAGATAATACACCATGCCATTGCAGTATGGTGTGGACTCCTACCTTGCTGGAACATGGCTCAGGGCCCATTGCTTGCTGGGAAAGCGATTATGCGGCCGCTCTACAGTGTGACTGTTGTCAGCTGTATTATTACCTTGCGTGCACCTTATCACCATAGCAGCAGGTAGCAGGCAGAGATATAACCAGTCGCCCTTTGGAATCTAGGAAACCCAAAGCCTGCTTCTGCCGTTGTGGGGGTGGAAAAGAGACAGGACCGAGTTGAGGGAATGGCTCTGGACCCGTGTGACCAGTGGGCTGAGCCTTTCAAAGCCTTGATGAGACCTCCTCGGTACGTGATGAGCAAGGAAAGAGCACTGAGTTCCTGAAGCAGTGAAATCCCCCGCGGCTCGTTAGACTTGCAGTTACTGCAGTCATGTTAAAAATGGAACATAAGCTCCGAAAGCAGCACTGGATCAGGATTCCTGCGAAGCAAAAAAAAGTACCGTTATGCAATACGAGCTAACCTAAGACAGCTTGTGCATGTGTAATGTGTTGTAGTTTATGTACTTACCCCTGACTATGGACACAAGCCCGTCCAACACTGTGCCAGGCAGGCTGGCCTTGTACGGCTGGAGGAAGATCGGCCTTTGGCATGCTGGGAAAAAGAGGTGCGGTCTTTAAGGCTCAGGGTTTGAGGGGGAACGTCGATGGTGGGTTGCCACTCCGCTCCGTGTCCCTGGAAAGCGTGACAGGTGGTATTTCAGAGACTGCTGAACTTTGACCTCGCAGCATAGCCTGGATTCTGTACCAGTCAGAGGAGCTGATCTTTTCTGGATTAATGGGATATGAGACCGCAGAGAGGGCAGGTGACAGGCTAGCAAGGGGCCTGGCTCATCCTCTCTCCACCGCCTGACCCCGGGGAAATTGGATATAGGAGCAGGCGTTTGTGTAGGATTCATTCACTTCACAGCACCGGCTCATCTTTACATTACATTACATTCCATTACATTATTGTCATTTAGCAGTTGCTTTTATCCAGAGCGGCTTATACGGGCTACAGTTTTTACATTATCCATTTATACAGCTGGGTGTTTTACTGAGGCAATTCTGGGTGAAGTACCTTGCCCGAGGGTACAGCAGCAGCCCCTGTAGGGAATCGAACCTGCAACCTTTTGGTTACAAGCCCTGCTCCTCACCCCTATGTGGCACTGCTGCCCATCTACATACATACATACAGTGGAAATGCTCCTTTGTTTTATTAGGGTGAATGCTGCTGCTCCTAACAGCCCCCCTAGGCTGTTGTCTGTTGGTGCTAAAACATCTCAGACAAACCTGGTTTCTCCAACCTCTCTGGTGTCTGTGGATGGTCTGAGACGCATGTGGGTAGAAGCAACTTCCTGCTTCCTTCCACTGTCTTACAGCAGCAGCTCAGAGCCAGTGACATCATCAGCAGTCAGGTCAGAATGTGATTTGGGCATCCTATTTGACACGGCCTCCAAAGCAAAGTTCACCCGTGACACTATTGTCGCACTCTGCATCCATACAGGAGTCACGTAGAGCACCTGATTTTGGGAACAGGTCTTTGGGGTTTGTCCGCAAGGCAGCTGATAGGTGTCTGCCCAGGTAGTGTAGAAATCTGAAGCAGTGCGAACAAAGGGTAGGTGACTGTACAGAAGAGAAACATGGAGACTGAAAGATGATATTGACTATAATGGAATATGCCTTTTTTTTTTAACCTAAAAACTGCATTGGCTGTGTTTGTGACCCTGTGTTCATGGTGTGCCCTCCTTCTGGAGGGCAATTCTTCTGATTTATTCCTTTCCTCTCCAATTTTGTATGCATTTGTACAACATGTTGTGTGTATGTCTGTGTTTGCGTGACAGCAGCGATGAGCTGAAGAGAGAGGGAGGATTTGGTAGCATAGGCATTTTGTGTGCGTGTGTGTGTGTGTGTGTACACACGTGTGTTCCTGCCAGCTGTGTTTGCTCAGCACCACAAGTACCAGGAGAAAATGAGGGAGAAAGCCTGCCACCATAAAAACGCCGTCAATTTAGGGAACATTGTGTCTAGGGTTGATGTATTGGTATGGGACAGGGTACTGCTATCTGATGTACTGGAAGATATTACATTAAATTACTGTCATTTAGCAGACATTCTTATCTAGAGCGATTTACATAGGTTACAATTTTTACATGCTGTGGATTTATACAGCTGCATATTTACTGAGGCAGTTCTAGGTTGAGTATCTGGCCCAAGGATGAAGCAGCAGTACTACAGCAGGGAATTGAGCCAGCAACCTTTCAGTTATAATCCCTGCTCCTTACCACTATGCTATACTGCTGCCCCAAGACTTGGACACAGACACAATACCAGAGGTCTGTCTTGCCAGTCTAGAAGCATGCTGTCCAGAGTCATCCAGGAGGTGACATGTGCCAGTGCTGGTTGTACAGTATTGTGATGTATTACTTCACCCAGTGTGGTGCCATTCAGTTTTGGGTTTCTGAAAATGCAGGAAAATGTAGCAGTGCCTCAACAGACAAGATACAGGTGACCAGTTGTTGCCCAGATATGGACAGAAGAGAAGGAGGTAGGTTGCACAATAGCATTGGGGTTTAGAAGGGAGAGGCATCTTTGGATCTCCCGGGATACAGGATGGTTTCCTTCTTTGTAACTGTGTTTTGTGCTCCTGAGCTGTAATCTATGTGACTGCAGTCTGAGGTTCTGTTGGGGTGAGAACTCCAGCTCTGGCATCACAACATTGATACTCTATCAGTCTATATAAACTCAGCCATGTCAGAGGTCTTTGGGTTCAGTTAGGCTAGCATATGGATTGGTCAGTCTGTTTACAGTGTCAGTTCACCTCGCAGACACTCTTATCAGCTGCAAACATGCTGATAGAAGATGATTTACAGTTGCTAATATTGGGTGGTTAACTTTTAACTGTTAACCCTGTATTGAAATATTATGCCCTATGCTTTTTACAACCAGCTACCTTGGTCTCATTGCATCTGTCAGGCCTTTTTTTGCAGTATGCAGATATTCCTTTGTTCATGAAGGATATACTGTGCAGTGCAGTTGCCTATAGTGAAGCTGAGATTTCTGTAGACTTGAGAATGTGTGTTTTCAGAAGACATACCATTCAAAGTCAGTGTTCTGCAGTGACAAGTACATTTCTCTCCCCCTTCCCCCGCACTCCTGAGTTAACTGATCGCGTTTAGCGACGCGTGTTTCCATCTCATAAAAACAACATTGGCAAAAAAGGACAAGAATGTTAAAAATCTTTGAAGAAACAAAATAAATTATGCAAAATTACCTAAACATAATGGACAGTTCTGTTTATTTGGGCATGACTTTGTGGAGAATACCAAAAAAAGGCAGGTGGAATCCCCCCAGAGAAATGTCTGCTGCATTAAGCAATTTATTTGCTACTTAGTTCCTTTAAATTTAGTCACCTTTCTCAATACAATATTCCCTTACCATTTGCAGTTTTACAGATTTTTGGGGGTTTTTATGGATTTGGGTATGTGTGGTTAGCATCTCTTCCTGTTTCCAGCCATAAAAACAAGTTCCAATTGCAAGCAGACATCACAGCTTCCCCTGCCAGTTTCTCTCCCACAGTCTTTGTTCAGTTGTTGTCAGTGCCACTCTTGCGCCACCTCATCCAGTATTTTTTTATTTTTAGTATTTACTGCAACGTTATCCGCTAATCATGCACCTGAAGGAAAAACAGGTGATCATACTGTGAGTGGATTAAAGTCTAAAGAGGGTAAAGAAAGTGATGACTCCTAGCCAGAAACACTGTGTTGTTGGATGAATTAGCAAGCAGCTTTTGTGCTGCTTTGTTGGGCGTGCTGTACAACATTAGTGAGTTAGTAGTGAGTGCATACTGCTTCTCCTTCGGCGTGCAGTAACATACTCAGGCAATTTCAAGGTGAACAGGGAAGCTAGAAAAGCCTCCCTGTTTGGCATGAAGTACATCTCCACCATAGGATCTGGGAGGAGTAACCAGATATGAATGATGACGCAGGCTGCGACCCACAGAAACACACCCTCCACCCTTGTTCAATCCATTGATCGCTTAGGTGAACAATTTTTCTCTCTTGCAGTGTTTGCAGAGGCCATCAGCCAAGCACATTTTGAGCAGCGCCTTTCCTCTTGAACTGTTCTGTGTTGGAATGCCATTGTTGCCACACGCTGAGTTAGGGTGGAGGGTGTCCCAAAGAGAACACCTGCCTTCCTGCCTCCCCTTACGCTCTACGCTGAGACACGTAGGCCCACTCGGTGGGTGGGAGTCATCAGTTTTTCTGCAAAATTGTGAAGACATGGTGGTTTGTTTTCTTTTGTATATAATTATGTGTACTTACATTACTGGGAGAAATTTTTCAATGACTGCAGTGTGCATCTGGCAGTTGTATGTGATATCTGGCAGTGTAGCATAGTGGTTAAGGAGCAGGACTCGTGATCAAAAGGTTGTTGGTTGTATTCCCCACTGGGGCACTGCTGTTGTACCCTTGGGGCAGGTACTTAACCCAAGAATTGCCTCAGTAAATATCCAGCTGTATAAATGGATGACGTTGTAAAACATTGTAAAAAAAAATAAATAAAAAGAATTATGTAAGTCGCTCTGGATAAGAGCTTTTGCTAAAAAGCCAATAATGTAAAGTAATCATTAGGTCACACCTACTACAGGAATAAGCCCTTCAACTACTCCACCCACAGCATCAGTGCCAGTAATAGTGTCTGAGATTTCATAGGTCATTCCTGCTCGGCAGGACCACCTGATAGTGGAAGCACATGCAAACCTAGCTTTAGTGTGAATTTCACGGTACGTCACACTAGCAGAAAGAAGCAGCGTCTGCAGTTTTCACATTCACTGCAATTTTCTGGAGTGCATCTTCTGCAGATACTAAGGGAGTACTGTATACAGTCTGCTGTGAACATGTGTACTTGGCTTCAAAAGATATCTCTGGTTCAGTTTGACTTGAACAAAAAACTTGAAAAGGTGACACCTCCTGCCTTAGAGCCATCGGGCTGTTTGATGATTCCACACATCAGTTTGGTGCTGTTTTGTGATTTGTTGATTAACTGAAATTTGCCAGGTCTTATATTGTTTTGTGGGATTGAAAAGTGTAGTTTTGTCTTCACTTCCCTGTGCACCTCTAGTGACATGTCTGTACAGTTCTGCTTGTGATCTACGATACCATGACAGACACTTCAGAGACATTGCAGGGAACTTTGGTAAAGGAACACTGTAGAGTGTTCCTTTACCAAAATATGCTGGTATTCATTCTTAAATTGGATTTTGTTTTTATAAGAATATGAGAATGAATGTTTTGTAACACACTAATCCATGCATATGACATGTGTAGTGTTACGTGTGCTTTAGGAATATTATGAAATTATTCTTAATATAAAGAGTGACTTATTTTCCAATGGTAGCTCCAGACCTGACTCTTCAGCTGCTCTAACCATGAGGAATAAAGTGGAAAATTTTGATTCAACCACAAAATAAATGTATGAATGGGCTGTTTGACGGGGTAGAAGGAGAACGTCCATGCCAGACCGTTCCAGTGCAGCCATATCGAACGCAAGTTAAAGCTGTCGCTGCTTGCGGCTGTCCACAAGCCCTGCCTTTGTGGAAGTGGAGCCGTTTCATCAGTGTCATCGTGCAGAACAAAGTGCGTGTTCACGGCACGGTCTGCGCGCGGCCCGGCCTGCGATCCGTCGGCAGCAGAACCAGCCCTATCCGACATGCTGAAACAGGACGGTTCATCCCTCCCCCCCGTGACTCATCCTAGCGGCTCTGTGCGATTTAGGCCCAAAATGAGCCCCGGAGCTAACATGGGTGGAGCTGACATGGGTTAAGAGGGCTCGCTGTTTTGAACCAATCAGTGTTTTGCTATGGAGAGCTTCATAGAGAAGAACATTTTGATTTGTTCAAAAAGTCTGTGATTGACAGCACAGGGTAGTTCCGCCCATTGTGGGGCCCAAGAAGCCTCCCTCTCCCATCACTAGCTCATGATGCACCATGTTTTAGACTGAAGCATTTTTGTGGCTGGACAAAACCCTGGATGTCAAAAACCAGGACAGTGGATTTCCTCCTGTGTTTTTCTTTTCTTTTAGCCTCAAGGCTTCATTTTATGATGTTTGTATTTGTGTCTGCTCTTTTCTCCTTATGAGATGGTTTTGCTTGCCTTGACTAATCTTTGTGTACTCTATACAGGGCCTTAGGTATGTGAAAAGTGCTTCATGAACAAAATGTATTATTACTCTGCATGTGAAACATGGCAGGCTTGGCATGACAGGATTATTCATGGTTGTATACATTCTTGTACTCCCCTACCTAAAAAGTTAAACACTGTCTTTTCTATAGCTTTGAAGCTCCAAATTCCATTCTTGCTCAGGTTCTCTTACTTTATCCAACTTGAGTTTGCAAAGCTTTGTGAAAAGCCAAACAAACACTATTTGATTATCACTTTTTGAATGACAGGTAGAAGAACATGCTCTGTCCCCAAGCTAACCAAATGGCCATTGGCTTTGCCCTATGGCCTAGCTGGTCTGATAGGTGTTTGGAAATACTCATGAGGCGAGTGAAGGGGGGATTTGTCGTCCCCCAAAATGCTTGATGACTACCAAAAATGAATACATACAACATAATCATGACTAGAACCAAAAAGATGAGTGCTGGAGAATTTTGAGATTGACCAATGTTGAACCTAATCTCATAAGTTACCTGCAACATGTTCCCGGTTAGATGCTTTAAATTTGTTGAAATTTGTTGACAGATTTTTCCCTCTTGTTATTTCCAGGAGCAAGTGAAACAAACACTGGTTCCATGTGAGTGCGTTTAGTTAACAACAACAAAAAAAGTCAAAGTAACAGATAAATTGCAGTATTGTGTAGTCTCCAAATATCTCAAACACTCAGGACATGCTCAAATACACAAAGGGAATTTTGCAGCTGACCTGATATGGTCACTGATATGTGATGATACATTTAAAAAAGAAGGTGCATTATGGGATATAGGAGAAATGTTCTGAAAGGTTTTGAGGACACACTCCCACGGCCTGTTTTGTATTGATGCTTAGAACGGGAGCCTGTTCAGAAAGTAGAGGGAGGCCAGGACAGTGCACAAAAGTACTCCTTCTTACAGATATATAATAGCACGAGAGTTTTTCATATCACGGAAAACCAGGTGACCCAGTCAGCTGTCTCAGGAAAAGGTGAACAGGTAGCAGAGGCTTTGGAGATCAGACTCTCACAGTCAGGCAAGTGTGAGATCAGATGTGCATCAGCAATGGCTAAACTTTTGGCTGTTCAGATTTGTATCGGGTGGCAAAATGGGGCAATCTGTCTCCCTGCCCTTGTGTCTCTCAATAATCAGAACTCGGTTTGTAACGGTGCCTTAGCATACTATGATCGCACTCATATTCTTCACTTTCCTAAATCTTAACATTGTGGGTTTTTGTTAATATAAAAATAGAAATGGCTTTGCAGTCATGCAATTAAACAACTAATAATGGTAATGTAGCTTGCAGGATGCATTTAGGATAGGATAGGATAGTACTTTATTAATCCAAAAAGGAAATTGCTTTGCCAACAGTCAAGCATGTGGGAAAACAGAAGCACATGACATAAAAAAGCACACAACATAAAACAATAGGAAAATAAGAAAAATTGAATTATGTATTACAGTTACTTATTTGTAGGTATTCCTTCTGCGTTAACAACATACAGTGTTTGTTTTTACCCATTTATATAAGGTTGGTAAATGATTAACTTTAACATTATTTGCGCTTGTATCTGATTTGCTGTATGCTTTTATTGAGACTTTTTCTTTAGATTTATGGTATCATTGGTGTGTTATTCTGTGTCATAGCCCTTGGTCTTCCAGCTCTTGTGATACACAATATGTGTATCTTACTATGACAGTCTTATAACCTGCTTTGGACAAGAGTGTCTGCCAAGCGAATGAATGATAGAACAGTTATAAATAATTTTTTTCTGTACTTCTGCTGCCTTCAATCTGTAGCCAGAGGGCAGTAAACTTTATTAGGGTCCCACGTTGAAAGAAAATAAATAAATTGGTGCCACCACTCTGAGTAACTGAGGATGAGGTTTCAGCAGGCATGAATTAAGTTAGTAGCTTTGCGTGTCGGCTCAGATGTGGAACAGGCGGTCCCTTCCAGCGCTGATCTGATACAGTGTGCGGCACAGGGCTCCTGCTTAGCTTTGTACTGTATGCCATGTATTTTGGAGAGCTGCCAAATGCTGTTTATAGCCACACAGGGGTCAGCTTTGACGTCTGTAATAACGGGGCACGGTATCTAATCCATAAATGGTCTCACGATAAAAAAGCCCACACGGTCTGCAGCAATTAAGCCACACATACCGAGCGTTGTGTCGGAAAAGACCTGACTGTTTTTTTTTTTTTTTTTGTGTGTGTGTGTGTGTGTGTGTGGGGGGTGGGGGGATATTGTGTGGCAGGAGAGTCCAGAGTTAGTTTTGTTTTTAGCCCTTGCAGAGCTCTTGGAGAGTGTAGCGCTGGCTGGATAAGATCTGAGGTCTAAAGTTTACCCAGCCTGCTCTGTTTGTAACCGTGAGGCAGATTTCTGCAGATGCGCGGAAGGCAGCTCAGCCCGGCACTGCTTCCCTGGCCGAATACGCCAGCCAAACAGCAGAAGGAGCGTGCCATGCCAAAGCATTGTCTGATGGGTTTGAACATGCAGGCACAATAACAGGAACCTATTAGACTGCACCTTTCCAAAAGAAAGCATCTGATTTCTGGCACGTTTATACTATGTTATGAACATGTACTCAGGGCAGCAGCAACATGCATACCTGTAGCTAGCAGTAGGATGTCCTCTGGTAAATTTAAGTGTTTCTAAGGTTTTGTTTTTTCAGTCCAGTTTCAAATTTAGGTGTATTTAAATCAGCAGCCCTAAACGTCTGTTTCACTGGATGTTAATTTTGCAGGTTTGAAACATTTATTGTGATGTGCTTGATACAGGAAGACAGGTTTCAGTGGAGATGGACACACAGCCTGTACTCTGACTGCCCTTTAGTAGCAGAGCTAGTGCCCTGGATGTGTTAATTTTACACCAGAGTGGTTCCCATTGTGTTTATGTCTATGGAAAGTTATACTTGTGTAGGGAACTAGTGCTTCTAGAGACTGTTTAGCTGAAGAGCTCACAATGTGTTCCTTTCAGTGAAATATATAGCTGTAGATGGAATCTTGAAACATAACAAGCTTTGAGCCGTCCAAACTCGCATCTCAGACACCCTTTAATATACAGGAGGTCTTGTGTATATCTAGTTGTCAAAATATTTCTTGTTCTGTGGAATAGGTTAAACAAGTTGAAAATGTCAGTATTGAGGGCTGAATTTAGCAGGTGTCCGGTTGCCCTGTTAATGTGAAGGTCATTATATTGGTAATGTGAGCCGGGAATGGGAACCTGGCAACCCAGACCCTGCAGTGCTGGAGATATGGCTCCGGGTTTTATTCAATCCAATCTGTTAATTACATAATAGGATCAGTTTTTGGTTTTTTTTTGATGAAAGGAGCTACAGGTTACTGCCCGCTTCAGGGCCCCGTGCAGGGAGACCTGCAAAATCTACAGGTGTGTGGCACTCCACAAGCAAGGTTAGCTGCCCATGACGTCATCCATTTCATAATATAAATAATAATTTTTTTGCAATAAAATAATTCAAGGTATGAGCTTAGTCTACATTAAAAAACAAGATTTGAAGTTGAACTGATATTCCAATGACAAGAAAGCAGATTTCTCAGATTTCTGTTTTTGGTGGAAGTTCTTTTGGTGTGAAATATGTTGATATATTTGACCGATGTTCTGTGATGTAAAAGGCTGTGATGTAAAAATGTGGCCGGATCCTTAGGCCTTGACCAGTTGTGTCTCTGTCTCTCTCTGCTGTTCAGATGCCCCTTCCACAGAACAGCAGGAGCTCTTCACTCAGAAGCTTCAGCAGTGCTGCATGCTGTTCGATTTCATGGACTCGGTCACAGACCTGAAGAGCAAAGAGGTCAAGCGGGCCACCCTCAACGAGCTGGTCGACTACGTGTCCACGAACAGAGGCGTGCTGGTGGAGTCCGCCTACCCAGACATCACTAACATGGTAAGTGGCTTCCTTTAATCTCCTAACCTACTTTCCCCGTGTCACCATCACAGCTATTTAAAACGAATCAGCAACTTATTAATCGCGTTGTGGTTGAGCAGAGCGTGCTCTGACCACATACTTAAAGCTGAGTGCCTGTGCTGTAAGATGCAAGACCTCGCGTACCATGTCCTGCTGACAGTTGCTAACCATTGGTAGCTTGTGTTTACTTTAAACACAGGCTAATGTCTGTGACACGTCCCCGTTGTGGCTTTCACGTTCCACAGTATGAAATATTTATTTTAAAAGGCTCCTTTTCCTTTTAAAGGTTTAAGAGAAAACAGAATGAAATGGCAGCATTTAAGCCCTTGAATGTTTATATAGCGAACATCCCAGCAGTTCTATGAACATTTGCAGGCCAACAGTGTTGGCTCTCTTCAGCGCCTGCTAACGTGCCAAATGGAAAGGCTGTACAAAAGCACAGAATCATTCCCCCAGGGGAGGAAAGGAGGGGAGGTGGGGGGTGTCATTAAAACCAAATTAAATCATTTTCCCCCATTGTGATTTTCAAGGAATTGAATGTGGCGCAGTTTGCGGTTTATTATTACAGTAATAAAGTTGTCCTGACGAGCCGGCGCTGTTAAAAGTAAAGAGAGTAAAATGTCCTGGCCGGCGCGTGAGACGCCAGTAAATCTGAGAGGCGGCGTCTTTAGCAGAGCTCTGAAGTGTCGTTCGAAAGTGATGACACCCTGTGCTGCAGCATCCTGTTCCTCTGATGCGGTTTTGCGAGCAGGTCACCGTGCGCAGGAAGTGGTGCGCGGGAGTGTCGCACGAGGCGGCTCAAGGCCGATTACAACGGAAACGCGTAGCCTGTGTCACTCCTAATCCTTTGACCTTTCACAGACTTAGGCCACATGGTCCTACTAAACGGCTAAGGACCGGTCAGCCTTGTTACTGGGAGCCAGTAGGTTTAGAGGTTTGGAGGTAAACAGGGAGGAATTTACCATCGTACTCTCAGCTGGTGCTGCTGTTTTATGTTCAGTTAAACATCCCTTTGATGCTCTCAGATAGGGAAAAAAATCTGTGGGTATGTCTTCGAGGAAGAAGTGTGAAAATATAATTGCTTCCTGATAAGTAAGCCTTCAGATATTTTTTTTTTTTCTTTCAGGAAGTTCAATTTTCACATTCCTTTGCAATAATAATACTTCTAAGTACATACATTCAATTCCTAGGTCACTCTCCACCTACTCAGTGTCTCACCAGTGTCTGGTATTTTTTAATTGCGAAAGTATATTTGAATGTTTTTTTTTTTTTTTTTAAACCCAGTTAGATCACTGTCCTGCATTACCAGTGTGCACTGCCTGAGTGTGACAAAGCATACAGTGTTGAAATGGAGAGCACACAGGCAAGCCTTGCCTTTCTGGAGGGCAGGCCTCGACTTGTGCCTCTAGGAACCAGCGGTTGGGAAATATTTAGTGTCTCCGAGCGCCCCACCTTGTCTGGGGTTTTTTGCGAGGTGAGGTGGGAAAGGGCTGAATACTGAACTGAATACTGAATACTGTCTCATTTACTGCATCATATAACATTGTTTTTGGTTGATTTCTATCAGTGGTGTAAGTTGCATACATTTTGAGGGTACAACAGACATGTAACTTTCTGTTTCAACAAATGAATGACGAATGAAGTATGTTACATTACATTTATCCAGAGCGGCTTAGAACAGTTACAGGTTTTTACAATGTTATCCATTTATACAGCTGGGTATTTACTGAGGCAGTTGTGGGTTAAGTACCTTGCCCAAGGGTACAGCAGCAGTGCTGCAGTGGGGAATCGGACCAGCAACTCGGTTACGAGTACCCCTATGCCACACAGCCGCCCCATTGAGTATGGTAATTAGACTAAAGCACTACTTTGGGTTGGAGGTTTAGACAGTGTCAGTCAGTTGTATCAACAGAAAATATGACAGTGATTCACTCCATTGACAGAAGACTGCTGTAATATCACACAGGGCTAAACAGAGGTGAAACTGAAATGAAATACTCAGGTGGTAACAATGGCAGAGTTCAGGACGGGCCATTTGGGGGGCGTGCTTTACAGCGACAGCCTCGCCTCTCCTGCTCCGACCCCTCCACAGGCCTCCCAAGGGCACCGCTAATTACTGGGGATAGACCATGCAAAGATCCCGTGTGACGGCTCTTTAGGAGTAATCCCTGTGGGGATTAACGGGGGTTGGGCTGGGGTCATCCCACGGCGCAGAGCGTACAGGTGTACCGTGAGGAGGGCGGACCGGGGTCTGAGACGGAGCGGCGGGGACGGCTGGCGCCACTCGGCGTAGGGGCCAGCCTCTCTCCCAGTGCGTGCTGTGAAAGCGAGGTGAGGCGCGTGCGTGACAGGTTTGGCCGACCCGACAGCTGCGAGCTGCCGTTTCCCTCCCTCCCCGGGGACTCTCTCACAGAGCCCGAGTCGCAGGCGTGAGATGCCTATTTTTATTTCTGATCGTGTCCAGAGAATATCTGGTGAGGTTTTTTTTATTATTTCATTTCAGTTTCACATTTGTTCAGGTCTGTGTGCGGCCCTGTGTGATATTAAAGCAGTCTTCTGTCAATGGAGTGAATCACTGTCATATTTTCTTTCCGATACAACTGAGTGACACTGTCCAACATAGGCCTAAATGAGTGCTTTATTCTAATTAACATATTTCACTCATCATTCATTTGTTGAAAGTTACATGTGTCTTGTTGTACCCTCAATATGTGTGCAACTTAAACCACTGATAGAAATCAATCAAAAACAATGCAAGCATATGTTTGGAGTGGCACTGTAGCATAGTGGTAAGGAGCAGGGCTTATACAGCTGGGTATTACTGAGGCAATTCTGGTTTAAATGGATAACATGTAAAAATTGTAACCTATGTAGGTCTGGCTAAGAGCGTCTGCTAAATGACAATAATGTAATATAATTTTACATGATAGGGTGAATGAGGCAGAGTGGCTGTCAGTGTGATGTACCCATTCAGGCAATAATATACTGTATCACATTCTATAGTATGTTAACTGCTGGAAAGCAAATTAAAAACAGGTACACGCCTTGTATAGGAGTCTGACATGTTTTCCACTCCCATATAAAAGCCTGAAAACATTTACATGAGGAGGACTCCCACTACTGGCCAAAATGACTTTATTGAATTGGCAGAGAACAGTAACAATTAAGAAGTACAGGTGCTGTCTAATTGGTGGACTTCAGATTAGTATGCTCCTTAGCGACAGATTTTATATCATGTTGGCTAAATGCCCTGGTTATATCTCTGAAACTCATTTGCAAATTGATTCCTGGTTTACATGTTGTCATAAAGGGTGCATCTTTCATATTAGTTCACTTTCTAATGTGAAAACAAAAGGGTGTACTGGGTACTGTCAAAAGCAGTGTTACCTAAATTTCTTCTGCTGGACATTCTGTGGCTAGATGCACCACCCCAGCCATGTCTCTATGCTATGGGTATAGGGTGTCAAAGGGTTTTGAACTGGCCATATGTGTTCTTGTGTTTATTTTAGGCTATACGTCAGTATTCGACTAATGTCTGTTCTCTTGTTATGGAGTTGCAGATTAGCCACCAACTGCCCCCACCCCCCAATCTAAAAAAGAAAAAAATACTGAGAACACTGCGCTTGTCTTGCTCTTGTGCATGTCCAGCATAGGCATTCTAATGATAGGTATCATGGTGATTCTTGGAGTTTATTAGTGGAGATAGTCATGCAAATTAAATCAAAGCCTGAATGCTGTCACAAACAGTAGTTTCATTATTTCTATCTTGTTACTGTTGTTTGTATATAATCTTCTCTTATGTTTTCTGTCCCACAGGAGTGGGGTATAATGGAGAGGATAATGTATTTCTGTTTAAATAACGAATCCTGCATGTTGTATCAGCTGTAACTCCAGCTCTTCCTACGAACAATAGTTACCAGTAATAAGCTGACAGCTTCTTTGGGGACACTCAGTAGGGAGCTGAATAGCCACCGGCTGTGTTGACTGATCAGTCTCAGCCGAGGAGGAGGTGAGGCCCAGGAGACTGCTGGTGACAGGGGCCCCCTGCCAAGGCTGAGGAAGGTGATGGGGAAACGCTGTCAGAGGCTGGGACTGGCGGCCATGTTTCAGACGCAGTGGATTTATCCCAGTTAATCAGCCAGTGTTTATTTGTAATCTGGCATTTTTACAATCACGTCACACACAGATGGATAGGGTGTCTTTTCTCGCCTCTTCCCCACGGGGGTTCAGAGCCAAAGGGGGGGAAATTTATTGGGTGAACACATTCCCTGACGCCAGGAAAAGGGGGCTGAGAAGATCTCCCTGTGTCTCTGCTCACTGTACCCTACAGTGGCGGGCGATCGCCTAATGATTAATACAAACCCATAAAGATGGCCTGTCATCTGCCAGCAGTCTTGCCAGGATGTTTGTGTGCCTGGGCCTGCCTCTGATGGCAGCCATTAAAAAAATGAGCTAAATCAAAATTAAGGGCGTTGTTGAACCATTACCCTGGATGCAGATTGAATGGACATTTCTGCCTTAATTTAACATTTAAGTACATTTTTTACATTATTGTCATCTAGCAGACACTCTTATCCAGAGTGACTTGCATAGATTACAATTTTTCCATGTTATCCATTTGAACAGCTGGATATATACCAGGGCAATTTTGGGTTAAGTACCTTTCCTGAGGGTACAATGGTGGTGGAATTGAACCAGCAACCTTTTGGTTACAAGCCCTGCTCCTTACCACTGTGCTACACTACCATGCACAAGTAGACAGCAGGAAAAGTCTGTTTTAATGATAATTTTTTTTTCCCCCAACATATTTAGTCCAATTTATTCCTAATTTTCAGTCTGTTTTGCCAAATAAAATGACAGCATTTAAAAAAAGAGTCTCCATCCTTGAGGGTCTGACAAAGCTGGAGCCACAGATAAAAGGCTTCATGGCCTGCAGTCAGTGACAATGCCATTATTCTATTTATCCGCTATCTGAGACGGGGTGTCTGAGACCTAGCAAGACAAGACTGGATTAACAGACTCTCTTTAGAATATTACCTACGGTATGACTGAACCACAGATATTGTGTTTGCTTATCAGGTATTCATCTCTGTATTTAATGGTGAAAATACTGTCTGTACAATTGTTGAAGACAAGAGTTCTGATTTGCTGGCCCTTTATGAATATTCATGAGGACACGTGTTTGAAGAGAGAATATCCATCGTGACCCTAGCAATGTGGACAGCTACAGAACCTCCTATTTCCAACCAGAACCTTCTTAGTATTAGAAATTATGGCATGCAGAGCTGAATAACTAGTTATCAAACTTGTCCTGAACTTATAAATGATTGCTGTTGCATCATTCATTCAAGTTAAATGTGAAATGTCATTTGTTAATAAAGTGATATTTAGTATGCCAAGTGCATTTCAAGCTTGACATCAATATGCATGTATGACTAGTCTAATTCAGAAGAAAGAACAAAGATTTAAATATATTTTCTGTTGTCTTTTTGGAACGTCATCAAGACTACAAGTTTGACTGAGACTTGAATGCGGACGTCCCTCATCGCAGGGAAAGAGTGCGGTGGAAATCTTCAGAGAAGAGAGCGCTGAGTGTTTAGTGTAGACCATCCGTCATCGCAGGCTGTTAACAGGCATTTTTACATGTCACAACAAATGTGTTGCCAAAACAAATTGCCTTTTGAAGAGCAAATGAGGCCCTTTATGTAAATGCATGAATACTCGTCCCTCAGCGAGATGGTCCTTTGTTTACTGAGGAGAGGCGCCAGCTCACGGTGCGAGGAACGGGAGTGCACCAGGAAACAGCGCGATGGGTTCAATTAACCTGTGCCGGCGAAGAAATCTCACATTTGATCATTCATATGCTCAGTGAATAAGGTCACCAACTGCTGGCTCGGCTCATCATTGAAATGCTTGTTAATTAACATAACAAGAAAAGAAAAGAAAAATCCAGTTGTGTTCTTTCTCCTCAGCAGTCATGAAGCAGGGCCTGAGAATCCTGTATAAAATAGCAGATAATCCCCTGATTATTATTTATGTTCCTGTCTGAGAGTGTGAGTAAATGTGGATCGCTCTGAGTCATTATTCACCCAGAAAACCGGAGTTTTGCTCTTCGCTTGGGAGGGGGGCGTGTGGCAGGGCTCAGCCATTTGAATATTCAGTCTTGGAAGCTGTAGGACATTTCAATATCAAACAAGCAGGTGCCCAGGTCCCTACCCTGGGCTTGTCCTCGCTGTGGTGCTTTCTCAGTGAGTGGGATGACTGTGTTACAGAGCCTGGAACGGGAGGGCACTTAAAAACGTCAGAGCAGCGCCCCCTCTTTCCACCCCCCACCGTGCCAGGCCTGAGCATCCCACTCTTTCAGCTGCTGTAGGACCCCACAGACCCCCTCCCACTCTTTTTTCCCCTCTTTGTGCTTTTTTTTTCACCCAGGATTCAGATGGTAGTCATTGAATTAACCAAAAAACATAGAACATTGTGTTTGTTGTGGGAGCCAATGGCAGAGCTGCCGTCTGTTTGCAGAACGATGACTGCCTAACATACTGCAGCATAAACTGATGTATCGTAGTATACTGGGCTTCCGTTGCCTAGTCAGATTGTACAAGTTAACGTGTGGTAGGGCTTGAATGGCGTTGTGCCTGGGAGTGTTGTTAGCCTGGTCTAATACTGTTGCTCATTCAACTTAAATGGATACACTGTTGGATATGATGTTCTGTTGTTCTGGAAGTCGCTCTGGATGCGAATGTCTGCTAAATGCATGTAATGTAATATAATGTAAGCGAAGTTCACCATAAGAAACAGGTGGCAACTGATCCCAAAATGCACAGTGCTGCTGTCAGTCCAGCTGCAGAGATTTTACAGTGATATAGAGCTGGATTCACTCTTGGGATGAGGCAAATGACCAGCTAAAATGGGGTGAATGACCTGTTCTCATTATTATGCATAGGGTCTTAGTGGATGCCAGTAAACATGAAACCTCCCCCCCACTTAATTACGTTTCAGCTGTGGTCAATTATTAATGGTCAAAACTGAATTCCAAAGGAAATGGCTGAATGAATGGGCATGGAGGAGTACCATTTAGGAGTTGGTCAAACATACAGCAGCTTGTTTGGTATGGAGGAAAATCCAATGTGGGAAATGTTAGTAGTTTGGCGTGTATTCGGAAAGAACGGACCTGTAATTTCGGTTCTTATGACCCTGCTATTCTTTTCCCGCTTCAGTGATTTGTTTTTCGGCTTTGCTGTGTGTTCCCGCCTGTGTCCCCCCTCTGCTCTGTTCCAGCGACGGCCGTGTTTGTTTCGGAGTGAAAATGACCTGCTTTTGTGCTCTTCACGCAGGAAGGAGAAAACGGATAGAGAGCGAAAACGGGAGCCCTTCTGCCAGTGCCGTCGCGCTCCTCTCCAATCTCTGCCTGCTAAAAATAACCGGCTCTGACTGTGGTGGTGATGACCTGCCTCAGAGCGCTGTCTCCAGCGTTGAATCTGAAATGGGATGACGGGTGGATGTGCTGTAAAGTGTGTGCTGTGCATGCTTTGCTCCCTCTCCTCGTTTTGGTCTCTCTGAGTTCCCCCCCTCCAAAACCAGTTTTCATAAGGTGCTTAGTAATGATTAGTCGGTGGAAAATCGCCCCCTGATCGCCAGCAGCTGAGAAAGTCACGGCACAGACTTGCCACATTATTTGCCCAGATGCGTTCTCTCCTCATGCATGAAGCACGGAGACTGTTGGCAGCCGTAATCGGACTGATGGTGAATCTACACAGATTTGTGAGAGAGTGGTAAAACTTGTTGCTAAGTGCACTGGTCTGTGTGATCTGAGGCTCACTTGTTTCCTTCAATTGGAAAAAGGAGTGTCAAATGTCTCCATGCATCACAATGAAGCAAGAATGACTTGTAAGGGCCTGGCTCAGTCTAACATAGTTATCCAGCAATGTTTTGGGGAACTGTTAAAACTGACTAAAACAAAACATGTTATTAAAATAAAATAATTCTAAAGATTTTTCAGGATCCTTTAAAACACATTGAATGAAATGCAAACAAGCGATAAGCCACTGCATTGCTAAAAATCAAACTAATTGACAATGTGATGAATGTCATTCCTGAAAACTCACCCCAGGAAGTCTAACACTAATGAAGACTTACGCTGATATGTCTTAAAAATAACTGAAAATAATTGAAGGGCCTTCTGAGTGGCTCAGACCGTAAAGGTGCATGTTCTTGTCATGGGCAACAGCAAGTGGCTTTGTTCCACCATGAATAGGCATAGGTAGTTCGGCCAGGGTAGCATCAGAGGGGGTGCACATGTCCGGCATTTGGTCTCTGCCTCCTAGTGCACTGTGGGAGTTGTAGTGTGAAAAGGACCTGTATTGGCTTGCATGTGTATAGAGGGATGGCATGTACCTTGTCCTGCTTTCCTGTTTGGATGCAGATGTTTCTGTGATGGGGCAATCATCATTTCAAGTTACCTTTTGCGAGTGGTTTGCTCGGGGGGGGCGAGACTGGTAGGTAGGTTTAAGAGAATAGAAAACTAAAAGCCAAAAGAGGCATAAACTTTGCATTTGCCTTCTTCATAAGGAGTTCTGACAATGTTCTCCCAGGGTACTAGGCCCTTAGCGTTCAGAGTCCAGTGGTGCGCTCAGACAATGCAGGGTGTCCTTCAACACCCTCAGTCCTTAAGGTAATTAAACTAGATGAGATTTGCACATGATCAGCAGAGCGCTAATCTACGCGGTGTCTGCCTTTGCCAGGGACACGCTGTGGTAGGCTGTGACACTGGGAGAGACGGCTGGCCTGGTCAGCCATCCCTCCTTTTTCCAGCAAGGGGAACATATATTGATCAAGTCTTCATAAAGGAAATCTTCAGTGTCAGCAATGCATCTGCACCATGTGTACTTGGTGGATGTGTGTGTCCAGAGCTGGCTAGCTAGCTATCTAGGCTAATATGGCGTTAAACGTGAAATGCATATCCCAGGAGTAAAAATCGCTGAAAAGCAATAACTGGAATAGAGCTGCAAGAACTACCAGAGGCCGTTTGCAGTGAGAGATCATTTACGCAGGATGAGCCCTTGTTTTTAATAGTGTTTAGGGGAATTGTTTGAATATTTGGTCTTGGTAGCCGGACATTCCAAATATCAGATGAATCAAATGCACATGCCTAGTTCGGGGCTATTATGCTGCACAAGGTTTGCTGATCTGTTTGGTATGCAACTGGTATGGAGCAGTGAAAAGAGTATGTGAGACCAACCGTCGAAGAGGTTGAGATCAGTGAATCTGCGCAGCGCGATGTCCTAAAACAGGACCTTTGTCAGGCTGTCAGGTGAGAGACTCACTGCCTCCCACAGCTTCCGGCAATCTACGGCCTCTGAAAACTCAACCTCATCCCTCGCCTGTCCCTTCCTGTGGCAATATCACACTCACAAAAATGTCATTGCTTCATTCTGAGCCAAAGGAAAATGGCCTGTCTGAGATCAGATACTGGGAGGCAGCAATGCGGTGTAGTGGTAAAGACCAGTAGCAAAAAGGTTGCTGGTTTGATTCCCCACTGGGGCACTGCTGTTGTACCCTTGGGCAAGGTACTTAACCCACAATTACCTCAGTAAAACACCCAGCTGTGGATGAAATTCTCTCCTATGGAAGTCGCTCTGAATAACAGCGTCTGCTACGTGACAGTAATGTAATGTAGTGTCTGCGTTTTGTGTGCGTTTTGTGCGTTCCTGTCAGAAGCTGTTCGCGATCGCACCCCCTGCTGCCAGCCGCCACACGGGCTCTCTCCCCGTGAGCAGGGAGCCGGGGCTCCGTGCGCCGCGGTTTTCCCTCTGAATAAAAGACCACTCTGACAGGGGCCACGGCGGTAGCCGCACACCCACAGAGATGCTGCTGCCTGACAGAGTACAGTGGCTAAAAATAGTGGCCGGCTAATTGGGCGGAATGGCATAAAGGTGGCGTTGCTGTTGTCTGCGCCGGGTGGCGCCCCCCCCCCCCGTGCTGTGGCGTTGATCGATCGTCCGTGTGTATTCCTGTGCGGTTTGTGATCAGAGACGCTCTCCAGCGGTTTCCTCTTAAAGGTCAGTGGGCTGTGTGCTGTGATTAGGTTGCCAGCGAGGCGCGGCAGGTATACCGCTGTTCTGGCCCTAGCTGGAGGTGGGCCCTGCAAAGGCTGTGGGGTTGGCAGTTTCAACAGCAGATTATGTCCCTTCCATAAGGACCCAACCGAAGAGGCAGATTTACTGTCAGCTGTTAAGGAACCACGGGGTAGTCAATGGCAGGACTTTCTGGGGCACTTTTTGTTTTCAGGCAAATCTTGTAAAAAAAAAAAAAAAAATACTGTGTAGTGTGTAACTGTAAGGTGTTGCAGCTGGACATTTTTGCATTTAGTGAATACTGAAGTTACGTGGTGGGCCTGGAAGAATGACCCCTTAAAGGGCTCATTTGTTACCATTATTCCATTCAAGTCTTGAGCCTCCAGATCACCACTGATGCCACTTATTTTGCCTATCCCCCCAGCACATTTGTGCTTAAGGTCACAAGGTCAAAGGGCAAGGTCACAGAGGGTCTTTGACCTTGAGAGCTTTTTTTTTGTTGTTGTTTCCTGAAATTCTGAGAATTACACATGCCTTAAATGAAAATGACACAAAGGTAATTCAGACTGTCCCCACAAAACTCTGTCCATGTCCTGGTCACAGTGATAATGTTTAGAGTTCCAGACTCTGAGTGTTTACGCGCAGATTTTAATTAAACTTTACACAAATGTCCCCAGTGGTCCTCAAATGAACATGTCAAGCAACAAAGCCAACCGTTATTCATGCCTGTTCATCATGCATTCAAGCAGACTCTTCATGTAACGAATGACATCATGAGTCGCCCACTACATCAGCGCAAGCAAACGTAGTTACCTTACTTACCACCCGTGTTTATCTGTTTTACTGTAATTCGATATTTATACAATGTTTTCCTAATTTCACTTCACTCTTCCTACAGGAGGGTATGTACCCGCCCACCAGGGGCTGACTCATGTTGAACATTTCCTGCTTGGTGGAGCACCATGATTCACGTTGCATCTTGTTCTCCATTGTCATTGTATAATTTTCCTTATTTTTCCATCCACTTTGTGCAATATCTGTTACAACTTGCCTTTTTTCTCTATAATGCTGTGGGTGAAGCACTCCCTAACAGTTCCTTTGTGTAAAAGTGTTGTGTTTTTCTAGGACCTGATTGCTTAAACACCCAACACCATGTTATGTTTCACTTATCTTCTTGCATGGTATTCTCAGTTACAATTCTCACTCCAGCTACAATGCTCTATAGTCCCAGCTGCAATTACACTGAGTGACAGATCAGCGCAGACTGTTATTTGCATAATGGTATTGCATATGTACATATGCCTTCACAAAATTTTTGTTTCCCAAGCACAACAGCTTTAAAACCAAACACAAAGTTGTTAGGCAATCTGCTGGTCTAGTCTGGTTGGTTATTTTCGCCTTGGCAACACAGTGTGGAAAACCTGTATGGAAACAGGGCAGTTGGTGTGTGGGGTGCTTTTGTCTAAATTTAGGTAATGCAAGTTCAAAGTTACTCGGATCATGAGATGGACGCTTGCCCATATTTTGCTTATCGACATTAGCCTTAAAACCCCATTACAGTCCGGCCTGAATGTTAGTATTAATTTGCAAATGCCTTCATCCACTGTTACACCACTCCAACCTAGTGGTGCACTGTGTGAGCGCCAGTGTGATGTAGTTATTGAGGCTCCTTACCCTCACCTACCCATTGGTCTTGTGCCCTAAAAAAGTTAAAAAGTAGTTAGTCTGAATTGCTACAGTATATAAAAATGTAAGCTATGTAAAGATCACCTTGATGAGGGCTGTTATCCAAATTGAAACAGGATAATACATTTGTGCTGATGGCTGTGTGCTAGAGGAAAGGAAAAGTGCACTTGCTTAAGAATGCAGCTCCAGGTGTCATCCAGGTCCAAAGACCAGTTCTTCACCCACCACACAGTGCACTGCCTTTTACTGTAAATGTATTGTCCTGTAACTGTATATAGCAGCCTAGTGATGTGTGATCTGCACAAATTCTACAATTCCTGCAAAAGCCAACTTAACATAGCACCAGAACATGCTGTTAATTTTCTTAATTATTCGAAAATAAGTCACATGCATTGAAGGCATTGAAAGTTTCTGGGTCAGAAGATGTTTAATTCACATTATAATTACCCTGTGGCACAGCTACAAATGGTTCAGAATTAGAACTTTATTGCCAGAGGTAATTGCCTATAATGTATTATAGAGCACTGCTATATCTTAGTCTTACTGGCTAAATATAGAAGTTCGTAATCTCTCAATGTGATTGTATTACTAGAAACTTGGAAGTAATCTCCCTTAGCTGGGGATGCTGATGAGGGGCTCTGAGCAGTTGTTCTTTTTAAGAATGGTGAGAATGTAGAATGAGATGAAATTACTTTTTTTCAACAGCAGGTACATGAATCTACTCTCACTGTGGCTCCTACCTTGTCCAAAGTTCTCATGTCACATCTTCAACTTACAGTTGATAAAGAAAAAAAAAGTCCAAGTTCAATACTTGCACCACAGTACGCATTGATTTTGTTGCTGGTTATTATTAGTGTCTTGTTTGTGGTTTGATTAGCTGCAGGTGATGTTTGAATGTACAGAGTGTAGATCTGAGGATAACTCTCCAGCACAATGCTGCAAGCTGTGCAGCAAAATTTCATAGGTGCAGGGGTGTTAATATGGTTAATTTATTCCCTCATCCATATCGTATGTTTTCACATATTACACATTTATACTGCTGAATGTGTCCTGTAGCAATTCAAGCTCATGACCTTGTTCAAGGTTACAGTGGCAGTGCCACCCCTGGGAATAAAACTGGCAACCCCCTGTTTTTTAGCATGTTTCTTCAAACACTTCACCTCACTGCCACCCATGGCTGGTAATTGGGGACCCAATTCTATTCCAGTCATCCCAATTTCCATCTGTTGAGAATGCCCTGAGATTGGGAAGGATTCACTTCTGAAATGGCTATACAGGAGGACAGTGTACATGTCACTATGTTGTCACCCAGTGATGGGCAGTCTCAAGTCTGTTATAATCTGAATTTATTACAGTAACCTGATCCATGTTACAATTGCAGTTATTTTATATAAAGGTGGAGTGCAAAGGTAATACAATTAACTACAAAGTTATATAAATCAACTGCTGATGAGTGGTCTTTGCTTGATCTGGCAAACTCATTACACATCAAAGAAAGAAAAAACAGGTTTGGTTTAATTTAACAGATGAGTAGTCAAATCATCAACTGTCAGTCATACTTGTTATATGAAAATCCTTGTCTGTCAGCACATTACATTAATTAGCTAAGGAGACATCCATACCCAGGGTTACCTCCATAGCCCACGCTGTACATTGTAGTGCATTTATGCAGCTGGATATTTACTGAGGTCATTCTGGTTAAGTAGCTCATTTACCCCACCAAGAAATGACACCTCCAACATTTTGGTTAAAAACCCAGTTCTATACTCACCACACATCACCATGGAGAGACCAAACATGGATACAACATGGAGAGACCAAATATTAACTAAGAAATATGTCCTTGTTCTCGCCTACAGATTAGCACCAATATTTTCCGGACCCTTCCGCCCAGTGAAAATCCGGACTTTGATCCAGAGGAAGACGAACCCACACTGGAGGTGTCTTGGCCTCACATACAGGTAAAGAGGTGGCAGTTTGGTGTTCGGTGTGTTCACAGTACATGAAGATGAGATTCAAGTTGCCAGTTGAAATGCAAACTAAACTGTGTGTTCGGCTTTAAACAAGACTTGATGAAGCTGTTAGGCTAATTGAATACTGGTCTGTATTTGACATATCTGCACAGCTAATCAGCCATAAAAGTTTTTCTGTGGGAGACATGTTATTCAGACATGTGTTTTTGTACATTAGGATGCAACTAAATATTTATTTATTTCATACAATTTTGTGAATATCCATCCATGAAGCAAACCTGATGTAGCTATCCTGAATGGGTTTGATTACTTAAGTTAATTGTTCTAGGCACTATCAGAGTTAATCTAAGTCCTGATCTGTATTACTAGTTTGTTTAACTGGCACAAAACAAACAGAAATGTGATCAAGAAATACTGTTGTTTATATCTGTCAGCCAGCACAAACACGCCCTTAGCAGTTCTCTTCTCTCCAGCTGTACCGGTAGTTGTGTACCTTTGGGAGTTTTGATATTTGCATTAACAAAAATATCTTTGTATTTAAACAGTGTAACATTTTAGATGGCTGCAGCACAAAAACACATTTTGTTGTGCAGTGGTACAGTGGCCATTAGCAATGTGACACTGCAGCACTGCACATGCACACATATGTGTATACAATGTTTTTTTTTTTTTTTTTTTTTTTAATCTTTCTTTCAGTTGGTGTATGAGTTTCTCCTGAGGTTTCTGGAGAACCCAGACTTCCAGCCCAGCATTGCGAAACGCTACATTGATCAGAAGTTCGTGCTGCAGGTGCGTTTCAATTTTTGTTTTGACACGTTTCCTGGAGACGCGTAGCAATAGGCCTGCATGGCTTTAAAACACAAGAGCAACTGTTACTGTGGCTCAGACAGGCTCTTCATAATGAGTCTAACATGTAGCCTCTGCTGCCAGAATTACAATCCCTTTAATCTCTTTCAGTGCCACTGGTCCACAGGCACGTAAAATAGCACAATTCCTATGTTCCTACAACGTCACTGTGTACATGTCTGCTTTAAACAATATATTTCCCAAAAGACAAGTCTGGTCTCCACCGATGCAAGTGTTAATTACTCAGATATTGTTTGCCGTCTCTCTCTGAATCAATGACAGCAAATTTGAATAGTCCCTTTGGGGCCGCTGTGTCCCAAAAGGTTACAGGCACAAGGACAGAGGTGGCCAGCTCAATGAGGCGTTCTCATGCGTGTGTACAGTCCAAACAGAGGCTGCTGTGTGATGGCTGATTTGTCCAGAGGAGGAAAGCGTGCTCTCCAAAGCATTCAGAACAATAGGTTAACACGGCTGGTGTTTGTCCTGTTTTCATGTTAATCGCGAATCGTTTCCCATGTTCTGCATATCCATTACGATACATTGTGCAATGGACCACTGTGCTGTAGGAAACGCAGCATGGATTTCATCAGCTTCTTCCTATTCCATTGGATTGGCCTTTTTGGATGTTATTGAACATGGTTTCATTAGGAAAGTAGTTCCAGTAGTTCCAGACTGCTGAAACATCTGCTATAATATCTGCTCTTTTCAGCAATGTCTCTGTTTGCAGAGGCGTTATTTACCAGAGGGTTTTTATGTGTGAATTTCTGGATGGGGCCTTACTGTTGTATCCTGACAGTTCTTTTGACAATATTATCTATTTATACAGCTGGATGTTTACTGAGGCAATGATGGGATAAGTACCTTGCCCAAGGGTACAGCAGCAGTGCCCCCATGAGGAATTAAACCCGCAACCTTTCGGTTACGAGTCCTGCTCCTGAACCAGTACACCACACTGCCACCCCATTCCAGAGCAGTGTGTAAATCAATCACAGACCTTGCTTAGTCTTGATATGAACATTAAATCAGCAACAAATACAGAAATAGATGAATGTCAGTTCATACAATATGAGACTGATCTTACGGCTGTATACTTTCCTGGGGAGTTGACTTCAGAAGGAAATGTCAGGTGCTGCTCTCATTAGGGTGAATGTGAGTGGTTAATCCAGAGGTGCTGGATGAATGTTGAATGTGAGTGGTTAATTATAAATGCCATTTGAAAACCCTGACATTTGAATGGAATCGCAGCTTGTTAAGTTGTGTCCTGTAATAGCTAAAATATCCTTAGTCAGAATAACTAAGCTTGTACTGTAATTGCTCCTGCGTGTTTTGCTTTTTCTGGGTCTGGATGCAATACCAAAATGTCACCTTAGTTGGAATGAATTATTCAATTTTGCAAATCAGGTCATACCGCTCCTGGAATAAAATAACTGAGGCTGCTTAATTATTTTGCATGGGGAAAGCCTAATTTGCTATTTGTCTTCAACTAACCACTGACAAATATTTTTGCACTGTGTAGCCTTAAAGGCTGTGTGCATTTTAAGTGTTCAAGCCGAGGCAACGATGGGCGGATTTCCTTTTGCTCCTAAAGTGTGTCTGGTATTTCTCAACACATAACAGAAGTTAGACCTGTTTCACATGTTCAGGTGTAGCATGAAGCGTTGAGGAAATGACTTTGAAAATGCTGTTCATAGAATTCTGGGTGATTTGCAGGTGACCATTAATGGTGACATCTACTCTCTACAGTGTCATTATCTAGCAAAGAAGTCACCTCACCAGGTATTTCAGGTATAAATCAGTCACTAGCTTCAGCTGTGAACCCTGCAGGCGTTAAGGCCTTGGGGTTGAAAACTGCCTGTACCTGTAATGGAGGAATGTTTCTCTCCTCCTCTCTCTGTCTCTGTGCTGCTGGCAGACTCCCGAGGAGATGGTTCCCAGATTCAGCATCTACTACAATCTGCTTAATGTCAGTCCCTAACTGTCAAATGTACAGTTTTTAGGTGCATGCTCAACATTGTGAGCTTCAGTTTTGAATTCATTTTGTTGAAATGAACTGCAAATGTTGTGGAGGATCAAAATGGGATCAAGGGATCAAAATAAAAAATGCAGCACTTGATTAAATTTGGTGCTCAAAGCTATGTGTACTGTGCACACATATCTGGTACATGAAAGAGCATCCTCTTCAGAGATTTTGGGTATTTAAGACACCTGCCTCAGAGGGGTTGTCCCTTGCTATTTGTCCAGAGTGAATAAAGACCCAGGGCCATAGCGTCTCTATCACCCCATTCAACTTCTCTGACAATGTTAGCTTGTCCTCCAGCAGCCTTCCCATGATGCTCAGCAGTCACAATCTCACCGCAGATCAGCCTCTGATTGGCCATGCTGATATGCTTGAAAGGGGATGTGCTAAAGGGTGCCTGCTAATGAACACAGTTATACAGACCAACAGAAAACTTACGGTAATGCTTTGCACTAAAGTGTCCTTAAATTAACCTTTCAGATTGCATTATTAAGGTATAATAATGTTATCAGTATTATTGTTCTGCAGTTGTCCTAAAGTAGACACCACTCATAGTAAGGGACTTGTGCTCATCAGTGGTACATATTTAATAATGTGTCAGTAAATGGCTACGGATGGGAGCTGGAGGTAAAGAAGCGTTAGGTTTGTGTCAGAAGCTGGGCCGTATCCAGCAGCGTGGCAGCGGTGGGGGTGTGATGGAGGTTTGACTGCCGCAGAGCGCTTGGTGTGGGCTGTGCCTGGGTCTGAGCTGAGAGTTCCCAGGCAGGGATATTTTTAAGAGCGCCGTCACGCCGCTGGCACGCAGCAAAAGGAAGAGCGACGGGGCTGTTTTCACCTTGGAGGACGGGGGGGGGAGGAAATGCAGGGGTCGTGACCCCACCAGTGCTCCCCTGCGGATACACTGGGCTTGTTTACTTAGCTGCTCCAGTCCCGTTTCCAAGCCACCTTCCACGTCACATCGGCTGCACCTCCTCTGCTATTTCTCCGTCTGTCTGTTGGTCTGTCTGCTCGTCTGTGTCTCTCTGTCTGTCTGTTCGTCTGTTCGACTGTCTTTTTGTCCGACTGTCTCTCACTCTGTTTGTTTGTCTCTCTGTCTGTCTGTCACTCTATTTCTCTCTCTTGCTCTCTCTTTCTGGCTGACTTTCTCTCTGTCTATTTTTTGCCTATCTCTGTCTCTGTAGAGGTGGAGATGGAGGGAGTGCCATTCTTTCGGTCTCCTGCCATCCTGTGCCAAAGGGCCATATTTAATCTTGCAGCACAGAGGATCTATAATTAGTGCATATATTATGAGTTTTATACTCTGTCTTTATTTAGCACCATGTCTTGCAACTATTTAAGGGTCTCCAGAACAGATCATAATGCTATTATAATGATATGAAAATTTGTATTCGATGTAAACCTTTATGTGGTATGTTTTTAATGTAATGCCAATGAATCTGTTGTTCTGCTGTGATATATTTTGTGGCATTGAAGTGTAACTTGTAATTAATCTTAAATATGAAGTTTTTTTATTTTTTTATTTTTTTTTTATTTTTTAATTTTTTTTTTGTCATTTTTCCATTTTTCTCCCCAATTTGGAATGGCCAATCTCCCGAATTTGGAATGCCCAATTAGTCATCGATGTTCGGTCCCATTGCGCAACCCCCACTGTCAATCCGGGAGAGCGTAGACAAGCACGTGCCCTCCTCCGAGACACGTGATGTCAGCCGCTGCTTCTTTTGTCCACAAGCCAAGCTAGCACAGAGATGAGTCGGAGGAAGACATTTCATATGCAGCTTTTGGCACGTGGACCACAGGCGCCCGATCGACCAGCAGGGGTCACTGTTGCTAATGGGACCGAAGCCCCTGCCGACGCACCCACCCCTATCCCTGGCGGAACGGCCAATGTGCTCCGCCTGTGAGCTCCCGGTCACTGTCGGCTAGTGACACGGCCGGGATCGAACTGCGGTGATAGTGTTCAGTCTACACTGAAGTGTAACTTTTACCGACTGAGCCACTCTTAAATATGAAGTATTAATATGAATAATTAATACTTTGTCTTCCTGGAATAGCTTCCGCTGTCCGCCTGTTGTCAGGAGTGTTTTAGATAAGCTTGTTTGTTGCCACTTAAAAAGCGGCTTTCTGAAGGGTTTCCTGCCATGCAGAGGATGTATAAGCACATCTTTCCTTTCACTTGCCCCAGTGCTAATACTTTAAAATCAGTAATTGGAGACCTGTCATAGATTTCCACCATCAAAACATCACAGAACTTGGCTGAACGTAAGATTCCAAGGCTTCTGATTGGTGGTGCTGCCTTCAAGAGACTGTTTCCATTAAGCCCAGTTCACACTGCAGCAGCTGCATCGATCAGATCTGCCCAGTGTGCTGTCAGAGACAACTGGTCTGGCACAGCTGGTTTAATCTGGAACAGCAATTGACAAAAACTCTCCAAATGGCGAACCAATCAGAGAGCACGATAATGACACCCATCTGCAGTATATGACATGTATTATCTTGAATGTTATTGAAATGCAAAGCACAGTGTGTACATTGAAATAGTGTGTGATTTTTTTCAGCCAATGGGTCACCGTACACTCAGTGTAATGTGCACTGTAAAGACAGAGGAACAGTGAGACAATGGGAATTTGATTCTTACCTTTTAATGATTCTTGCACACAAAACTCTCCAAGATCAAAGTTTCCTTCAAAACTACAGCGAACACAACCTTAACTCTGAGCATCAACTTCCTAAATTGTCCTTGCCAAGAGAAGTCTGAGCTGAATCTCTGAATGCATGTGCCTTTGCTGACCTTCATGCGGGGTCACCGCCTTGGTAACAGCGCAGCCGTGCAGCTGTGTCGTACTGTCTGCTCTAAACATGAGTTCGCAGGCCTCCTGTTGGAGCTCCTGGTTCTGTTTTCCTCCATACATATTTGAAAACAGAAGTAAATGCATGTTTATTTCCGCTACATGCCAGGCACTTGGCCTCTGTCAGAACGGCCTGCACCTGGCTTTCGGTTATAACCTGGGGGAGTGGAGAGGAGACGGCGCTACGCTAGCTCTGCCAGCACGACAGTGGGATCGATCGATTTTCTGTCCCCTCTAAGGAGGTCTAGCCGGTTGTACCTGCGAACACTCGACCACACAGTATCGACCATAGGCACAGCTTCAAGCACTGTCCTGTCGGATGAGACCAGCCTTAACAGAGAGTGCCTGTGTTGAGTCAGAAGCACTGTCACAGGTTCCTTGTGCTTCGCTTTGCAAGGGCGTTTCTACGGTAGCATAACTCAGCATTTACAGACATTCCAGTAGTGCCTGAAAGCCACTCCATCATTACAGTCAGAATCCTCAGCAGTATGTTACATAACCTGTATTTTAATTACGCCCTCAGTTTGTGCACAGCGTCACAGCACATGCAGTTTAGTTTTCACACAGTAGCCACAACCCGTATTTTAGCTATTTTAACAGGGACAGTTAATGAGAGTGTGTCCCTCGTGGATCTGCGTTCTGCTGGTATGTGACATTACAATGGAGGCGTGTTGAAAGAATTCCCCATGCCGTTTGTGTGCACGGTAAACAGAACCACTGTTGTCATGTGACATGGAAGAGGTCACAGGGTGTCCCAGAGAGAAACGGCGCCCCACGGAGGTTAGAACAAGGCGTGCGGGGCGTGACGACAGAGGAAGGGATGACGCGAGTGTGATTTTTTTTTTTCTTTTCTTTTCTTTTTTTCTGTTTTCCTTGTCCTCGTAGCTCCTGGAACTGTTTGACAGCGAGGACCCGAGGGAGAGGGACTTCCTGAAGACTGTCCTGCATCGGATCTACGGGAAGTTCCTGGGGTTACGGGCTTTCATCAGGAAACAGATCAACAACATTTTCTTACGGTAAGAAGAGAGACCCCCACTCCCCCTCCCCCGACACTGAAACAGCCGGCTTCCTCCCAGACTGCCTTTTAAAAAAAAAAAGTACACCATTTATGTGCTGTTTGACCTTCAGTGGGGTCATGTCGTGTCACCATTTCCACAGTGCATTCTTTTAGAAAGCCTATACACAGAGCTGTGTCTGCCACACCCCTTACCCCAACCAGAGTTCCACACCTGACGTCTTCCTCTGTTTTTGCTGGCGTGGCAAAGCTGCAATGTGTGGCCTGTTAAAAGCATTTTCCGGGTGCACGCCTTTATGTTGGCAAGTGGACAAAAGCTGCTGTCTGTGCCACACTGTAAACCCGCCCCCACTGAACTCCACCCCCCGGCGACTGTGTCCACATCTGTGTCTAGCACACAGACACAGTGAGGAAGTCTCCCCAGGTCGGGATTACCCACAGTGCACTGCAGGAGATTCTGCTTGTTCACACCGTCCTGAATCGGTGCTGAGAAATGTTCGTCGCCACCAAGCTGAGCACAGGACACCGGTGATGCTCGCAGGAGGGGATTTCAGAGCCCAGCTGTCAACAGCAGCAACCCCTCCAACCTCTTCCACCCCCCCCCCCCAACGCGTCACCTACCTGCACCTCCCCAATCTCATTCCATCGTTACCTTTGCTTCCCAGCCATGTGTCAGACCTACAGTCACACTTGCATGATAAACAACTGTATGCTTGATTGAGAAAATTATGCACCGACCACCTGAATTTCCAGAGAGGAGCATTGCTTATTAACCATTGTGCCTACCGTGCACTGATTGCTCACTTTTATGAACACGTTATATCAGTTTTACACAGGTATTGCAAAATGCCTGGCAAGCCTGGGCTACCCTGCTGGTAGGCGAGGGAGCTCATTCAATACTCCTGATGAGGTGGCCTTACATAATACCATAACCCCCCCACAGTTTTAACAGAGCACTTAAGCAGACTTTGTCTCACCAAACCCAACAGGGAATCAATGAGCATAATTACATTGCATTACATTATTGCCATTTAGCAGACGCTCTTTTCCAGAGCGACTTGCATAGGTTACAATTTTTAGATGTTATCCGTTTATGCAGCTGGATATTTACTGAGGCAATTCTGGGACAAGTACCTTGTCTAAGGGTGCAGCAGCAGTGTCCCAGCAGGGAATTGAACCAGCAGCCTTTTGGTTATGAGCCCGGCCTGTCCTTACCGCTATGCTACACTGCCGCCGGTAATTAAAATGGGAAATGAGAGCGGGGCGAGGGGACAGGGAGTTCCCCCCTGATGGGAGCACGCTGCACCGCTGTGGAGGGTAACCAGGCATCGGCACCCAGGTCGGCCCTGTCCAATCGCGTCCGCTGAGACACACAATCTGTCCAATCGCTGCCTCCCGTCTCCCTCCTGTGTGGGTGAGAACACAGCAGGCTTCAGTGGGGAGTATAATCCCTCCCAGAGCAAGCGGGGCTCCCGGGGAACAGCCCGTGCTCTGAAATGAGGTCTTAAAACACCTTGCTGTTAAGCTCGCCAAACGCTGTGGGCTTTACTGTATTTGGAATCTGCAGTTCTGAGCATATTTCAGATATTTATATTTTACATTCAGGTAAATTTTGCCCTTTGTTTACCCTCTGTTGTCTTACTGCACATTTTACTTAAACAGGCAGTTTTGGTGTTTTCCGCTGGGTTGATTTTTTGTGGTCAGGGTTTGTGTGCAGTACAGTGTAATGGGTAGTCGGTATTGATTCCTAATGGCTGTTACTTTAAGATGGGGGATTGAGCACAGTTTGGTACAGTAGGCCCTGGGCTTGGATCCTTTGATTGGGGTGCGGGTCTGCAGGTGTAGGAGAGTGGCCACCCCATCAGCCTTGACCATCTGCTGCAGGGAATCAAAAATAGCGCGGCGGCTAACGGCTCCTGCAGCCCCCCACGCGGAGCTCCCTGAAAATAGGTCACGGAAAAAGTGGCGTTTGGCGTAATTACTCCATACCGCACGTTTGCGCTACTGGAAGGCAAGGTGGGAGAGCTGAGGAGATCGTGTTAACTGGGACGGCGAGATCAAATGATTCTACGCTGTGAACACAGACGCTCACACTGGCAGTGCCAGTCTGTGAAATACCAGCACTTGCGTTTGAAAAGAGATGTGAGCAGTGCGTGTGTCCGTGCGCACGTGTATGTGCGTGTGTGCACGTGTACCTGTGTGTGTGTGTGTGTGTGTGTGTGCACGCCCGTGTGTGTGTGTGTGTGTGTGTGTGTGTGTGTGCCCATGTGTGTGTGCGTGTGTGCATGTGTGTGTTTGTACGTGTACGTGTGTGTGGGAACACACCTGAATACTGAGCTCTGTTGCTTTCTGTGAGGTTTTATGAAAGGTAAATCGGACAAAGGAAAGGGGCAGGTGCTGTAAGTTACCTGTAAGTTAAGGGGCAGGTATTAGGATTGTTCTTACTCCCAGGGAATAAAGGTCAATTCCACAATTTCTTGCAGGACTGGGATTTTGGGATTCATGGACACTTTGTTCCAATGTGCTCAGATATTTCCTCTTGTGCTTTTGTTTGTTTTCATGTGCACTTGCTTTGTAAGTCACTTTTCATGAGAGCATCTACCATATGAACACATATTTACATTTGTGAAACTGGCAGACACAGTACCACAGCAGAGTAAGGAAGTTGAGTAAATTTTATTTATCTGTTTCTTTTGCTCGTTTTTTTCTGGGTTTTAAAATTTTTTTTTTTTTTTGCAGGTTCATCTACGAGACTGATCACTTCAATGGAGTGGCCGAGCTGCTGGAGATATTGGGAAGGTGAGGTGACCCTGTCTCCTGATTGCCATCTTGTATGACATTCAGTTCTATACGAAAAAATACATTTTGTATTTATCAAAGCTTCCATCACAATAATACAAGTGGTCATAGAGATGTGATTGAAAAATGTTGGATACAAAATGAAGATGAATTGTTGGTGACAAAAATGGCATGAAAATGGGATGAAAATGTGAGAGGGCAGAGTAAAGATGCAAAGGGTGAAAGGGAGAGAGAGGGACTCATTCAATCTAACCGCATTGCTCCTTTGGCCCCAAATGTAATGAACTGAAATGAGTGTGTAATCTTCTGGTGACTCTACACATTGTCACAACTTAAGCGGTCATTGACATAAATGAAAATATTGTGTGTAAATGCATTGTGTGCTTAGATTCACTACATGAAGTGGGGCTTTGGGAACAGAATGAGTGGAGCTTTCATGGGTTGTGGCTGGTAGATTTGAGCCAGTCATACTGTTTTGCTTCATTTTCCATTACTAGGTCTTTTGCCAGCTGTGATTGACAGCATGTCATCTCTATGCAGCTTAATACACTGTAAAACATGCACAGTGCATGAACCAGACAAGGGAGTCTGTCACACAAACTATCTGTGATATTTGTATGCATTTTGCACAGTCCAGTTGACAGAGGAAGTTTTAGGTGTATTGAACACATCCTGTTCCTTTCCATGTCTGCATTGTTTTAGAGCCACTCCCCCTCCTCCCTCTGTACATGTATTGGCATTCACTAGCCTGTCCCCAGAAGGGACTTGGTTTGGGTCCTTTGTGCTACACAGAATGTTCTGGAAGTTTGAAATAATGACAGGTTGGAACTTCAGCACACCTGCTCTGTGTGTCCTCTCAGTGTTAGTATTTCAGCCTGTCTTTGAATTACTTTGTAATTTATTTTCATTTAATGTGTAGAAACTGATAGTTATAGTAAGAGTTAAAACGTGTATATGCATTTCTTGTTCCTAATTGTGTGTGTGTGTGTGTGTGTGTGTGCACTTGTCTGTGTATGTGTCTGCATGTTTGCACACTTGTGTGTGTGTGTGTACGTGTGTTTGTGTGTGTTTTTGTTTTCCCAGCATCATAAACGGATTTGCACTGCCACTGAAGGCAGAACACAAACAGTTTCTGATGAAAGTGCTGATTCCAATGCACACAGCCAAAGGCCTGGCTGTCTTCCACGCGCAGGTACAGCCAGAACCCACGACCTATGACCTCCCCCCTCCCCCCCCCCCACCACCACAGAGGACATTTCTCTCTAATCTAGGACAAATCTCTGAAAAATGAACACTGCTTCGCTCTTTTTTTAAAATCATTGTTTTGTTCTTGCCTATCAGTAGTATCTTGAAATGATCTAGTTCCAAAGAACAGTCTAATACATACAGGCCACTCTGGGTGTGTTTAAATCTTGATCTTTGGGACATTGTTGACTGAGGCCCACGTAGGTGTGATTTTTTTTTTTCTTTTCTTTAGTAATCTCATCTTGATTTGTTCATTTGAATACCTGTCTAACCAGTTCATCATCTGAGAGTTCTCCTCTGAAACTCAGGCATGCAGCAAATATGTTGTGGCTGCGTCTGCATCTGTAAACTGATCAGATACTCCCGGTGTTCCCTCTGAGAGTTAACTCTTTATGGCCAATGAAACTTTGTCCCTCCCTCCAGCCCACTTGGCGCATTTTTGGTGATCACCATCTGGCAGAATTGATACGTTGTCTGCTAAAGAGGAAAGAAATGAAGGCCATGCAATAGTCATTACTTCAAATGAGATACATCCACATTCGCCTCAGCCGTATGTTCTGGCTTGTTCAAAACATGTATCTGATCTGTGCTGACTATGAAGAGATGTTGATGAGAAATTGAGATGGAGGTACACTGTCTGCTAAGTAACGGGCTGGCAGGGCATAACACATTCCGGTTTTATTCTGTGTAACCGTAAGTTTAATGGTGGGGACATAAACGGAGGGAAATCAACATGGTATTTTGCCTCCTCCTAGTTTTCTTATTTTATCACAAACAACAGTGTTGCAAATCCTACAGGTCTGGTCTATAAATGTCCACATGGGGAGAAATGGAGCTGGCATAAGAGAATTTAACCAAAATCTATATGTATACTGCAGTGTGCATATTGCATACAGTATACTGTGTGTTAGTATTCATAATTGGTTGATGACCCACCTTGTCCCCGTTCTAGAACTGTCATTGTCCAGTCAGAGAATCTTTTGTTGGCACATGGTCACTAATGTATGCAAATTATGTAAAATTATTATCAAACTAGAGCTGATTTTCATGAGTGGAACTGAAGAGGGCATGTAACATCAGTTCTCCGGGATAATTAGTAAGAAACACCAGCAACAGTTTGAAATGTCTGCTTTGTGTGGCTTTGGTGTTATTCTTGCACTGGGCAATGGCACCCTCTGGTGGTTGTAGTGTATATATTATATGCATGTTTGTTGGACTGTTTTAATTGTTAGATCACTGTATATCTTATATAACTGATTGGTATTGATTATGTAAGATTATCGCATTACTTGTAAACTCACTGAATAAACGGTGTGGCATAATTCTGAATACTCAGAATGTAATAGAAGAAGCTCATTTCATTTATATGATGGCACTGAAATCAATTTCTGATCAGGGTATCCAAGAGTAAATATCTATTTGGATCAACATTTTAATTGTGTTATGAATGTATATGACATAAATGAAAAACACCTTTAAAACATTGTTACATTTAGTTAATACTTGATGGCCGCTCTAAATAACTTTGAGTTAGGCTAAATGAGACAACATGGGACTGTTCATAATGTGATTTAGTCGTCTGTGTGCTGTGCCTTGTCTTTTAGTTGGCCTACTGTGTCGTCCAGTTCCTGGAAAAGGACCCCACTCTCACTGAGCCGGTACGTCTGCTCTCTGAATAATACTCAAAAATAGCTCTGGCTTTTGTGAGGATGTCTTCATGGAAAAATAAAGTTACTCAAAGTTTTGCACAGTTTTGTTTGTACTGACACTAAACTCAACAAATTCTGCTAAAACGATGAGGGGATTTAAAAGAAAAACTCATATTCAGGGCGGTTATTCACATTTATGTTTATTTCAGTTATCCAGAGCTACATACAAAAAGTGCAATCAAGTAGCGTTATGCAAGTAGCCATGCAGATATTTGATGAATCATTAGGGCCGTCCTTGAAATGTAGGGCCATTGTGGGAAACACTGCCACAATGGGAGGAAGTGATGTCATGGGGCGCACGACCTTGAAGTATTTCCACCAGTGTCCAGCCACCAGAATTGTACCATAAATTTGTATAGCCACACTATGCTGACCACTGAGCTTTATCCATTGCAAAGGCTTGCAGTTCCCCCAAGCTTTTATCTTCGTTGCATGAGTTGCCATTCATTTTACAGCTACAAGCTTTAATTACAGGAGGGGAGGAGCTGGACTTCAGGGAGCCAAGATGGGTTTTGAGTCTATGTTGTAAAATGCACAGTGGTCCTTCTGATCTAACGGTATTGGGGAGCTTATTCCACCACTTTGGGGAAAGGGTGGACAAGGGGTGTCAACGTGATGAGCGACCCTCCCAGGAGGGGACTACAAGGTGGCCAGAGGAAGCATAGCAGAGTCCAGCAGGAGTGTAGGGTGATGGTAGATTTTAATTATTGGGGTGCAGTTTTTGTTAATGATTGGTGGGCTAGAACCAAAAGTTTTATCTGAGCTATAACAGGTTGCCAGTGTGGACTGATGAGGAGAGGCATGATATGATAGCGTACCAAAGTCAGGACATATTTAATACAGCGTGTGCATACTTAATATGATCAATGACTTTGTGAATCGAAAGCAGTGACTTTATAAATGATTTACAGAACTCTGTTTTCCTTTGTAGGTGATCAGGGGGCTTTTGAAGTTTTGGCCTAAAACCTGCAGTCAGAAAGAGGTATGTTTTTCGGAAATGGTTGCATGATAGGTTTGGCATCCATGGAAACACTGTATTGTTTCTACCTCCTTGTGGTATTTAAGTCAGGGTGCATTCTTTTTACGCTAAACGAGTGTGCGTCTGTGTGTTCGTTGCTGTCTTTGTACAAAGGTCATGTTCCTGGGTGAAATTGAGGAGATTCTGGATGTCATCGAACCCACGCAGTTTAAAAAGATCCAGGAGCCACTTTTCAAGCAGATCTCCAAGTGTGTGGCCAATCCTCATTTTCAGGTTGGTCCCTCTCTTATAAAAGACCATTCATTCTGCAACCCACGTTTAATTTTGGCATTGCTCTATAAACATGAATAACAAGTAGTATCAGCCCTCTAGTGGTGAAACATCATCACTGCAAGTTCTGTTTCTTCAGTGTGTGCAGTCAGTGAGTGGAGTCAGTGAGCAATCCTTGGTACCATTTATAGGATTGCTTCCTCCATTTTTAGCCAAAAATATAGAGCTCTAGAAAAAGCACAGAGAAGACCAACAAGATTAGGGCCAAAGATTTGATGAGATGATTGATAAAAGCCAGTAATGTGTTATGTCTCAGTAAAAGCTGACTCAAGGGATTGAATTATTTATGCTCTTAAAAGGTCTGAAGCTAACATCTCAAGCTATTGTCTGTCAAGAGAACCAGAAGACACAAGTGTGAATTTGTGCAGTATAAAGAAAATTTCACACTGACATTAGAGAGAGTGTTTCTTCTCAGAGTAGTTTATGTATGGAATGACTTGTCAGATCAGAAGTGGCATTTGAGTTTGGGGTCCTTCAATGTTGTGCTTTAGACAGTGACACATTGACTCCAGTTCACACTCAGAACGAAGCCTGAAGATGGCTGGAGTGGCCTGTTACTGGCACTGTACCATGTCCTTCCTCGAAGGAGCGTGAGGATGTGTCCTTCGGTTTGGCCATCTCTCTGCTCGTCCCTTGTCTCCAGGTTGCTGAGAGAGCGTTGTACTTCTGGAACAACGAATACATACTGAGCCTCATCGAAGAAAATATCGACAGGATCCTACCGATCATGTTTGGCAGCCTGTACAGAATCTCCAAAGAGCACTGGAACCCGTACGTACCCTCCTCCCTGTCTCTCTCTCACTCCCCATTTGGTGCTCCCTTACAGGCCAGTATTACATACAGTGGCTCTGGAAAGTAATTCAGACCTCTTCACTGCGGCAGTGTAGCACAGTGATTATGGAGCAGTACTCATAACCGAAAGGTTGCCAGTTCGATTCCCCACAGGGGCACTGCAGCTGTACCCTTGGGCAAGGTACTTAACCGAGAATTGCCTCAGTAAAATATCCAGCTGTATAAATGGATGATGTTGTAAAAGCCTGTAATTGATGGAAATCTCACTGCATAGAAAAAAAAGCACTTTCCTAATGACACAGACATGGTTCCCAGCATGTGACAACCCGTAAAGAAAGATTGAACTGATGCTGATAACTGCTGTGGTTCGTAATTGTTGTTAATTGCGTTGAAATGGGTTGTAAATGCACTATTTCAAAAGGGTTTCATTATGGTGATTGACATCGGTTCTCAGTTTATTCCTCTCAAGTGCGATCTGCTGTTAACTCTTTATTCCCCGTTACCGTTTCCTCCAGAACTATTGTGGCCCTAGTCTACAATGTGCTGAAAACATTGATGGAGATGAACAGCACTTTGTTTGACGAACTGACTGCGTCGTACAAAGCGGAAAGACAACGGTAAGAGAGGAAGTCCACTGCTGTGTTTCTTTGAAACAATTTGGGCTCATTTTCTCACTGTAAATGTTTGTGCTCTTCGGTCAGACTTTTTCTGTTTTCTGTGCTTTGATACACAGACAGTTCAGTTATAATAGCTGCTGTTTTGTGCTCACAATGCGGTTTGTCAGAATGACCAGGTCAAACAGACTTTGTTGCAAGCATTTGAGTTGCTCTTTTCTTGCCTTGGTCATCGCACCAATGGGCTTGTTGAGCTCCTTGACTTTTCTTCATGGTGCGTGTAACGGGCTTGTGCCCCCCCCACCCCATGTCCCATCCACAGGGAGAAGAAGAAAGAGCAGGAGAGAGAGGAGCTTTGGAAGAAGCTGGAGGAGCTACGGATCCAGCATACCTCAGGAGTCCAGAACAACAGCCACAGCTTGCAGAACGCCCAGAACAACAACAACAACAACAACAACAACAACAACAACATCAACAATAACAGCAACAGCAGCAGCAGCAACAGCACCTCAGTAACCACTGATGACATAGACGAGACGGTGCCTGTGGTCATCGTGGATGACGAAAGCACCACATGTGCCAAATAACACAGGACTCAGTTTTCTACTCCACCTGGAGGAAGAGCTCGGGAACTCTCCGCGATGGAGCTGGGGGCAGGGGCAGGGTGTAACAAAATCCAGTTAAAGGTTAAAAAAAAATTCTAATTAAAACCTCAGCAGTATGTTAAGAGAAATCTATATATAAAGAGATATTTGAAATGCCAGCTATTTTCTTGGGGCAGAAAAAATATATATATATTTCAACTATATTTCAAGAATATTTTTCAATGTTACAGTGTGGCCACAGTATATTAGTAACCTTTTTTTTTCTTTGTCAAATCAAAGATTTACTCTGTCACTTTCAGTTATTTCACTGACTATTAAATAAACCTTGTGATGAAATACGTGGAAAAAGGGAGGCAGAGGTATGAGTGATGACTTGAAAAATCTTTTTCTTGATTGTGCTGCACATATAGAACGTAGGTGGCTATTTAAAGGTTTGTCTATTTTGTATGTGCTTTTCCACACTGCTGCCAACAATGGGGGTGGGGGTGGGGGGCAGGTTTTTTTTGGGAAGGGGACAAACAAGTTTCTGTAGGAAACCCGAGTGAAAACCACCCTGTGGTCTCCTGTACTTTGGGTGTTTCATATTTTTCTCTGATAATAAAGGTTGTTTGCTACTGTAATATATTCAAGACATGCAGCCATAAACTATTTAAAGTATTAATAAGAGTTGTTTAAAAAGAGAGGAGTGAAAAATGGGCACAGATTTATTCTTAAGTGTTTTTTTCAAAAAAAAAAAAAAACAAAAAAACACAGACAAAATAAAAGCTGATGTAAAGAAAAACATATATTTTCCTGTGGGCACATTGTAAAAGTGTGATGTGGTTTTTTTAAAAGGGGGTGAAGGACAAGTGTGTTAAAGATGGAGGTTGAGGGGGGGTGTGTATGTCTGTCCTTACGTCGGTCCAGTCTTTCTGATGCCTTTCTGTCGGAGTGTACCATTCCAATCTCTGTCACGTACAACTGTGTGGAAAAATGTTTTGTAATGAAAAACCTTAGAGGTTTTGAACACCAACAAATAAAGCCTACCTTATGTTTCTAGATATTCTCCTTTATTTCAGTACCAGATCAGGAAAGATATTCAAAACCTTCCCTGTATCCATATTGCACACCATTCTTTCGGTTGCATTTTTCCAGAGTCACTACATTATTGTGGTTGTCTGTATATGCAGTCGTAACTTTCCATGTGTATTATGTGTTGATACATTAAAACAAAAGTAATGCAGGCACATACGAATAATTTTATACAGCGGCTTCAGAAAGTGTTCAGACCCCTTCACTTTTTTCACACTTTGTTTTTAATCTAAAATGGATTAAATGTATTCTTTTGGCCGTCAGCCTACATGGAATAACCCATAATGACAAAGAAATTTTTTGCAAATTTATAAAAAATCAAAAACTGAAATATCTCATTTACGTAAATATTCAGACCCTTTATTCAGTACTCTGTGCTGTTTTTGGGGGTTCCTGTTACCAGTTGCACACGTATGTAGCAAACAAGTGTGGGTGGTGAAACGCAGCCAAAATGTGTTCCAGTGGTCACTCAGTGTAATTATGGACTACTCTGGGTGATGAGCCTTTCTCACCAGAAGTCTTCCTCCTTGTGAAGTAAAAAAAGAGGGCAATCCAAAGGGCAGTTCCAGGATCTAGATAACTCCAGCAACATTGTTAGGTTTCCAAGGCAACAGACGGTCTGTTACGAGTCTTTTCAGAGAGTGCACATAACAGCAGCCTGATGATGCCAAACGGAAAAACTTGGACAAAGACAGATTGGCTTTGAACCCTGAACCCAGAACCGCACTGTTGCTACTGTACGTATCTCTCTGGTCACAACTCTTCACACCTCTCTCGTCCTCTTCTCTGCTGCTGCCTATATTTCTGCATTGTATACCATACCATATATATGGCTAAGGGAACCTGATAACCAAATGAATAATGTAATATGCACTATGCACTATGAGCACGGGAGATGCTCAGTGACAGAAACCTGCTGGGAATCGAACCACAAACTCCAGTGCATCTGACACTAATAACATCATATCACCAATATCAGCAAGGGGTCCAAAGTTGGTTTCGTAATCGGTGGTTTGACTCATGCCTGTTTAAAGGTTTTTGAAATGCAGGCAAAGGTCAGGGGTTAGTTCACCAAGGAGGAGATAAATGGAAAGATAGCCCCTCAAACAAGCCTCTGCACCTGCTAAGGGATAGAGTCTAGTGGGCAGGGGGTTGGTCTAGTAGCCGTTGCGAGCTGTAGGAGGTCAGTATTGAAAACCGCAGAGGGCAGTGAGAAAGCGCGTAAGCTGATAGCGGAACTAGCTGCAGTGTGACTGTGGACGTGTTGTTTGGAGGCAGATGGAGAAGTCTGTCACCTTAGGCTCAAAGTAGGTTGCATGTTCATTGGCAGTGAAAGCAGAAGGAAGTGAAAGTAGAGGAGAGCTGAGTAGAGAGAAGATAACTTTTGAGATACATCAGAAGCTGCATGAATTTTCGAAATAGAAAGCTTTAGGCTGATGAGCCAGCAATAGGAGCACAATGAGAGGAGCATTCTGATACTTGGCCAGGTCAGTGGGCAGGTTTGATCTTTTTTTCCATTTCCATTCAACTGAGTGCTGTTAAGTCCCATTGGCATGTAGTGCCCCAGTCTACCAAGGGGTTAGAGGAATTGCTTTGCAATCCTTGAGGCAAGCGCTCAAGCGTGCGTCAAGAGTGAATAAAAGTGTTGGCAGCAATGAAGACATTGTAGGTAGAATTGAGGAAATTACCTTGTCTGAGTAGATTGCGGGGGAGAGAACACACGTTTCAATGTTTCACAGTTCAGACCCTCCTTTCTTGTCACCTGGCTGTGGGTCATACATTAGGCTTTGCCACCACTTGTTTCCCCTACCCCTGCATTGTACAAAACAATATTATACTCTTTATTCGGTAAAAAAATATTTACAAGCCAGATGCAGGGTGAGATACAATGCATTATAAAAGTATTAACCATTATTTTAGAGTTTATATTCTATTAATACTGCATTCACCCTCTCAGAATGGCCTTCTTGTTGTGTGACATAATCAGTACAATAATCAGAACTCGTAAACACATTGTTTCGACCCGTAGCGAGAATGTGAGGTGGCCAAACACGGTTTCCCAAGGAACAGGGCAGGGGCAGGAGGGATTGATAATTGCTGCTGGTAGTCTCTAATGAGGTACACCTGCACCTTGTTCATGTGGAGCTTAGCGAGCTGCTAAGATGAGCATTTAAGATGAGCTGTGGGGGGTGGTTCAGTTTGGTGCCATTTGCTTAAAATTTGCTACCAATTATGTGCCTTCTTTTTTAATTTTTATTTTTTAAAGGGGGGGGGATTGCTGACGGAAATGTGGTCCTGTAGGGGTATGCAGGTAGTCTGGGTTATTAGCCCTGACAAAAGTGAAACGCTCTCTTAAAAATTGGGTGTTATGTCTTGAGGTTCAGATGGTTTTACTCCTGTTCCCAAACTCTCAGTCCTGTTAAGTGCATTAGATTTTCCTGCATGTGGTGTATGTTGAAGTCCAGTCTGGCACAGGTACAGTACTCTCCAAGACAGATCCACAGACTCTCCATTGAGCAAGCCAGGTCTGGGAAACATTTGGCCCTGTTGGTGCACAGTGATACTTTTTCTCCACTGCTTTTCCAGTGGCTTGCTTGCCTCTCTGCTGATAAGTGATAGAAGCTGTGACTCTGTGAGCTTTCAGCTCCTGCATTCTAACAGCCAAGTGAAGGAATTTTTTCCCCAAGGAGGTCTAACCTTTCTGTATTAAATTATAGTGTATAAACCAAGGTAGTGAGTATCACGGTCTGGTTTATTCTTGTCTTCGGATTATTTCCCTACATCCTGTCAAAGAAATATATGGGTAATATGCGTTAGAAATCCCGGTTGCTATCATGCGAACGGAGATTGTTATCACTGCTCTGCCTGTCTCTCAAGAGTAATACCATCTCCCTGTTCTTTGCTGTATGACTGAATGTCACCACTGTAAAATCGAGTTGCCGTTCATTTACATAAACTAGATAAAGAAACGTGTTTTTCATTGCCAAGAGGTGGCAGTCGGTCCATGATACATACAGCGGCTAAAACTCTTTAGCTCCTGTACCTGTAGAATTGTAATCATGTGATGAGTCCGACACACAAGAGGAATTAATTTACTGCCCCTTCACCCCCGCGAGAGTTTTGCATGCAGAAGATGCACATGACAGTAGCGTTACGCACTCTACAGTCTGTGTATGACCGCGCAACCGATTTGTCCAGATCCCTTTCATATTATGGTAATTTTAGAGAAGACACGGAATCGCCACATCCCTGATTCGTTGTCACATCGTCTAAAGTAACCTTTAAAAGATGGTAGGGGCTGCACGCCTTAGTCAGATGTCACCTTCCATGTACAAAACATGCATGGAAAGTCGCCTGCGAACGCAGCTCCTGTTGGGAATGTTTCTGTTTTTACCTCCAAACTCACGCCCGGCGGGGACATATGCGTCGGATTTACAATCCTTACAGTAGGTAAGATGTGCATCGCTACACTTTCTTTTCTTTAGTTTGAACGACACAACATACATTAAAAATGCGGTTATTACCATTCTCGCAAATCCAGCATATGCGTAGGCGTGTGCATGCATGTATGCATGTATGAATAGATTGGTATATAACATGTACATTAATGGGATCATTTCAATAGTATTCTAAACTTGAATAAGCGTCAAATTCAAAGCTGCTGGCGATTTGACGCACGTAACTGTGATAAACTATTATAACACTGTTGTTTATGACATTATAATTATATAAAAACTGATACATTTGTCGCTGTCAGACCGTCAAAAGAAGTACTTTATATTTCAACCTCTATTATATACGTCATAAATATTTACGAAAATAATATAAACAGAACCTATAATATAACATACATAAAGTCACAGGTGAAAGGACAAAATTCATTCGTATAATTTAGTTTAGACAGAGTCTAGGCTTTTTTTTCCCATGTATCTGCGTCGCTTGTCCCTGAGCAAAAATATGTTTGTAAATGTAATACATTTTGAAAACTAATGGGAAAAAATTGTTTAATTAAGAGGAATACTGGAAAGATTCGTGTTGGCATGTATTTCTGTCTTTGACATGAAAGTTGATAGAATATTAAAAAAAAAAACCTTTTGAATTGAGAGCTACCGACCATGGCTTAACCCATTACGCCTCTTCATTCAGCGGTCTGTGACCGTGCATATACATAAAAAACCGCTGTGGCAAAAACGACTTAATTAATTATACATTAAAATTCACATTAGATTAAAAAAACAAAAAAAGTTCTGCCATGTTGACTTAATATTCGTTTTAAAGTTCTTCGTTTGCCTTTGTGGCTTGATTTTGATTATTCTTATTTATTAATTAATCCCTTGTTCAGCCTGATATATCCTTATGTTTTGCACGCTGTCCTACCTTGGGGGAATGCACCAGGAAGGCGTAATTTTTGCCTTGCAGCTGTTAAAGTCGTGGATACTAACAAACTTGGATCTGACCTAAGGAGCAAAATCCACTAAGAACGCAAAGCAAAAGCATAAATGGCAATTCTTGCGTTCTACATCGAAATATTGTTTTGCATGTGTTCGCCGTCAATCAGGCAGCCATTAGAGTGATCAATCATTGATCAGTCAATACCAAAGTATATAATTTGACGTCTTTGACAATAGGGTTGCAAGAGCAATATGCGAAAAGCATAAATGTCTTTACCATCACGCCTTCAATGTACAGATAGATAAAGAAATATGGAGACTGGTATTCGTGCAGTGAATCACGTGAATCTAGGAGAAATGTGAACTTTGGGTCTCCCCTATGCACACCTCTGGCTTGCACTTATGCCTGAGCTAGTGTGCATTTTTACCACTCATTTAAGACCCAGATGAGACGTACATCCGTTTGATGAAACGTTCTCCTTGATAATGCTAGCTAGCCTCCAGATGTGAAGTTGATGGGCGGATGGACGGACAGATTGACTGGGTGAAGTTAAACAGTTGCACAATGTAAGAGCATACAGGAAAGAACACAAGAACATGCCTGTGACTTTCTTCACAGATCAGGCAGTCCACACCAGGAGGGATTGTTTTGGTGCTTTTCATATGCTCATTATACTAAGCTTAAATTGGAATTCAGGAGGTTTCCTGAAAGATAAAACCTTAAGAGCTAAACATCCGCGTTTGGGTGAATTTCCGCGCGACCTAATGAAGCGCACTTGAGAGGACTCTCAGCTGCGAAAGATGCGCTCATTTGCACTTTTATCACGTGTGAACCGCTGAAGTAGAAGGATGCAGATGCGGGACCCAGCGACGAACAAGGCCTCTGCGCTGGTCAGGGGTCAGGGGGGCAAATTAAACCAACAGCGACGGCACAAACGTGCTGCGATCGCGTGCGCTCGGCGCAATCCGCCCGAGATCTTTAACCGCGAGTCACGTGTTCCCTCGCAGTCCTGCTGTCCGTCCTGGGGAACGGGCTGGTCCTGGTGATCTCCTACAGGAGGAGGAAGAAGATCATGGGCTCGGAGCTGCTCTGCGTCAACCTGGCGCTGGTGGACTTCCTGTGCTGCATCTTCTTCTACCCGCTCTCCATCATCAGCTCCTTCAGCCACGCCTGGCTGGGCTACCGCGCCACCTGCGTCTACTACGGCCTGGGCTGCTTCACCTTCGGCCTGTGCGGGATGTTCACCATCGCGGCCATCAGCGTCATCCGCTACCTGAAGACCTGCTACAGTGTGGTTTATGGTGAGGAGGGGCTGGGGTGCAAGTTCTGTCCCTTGTCTGGAGGAAGAAGTCATTAAGCAGTCCCATGGGTTCAACGTCATGTAAATTATTTCCCTGAGCGTTAAGGTTATTCTTTTTATAGAGAAATTACCGCCAGCTATTTCTAACTTGAGGAAAATCTCACAGACACCTTCAGATGTCATCTTCCAGATTCCTCATCCTATTGTAACCTTTTATTTCTTTTTAAGTCATTTAAATCAAAATGAAAAAATGCTTTTTAGTTTGATTGTTTCAGTCCATGAAAGGCATTATTCACTATCGTTACTATTATTATTGTTATTATCATGTCATTTAACAGACATCCCTATATGAAATGTGTCATAATTTCAAATGGACATTTGTTTTCTTTCCTATTTTATTGGTATGAATGTGTTTGTTTCAGGGCCATGTAGTTTCAGTGTGTTCATTTGTAAACCATGCAGTAGAAAAGCTTTTGTCAACAGTTTCACTTTAGGGTGTGTGTGTTTGTGTGTGTGTGCGTCCACACGTGCACGTGTGTTTATGTGTGTGTGCATGCACACGTGCACGTGTGTGTGTGAGCGTCTGAGCACATGTGAAAGCGGGCATGGCGTTGGGTAATTGGTAAATTACCGAATTGCTTAGTCACACCCATTAGCTAACTCAAGATGGGTTGTGAAAGAGAAAAGAGAAAAAGCAAGGATGGAATCAAGGAAGGTGATTTTCACTGCTTGTTTCTAAAGAAAGACCTTTTTATGTATCAGGCAGATTGTTTTGGGCCTGTGTTTTCATCTACCATGTAATTCATGTACTGTGAACTACCATGTATTTCAGTTCAACCAAAATTATGTTCACCCGTTCATGAAGCTACCTGTTGATTTAGGTACTGCAATGAGGATATTATTAATCATTACAAGTAAACATTGGATAATTTTTTATCATACAAAACTGTGCAAGTGTTGCTTATGCCTATTGACATATTTATCAGTTTTTTTTTCAGAAGTATTCAGGATTATCAATAATACATGATTGTTTATCAGTATTTGACATTTTTGACATTCTCAGAATATCCTCAGGCTACATGTTGCCTCTGTGTAAAGAAAATGTGATTGCTAAAAAGCTGTTCTCAAACCTCATCTTGGTTAAAAAGGATCACTTTCAGATTTCAGTGTCTTACATTTGGCTATTAAACCTAAAGATGGTCATGCGGTCAACCTGGCTCATTGGCATAGACTGATTTTGTGTTGAGAAAACCTGCGCATAGGGCATAGTACAAAAAAGTCTGTACAACACCCCAAATGGATATAAATGTTTGTTTCAGGAAAAGATGTTACTTGCATCATGGATTCTATAGTCTCATCCATCCAATTACAGCTACACTTTCCCAAAATGCACTATACTCATTGTTACTAGTTTTTCCTTCTTTAATTAATCACTTAATCTTGTGATTAATGTCAGTTAATTTCCCACAAATTTGGGTTTGGGTTAGGGTTATGATTACAGGTCAGTGATTTAACCAGAAGGTTGTTGGTTTGACTCTCAGGAAGGGACTTTGCTGTTGTACGCTTGAGCAGGGCACCCAACCAAGATTACTTCAGTAATGGCTAAGGGGCTGTGCTGTGGCAGAAAATAACTAAACTAAATTTCACAGTAAACTAGTTTCCACAGTTATTCATGGAATTTGAGTATGGTATATCTCCAGATGCACTGAGCACTCAACACCAAGTTACTGACGTGAACAAAACAGATATGCTTAGTTACTAAAACAATATCTGAAACGGCACAGAACAGGAGTACTGTGTTTTTTGTTTGTTTGTTTTTGTTTTTTTTTTTTTTGGAAGGGGCAACACTATTTCATACCTCACATGTTAAATCAATGGCAAAAAAGATATCTTGCCACCCCAATTTTGAATTGACAGGATTTACTGAGATTCCTCATGTCATTAAGTACGTACAGAATAATTTCATTTCATCTCGTCACTCGTGTTTCTCTTTCCTCTCTCATTGTTGATTTCACTTTACCCTGCTGCCCCCCTCCCCTCCTCCCCCTTACCTACACACACCTTATCCAGGGAAAATTAGATCATCCCTTTACCCAGCTGAATATTAGCATTGCCTCATCACTGAAGCAGTCCAGGTTAAGTTCTTTGCTCAAGGTGGATGGTAGCAGCGTCCCGGCTGGGAATCAAACCTGCATTATTAATGTTGCGAGGCTCACTCTCTGATCGCAGCTCCACCGCTGTTTTGCAGCGGTTTGGCTGGAGGGCGCCAGCATCCGCTTGGTGTGTGGCGCCACCTGGGTCATCGCCGCGGTGTGGTCCTGCCTGCCCCTGTTTGGATGGGGCGAGTACGTGCCGGAGCCCTACGGGCTGTCCTGCACCATCGCCTGGAAGAAGTACCACGCCTCCGTCAAGGACGCCGTGTACGTCATCTGCTCCTTCGCCTGCTTCACCCTCGTCCCCGTCCTCCTCATCATTCTGTCCCAGTGCCAGATCCTCTTCAAGGTGTACAAGTTCTCCTACGTGCTGTCCACCAGGGGGATACACACCAACCTGCGCACTGCCGAGAGGCGGCTGTCTGTGGTGAGTATGCCCTTGCGAGCTCTTTCTCGGGCCTCTGTCTCCCGGTTAGTTATTATACTGTTACGATGGGATGTCAGCCCATTGTAGGTAAAAATGATGTCTGGTATAATGGGTATGAACCTGGGATTATGATCTAAAGACTGCAGTTACACTTCCTGGGTGGAGATGTTGAATTCATTCAGTGAATATCCAGCTCTGCAAATTGATACTGAAGAGACTGTCACTCCTCATGAATCCTTTAATGTATGTAGCTACCACCTGCTGTGCAATAACTGACTTTCGTTATCCAATCAAAAGGTCTTGGCTCTCCTCGGCAAAGCAGAGTGATTTGTTCAAATCTGTCAGCCACTGGTAATATATTTCAGCATTCAAGAGGACTTACTTTCCCATGCAAGCTGAAAATTCTGTATGTAAAAACGTATGCTGTGAATATGGTGGTCACGGAACTGTGATTGTGACCAGACAGTTGCAAGTTCATATCATGCATTGACTTTTGGATCCTTCCTTCCAGATGTTTTTCTGCATCAGCCTGGGGTTTATCATTGCGTGGGCCCCTTACACCGTGGTCTCCTTCATGTCCATCTTCAACAAGGGCAGCTACCAGATGGCCCCCGAGGGCTTCGTTTTCCCGGCGCTGTTTGCCAAAAGCTCCCACATCTACAACCCCTTCATCTACTTCTACTTCAACAAGGCCTTCCGCCAGGAGCTGCGGGTTCTGCTGCGGTCCCTGTGTCTCACCGGCGCGCGGAACCGGGTCGGGGTCCGGTCAGTGATGGGGAACCAGGTGCCGCACGTCATTCAGATCCAGCTGCAGGAGCAGAGCCACATCTGGAGGAACAACTGCCAGTCCCAGGGGAACAGCAACTACGCGGGTAGTAACCATTCGCACAAGAGAGCGGTCTACCCGTGCTGGGTGTCTACGGTCAGGGTGACCCCTTCCAGCACTAACCCTGTGCCTGCCAGGGACTTTTTACCCCTGTCGTCTTGAGTCGGCACCATGTTCCCCTCTGTCATGGGAGCCCTGATGCTGAAAGGCAACCTGAAGCGTGGCGAATCGCACGAGAAGTAGCCGCGCTGCTTAGTTTTGATTGGCTTAGGTGCAGGCGGCCGTGTTAGAACGACTGACGGTATTAGGTATGGTCTTTTGGGGTTTTGTGGCTGAACTCATAGTACTGTGAAAGTGTAACAGAGGAGCTGTGTTTTCTTGGTCACTCTGGCTTATTGATTAATGACCGCTGCTTAGTGAAGCCATGATGCAGAAAAGATTGGAGTACATTTGGTGACAAAGACCTTTGGTTGGCTACACACAGTGGGCAGTGCACACAGCTGTGATTGAGTTCAGTAATAAAAGGTTTTCGGCCAGGTTGGCTTGTAAATTGTGACTGAAAAGGTGAGGGAACGGGCAAACATACAGAAAGGAGAGCTACATGCAGCTACGTCCCATGTGTGGTTATGGATATAACATTGCTAAAATTGTTGTTCAAGCATCTCTTTTCTGTATGAAAAGTAAATTTCTGTTACGGTGCATTCATTTCTTTATGAATTAGGTATTGTGCAGAATACGTATTTACTTTTAGAGGATGGCAGTACCTCCCTTTCTTGGGAGTGTGCAAATACTGTGCAAATAGGCTATCATTGCCTTGTGGGAACTATAAGTGTTTTGAAAATGCTTCTAATTGAATCCGAATTATTTTATGTTTTGATGTTTACTTTTCATTTATTTAAAGAAATTTGTTTTATTAGACATACCGACCCACCAGTTTGAGACAGCTAACATTTTGTGAGATGCATTAAGGGGGTTTTACATAAATGTGAATTGGGGTTGAAATATTTAAAATGGGAACATCACTTCTACATTAAGTGTTACATGTAAGGTAATAAACAAATCATGTTTGAACTCAAACCAGCCCCTTGGTATCTGTATCATAGCTCATATATTGTATGGTCTGCATTTCAAGAGTTCTGTCACCACATATAAATGTGTAATAATATGGTCATTATAACACTTCATATTAATTGCCTTTCCTACACTCCTACACTACTATGCTTATAGCCTTCTTACATCTTTTACAGATTTTTAATCCAAAGAATGGTAAAAAAGATCCTTTACTATTTCATTTCATTACATTACATTACATTCATTTAGCAGATGCTCATATCCAGAACAACTTCCAGCACAAAAGAATAAAGTTGAATGAGCAAAATTGTCAGACCAGGCTAACAACACTCCCAGACCAGTGAAGCCAAGTATACTACCATACATCAGTCACTAGATCACAAGAAAGAAGTCTGTTCTTACAAACATAAATGAACACGTGTCACGTGTCATGTTCTGCATGGAAGACAATGATTTTCTGAAGGAGTAAAACTGCCATTTGAGCATGTTTGTGAAAACTGCAGCTTGAGGCCTCCACAGATGTTAAAGGTGGTCCTGAAGAGCAAAGTGAGAGCATTAAAAAGGGTGCAGGTTTGTATTTGTGGACTTTATCAGCTAAAAATAAAAGGTTGCTCCTATTGCTGTGTTATATGACAGCCATTGCAAAGTGGTGACAACTGATACATGATACGCAAAGGTACTTTTATGCACTGAATGTGTTTTTGCAGGTTAATGTTTAATGATTAGTTATATTAAATTAATTTTACAATTTGTGAAAATGAACTATTTCTAATCATAATATTGTGCTATGAATTATACTCATAATATATTGTACACATATGTGTAAGTAGAATACATTCAATAACTGCAAGCTGCTTAAATGTATACCACGTCATGTTTTATTAATGCTATAACAAATCAGTGAGCGGTATTTCACATTTCAGATTTGTTCCAAGCAGAAAAGCAAAGAATACGTTTTGTTCACAGTTTCATTCAGTTGCTTTTTCAGTTTACCTGAATCAGCAGGTGGAATCTGTGGTAATTTGGCACTCACATAACAGTGAAAAGGGAATTCTGTGTGAGAGAGTCCTGAGGTACAGGGCTGAAAGAGAAAGAGACTTTGCCATTTAAAAAGCTTTTTATTTAACACCCAGGAGAAACTCTTAAAAAAGCTTTATCAGAGAAACGAGAAAAAACAATAAAACTACAGAAAACAAGGAACAAAGAAGTCCGCATTTTCAAAAATCAGAAAATTACACAACTCCTGACAGATCCACTTATTGGCTCCAAGCTCCAAACAAAGATTTGGGAGGAATATTTTCAGGGAATCTCTTTGCAATTTACCAAACCTAGACAAACTGGTACTGTCCATAACTGAAAAAATCCCACTCACCACTTCCTTTCCACACCAGCTGTTCACAGTATCCCTCCTTCACCCCACCTCTCCTTTTCTTTTCCCTGTTTATGATGTCTGAATGGGGGATCTGCAGCTTTGTCCTGTGGCCAGGTGCAACCCCTTCCCTAAGACTCCAAGCCAAATGAAGGTATTATTATAACGCTTCAAATGCAACCCTCATGCTTTGATTGTACAGAATTCCACATCTGCTTAACAGAGGTTCCTGTATCACAAGTTTTGCTGTTCCAAAAATGAAATTCAGTAGATATGAATTCCATACAATCAAAGCCTGAAGGTTGCGTTTGATGTGTGTACCTTTATCTGGCTTGGAGTCCAAGGAAGGGATTGCACCTGGCCCAGATTTTTGATCCCCCCCCCCACCCACCCATATGGACATCATAAACACAGAAAAGAAAAAAGGAGATGGGGTGGAGGAGTGACTGACTGGGAAAGGAAAGAAAGGAAGAGGTAAGTGGAATTTTTGTAGTCGTGGATAGGACTGGTTTGTCAAGGTTTGGTTAATCGCAAAAGGTTTGTCTGAAAATTCTCCTCCCAAATGTTTTTTTGGAACTTTAGTTAGTGATCATGCAATGTTTTTTTTTTCTTTCCTGTATTTCAACTCATAATCTCCATCGCAATCTTGAGCAGCCACCAAACAAATGGAAGATGACCTCCTCTCTCTCACAAAGACCTCTCTTATTTGGGTTAAACCTAGTTGCAATCATTTTTGATGCAACTCTTTCATGAAGGATTCAAAGCTGGAGGTCACCAACTCGTTTAATGAGTGGGCTTATTATACAATCACCTCCGCAATGGCAGAACATCCATTTCAACTGCCAGTTAAGCCTTCCAGCGTGTATCAGCTTAGCCAATTTTTCCAGCATTTTCAGAGATTTAACCCAGACAATTGTACATTTGTTTTTTTCTTTTCTGAACATTTTTCAGATGAGGTCTTTCTGACCCTTACATTATAAAAGACATGCTTCTGCCACAAGCAAACTGATGTGGTTTTATCCTGATTGCTGGAACGTGGTATTGCAGCTGTAGCACTTGCCATCCTCCAAAGACCTGTGAAAGGAACTCTGTACTTTTAGGGGAAAGTGCATTCCTGTAGCTGTCTACAGAGGACATCAACATTTGAACCGAGTGTACCCCACCTCTCTGGGGAGTCCACCACTTTACTTCAGAGATCATATAATGGAGTTTAGTGACACCAGCTTTTATAAACGAGGATGAAACTCTGCAGGATGATGCAACATTCTTTAACCCCTCGGAGGCTTTTGGCACATGGCCTTGGTCCGCCCCCCCACACCCACATTTACACTTTTAACCAATCCCCGAGCATTAGGAACAGACCTATAAAATGGAGGCCAGCTAAACCTGTGAACAACACTATCGTGCAGTAAAATCAGATGGCGGTCCGGTCCAAACCCGCTGACTGTTGTGAGGCACAGGTAAACCAGGGCGCAGAGTCTGAGGGATATAGCGGTTTTTGCAAGTGATTGAAGTCTACAGGCAGCCAAGCTGAGAGCACAAAATGAATTCACTCTGATGATGAATGCAACTCACAAAATGCAAGCATGATTCTGATTTCTGATAAATCTTTAATATTACTATTATTTTCCTCAAGTAAACAGTTACCCTTACTGTTAAATCTCCATTACATAACAGCTTTACTTTATCTGATAGTGAAACCCATAGAATTGTGTCTCTCTTTGATAAATTCTGCTTTTACTCTTTAGGTATTAGCAACATTAATATCGAGCAATCGCCGTCATGTATTTTGGACATATTTGCAAAAATAATTTCACAGAGATCATATACATTACATTTTGTAATTTCAAAAACACTTTTATCCAGAGCACCGTGCAAAGAATTTTTTTCTATGTTTTTTTTCTATGTTTTTCTATATTTTTCTATTTTGTTTCTATGTGCAATGTTCATAAATCGGGATTGAAAAAACTGATGGAAAGCAAAGAGCTCATAGAGTGTATTATACTGAGTAGGATGTGTTTTGTAATGCTCAGCCTATATGTCTATGCTCTTTGCATTGTGCCAAAGCATTAGAAGACAAAGAAATTAAATAGCTTTATGCAACTGAATGAAAATCTAAATTATGAATTAAGCAAATCAGACCAGACTGAGACCACTTTTTTTTGTTGTGCTCAAAGCCCATTGAAGGAACACTCGCTATAAACCCTCTTATTCAGCTTTAGCAGTTATTATAAATGCCCTGCATTTTGTTATTTGCCGCCACAAAGTGTTTATTTCTGAGAAATGGCTTCTTGAGGTAAATTGTGGTGCCTCTAATCAGAGTGCTTTGATGATGAAAGATTGTTTTGGTTTTTCTCATTTTGCAATGCTTTATGTTCTGTATGTGCTATTACAGTCATGCGACTTACATCAGGCATGCACTAATAAAGAAATACATAATGAGCTCTGAGAGTGTGCTCTCCTATTGGTCCTTCTGTTGCAATTTGAGCAACCTATGATTTGGGCCCTGAACCACAAACATCTATATTATGCAAATAAACACTGCCAAGTTTCTTTAAAGCTTGTTTAGCATGTAAACATTTTTGAACAAAAAAGGAGAGTATGTAAACCATGCTTGTATCTCCATTCGCTTCAGACCGAATATCCATGGTTGCATTCCTGCTTTTCAGATCTTTTTACGCTTTTAAAAACAACACTTGCCTTTCTTGAAATGGCCTTCTCAAATTTCCTGTTAAATACCAAAATCTGCAAACAGCGAATCTGTAGATTTGATCAAAACAATGTGAAGCATTCAAGTCATTGGATAATTTCTTGATTTTTCCTTTGATTTACCTTTTATTTTCCTTACTTTGTAATTTCAGTGTAGTTGCTATGTTTTTGCATAACTTGTATAATTTGTATAAATTGTAAATTGCATAATTTATGTTTAATCTCTGTTTAATTCAACAGTCACAATCTCCTCTAAGGCATCTGTAGGTGGAATTTATTATGCGTATTTTATTTATTATAACGTGTATTTATTATTTATGAAAGTTATTTTTTTTACAGATTCTGCATTTACTATGTCACAAATTTTATCAACTTGCACTGTATCTTCAGTGTAATACAGGCAGTGAGTATGGGGAGATGCTCATTGTTGAAAATAAAGCACTACAAAAGCAACCATTTGGCTAAATAATTGGGTGGCACAATGAACCTAGGCTTTGAGAACCCAGACTGTCACACTGATAACATGTCTTTCCTGAAAGTATATAATGATAATTACTTGATATTAAATAAATAATAATACCACTAATAATAATACCACAACACTGGTTATTATTATTTATTAGATAAATAATAATACCACAACACTGGCTTTTGCAGAGGTGGAACAAAACAAGAAGGTCATAGCTGGGAATTTATGCTGTTGATCTTTCCACTGGTGGAAGACCGCAACAAAGTTACTTGTGTTGCAGGCCAACCACATACAGTATTATTGTTTTCATGCTGCGTTAATCAAAGCCTAGCAGTGCTGCATGGATAACAGTTGGTTATGTAATTTCAGGATGCTTCAGGCATTCATCCAATCTTTTACAATCTCTCTCAAACTCTCTTTAGCTCTGGTGGTGAGCTTTGCTATTGAATAATGGGATAACTAACATTAGCGGTATACAAATATTTTTATACAGTAGTTTTTTTATATACTATATTAGGCATGTAGATGTATTTACTGAAATAATGGCACAAATAGAGCAATTCCTAATACACATTATGTATTTAAAATGAGTGTATGTCAATATAGTATGTCTCTCTGCCATAAATGTATAACAATCAGTCAAATATGTATCGTTTTTATTTTCCACAAGAGGGTTTTTATGCTGTCTATCACATAATAAAAAAGATTATTCTTTTCACATGGAAAAACAATCAATTTCACTTTGTATTCTTGAGTCCCCATTTTTACCAGTATAAAACCAATTCCTCAATCTCTTGCAAATCTGAGTCCTCTTAAACCTGTGCGTAATATTTATGTGAATTTGGGAAAATGTCCAGACAATGAAACATCAGAGTATAAGCTTTGAAGATGGGGAGAAGTCTGCTATTTCAATCACCCTTTGAATTTATATGAAGTCATTATGCTTCATTTCCACATTTGCAAGTGATAAAGTGTAGAGCATATGCACACATAATAATTCCTTTTTTTTCTTTTCACCACGTGATTTATAGTTTTTCTTATTCATTTGTAGTTTGGCTTTGCATTTCTGATAGCTGTCATCATTAACCAGCAGTTTCTTTAACAACAGTAATCAAATCTATGGCTGTACTGCTTTAGAGAATGTCGGCCCAGCCACATAGATTATTTCTGTTCTGAGAATGTTAATTACTAAAAGAAGGATTGTGCCACTGCCTATGATTTTGGAAACTGCATGAAAACATGGATGTTTATAGAAGGAAAAAGGCATGCAGCCTAAATACTGTCAGCTATGTTTGTCTCACTCCTGCTTCACAAATATGTGTGAATTGCTTCCTCAGGACATGATGGGAGAGCAGAAAGTGGACACAGTTTTCTCAGAGGATGAGCAGTGTAACGGAAACAGTATTATTCTGTCGACCATGTAAGAATCGATCCTCAAACCTCAGAAATAAAAAAAAACTTGTACTGCTATCCAATGTCCTTGTAATAGCAGAGAATGATGAATTGAATTGCTTGCTGAACACTGACTTAATTTAATTTGACATCATTCCCAATGAACTTAACTGATATGTTATTACAGAGTGGTGGTTAAATTGTTTACAAATATCTGCTTACTTACGTGTAAAATATCTGCACCAATATGGGCTGCTCATCCACTGAAGATGGTAAATAGAGAAACAATTAAATCCTTGTTTCTACAAACTGAAACACATCAGTTAGATAAAGAAAAAAGAAGTCAGTTCAAGTAAAATAAGAAAAATCAAAATGTAAATCATGGCAAGTCCTTTTGTTTATGAAACCTGTGTTTGTTGGGCCTTCACCAAAACAGAACACAGCTCCAACAGAAGAGCCAGTACCTGGGCAACCTTCTGGTCCTCATTTCTTTTTACCAAACAGGAAATGCACAAAGACAGCGGTCAGACACCCACTGGGGAAAGATGTGAGGCACACTGTGTGCTGTGGGAAAGCAGTTATTGTCACGATGGCTGTCGTCATTAATCTGAAACAGGGGGTGCCGGTGGGGTGCTCATTATGGGGGGTCTGGCGGAACGGAAGGGGCCGAGTTGGCGTCACTCAAAGCGGGGCTTTGTCCCCCTGCTTTGTCCTCCCATTGTTCCCCTCTCATTAGCGCCAGCTGAACCCGCCGGACCGGCGGTCTGGGTTCGCACTCTGGCGTTGGCCATGTTCTGATGCGGAGCCTTGGTTTTTTTGCTCTGGAAGGCCTCCTGTCCCTGGATCTCGCTCCCGCAGCAATGAGGAGGGGAAGCTACGATGATGCGGCCGCCTCCATTAGGCCTGTAAGTGCTCCGCTGTACCTCACGGTTTGGCCTCCTGTGTGTGAAGTTTTCTCTCTCACTCCTGGAATTTGACAGGGCCCTCGGCAGGGAGTTTAGGGGGGAGATGTGAGATCTGTCATGGTGCTATGTGTTCAGTCTGGGGCTTCTTGTCCATTGTACAGGCCAGAGCAAAGACTTTAGTTGGGGTTTTTATTTGATCCTGTGTTCTATTCAGTTATGCTTCAGTTTCTCTGTTTCAAATCTCTGTTTTGTGGTTTCCTGATATGGCTGGAGGTTGTTGTGTCTCCTGTGCGGTTACTTGATAGATTCATAAAAAAAGGCAATGGCTGACACTAAGCATCAGTCCTGTCTGAATCTAACGGTCAGACGGTCTTATTCACCGCTTTTATTTCACATCGTCTTCCTGTCTCTATCAACCACAGACAGATCAGAAAGCGGGCACTCTTTTATTGTCAGTCTTGTTCTCCTGGTCATGTATTTAGATTTAGATTCTTGGTTGGCAAGGGCACGTTACGTTATGGAAATATGGCTACCAAGTTGTGCAGAAGCACTACCCAGAAACAAAGCATGTCCTTTAAAGCCCATGTCCCCCCGAGGCAGAGACTGCAGGGGAGTTGTCAAGGCTGAATGATCCTTAAATTACCAAGATGGTCTGAGAGGAAAAAGCTGTGCTTAGAGAGTGTTTGTGATAAAATCACATGATGATAACTTAAAGGGAATCTGATTTTTTTTTTTTGCCCTGAGGTAGATAACATTTTTGTAAAAATGAAATGTTGAAATAAGTAGTCAAGCATGTTGAAATAAGTAGGTAAGCAACACACCCTTGTTCCGAATGTATTTAATATAAGTGCCTGAACTGAATGGTCGGTGAATTGTTAGTGATGAAGATGTGGCTCCACTCTTCTGTAACCAGGTAATTTAGAATTGATGGGTATAAGATATCCAGGACCAGAGTCAAAGACTCACAGATATAGAAAGATCAAGTATCTCCCTGAAACAGATCTGATGCACGTATAAGAATGTACGGTCAAATTAAAAATGACCTGGAAAAAAGTCAAGAATTTCCCAATCATTATCACTGATGAGTTCCTGCAAATCAAAGTCAGTACAAAGACAATGTTCAAACAGAATAATTTTCAGATTCATTTTTAGAGCCCTTCTGACTTTTTAAGTCTGCTGGCGTACACATGAAATAGCATCAGTAGGAAGAAACTGTTGAAACGGTGATGTTTGCTCTCCTGAGAGACCAGTGAGAAGAGGCCGGATAAAACACAGAATAGTAATAAAAAAAAAACAATCTGCCATTCGATTTCTGACCATTCACCTTTTTCTGCCTCAGGTAGCTAGGGTCTCTGTGGGGAGACTCAAATATGCTGTCCCTCCTGCTGGCAGCTCTCCCTCATCTCTCCTACTACCTGGCCTCACAGGAGTGGTGCATGTGGGGGGTTGTATCCAGGAGATCAGAGTGCTATTCCTGAATACAGCAACAATCATACACCCAATATATATTCAATCATACACCCAATATGATTGAATATTCTCAATCATACACCCAATATATATTGAACCCTATACTGAACTGTACTGGTATACACCTATATACTGAGCTCTGATCTGCTGGCCACCTGCAAAGCATGAGGTCTAGCATGTTCATAGGATTCAGCTCAGAAAAGGCACTTCTGATCCATGTATCTTTGCACCATCTGAACGGACTGATAATGGACTGGTGCATATGAATAAGCGAAGGTCCTTTATGACATCAATAAGAGAGAGATGGAGATGGCCTTTACTACTCCTGAACTATCCTGAGTATTGATTTTGTAGCTGTCAGCTTAGCACTGACATTGCACAGGCTGTACACGCTACAGTTGCAGCACTGGGTATTCACAGGTGGTCTTCCGTCCTGGAACAAATCAGGTCATGGCTCTGAAGATCGGAAGAGACAGGCCTAGCGCAGGGTGGTATGGTCTTTTGCCAGGGGTACAGTGTATACACAATTTGTTACCCTGTGGTAACAAATTGTTCTATACGTAAGGCTATAGCCCTGGGTTTTTACATGCTTGGGTAGACGATCACTTCAGCATCAACAATATCTCTGTTACACTTAACTGCACTTGAAGGGAAGTAACTGGCATGTAACCCTGGACTCTCCAGCTTCTCTCTGTGAGTTAAACAAGTCTCTGTGAGGTAGCCGGTGCGCTTAGTTAAATAAAATGATGCAGCCATTTCCTTTGAGCTTGTCACTCTGCCCTGCGGAGCTGTACCTAGTGCCATGGAAACATATGTAGTGAGCTTGTTTGTCTGGGCAGAGGGTGGGGAAAAAGAGATTACAGGTCTTGTGACGTGCTTATGTGTCTCTGTGGAATATATCTTCACCATGTGTACATGTGAGAGTTAGTCTCCTGTTCCGTCACGCACTGTTAAGCCAGGCCCCCAACCTACAGCTCAAGGGCAGGTTTCCCAAGTGCTTTTGTGGCATCCCGGAGAAGTTAAGCGTGCCCCAGTTGACTGCTCATTACAGCGGATGCGTCCAACCTACTTGGCGTAACCCACTTTTGTTTTTCGCCTTTTTTGGAACATATCTTAATTACTGGCGTGCATTGTTTTCTTTCTGGAAAATGCAGACAGCCTCTGTATTTATTTTCTTTAGTTAGTTAGTTGATGAGTGTCCTGACTGGTGGGTCTATGAAAATGCCTTTTTTTCTTGAATGAGTAAAACTTGCATAATGCAAACAAATGATGCATTCGTGTGCAAAGACCACAAATAGATTGACAGTACATATCACAAATACACGTGACATGACCAAACTCTTTTTGCTATTCTCTCACATATCTTGGGAAAATGCTTGGGCCTGAAGGAGTGGAACAGAACAAACTTTGTGCCACGTGCTGTTTTGTCTTTTTAATTAGTAAAATAAAAGTACAGCAGTCTTTCAATGGCCAACATTAAGCAACCCCATTAATTAGCCAGTCTTTTCCTTTGCAATCAATACATATTGGTGAAGAGTACTGTTTTAATTCTTTTTAGGTTTTTTCTCTAAAAACTGTCATGACATCCAGTAGTGGTCAACATATGGAAATACTATTCTTGCATCTGACATCTAATGACATCTACCGGCATTTAAATAAGAAATTGTTGTTATAGAATACAAAATTAGATTCCAAGATTTCAGCATATTCCAAGAAATCTGAAAAGGATGATGCATGGGACTGCTTAGAAAGAATCACTTTTTTATTTATTTATTTTTCTTACAGCACATACGTTGTCAAATTCATTTTTAAAGGGCTCAGCAGAAAGTCAGCAAGGTTTACTCAGACAATTTTCTAGCCAATTGGAAGGAAAACACATTGAGATCCAGTGAAAAGCAATTTTGCAAACAGCACTTGACACAGTCAAGGCAATGTCACAGAATAATACGACCAGAAGTTGGTGTCAAGATCTTCTGGCAGTTTAATGAAAACTGTTTTTCTTTTTTATTTTGTTATAATTGAAAATCTCAGTCAGTCGATCTGTCTGACCCCTACAATCTGTGAAAGACAAACTGCCACTGTTAATCCCATGACAGAACAAATACATTTAATATTCATTTTCACTGAATTAAATGTCTATATTTCTTGCACATAGAGGTTATTTATGCTGTGGAGAGGTCTTTATGTTTCAACTTTCAGCTGCCAGCCACAACATAATGTAGGTCTCAACATAATATTTGAGGCCAGAAATACATGCCACATATGCTGTGGGCAGAAGCTGGTAGCTGGAGGAAAGATTAACCAATGTCATGTATTCTAATGTATGTATTCTTCTGATTCTCCGATCAACTGAAGTTCCAATAACTAGCTAACTTCAAAAGTGCTGCATCTTATTGCTTTTAACACTGTGTTTCTTGTGATACGCTGGCCTGACACATGTCTGGATGCCTTTGAATCTGCAGTATGAATTCAATTGGATCAACAATGTATGCCATTGGTAGGCCATGATATATTCTGATAGTGGGGTAAAAGGAGGAAAAGATTGGATATTGTCACCCATCTCTTCCAGAGTGGATAAGAGAATCTAATGTGGACAGCAGTGTAGCATAGTGGTAAGGAGCAGGGCTCATAACTAAAAGGTTGCTGGTGCGATTCCCCGCTAGGACACAGCTGCTGTACCCTTGGGCAAGGTGCATGACCCACAGTTGCCTCAGTAAATATCCAGATGTATAAATGGATAAAATTGTAACATACTGCATGTAGGTTGCTCTGGATAAGAGCATCCGCTAAATGATGAAGTGATGTAAGTAATGTAGTGGTCCACTGTATCCAATGCAAAGGATTAGGACTGATGATTGGGAGGCTGCTTTTGTAAAGTATGGATCTCAGTGACAGACAAAAAGGCTGTTATGGTTAGGGAGTCATCCCTGAAGACTGGGATGAACTAGATGATGCAGGACAAGGAGTTAGGTATTGGTTGAAAACTGCACCCTCAAAGGAGTCCAGGCAGAAATTCTGGACAGCGGAATCCTTTGACTTTAAAATATGAATTAAATTTGGACCTATTGGACTGTATTAGCCATCTACATTGTGTTTAACCTTTGCGTGCACAATCCCCTGAGGCCGCTTTCCTTTGTATAGGCGTAATGGTAATCTGCATAAATCCTACTTGCAGCTGTGCACTGCTTGAGACCTTTTCACCAGAAATAAGATATAAGCCTTAAGTAATTAAGGTTCCATAATTACAGGGACATAATACGATAGAGAAATGCTGTAAAGGAAATCACAAAGTGCGAAGGTGATCATTAAGGATGCGACTGCTAGGTGAGAGGAGAACCTGGGTTCGCAACGCTAAGAGGAAGTACATTTTCAGTCTACACTAAGATATGGCCAGTGGCTCTCCGGTTAGGATTGGTATGGGTAGCTAGGTCCATCACAGGGGGGCAGGCAGGAATGGGGATGTGCCATGACAGGAATGAACAGAAGAGCAGAGATCTGACAGGTGTTAACAGGGTTTGATGATAGCCTGCAAATAAGATGGAGCCATCCCCGTCACTGCCCAGTAGTTCAGGATCACAGTTTTGAATGTAATTTGACTGGTAGCTAGTTCAAGAAGATGAGCAGCAGTGAGGCATGTGGATATTTCCGGTAGATTACAGCCAAGTCAAGCCACAGCATTCTGTATAAGCTGTAGAGGCCTGGTGGAACATGCAGGCCCTTTTAGACAAGGAATTGGGCATTGTATGAATACTGCATGTTCAATAGTTTTAGGGAAGAAAGGATACCAGGTAGAAGTTGTGGACAGCAGAGTGGTCAAGACTAGGTTTCTTGAGCAGAGGTATGACACAGACCCATTTGAAGGCAGTTGGAGCGTAGCCAGTTATCATGAAGGCATTATCCACTGAGGAGATATGTGAAAGAATTCAGGTGAGCCACCCTGGAGGAAAAGAGACAGGAATTAATCTGATCTAGTGGACAGGTGGCTAGTTCTCTATGCTAGTATAGAGAACTCTATGCTGTTGTGTAATTCCTTAATTAATTTACAACCAGGGTCCAAGTCAAATGCTTTTACCTGCTGGGTTTTGTGTTACTAGTTTTTCACCACCAGACTCTATGTCATCAAGGCCCAGGCTTCCTGAACTCGATTGCCTCTGTGTAGCTAAGGGAGAGAGCAGTCACCCCACCCAACCTCGAACCCAGGTCAACGGGGTACCAAACTGCAGCTTTGACCACAAAGCCAAAGAGCCAGGCTTGTTGGTATGGCAGTCAGAGTGAATACTCAACCGTAGTGACGGCACTTTGTCACACTGCCCTCCCCTTCAGGAAGCGCGCCCATGCGCTTCACGCACAGAGGCGTCCCTTGCGCACTCCCCCATCGTACTTCCCCCATCCCAGGGTGCCCCACTCACTGGTGCTTCACCCATCTCTGGGATCCCTCACACCGTGCTTCACCCATCTCTGGGATCCCTCACACCGTGCTTCACCCATCTCTGGGGTCCCTCACACCGTGCTTCACCCATCTCTGGGGTCCCTCACACTGTGCTTCACCATCTCAGCTCATCAACCTAACCTGGGGGTCCCTGATACGGCTCACACACTGGGCATGCCTCTGATGGCCTTGCGGCCAGCCATCCCACTCTGACACCATATGTAGCGAAGGGAGAGAGCAGTCACCCCACCCAACCTCGAACCCAGGTCAACGGGGTACCAAACTGCAGCTTTGACAGCAACGTCAAAGAGCCAGGCTCGTTGGTATGGCAGTCAGAGCGCATACTCAACCGTAGTGATGGCACTTCATCACACTCACAAGGCCATTACAACAGCTGCCATATTTGTGGGTGCAAGTATAACGGCAACAGATGGGGAATAGTCTGGGGAATAGTGCTAGAGGACTGATATAGTGGGCTTGTTGGCTCCATCTCCAACCATATAAGGAGTTTTGGGACTCAAACGCATCTACCCCCATATTGCCACTATTCAGCTTGATGATAAGTAGGATGGTTGGGCAGACAAGGAGCACAAAGTACCTGTGAGGGAAAAATCCTGGTGAAGAGTGTTTGTGAGTACAGAAAGGGTATTGGTTTACAGTTTAACAGGTTTTGGATGCCAAGGAAGCAAGTGGCAACGTTACCCCTACCTGTGTAATATTCCTGAGAAACAAAAAAGCCTTCCTTGATATTGCTGTTGTAGTGGTTAGATTAATTTTATTCCTCATGGTCGAGTGGGCTCAGCTCACACCCTCAAACACGCTACAGTATTGATCATAATTGTTTAATTGATAAACAGATTAGTAGCCAGCTGAGACAGCCAAAGCAAAACTGCTTATTAATTAGTAATTGAATAAGATATCAGAAATGCCAGCCTATTCTGAGCATTCTGATGTAAACACAACCATCCTTATATAGTTTTTTTTCTCTTGTGTGTGTTAATTGCACACTACGATGCACTCAGTTTATTTAATTGTTATCATGAATGTAAAATTTAGGTCAAGAGATCAATAAGGAGATTTAATGAGCTGCAGGTGTGAGGGAGGTGTGACTATGTAAGGCCAATTAGGACATAGCCACGTTGCCTTTCAAAGTGTGTGTGCCTTTTTGTATCACTACCATCCTCAATATATAAAAACTATAAAAGATTAAAGAGCAAACAGTACTAAGCAGCATATCAAAGACAATGGTAATTGAGAATGATAACTGAATCCACATGACCAAGTTTTGAGAATCCTGCTACGAGGTACAGTAAAGCATTTGAAACCACTGTTGAAAAAGTTAATATATGATGGCTAGTCATTTATAACCAGACAGCAAGGTGTGAATGTTTGGGGAAACTAGCAATACATCAGATAATTGGCCACATGGTACAAGAGCAGTCTGTAAATAGAATACTAGGCTTTCTAAATTGCTTCTTTTTGAGTGTCAGCTTAATTGTACAGCTGCATTTGTTTCTTGTCATTGGTCAAGAACAGAATTTCCCTTTAGCTTGTAGCCATGTCTTACTAAATGTGACTGCTGTCATTGGTGTGGGCTTATTTGTTCCTAGCCCAGCAACACTTTATGCATCACTGGAGCAAAGGAGGTACAGTTGTCATAAAATCAGTAAAATTGCATCAGCTGTCCCTGAGTCTCACAAATGTTACAGCAAACTGTATGAACCCCACTGTAAATGTGTTCATCTGACACAGGGCATTAGCCTATTGTGAGGATACCCCTTGCATGAGAGCTTGCCAAATAGATGTTGGTAAACACAGCCTATTGGTCTGAAAGGACTGGGACTTAAGCAGGGGAATAATGGAAACTAATTGGGGTTTATTCATGGTAGAACAAGTCGTTATTGTTGCTGGGGCGGTGGAATGCATCAGCTGGCCGAAGTGGCTCTGTTGGAGCTGTAATTGGCAGGTGGGGGGGGTTGGGGTTGGTGGGAACGTGGTCAAGGCTGCGTTCTGTTTCTCCATTAATGAAAGTCTGAGTGGGGATGAATTCAGCAAGGGGATGAGCCTACAATGCTGCCCAACACCAGCGTGTAACTACGCCACAGACGCTTCAAGAACGCACAGCAAAACAAGCCAAGAGAGGAACTGACGTGTTAGAGGAAAAAAAGCTTCCACACATAAAAGTACAAAGAGGTGAAGTGAACCTAATTATAGCTCCACTGCACTAAATTGCAGCCCTGGCAGTGCGGTAAAGTGGCAGAGAAAATGGACACAAATCAAGGAGGCCTGCAGGTTTGATGTTGATGAGCTACTCGTGTTGTTCCCTCGAGCAAGACACTGCAGGCGCTCAAAGACATGACAAGTACAAGCGTATAGCTATCCAAATAAGCACTGGCATTCAGCAAACCTAAATAAAAGATACTTCATCTGGTATGAAAGGCAGTCTAGACAGTGTACCCAGAGCACCAGGTTTGAGAATAATTGCCCTTATTTTGCACAGCTTGCAAAATGTCACAGATAAAAATAATGATATACTGCCATTTAGAGTCAAAGAAACACTAGAAATTTAAGTTTGAGATTGAAGCCAGTGAAGGATTTACCCTGTCAAAAACAGGTTGAAAGTAATTTGACAATGACAGATGCACAGATATTCCCCTTGCTCAATGTAGGTACTTTACTATATATCAGGAGACATTGCAATCTATGGGGTGAATGTATCTTTCAAGGGGTCTGGTCTTACAGTAGCCATCAGAGGTGAAATCCTGTTTCTGAGGATGAATAATTAAAAAATAAAATGCATGGATACATTCATAAAATTGAACGTGGCATAGTTTTAAGTCTATCCTTTCATTTTCCTGACAGCATCTCCAAAATCTGGCCCAGAGGAGGCGTTCGGCACCATCTCTGGCTTTTGGCAGGGCCCTTGGCAAGACCTGGACTCCAATCAGGTATGGCTGCTTGTTGAAGATGCAACTACACCAATGACCAAGAGGTGGCAGGTGTGAGCACATCTTACAAAATTGTGTAAGAGGGACTAATCAGTTATCGTATGTAACAGCTTTTAAACATAAATTTGGTTGTCAATGGATAGCTTCCACTGCTTCATGAAAGAACTGTTTGTGACCTCGCATTCATAATATTTATAACATTCAAATATTTGTTGTGTGTTGTATTTAAACTCTTTCCTGGTACTTGATTTACATGAAGTTGAACATAATTTCTGGAAACCTTCTGGACCACACTGAGAGAATTATTCAAATTATGCACCTTATATTCGGGTAGAGGTCAAAGTACTGTGAATTTAAATCTGCGTTAAAGGAGATTTACCGTGGTGTGTTTATCAATATTACAAAAAGTGAAATGTATGAATGCTGAAACATTTTTTTTTTGGCTTTAATAAATATTTAGCCGGTGGCATTTAAGAAAACTCCCAGATTGCCACAGCTAGTGTATATGTCCCCCCTAGCTTTGACCACAGACCCTTGCTGTACGTTTCGCTGTGAGTAACACTGTCACCTCTGTAGATGTTGGAGGTTCCATAACCCACTCTCTGCTATTTAGACGACACAGCTGTCAGGCTGTGGGACTTTCCCTGGGTGCAAAGAGCTGCAGCCGAAACCCACTCAAAACACCTTCATCATCGCCACAGTGAACAACACTACTGTAGGGGTGAACTAAACATCTGAACACGATCAGTGTGTTTGGTGATATCAGATATAACAAGCTGGTTATGAAAGCTTCTGCATATTCCCTACAATTTCATCACTTCCTGGTCACTATTCCTTATCTCTTCCTAGTTGTATGGGATGAGGGGTAACCAGCTTTTTAATCCCACACATTGAACAAAAAAAATCAACTCCCTTTAATTTAATGCATGATTTTTAGTAGTTTCCTCAAAGAAGTATGCAGTTTTTGTAAATTAGGTGTCCTCTCTTGAAATGTTGTCCCTAAAGTAGCGTTGAATTAGCATGTTGCCAGTGCTTCCGTTGCTTGCTGGCTGGTTAGTGGGCTCTTTTGCTAGCTAGCTAAGAACTAGACAAATTTCCATGTTGAGTCAACTGAGAACGACATCTTTGTTCTTGATTTGTAGAAGTAACAATCTAAGGTATCTAAAAAGTTTGCAATCAAACATTGGGAAAATGTTATACCGCTTATATACTGCTTTGGACTGGTACTAGGCCTGTGTTTTTTGAGAACATGGTAACAGCTCGATAGTCAGTATTTTCTTCTCCAGCGAGTTGAAAAACGGGACTTAGCGGCCTCCTTCTTGCCTTCACATGCAACAGCTCATTAGAAGTCTCCTGCCAGCTTGTAAAGGTTTTAATGAAGTACCCTCATTTTCTAACTGGATGATAAACAGGAGAAACAGTGCTGTAAATAAACGCTAATTCATTTTACAGGACCCTCTTGAAAACAAGGTGCTTCACCTCATGAAGTTTGTTACTCCGTCAATTACTCTGTCAGTACGTTTCTAATATTAACAATAATAGAATTACTTTATTTATCCTACATTATAAATTATAATTGCTAGAATGTATTCGATATCACCCATTACTGTTGCTACTGTTGCAGAAGAAAGCTGTAGCAGTGACGCGAAGCAAATGGCAAAAGTTACATAACAGACGAGCGTGGCTTAATTAATGAATCCATATGCGACTTACCATCCCTGCTACAGCGTATTCACATGCATCCAGTCATTACAGTTAATGGCTTCTACAGTGGTCTCATGACTAGAATTCAGAATTCTGTTCAAGGATATGGCATCAATTAGTGCAATATTAGATGTAGCAGAAAGAATCAGCGCTTGAGTAGTGTGACATTTACACATTTACATGTCAATTTCACTCATTAAATTACTTTATTTGCTTGACTGAAGCCCTATACAGCACAATTAGCATAACATAACATGACATAAAATATAGCGAATTATCCACCTGAGCTACCTGTGACACCAGGTCATAGCTTGCATTCTGTGCCCCCTCAGCTCCCTAACCAACAGACATGCCGTGGGGGGTTGTTCAGAATTGTCTGTCTGCTTTCGTCAGCGTCGGCCTGCCCCCACGTGGCAGTCTTTCTCGCGCCCACCCTTGTGGGGACAAAGACGTCTGTGTCACCGCCTCCTTTGTATCGCCGTGGGCTGCTTGTTTTCCTAACCATGGGTGAGCTCAGAGTTGGCTCGGTGAAGCTGATAAAAGAACTGGTAAATCGGTAGCGTGATCATGCCACCTTTGATGCATTGGAACCATCACAAAGCAATTTCATGCTACATCACTGTGGCGAATGTTGAAATTTTATCTAAGACACTCCAGCCATGGCAAGTGTTATTTGAAGTCAGGTTTTTAAAAAGAGGCTTTGTATTTTTCTCCAGTTATGCTTTGTGCTAGCGTTTATTTAAGTTTTTAGTATTTGTTAAAGTCATAAAATGATCTAGAATATGGAGTAAGAGGTAAAGAAGAATAATTTTATTGTCATCACTGTAAAAGAAAGAATGCCGACAAAAACATATTTTCATTCAGATTGAGTTTACCAACAGAGATTCTGGTGTAGCTCCTCAATGGGATTTTGTTTTCATGTTTTTAGGTTACTCCAACACAATGCAATTTCACGCAAAAAAATCTCAGCGTTGGCTGTCATGCATACATGTGCGCAAGATGTTTGCAAAGTAGGTCATTGTGGACAATAAGGGGGAGTACCTCGTGCACAGCGTAATCTGAATATGTCTGCACACAAATCATGCTAGGCATTAAACCATGCTCCCATTGAATGCCGTCTATTAAGTCTTATCGGACAAACAGCAAATGCACATTTTTAACAGTTGTAACCCAGTTATAGACTGACCAGTTAATAGCGTCAAATTGTTATTTGTTAATAAATATATCTCATGCTCAGATTTGTGTTTTGAATTCATGCTAACCTTGAGAATATAACCCACTGCAAACTTATAAATAAAATTAAAATTAAATAAATATTTTAATACATGTCAGTAAATGTCTTCATAAACTAGTATTCTAAATCAGTGTGTGTGTGTGTGGTGGGAGGGAGGCTAGTATGTGGGGAAAAAATAGATTCTATGAGTCAATACATTCATCAGAAAGCTTTCATAAGGTCAGTGATGGTGAGAAGATAGAAGTCTACATGCCACAGAAAGGTCATGTGGGAGAGAAGAAGAGGGGAAAAGCAAAGTGATGAACGGCAGGAGACAATGCGACAGGTGGGATCCTTTAAGTCTGCGGAGGACGATGAACTTTGAAGGCTAGCATCGCAATGGCTAACTTAGATGCTGGAAGCTTGTGTGTGTGTGTGTGTTTTTTTTCTTTTTTTTTATAATAACATGAGCAAAACAACTGCATAGTAGAAGTTCAGGAAAATTGATTTGAACCATATTTTGACAGTGAGAGAGCTTTTTCATGAGCTGTTCTTTTTATCCAGTAGAATATATGTAAAAATAGTCAAGAGAAACAGTAATTCTGCTTATGCTAAACAGTAAGTAATGCTTAGAGGTTATTCATTGACCTAGGGAAGAAAAACCTTGCAAAATATGATTAGGTATCATGTCACAGATACAGCATTTTGAACTAATCCCATTACAGTTTTTCCATCCTCCGTTACATTTATTTTTAAATGAATGTGGCTTGCCATTGTTATATTCTTATATTGTCCCTTTATCCCTAAGTGATGTACATATGTTACATTTTTCATATCAGATTATATGGTTGGGCAAACACTGAAGCTTAACGAGTTAAGTACTTGACCTCAATAAATGATTAAATAGAATTACATTTTGGAATTTTACTGTTTCTGTTAACAAAACACCCTCTGGAAATTGTGGACGATCATATTAGCAGTGCACATTTTGGGAAAGGCATTGTCTCATGTCTCATGATGTCACACTTGAGGGGCAGTTGGATGTCAAGAATTTCTTGAGTATGTTGGTGTAATTGAATTGGTATCTCTGGATTTGTGAAACAATCTGCGATGGCATAGCTGACATTTAAGTCTGCATTATACACTGATCCTCCACAAATATGACATTTATATGAGGAAATATTCTGGATGTGGATGTGTACATCATTTCATAAGCTTTGACCCCGCATGCCACAGCAAGATGTTTAAAAATGGGTTTGACAGAAGGTGATGAATTCAGAATGCAGAAAGAGGGTCTGGAATGCCAAAATGCTCCAGCACTTTCGTGGCTCTCCATTGCATTGCATACACAATATAGAGAACGCAATACGTGAAGAGTCTGCTTTGAATTGGAAATCACCAGGATTCAATATACTATGACAATTCTGTGCCTTTTACAAAATAAATGTGCACTCCTACTTTCGTTGAATAACTGCCACTTAAAGCCAGATTCATCTCACCAGTCAGAGGCTAGAAACATGGCACAAGTAAAGCTGATTTAAATAGCATATTTGGTAAAATACTAGGAATAGGGTCAATGCTTTGACTGAGACCCACCCATCCAGTTCCTCAGCATGCCAGGAGACAGGCTCAATCCAATAAATGGGGTTAGTGGGGGGTGATGGCTACTGTCATCTTCCTGTCAACCTCCGGGTCATTTCCAGCCCTCTAACTGTATACTTCATATCCTGTTCCTTTCTGGTTTCAGGGAGGAAGGTCTCTGCCAGGTTGCAGTGGACCAGTGTCCCTTCGTCTTGGGTCTGACCAATGAGAATGCAGAGCTGGCCTTGAATGAGAGTGTCCAGCTTACCGAGGGACTGAAGACCAAGGAGCGGCATCTGTTCCTCTTTAGTGATATACTGGTCATCGCCAAACTCAAGTAAGTGTAACAGGTGTATGTTTCTGTAGCACACAGCAGCCAAACCACCGAAATCCACAGCTCAGGAAATGTATCAGACTCTACTTCTGGCTCTAGTGGGTGACGTCACCTTCCCTGGCAGGTGTTTACTTGCTCGGTCATGCTTCAAAACTCAGCTGCCCCCCCTTATCCCACGACAACATTAGCTAACTTCAGCTAATATTGCTTATCAGTTGCTTCTCAGGCTACGGCACCAATGTAAAAGGGACGGGTTGCAGGTTTCAGACCGTGGCCTTCACCATCTGCGTGTCACGCCAAAGAGCTGTGCCCCTTCGCACCCGGTGAGATCTGTAAATCTGAAGTCTCCGTCCTCCATTTGAGTTCACTTAGAAAAATCCTCCTTTTAGAAAAATCATTGCTTGCCACTGCAGAATCATTGCGAGATTTTACTTTGAAAACATGCAAGTCACCATTGTCCGGAAAGTCACAATCATCTGGTGAGTTCTGCTCCGCCATGCAGATTACACTGAAGGGAGCGTTTTCTGTTTCGGTTCTAAGAAACACTTTAACAGAGAGGCCAGCGTGCCTCTCTGGGCTAGTGTTTATCAGTGGAGTCTAATCCCTTCCAGTACGAGAGCAGATTTCCTGTTAAACATTATATCTCACATGGCAGGAACGCAGTGAAGTTGTGGTGGTGCGTAGTAGAGGAATTGAGCGAAGCTTTATCGATGTACAGTGCCGTACTGGCAAGTGGGGAAGTCCTGTCGCTGGAGCAGGTGACTTGACCGTGAGGGGAATTCTCCTGTTTACAGTACCATTGCTCCAAATTTAACAAACAGTTAAGGCGGATTTTTCAAGGTTTTTTTGGGTAACCCCCTAAAATACTGTTGAATATCTGGGTGTGACCCCCCCTCCTCCCCTTCCCTTGAAATGAAAGTTATTTTTAATGGCAGGAAATAGATTCATATGGAGAATGTTTTTCAGTGTTTTTTTTTTTCCACCTTGATGAATAAAAGAATTTTTCTCGCTCTGTGCAAGCCTTTGAGTCGAACCTTTGAATTGAACCGGGTGGTCCAGGTTTTGTCTCATGTGATTTTGAGCCCGATTCTGTCACAACTGTGTAATTAAATCAAATTTAAATCATCGTTGACGTGCCATCGTTCCACATCTATTCACAAGGTGTTACCATCTTTTGCAGTTTTAACCACCACTTGAGTGGGCTTCAATTGCCTGCTTTCTGTTGGCCATAGGAAATCCCTGCTCTTTCAGTGCGCTTCACAAAAGGTAGAGAAGTCAACAGAAGAGCCCTGCCTACAGGAGCTGGTCTGGTTTCCACAGGAGAGCCTTTAGGTGAAGATGCATAAATAAAATTGCATGGTTTGATTAGCCGATTGAGTTGCTCACAGATAGATGATTTTTATAAATGCACATTTTTATGTATTAAAAAAAAATATTGATCGAGCATTGAGTGGGAGTACAGTGATGTGTCATTACAATAGACAGAAGGCACCATATTAATAAGACCTTTCTCTTCAGCTGACTCACAGAGGCTGATAATGACTCGGTTGAATGCTGGGGGTTTCTCTATGGTAACTATCATTCAGACCTTCGGAATGGCAAATATGTTCTGAGAATTCAAACGTTCTAATTTTTTCTCAATGGTGAGCACCAGGCTGAGTTTGAAATGTTTTTAACCCTGTGTTTGTTTTGTGCGGGGGTTGTGTTAAGGGGAAATAAAGCCACGTTGTCTTGTTTTCACTGTCCCATCTTCTCCAGTGCACAATCATGTTTTTCATTTTGGGTATTATTTTCTGAAATCAGATTGCACTATTAAAAACAAAACAAAAAAAATCATCCAGGTTAGGCAACAAGAGGCCTTCAGATGGTCCAGGGTAGTAAGACATAAATTTTCTTCATTTACTCATTTAAAGATTCATTGATATGATCCAGGTGTGGCATCCTTTGAGACCTGTGAGGTCCAAAAATAGAAGTGCTCAGCTTTGCGGTGGGACCATGTGCTCTCACTACAGCTCAGGATCTCACATGTACTGACAGGAGAAGAGTTCCCGGAAAAGGCTGCTGTATTATGGGAATAAAAATCAATGAATATGCTGTTGAAAAGGACAGGAGATGACTGATGTATGGGCGTCCTGAGGAAAAAAATGGTCCTCAGAAGAATGCAGGAGACTAACAAAATGGTACTTAGCAGCTTGTTGGATAAAAGTCCATCAATAAACCACCTTATGCTCCAAGAAGTACTGCTTTTCCTGGTCATGATCACAGGTGGAGATGACGTAATTCATGTTATAATTGAATGTTATATTCGATGTTGCTTCAGATTTGACAGTTTTGTCAAATGCGGAACTTGGTTGAGATTGCAACATCATTTTTCATGTCGTAATTGGGGACATTGCTGTTTATCTCTCATGGTATTTCTCAAATCGCTAATTAATAGTAAAAAAGAAGTCTTCTTATTTCCAGGAAATATTCATTTGAAGATGTGTGAACTGGTAATGACAGTGGAATCAGTGAGTGAAAGCAGCCTTCTCTGACATTATAATGACCACGTAACGGCAGTAACTTTAACAAATGGGGAGCCACGTGGGAGGAATTCAAAATAATTAAACCGACCGAGACTTGCAAAAATTGTCACGTATTTGCATGTGTGTTTGTATAAGTTTAAATGTCTGTGTGAGTACATGTGTTTTTACAGATACGTGTAGATGTTTTGCACAAGAGCATTATAAATGAGTGCAGAGCATTGCGGTCAGATGGACCTAATTCAAGCTCCAAATGAAGATTCAGGAAGAGTATTTTTAGACAATCCCCATGCAATCAACAAGCAGGTCCCATCCTCAAGTATAAAAAACCCCACTCACCTCTCTCTTTCCATGTCAGCTTCTCATCCCTCTCCACCCCATCCCCTCCTTATTTCTATTCCCATTGATGATGAAAGAGTGGTGGTGGTGGGGGGGTAATAATCTCAGCCCATGGCATGATGTGACCCCCTTCCTCAGACTACAAGCCAAAGATCTGTACCCTTACATCCTCATCATCAGCCCTTATTGTGTTAAAAGTATGAAATTAGAGACCATTCAACCACAGACCAGCTATAGTCTGTCTGATAATTAGTTAAACCTTGGGAAATCTTGAGGAAACAGGACAAGCATTATTTAATGGAATGGTCTAAAAAAATTTGCATTTGCGTCTCACGTAGCTCAACATAAAAAAAAAAAAAAAAAAACATTATGCAAAAGTGAGGGAACATTTTTCAAAAGCAGTTTACATGAAAGAATGACATTTTTGAATTATGGATTATGGGTTATGGAAATATGATCAAAGTGCCTACCAGATTAACTACTTTTGAACAATTGCAAAGTGTTATCATTAGCAGTGTAATGGCAGTAAATTGTCTTCTTCAGAGTAGTATTGTGGTCACAAATATTTATTTGAAGGATTTCTGTAAGTACAGTACAGTCTTCCTAATTGTTACCTAATCAGTTTCATGATGCACAAATTATGTGCCTGAACTACACTTGCCATTCTGGTTTTCCAGAATATATGCAATCAAATTTTGTGTTGTATTCATAAAAAATAAGTGAACTGGGACATAAGTCAGTAAGTCAACTGAGACAGAAAGTTATGTGGGTGTCTCGCCTTCATTTCTGGGGTGAGCTAAATCTTGGGAATGTTGTGACTACTTCAAACACATTGTTTTGATGCATATGCTTTTGTATATAGCTTTATTTCACAACATTATTTTATTCTTGTTAAATATGTTTTTTTATGATTTGTGACATAGAAATCACCAGGATGATGTACACTTCTGTGGTCCTAGGCCCAGTGTCACCACATGACAGTGTGAAAGTTTCAAAGTCATGTGAAACAAGGGACCTGAACTTGGGCCAAAGAAGCAAGCCTTTCTGCTCAGCTGACAGACAGGAAGTGTGTCACAGGAAGCATGTCACGGATCAAATGTCAGTCACCTCAGACTGAAACATGAACATTTCCTCCCCAGCCTGTGACAAAAGTAGTCACAAAGAGGGATCTGATTGACTGTGCTTACATAGGGATGCAGTGCTGTTCACCACGCATGGATTTGCAGGGGTTTGATCTTAGTCTACACCAGGACCGCAAAGCACAAGTCACTTCAAGTCACTTCAGGGCAGGTCCATTTGTTGATCTGCATGGCTGCTGATTAATTAGAGGAAATTGACAAATTACGCAACACAAATCAAACCAAGCTGGGTGACTGTGGATAGGAGACAGTTACACGGGGACAATGGCTGTGTTTTGGGAAACAACAATCGATAACTGCAATTGTACTAAAAAAAACGTGTTGTGGAAGGCATGGTAGATTGACCTGAGCCCGCTTTCTCCCTCACACAAAACTCAGCATAGCATTTAGTCTACTCATCACGATTAGTGCTGCACTGTTTGTAACCTGTGTGGTTTGGTCCAGACAGCAGAATTGAAACGCAGCCCTACTGACCACACAATACCTACCACCCCCAACATGATCGGTTCTCTGAGCTGATGAACCAGAACTCCACCGCTGCGGGAACCAATTGTGCTCTTGCCCAGGCTCTTAGTGGGAGGTAGATGGCTTGCGTGATGTCACTTCCTGTAGGAGCCTTACATGGTCTTCTGAGCTGGGCTTCACTCTATCCCTCTGTAAAGTGACGGAGCTGCCATGTGCTCCTGTCTCCTGTCCTCTTTTCCCAGGGCCAGTTGCAGCTACAGGCTGAAGCACAAGGTGAGTCTGGAGCAGCTGTGGCTTGTCACTTTTGAGGAAGAGGAGGAGGGAGACCTGGGCATCAACCTCAAGACGTCCCTCTTCTTGGCCTGGCCCCTTGCACATTGTGTGGTGTCCTTCCGGTGAGCTACCCCCACCCCTGCCTGCCCCCCTCCTCCCAGTCTTGGTCCAATTGTCCAGATAAAAGAGTTACATTTACATTTTACATTTATTCATTTGGCAGGCACTTTTATCCAAAGGGACTTGTAAGTGAGGCAGAGTACAACACAAGTGAAAGCCATACAGTCACAGTATTAGAAGTACTGCATGACCAAGTTTTAATATTTGGCCAGAGAAGGTACAAGATAAAAAGAGTTAATTAAGTAAAGGGGTCAATCCACTGCATGCATGACATCATTTGAAGGGAATATGTAGGAATTTTTCTTGTCCCCACCAGAACTGTGAGCCTTCATGATACATTTGCTGTGAGGTTGTTTCTAGGTTCAGCAAATCACTAAAAGCCCCAAAGGGGAAGTAAAAATGGGATATTCTTGAAGCTGTCACAAGATTACAGTGGCTAAAAGGAGAAGTGCAAAGTGCGCCATTAAAAATGTCACACGCTCGTCTGAGAGGATTGCTGCGCTAAGCGCGGCGGAGCTGGCGAGAAAAGGGGGGCATTCCGCACCTTTTTAGCAATTCCGGGAAGTCACTGATACTGTAGTGCAAGACATCTCAATGAAAAAAAAACATAAACAAAATGAAAACACAACAAAACAAAGGAAAGATGTCTGGTTACTAATTGGGATAATCTTTTTAATAAGATATACTTTATCTTCTCATAGCAGACGGCTGTTGTGATGACCATGATGTTATGATCATTATTGTCATGACCAGCTTTCATTATCATCACAATCATTATTATAGATCATAATGTTAAATGTTTTTTAAATCTGAAATACAGTATGAATGAGTCAACTGGAAAGCACTGCACTAAAACCTTAAATCATAGTTCAAATAAAAAAAGCTGTTGACAGTGTCCAAGGTGGGTCCGTCCCCCATAGACAATAAAATTAATTATATAAGATGAAATATAATCATACAATTCCTATTGTCTAAAAGCTTCACTGTAAACAGCTTTTTATGCTTTCATATTTCACATGAATTTGCAATACTAAATATTTTTATGAATTTGATCATAAACATTCAGCCTAAGCAATGTTTCTAAACGTGGGCAGTTTCCTGTATATGACACAGTTTGACACAGAAACTGAGTGATTGATCATTCTGTAAATCAAATTTTACTAAGCATATAAGAGACAGACCATGCAAAGAAATGGAAAGAGAGAGATGGTGTGAAATACTGGCAAATACTGAAATGAAAATACTGAAAACTGGGTGGCCTGTCATTCTGAGGAAAACGAGGTGAAAATATGTGAAACTATGAAGAATGATTGTGGTGAAGGTGACAGTTATGAAAATGGATATTCAGTGTTGTTGTGTATGTGTCTATATGCATATGGGTATATGTACTGTGTGTATGTTTCTAATTAATCACTGAGGTAAAATTACAACGTGTTGTTGACAGACGTTTGGGTGATTTCCTCCTAAAAGAGTGAATCTGTTGTTTTGGAACGGGATCTGTCTGTTTTGTGGGTGTTTGTGTACTGCGATCCTTCCTCTGTGTTGTTGGTGGGTGAGTATAATTTGTCTGCTGAAAGAGGACAGCAATAACAGGATCGGTCCACAAAGCTTTGCAGCCTCATTTGCTAAGAGCGTGCAGACAGCACACCTTCCCACAGCGCGAGAGAGTGAGAGAGAGACATCCATCCTGCCTCACCTGGCTCGTCACTAGGTGAGGGGCCGGAGCGTCACAAAACCCCTTGTTTCCACTCGTCAGCGCGCCACAGCTGACCCTATAAGGCGAGGGGAAGTGGAACGTGTTTTCAGTGAGAGCCTGTGACGTGGCTTCCTGTCTCCATTACTCTCTGAGAATTTCCGTCGCCCGCACCCCCCGCAGGTTAAGACAGCGCGGGCGACAGGTTTCGGGTTAGTCTGTCTCTGCTCGTGCTGTGGATCAGTAACTAAGGCCATGCTGTTATTTTGCCTGCAGTTCCCCTGAGGTGAAAGAACGCTGGTTAGATACTCTTCACAGGTGAGTCTCGCCATCATTATTTTGTAAATAATGCTGATTATATTAAACCATTAATGCATATATGTGTGTGCACAGAAGTGATATGGTCAATTGTTCACATATATTGGGAAGGAGTTACATTATATCATCTATGTTATATACTGTAATGCAGTACGCGTTTTGGTATATTATCAAAGTTTTGTGTAATCCTGATATGGAGTTCAATACTTATAATTTAAAGTCATGAAATTGTTTTCTTCCAGTACAACAAGTACTTTAAATACATTAAGTATTTCAAGGTGTTACATTTTACACCAGCTTCTTCTGTCTCTTTTTCTAATCAAGAAGGTGGAACTATGTAATTGATCAGTACTGTTTTTTTTCAGTTGATATAATCTTAGATATACTTTTTTTGCTTGTGCAGTTATACACGTAATATTAGTAATCTTTTTTTAATACACACTTATTGTGTTAGATCGGTTATAGCCTTGTTTAATGGAATGCATTTCTGAGTTAATAGAGCTCCAGCTGACCCACTAACACTCACAGCCCTAAACACACACACGCACACACACACACACACACACACACACACACACACACACACACACACGCACAAACCCACACACACACCCACACCCACACCCACTCCCTGTTGACTTGATCACAAATGCTAACAGAGTGCTTTCCACAGACTGCAGAGCGATTAGCCCTCTGCACGAGTTGACTAAAGCGCTTTGCCTCACCACAGGAAAATCAAGGAAGCAACGGAGCGGTCAGGTTCTCTGTCACCACCCCCGAGCGTACTCATGACGGTGCTGAGCGGCAACATTACCGTGAGTGTCCACCTTAACTCCGCTGCTGCGATTAGGGAACGTGCGACTTTCCTCACTCTTTGCGCAGGGTTACCTGCCTTACCTCACGCCTTGCTAATATACTGTAGGGTGTGTTTACACCGTGTCTTGTTTTGCTTTACAAACAATTTTTTTTTTCGCTGTTTGTGCTGAGGGTGTTGAGTCGCTGAGTCGCTCTGGATGAGAGCGTCTGCCAAATGAATGTAATGTAATGTAATGTAATGTAACGGGTGTGAACTTGAAGGTCGATGTGCTGGTGCCTTATTTCTGAGATGCCGTAATTTACATTTTCCTCTTTTCCTTTGCTTTAGTGTAAAACTCTAACAGGAGGTGGAATGGATTCAGTCATTGAACAGCCTTCAGATGTAAGTGCGCACCTATGTGTGTGAGATATAAATCAGACAGGATATTGATTTGCTGAACCTCTTAATAGATTGATGAACCATGGAGCTGACTGAGCCATGCAATGCATAATGTATCAAGCCAACATATAAACACCTGTGTCAAAGAACGCAAGAGGCATGCAAAGAAATGAAAAGGTTTCACAAAGTTCAAAATGAACATGTGTCTGCTGTTGCCTTAAAGTTGTTCCCCTGTTTTGCGCCTGTGGGCTAGGGGAGACCTAGGAGAACTGTATCACAATGGAGAGGATATTGAACTTAATCTGATCAATGTGTAATTTTTGGGAGAGCTTGCATTCAGTGGCCGTCACGTGGAAGTCAGCATGAATGGGGGGGTGTTGAAACCAGGGCTCCGCCTTCCCTCTCTCACATGGGCAGAAGTGTGTTATGTGCCATCTCTTGACTTTGCTTTTGCTGTTTCTAGGGCAATGTGAAAACCCTCCCCCACTCGGAGCAGTTGTGTAACACGGAAGACAGAGCATGCCAGCCCATTGGTGAGTTTGAACATTCGAATTCCTGTTTGAGACCACATGTGTGGTTAGGCCTCTCTGCAGTTCTCAGTTAAAGACGAAAAAAATCAAAAGCCGTCACACAGTACACAGCTAAAGACAACACAATATTTACAGGAGGAAAAAGTCAGCGTGTCATGTTGGAAGCTTAGATGCTGATGGGTACATTTTTCTGTATCTAAAAAACACAAACTTTCCTTCTAATGGGGGTGCAGTAGCATAATCAGTTACCTACGTGGGTGGGGTCTCTTCAAAACTTATGTGAAAATGAATCATTTGTGTCTTGTTTGCTTTTGAAACAGAGAACGGCAGCAGCAGCAAATGGAGCCTTATTCCGAAGCTTCTGAGGAAGGGGTCCAGCCAATCAAGTCCCACCCACTGCCCAGAGCCCAGCACCAAGGCCCCGCTCTTTGGTCAGGTGCTGTCCAAAGTCTGCGATGAATACGACAGGCTTCCCAAACCCATCACGGTACGTCACATTCCAAAAGACCTTCAGACACTGCCACTGTTGAAAAGATGTACTTTCATAGTAGCAGAATTTTCTCATTAGCAAGTGCACAGTGACGTAGTTATGAAGGGAACTGAGTTTGTTATTGGATGGTTCAGCCTGCTTGTGTCCTGAGTGGGGCACCTGAATTTCTTCAGTAAATGTACTTGATAATTGCATTAATATTCCTGTCAGAAATTAGAGTGGAGCATGTGTGCATCAAAATATTGATTTCAGCAACTGCTATTTTTACATTGTAGTTCATATCAAGGGGATATACTTATTCAGAGAGACTTGTACTTCATATGTTCCTCATGTAAAACTCTATGATACATGAAACAATAAAGGCTAGTTAATTTTATCAATGACAGAACCCACTGGGAATTCAAACAGGCAGCCTATTCAACAAGCATTAGACCCTCCCAAACACACACACACACACACACACACACACACACACGCACACACACACACACCCTCTTATGGCTCTCATGGGCCTCTTGAGGTGCTAAACTAAGAGCAAGGTAATTGCATCCGAACAAAGACCTGAGAGCAAATCTGTTGCAGGTTTCATCTGTTCATTCAATCTGATGTTCCTAGAGATATGCCCTGTATTCTGCCTTATCTGCTTTGCGGCTTCCTTGCACATGTTCAGAACAGCTGCGTGTCTCGTCTGCGTGAGCCGCGTCTAACCTGACCGACCCTTTCATTCTCACAGGAGATGCTCACGCTGCTGCTGAAGAAGGGAACCTTCACAGAGGGCGTGTTCAGGAAGCCCGGGAACGCCCGCAACCTGAAGGAGATTCGGGAGAAGCTCAACGGCGGGGTGGAGGTGAACATGGGGGCCGAGCCCGTTATCCTGCTGGCTGCTCTGTTCAAGGTAAGGCCTGCACCTGCACCTGTGCACTCTTTCTCACTAACACGAGTTTGTGGTCTGGACCTTCCTCAGACACGTCACAGACGATCTGAACGATAACATACATTAAAAAACTTCCCTTAAAAAATAATGAGGCCAGAGGTGCCCTTGAGTCCACATGGAGGTGTAGAGCATGATCTTGCCAGCACTTAATCTGCTCTGATCTTTTTCAAGTTGCTATAGAAATATAACACTTTAACAGCTTGTATTTCCTTCCGAATGGGTGTTAATCAAGTGGCTAATGGTGATAAACCCGCGCTGTATGAATTGCAGGACTTCCTGAGGCAGCTCCCTGGCAGCCTGCTGGTAGCAGACCAGTACAAAGCATGGATGGCAGCACTGGAGAAAGAGGATAACCAGGAGAGATGCAACGAACTCAAGCAGTAAGTTTAAAGCAGTGTTTAAAAAAAAAGCACTGTTTATGGGTTATTCCATGACACAATAAAACCCAGAAAGAAATGCTTAATTGGGTGCACAGCACAGGGCATTTCTATCTTACCTAATTACTTGCCTTTGGCTTTGTATGCTCAAGAGGGCACCTTATTGATTTTATTCTGGCATTTATAATTAAATGTACAGACATAGAAACTGTTGACATAAATTAGATATATATTATACGCTATACATCAGGCGAAGGACTGGCTTTCATATACCAAATAGCAGAATAAGCTGCAGTTGTTTAACTGAGACTTTTGAGTGAGGGCAAGCAGGAGGACGTTAGTGTAGCCATTCAAATTCTTGTGGTGAACAGCATAGAAGGGACTTTTTGAATGGATTTTTTTTCTGGTGAGGACACCAAACGAGGAAGTTGTGCACTTCAGCGTGAACCCCTCAGGTTTTCCACTTCTTCTTTTTTTTAAGTCCGTTCTAAAAGGAGAAGTCAGGGAGGCCTGGGGGACTCCACAGGCGCTGTAAAGGGGGGGCGCTGTAAAGAGCGCCTAATTCATCTGGCTTTCTCTTCCTGTCAGGGTGATAGACAAGCTCCCGAGAGCCAACATCCTGCTGCTGCAGCATCTGCTGTGCGTGCTCCACCACATCAGCAAGAACGCCAACACTAACAAGATGACTGCCAACAACCTGGCCGTCTGCATCGCCCCCAACCTGCTCCAGCGTGACAACTTGCCCTTGGACAGGGAGACGGTCGACAAGGTGAGCTCCACCACCGATCGTGTGATCAGATTAGAATCAAAAAAAGGCAACGTGTGGGTGGACACCTGAAACACAGGCCCATATGAAACACTTCAAAGGTGCATCAGCCACAAGAGGGAACGTGCATATTTTCTGAGACCAAAAGGAGAGAGCAACCTTTAGAAATGAGCACGGAAGTGACATTAAGGTGTTACTTTCATCCAGGGCCTCAAAATAAATTCCTGACTTGGTTTCACAACATTTTACTGAGGCATCAAGTGAAGGAGTCAGTGTTATGCCATGATGTGTTTTTTTTTTTTGCTGCATTTATTCAATTCATGTTCTTTCACTTGTAGGTCACAGCCTTGACACAGTACCTAATTGAGAACTGTTGCGAGATATTTGGGGAGCACATCCAGACTCTTCTTGGAGACCCCGATGAGGAAGAACTTGTTGACAACTCAGGTAAGCTGAATGCCTTCACACACACACACAGCAGTAACGGTTTAGCCTAGAGCTCAGAATGAAACACCTGGGACTGAAACCTCACAAAGTCTAACCAATCATCTGTGGCTGTCCTTAGATTCGCTCTCCTCGCATCAGCATGACTCCGCCTACGACAGCACCGACCCAGACGCAGATGGCGATGTGGGGGCGGAGCTGATGGAGAACAGACCCCACCCCTGCCACAGCACCCCGCAGTCCACCGCGTGCAAAGATGACCAGGCGGCCATCCCTTCCTGCTCGTCCAGTGCCATCTTCCGGACCTTCACCAAGCCCTTCAACAGGAGGTGCTCCGAGCCCGCCATCTTCCACACCGCTGGCATGACCAACCTCCGGGGATTGGCCAGGAGCCACGACGACTTCTCCCTGGACAAGGCGAGCTTTAAGGAGCAGCTGCTGAAGAAGCAGACCTCGGACGACTCCTTCCTGATGCACGGGCGGAGCAAGAGAGGGCAGCTGCTCCTCCAGGCCCACAGGAGCAGCTGGGCCGCGGACCTGCCCGGCTCCCGCAAGGACGACTCCTGCTCCTCCTCCTGCTCTCTGGAGAGCTCCTTCTCCAACCAATCAGAGAACTCCGTCTTCACCAGCTCTCCCTTGGCTTCCCCTTCCAGTCCCAGAAAGCCCCTGTTTTCCCACCACCAGTCCTTCTCTACCAAAGCGGCGGAGGAGGTCCCACCGCAGATTAAGGAGGTGAAGAGACGCGCACAGTCCATGAAGAGCGACAGCAAGAACCCGCGGAGGGTCAGGAGCTGGAGTTCCTTTGCCCGGCCCAGCTTTAAAAAAGGGGAATCCCAGAAGGAGGCCACATTCCCCTGCGAGACTCTCCAGGAGGACTCCCAGAGCGAGGCAGAGCCCATGGAGCCACCTGCAAGGCCGCGCCCGCTGTCCGCCATTGCCGTCTTCCAGCAGGTGGACAGCCGGATCCCGGGCAAACCTCCGTCGTACGAGGAGGCCATCCTCAGCGGGATCCAGCCTCCTCCCCCGCAGTACCGCGCCATGACCGTGCAGGGCGCCAGAGAGCTGGAGAGGAAGTCCCGCCCCTCGTCAGTGAGCGAGGACTCGCTGTGCCCTGTCCTACCTGTCAATACGTTCATGGACTGCTTCCCCCAGACCCAGGACAGTGCTGTGGCGGGAACGCCTGTCGTGGACCCACACCACCTGGTGTTCCGTCAGAGGGCCATGTCCGAGTCAGTGTCCCGGACCCGGCACGAGAAGCTGAACCGCAGGTGCAGCCAGCCGCTTTTTGAGGAGATATCCTACGCCAAGGAGTCCTATGTGTAAACTACTCCCCTCTGTCCTTTGTGCAATGTGTTTCACTTTGTATGTGCAACTGTTAAGTTGCACTTTCTTAAGTAGTACTGTTTAGAGTACAGAATTATACTGTATTTTCAGTTTTAAAAGCTATGTAAATATGCAGAATTACAAGGCTAAAAAACCCCTAGCCACCATAAAAAGCTATGTAAATATACCAAATCTGCAAGTAGGATTAATATATACTGTTAATCTAACATAAAAAGGATCTTAATACCTTTGTTTTCTCATGTTTGGCAATGTACATGTGTAAATATACTCTAGTTATATTTTAGTATAACTTTTTGTATGTATGTGTCTTCATTTTCAACTTTGACTACAACCTCTTTACTTCCACTACAATAAAGCACCTTTTTTGAAACTACAGTTATGACCTCTGTGTGCCATTTGTCTTGACTGCAAAGAAATTAGGTGGATTTCTGAGCCTTTGTGAAATCTCACACCGGCTAAGGCTTTGCAGCATTGTAGCATTTTCACTGATAGCCAGCTGGCAAAATAACAGGTACTTTAAAGACCACACGACTCCACCAATCAGCTCCTACCAATTAGTCATAATACATTCTGTTTGTGGCACACACCGACGTGGCATCCGCAGCAACCTTGACGGAGCCTCTGTCTGCGGGTTGACCTTGGTATACCATGCCTGAAAGGGGCATCTCCAGGGAGAACGCCTGTGGAGTCCGATACTCACCAGCATGAAAGATCTTTCTGCTCATGTCTTCTGCCAGTGGTTGCATAACATAACATTAGCGTTCCATTGAGAACGGCGTGTTCCGTCCGCAAGCGAAAGAGGAAACCAAGGCTCATCACTGGGGGGAGGAAGGTGGGGGTGTGATTATGGTTTTTCTCCGAATTTCTGTTGACTTCTCTTTGAGCGCTGCCACTGCTTCTTCCTGTCTCTGCTTTGGCACTGCAACCACCGCCGCTTAGCAGACAGCGGGTTGCTAATTTAGCACTAAAGTGAGTGGGGCTACGAAATAGAGTCTAATTCACTCTATTCAAAAGTGGCATTGCCTCTGTTTCACATTGGCAGCTCGTGGGCATGGTGTTCCTAAATGTGATTACGTGAACGTCTGCAAGGGTAACCTAACATACCATATGCTGGACTGGACTGCAATTTAGTGTCTTGTTCAAAGTCATGCAGATCCATGATCACTCTGTAAGTGTCATTTCCTCATAATGTTTCATTCTGATTGAATTATGTAACTTTCACATAGTCACATTTTAGAGTACTGTGAAATGAGTTTTGTTGCCAAGAAAAGAAAAAATAACAATCATATAATGTGTGGCTATTCAGAGCCCAAAAACACCTAGAAACAACACTATAAATAGCCATTTAGACACATGCCAATGGACAAATTTGATCTGTATGGTACTATGCTGTTTTAAATTGATTTTCTGTACCAGAAGTAAGGGTCTGTGAGCGTGACTCAGTATCTGTCAGTCTGTGCATTGGATAACTGGAAAAGTGATGGAAGGAGTCAAATGGAATGATTGCCAATTTGACAACACATATTCTACAGCTGTTAGGGCCACTCTATTTGTCATTGATGGACAACTCATTTTTGCTTTGTACCAATATCTGGATGAGGACTCAGCAGGCAAGAATGAAAAGGCATATTCTTCCAATTTACAACACAATAGGTGAAACATTGGCCTTTTTAACATAAAGCCTGAAGTCAGAGAGTGGTTCAGTTCAATGGTTCCCAGAGAGAAGGCCCATGTCACACACATTTTACTATTTCTTATAAGTGTTACACATTATTGCTCTTATGTTCTTATAAGCAATCGCCCCGATAACAACTGGCTAAGCAATGCAACAGCATAACTCCTTGACTTAAAGATGGATGTGAGATGTGGCTCTAGCTTTACTCATTATATTTATCTCACTCAGAGTCTAGTATAAAGTTGTTGTCTCTTCAGCTTTTACAATGCATAATGAAGACAAAACAAAAGTTTTTGGCACATGCCTTGCCAGAACAAATAAGGAAGAGGAATAAACTTCTACTATTTCCCCCAGCTTGTAACAGATATGGAAATTGTTTTGGAGATGTCAATAAAACAAACCTGCAGGGCTTTTTTTTTTTTCAAAGCTTGATTCCAAATTGGTTCAGCACAGGCAGCAAACAGGTTTTTTTTCTTGATTAGAAAACCATGAGGGGATGTCTAGAAAAGGGTGACATTGACCAAGATGCAGCAGGCCACAATACACACATCATTTCGGATGCAGACTGAAGACCCACCTCTTTAGACTGCATCTTGGTTCACCTCAACCCCCACCCCCTAACACCTGCTACCTCCAGCATTTGATGTTTATTTTACGTGTAGTATTGTGATGTATTTTGGATTCTGTGTTCTGGTAACTGATGTATTGTAGTATAGGCCTACTTGGCTTCCGCTGCCTAGTCAGATTGCACAACTTAACTTGTGGGAACGTTGTTAGCCTGGTCGGACACTGTTGCTTATTTAACTTGGATGGATACTCTTATGCTGGAAGTGGCTCTGGATAAGAGCATCTGCTAAATGCAGGTAATGTAATGCAGTCTGGACCAGTGACAAGAGCATTCATATTCAGAGCATCAGCAAATTAGAAGAGGACCGTCACATAAAATAAGGTGGCTAGTTGTAGAGGGCTATGTCTTCACCATTTCCCAGTGTATAGCTCAACGCAATGCCACCCCTGTGACCATGGATTGGATTTGTGAAAGATGTGAAGTACTGAAATCATTTTTTTTACCAAGTAATGTGGGTACTCTGCCTGGGACAGGCTTGATAGATGTCATTTATCAGTATTGTTTAGCAAATTTTTATCTCTTAAATGGTTTGTTGGGAATGTTAAAGGGGGAAAATGTGAATCCTGAACCAGGACTCTTAGGTAAACATGCACATACATTCATGCCTAAACACAATGATGCACCTTCAATACATTCTAGACACACATGATGAGGACACAAAGAATGCACCTTATTAGCAAAATGAATGGCAGTGGTGTAAATGGGGTAAAAAAAAAAAAACCTTACATAATACGGTCACATTGACTTGGTGAATTGATGGCCGGCATGTTACGTAAGATCATGGTGGACGCTCAACGATTCAGATGATTACAGCATAATGAACTCCAGCATCTTTTGTGGTGGGTGGAAATTTACCAAAGCCAAGCTGTAATGAGTGGTGACAAGCTGAAATGAACAAAGGAATACATGTGGCAAAGGTCTTTGGTCTGAGAAAAGGCAGTCGGCCATTCATTCCTTCACATAGCTATAGAGAATCTCTCGAGAGAATGGCCACTGCCACTTTTCAGCTTTCCACAGTGAAAACAGAGCTTTATGTTCAATTTTTATACAAATGCTGACCCTGTGGACAAACAAACGAAATAAACAAACAAAGAAGCTATTCCCGTTAGCACGTTTGTCCTAATACATTGTTCGCTTGCACCCAAAGGACATGCTAGTAATGATTCTCTGGAGAAATTCTTTCTGAACACATTGTTTACTTGCTGAAGGACATGCTAGTATTGTTTACTCTCTGGCATCAGTGCAGCGATTCAACAGCCAATAGTCAGTGATCTAGAAATTTATCAAATGCAGTCCAATGCAATCTTGCGCTGCCAAAATGAAACTGAATACTGTTCTTATAAATTGTCTGTAAAGGCAGTTGCTTTCATTGTGAAACTATTGTATTTACCAATTACACAAACATAGCTGGTTTATTGTGGAGCTGAACACTATCTGCAAGTTCATTAATGCCTGGGTAGACACTACACTTTGTATCAGTACAGATGAAAAAAAAAACTGGAGAAAAAAAAAAATCCGCCAACAGTGTTTATTGATATGAAATTACAGACTAAAATCTGACACTCATGAGAGTGTTTCTTCCTTGGGTGGACCCTCATATGTGCCTAGCATATATTTAAAGGCATAACATTCCTTAATGTCTTTTGTAAGAATATCCCAATGACAAAATGTCCTTTCTAATTTACAACATTGCAATATTACCTAAGTGTAGGGTAAAAAATGACAAGCAACTCCAGAGATTCATAATTTATTAATAATTTAGGACAATCAAGAAACAAACAGTATGGTCATTTAAGCATATGGAACGTGACTGATATCTGATCAGCATTCACAGACAGGCCATCTTCACCTCCCAGATGGACTTGATAATTATCATGCACTCTTACCAGTCCGTCAAGGTCATACATGAAATACAGAGTAAACACATAGACAACTTTAGCATCTGTCAGAGGAGAAACGTCATTTGTGACTTCCTTTGTGCTTTCTTTAACCATTTTGGAAAGATAAAGACTAAACATAACACTATTGTTACAGTGAGCATCACTGTAGTCATTAAAAGGTTGGGCATGTAGCCCTTGTAAGCAGCTTTCTGGACATGCAGCCTTTCTGTCCATGATCCCCTCATGTTTACAGGTCAAATCATGCAGGCAAATTCACATTAATTCACATTATCAAACAAATCATGCTAAAAGCAACAGCAACAACAATGAAAAAACACTCCTGAAATGTGCTCTGTGTAAAAAGCACAGATGCATACTTGGAACATGTTGTACTTACTTTGAGTGTTTCTGTTTCCATAAGCCAATGGATAAAAGATCATAAATCATTGCCAGTTCTAATGGAAGAATGAACCTTTGGAAAAAAAAAGGTAGCTAATATGACTTTTTTGACTAATCACATACAACTGATTACTCATAAATACTGTTTGTACATTCTATGAAAAGGTGAAAGTAAACAGAAAATGACTACATACTGCAAAGAAAAACAACGGAAGAAACACAGAAAACAACAAAACAAATGGAAAGTAGGGGGAAAATGAAATTCTTTGTAAGGAAACTCCTGTAGAACACTATTCTCAGCTATTTTGGAGTCAGTCTACTGCAGTTTTCCTCCGCTGTGAACCGTAGAACTCGTAGTCCACGTTTAATCGGAACGGTGATAATCTTTGTTCACAGCGATTGCGCTGTAACACCTGCGAGGTTCTTACATCCTCAGTCTGTCTTTGCGCCATCTTGGAGGACATACATCATGTGATTCAGACATGGCTGCGTAGGCTCCAGTGAAAGGCACAGTGTGTCACCCTTGCCTCTGTGTGCATACAGTACACAACTTCCCTTGGCCTATTTATTTCTTTTGAAGGTAGACAACAGAAATGACTAGACCTTCCTTTGTAGTTTTTCCTACTATGCTGCTGACGCTTGCTATTTTCTACTGTTGCTCCTTTTAATTCCACAGAGTAATTCCACAGATGGAAATCTGTTTCCTTCCATTTCGGCCTTACCTGGCCTTACTTTATTGCTTCATTCAAGAGGTACATATTTTATATGTTTATCAATACATATTTTATATGTACTGAGGCAATCTGACTTAACAGAATAAGGTATCCAGTTTTGTGATTATATGTAAGATCAGTACACACGAATCACACGTAAGAGAGAGCAACAACTTGTTTTGGCTCTTTGCTTCTGCTGTTAAAAGAAAAAAAAACCCACTCCTTCCTGGCCACAAAGCTAATGCATTTAAAGTGTATTAAAATGACAGAAGAAGAGGCACAGCAGCATCCAACCATATTGATATTTGATATTAAAAAGCTCTTAAGCCAGTTTCACTGTCACACCAAAAACGTGTAGTGTGATTATGGTTGAGGCTGAGAAAGCTTGATATACGTTTGAAATAACAGTTATATAATTCTGCAATCTGTAAGCCCCCTGGTCTCTCCTGAGAGCCCCAGGTTTCTCTGCTCAGATTTTTTTCCAAACAATATTTAGATTAGGAGGTAAAATGCCAGCATTTTCAATGACACGGCAGTCATTCAAAGGAGAATTACTGATAGCAATACTTGCACCTTACACAACAATTCATTTCCCAATCCAGAATGTCAAACCAATTTTTTTATTGACAGGTACTGTCCAAGCCCATCACTATGGGGGTGCTTGGATGTCAGTGCACCCCTAGGATGGACATCAGTGCACCCCCAGTTGTCTGCTTATATCCCGATGTCTACATAGTATTTATGACTTTTTGTTCATCCCTGTGGATTGCAATTGCGCACCTCTGTATTTTCTCCTGGTGCCGTGCCTGGTACTGCCTGAATAATTGTGTGCCCGGGCTTGACATGTCCTTTTCCAGTCATTTAGCACCAAGCCAACATCACACATGTGATTCAGGTCTGATGCCTTCATTCATTGTGACCATCCCAGCTAACTATATAGGATGGTCACAATGACATACAGGAGTCTCTGCAGCACTTTGAGACACAGGCAGGCAAGGTGCTACAGGGGGGCTTAAGCCTGCATTGCACCCCCAGATGGACCTCAGCGCACCCTCAGCTGTCTCCTTATATCCCAATGTGAACATAGTATTTATTAGTTTTGTAAGATATTATTTTTTGTGCCCTCCCTGTGGATTGCAATTGCTTCCCTCTGTATGTTCTCCCGGCACCGGGCCTGGACGCAGGGAGATGTTGATCTTGGAGATTCATTGTGCCAGTCTTGCAGAGGGGTTGGTGGTGTGTGGCTGCTCTGGCTGTTTCTGGTCAAAGGTCTAACCCGTCTGCGTGCACTGTGACTGCATATTGTCATGTTGCAGACAGGTGCAAAACAAAAGTGTTAATGTGTTCCTTCTGTCGGCATACAGATGGCCTTCTCGTTGCAACCATACCACATTTGTGAGAAACGAATTGTGGTGCTTACCAACATCCTTCACTCAAGTGTTATCCTCAGTAAATATAAGTTGTATAAGCATTCATGGATCTTTTATGAAAGGGTGAGAGCTCTTGGCTATAAAAATCCATATATGAACATCTCAAGAAGGGCCTATTTGAGACACTTTTTGCATATCCTGCAAAAATGGTCCTGCTATGAACTCTTTTTTCCTGATATGAAGGGTCATTCATATCATAAACTGAGTGTGCTAGTCTGTGCAAAATCTACTGCAGAAGTTGGAGATAACATATGGCGCTGTCATTCCTCTGAGCATAAATTGTTTTGAAAATTTACCACAGATGAACATGGAAGAGGTGGCCATGACTGTGTTTGGTTATTGCACACCTAATTAGGCCTTAGAACATTCCAATTCAGAGAATTATTATTATTATTATTATTATTATTATTATTATTATTATTATTATTATTATTAGCAAACGAACAGAAATGTATGTATCAATGATAACCCTGTTCCAGTTACAAATTTGGTTACTAAAACAAAACAAGACACTAAGGTTTGTATTTGTGTGCAACGTTTTCTTCATAGCAATGACCATTACTCAGACTAACAACAATGGGAAAGCTGACGGATCTCCACAACAGTGGGAAACCATTACAAATAAGTTACATAAATGCATGTAAACCATGAGATGCAAGCCATTGAAAGCGGGGACCCTGTACCTTTAATCAGAAAACTCAACTGTAAAATCTCTTTTCATGAATTCTGCTTTTTTAAAAGGTTGTGTTTTTTCAAACCATCGCGAGTACAAAGGTTGACCAGAAGCTGAAACTGTATTCTATCCTTTTTTCAATTTCAGGTCTGGTTCGTATAGGTGGAAGAGCATAATCTTATTTCGACATAATCTTATGTCTTGCTTTCGAATCTTATTTCTCCGTTACATCACAATACTTTGGAATTTCTATTAGAGTATAATACACGAACGGCAGAACAGTCGTCGGAGGAAGTGATATCACTGTATGGTAGTAACAAGCTTCTTAGATACGGTTGCTAGGAACTGGACACTGCTGATCGAGAAACGGTGAAGGCGAGGAAGGCTGTGCCGCCAGCACTTTAATTTAACAGATTATTTTCAATTGTTGTCACACAGAATGAGCTCTAGTATGCAGACGAAAAAGGAGGCTCGAAACGGTACTTACACGTTTTCTAGTCATCCTAGACCTCTACAAAACCGAAGCAAGTACAGAGAACCTGCTGCAGAATCGTAAGTTTGGGGTCAGTGGAGTGTTAGCCAACACTGGCAGAACACAACTATAACGTTGTTGTTTTTTTACACTGCCAAACATGGTAAACCATTACGTTTTCTGCTAACAACATTTCATTGCAACATTATCCAGACATGTATTGTGTGGTGATCATGACCTTTCTTGTCACAGGATCAAACTACGTTAGCAGGTTAACTATGAAGATAGCATGTTTGTCCCTTTTTGGAAAAGCTGACATGCTTGCTGATACGATGAATAGGATTTACTGCAGAGGATAAATGAGCAATGTAATTTTGAAAACTGTAGTATTGATAATTCTGTAAGATAAGGGAATTGTTATGGCTTGTTAATCGTTTATTTCTGTTTATTCATAAATGTAAATGGGCAAATATCAAACACACTTGTTTTTATGTGAATGTTAGGAATAGCAGACCCCTCCACAGAAGTGTAAGGGACCACAAGCAAGTAAGAGACAAAAATGTTAGAAATCCAACAAAGAAAAATCTCCAATGACGTTTACGTAACATGAACAAATTTCAGTATGTTGGAATTGACATGACCAGTTGGACATGTGTTTGTCTTCAGCTGTAGCCATGTGACGTTGAAGTAGTTAAAAAAACGATAGCTTGCATACGACAATGATAGGTAACTACTTCATAAATCTGTATAATGAGAAAACTAGGTAGGTAATTAAACATATTCACTGGAGAAATTATCCCAAACGTGTTTAATAATTTAGCTTCTGGCTAGTATTACTGTAGCTAGTTCATGAATCTGCAGATTATGGGCCTTTTGTGATTATGTCTCTACACACCTGATTAATTAACAGCATAAATCAGCAATACAACGTAAAGTGCAAACTGGTACTGAAGCAACCGAGTGCAAGTTAAAAGTAGCATACCATGGTGTGTTTTGCAGCATGCAAAGTAGAATTACAACTTAGGCTACATTAATAGATCTGTTTGAAGTGTATAAACAGGACATTACACCAGTCCAAGGATCCTATTTGTTACATGCAAGTTCCAACTAATGATATTTCAGTGTCAAGAAGTCTAATTTTTTTTATCACACCTAAAGGTCATGGTATGACTTAGGCTGTCAGTGAGGCTGGGAAGCCCCCGGTATGACACACTCATAAATGTCATGATTCAATGCCATAGAATCCTCTTATAATAGCTCTTGCGTTCTCTTTTTGAATCTTCTCAGTGTATTTTATTTAATCTCACTGGACTATTATAAATCCAGATTCACACAGCTGAGTGGCTCAGCTGCTTTGATCTCAGGCTGAGCCCTGTGACCCAGGTTCGAATCCAGCTGTGTCCTTGGCCCCGATGCCACAGCAATGGGCTTTGTTGTGCCATGGGTAGGGTGGGTAGGGGTGGGTGGGATAGCCAGTGTCTCCTTGACTCCCTGCTCTCAGGCATACTGGGATTCCTCAGGTAACTGTGAGTTGCTTGAATGACGTTAGTGGAGCATCATCTAATCTGCACCCACTTCACCATGGTGTACAGTGTAGTGTGGAAAATAGCCCTTGACTCCATTCAAGTGTACTGGAGAATTGCATTTTTTTTTCATATCAGTTGTGAGACAAGCCTAATGTATAGTCAGTGAGTCCAAAACAGAGTTGCATAAAAGGTCTAAAAAGCATAAAAAACAGCTGGCGTTCTTCTCATGTTCTCCCTGTGTCTCATAAGAGAAGAGTTAGGCTCTGATCCTGAGAGATTAGCTCATTTGACCTGCTGTCAATATTTAAATATCAGCAATGCTTTGCTGAGCTCCACCCATGCCCCTACACATTGTAACCTGGCCTTTGTCCCCTCTTGTTTGTGCAGAAATGAGGGAAGTTCTAATTACGTGAACATCATGTATGATCGACGTGTGGTCAGAGGAAACACATATGCACAGCACATACTTCCACTGGTGAGTATTTGACTGTAGACTCCAAATAAATGGCAAACGAACAAAAACGAATGCATAACAAGTGAATTGGCACAAATAGTTTCAGGTGCAGCAACTGGACGCATCTTGTCTAGAGATTTGCATCAGAATTGTAGGAGGAGCTTTGTTGCACACCTTGTGTGGAATTCTCTGTTTGGCAGGCAGCACAGCCAGACCCCATTGAGATACAGAGGCAGCAGGAAGCCAGGAGGAGAGCGGCTGCTCGCAAAAGGGCCAAGGCGCAGTTCCGCTCCAGGACTCCGGAGGCAGTAGATGGCCGGACGCACGTAGATGTGCAGACAGGTGAGGACACATCACCAGCATATCTGAGTTAAATTAAGTTAAATACTGATTTTCACTATTTATTTCTAACTAACAGCCTAAGACACAGGTTTTGTATGAAGACGAAATCTCAGTGAATGGTTTAGATTTTACATTTGCATTTTTCATGAATTTATTGAATATCTGAAGACATCAGATTATTGTGCTGATGTATAAGAAACTGCAACAAGTGAAAAAAATACATACATAGGAATCTGCAACTGTGGACGTACAGCTGCTCCTCTGGTTTGCTAAATCAACTTTTCAATCACATTAAAATGTCTGGAACTGTAAAATGCTTTGAAAGATCTTTTTTTCTGTGGTGGCCCTGATGTGCACAACACATAAAGAAAAACAAATAGAAGACATGTGAAATGCAAACAAAAAGGAAAACACATACACAGTGGTCACATACAAACAGAATAAAAGCAAAGAAAAACATGCAATAGGGTGATACACAAACAGAAAAATGTGCAGTTGTGCCATACTGATGTTCATTACCATCAGATTCTTGGCAGCTGACATTCCATTCCACATTCAGTTATTTTAAGAAGTGACACAGAATGTGATATCTGTGGAACAGTATGACACAAGTCTGGAATGAGGAGCCTTTTGTATAAGATCTCACTTTGTATGTGTGTCCTTCCTTTTGCTTGCATGTTCCCACTTTGTTTGCATGTCACCTTTTTTGTATTTCTTTCTGTTTGTGTATTGTATTTTTGTTTGAGCATCACTTTTTTGCATTTTTGTTTCAAGTTTTCATTGTCACGTTTTGCACCTCAGGGCCACCATACATCCCCCAATCCAGAACAATAAAATAAATTAAATCACAGTAAATAGCCATATTTTTTTACCAGTACAATCAACAGTATTCTCCCTGTCATCTTGATGTCAATATCAGTTCTGACACAGCAGAAATAATTTATTTTTATTAGGCTAGAAAAAACACATTACAGTCATTTTGATGGAGCTGTCCTTTAATTTGTGATGTAGTGGCCTCCATTTTCACGCTCCTGTTTGCTTCCTCTCAGAGTTGTACCTGGAAGAGCTGAGTGACCATGTTGAGGAGTGCAGTGTGGAATGCCAGACCGATGCCTTCCTTGACAAACCGGCTAGCCCTCTCTTTATCCCGGCTAAATCTGGGAAAGACGTGGCCACACAGATAGAGGAAGGAGAGGTGCCTGTGCAGTATATTACTGCGTTTTTAGGTGCTGTGCGGGCACCCGCACCAGCTTGTCGTATGATAGTCGTGTAGAAGTGTATGGTGCTGTATTCAGACCACTGCACCACACATTGAATTAAAATGTATTTGCATTGCAATTGTCCACATACTATTCAAAACACTGCAGATTTTTTTCCTCTACTCATTTTAAAAATATTATTAATATGTGTGTGTTTTTGATAATTTATTGGTATATTTTTATATTACTAAGAAAAGCTTGTGTTTTTTTATTAAATATTCAATACAATATGAAAATGCTTATATGTTTAAATGGGAAAGTGCTTAATGGGAAAACTGCAGTGTTGCTGATTTTAATCCTAGTGGATTACAAGAGAATTGCCATCCAACAAAATACAGTAATTTAGTTATAGTTACTGAATCAGCAAAAAACAATTTCTTACATAATCTCTGCAACATTTGTTGAATTGAACCCAGACATGGAATCCTTTTTTAAACCTCTGTTGAGTTCTCTTGTGCTGTTAGTCTGCATTTGTGCACTTGTGAAGTGTTTCTGCAGGAGCACTGGCTAATGGGACAGTCTTTTTTTCAGTGTGGTGGACTGACGTCCGCGTCTGTCCCCGCAGCTGTTTGACTTCGACGTGGAGGTGCGCCCCCTGCTGGAAGTGCTGGTGGGGAAGACAATAGAGCAGTCCCTGGTGGAGGTGATGGAGGAGGAGGAGCTGGCTAGTCTGCGGGCGCGGCAGCGGCTGTTTGAGGAGCTGCGCAACGCCGAGCTGGTGGAGGTGCAGCGGCTTGAGGAGCGAGAGCGGCGCCACCGTGAGGAGAAGGTACGCTATTACACTGCACTGTTAGGCAGCTGTTTACATAGGACTCTTTTTCCAATAAATGCACAGGGTCGATTCACTGACACTTTGTATTTTATAGGAGTTATAGGTTCACTCTTACACGCTAACACTGAGATGTGCAACTGAAAAAATTAGTCAGTTTCCGTCACCACAGTGCTCTTAGTGCTGTACTCGTATTTTGATCCTTAAACATCCCATGATCCCCTTTGACTTTACCCTTACTACGTGCATACCATGAGCTCAGAGAGACAATTGACAGAACATGGCCCAAAGGGTGATACATGGCGTGAGAAGGGGCGGAGAATAGTGTCAACCGCAGTGTAGGAGGGGGAAGTGTTGGAGATTCACCCTAAGGGCGAATCGCTGAAGTTACACCTACCGCAACCTAAAATAAAACCTCTATTGGATAAAGTGAGGAAGTTAACCCAGCACAGTGTTTGCCATGTCTGCAAACTGCAGAGCAGCGCTCGCCAATGGTCTGCAATCACAGGGTTACAGGTTCAAGTCCGGGGGGTGACAGAAATGTAGCTCACTGGCTCAGCTTGCTGTAGAATCACAAAGCCACAAACCATTTATATGAGTGAATGAACAAATGAATAATCCTAATGCAAGGTATAATAGGTAAACCTTCACAGCCAAGGCCGTAAAGTTTCCTCTCAAGAGGACAAAAAAAAAAAATGAGTCACCTTTTTTTGTCTGAATTTTTGTCTGCAGGAGCGCAGGCTCAAACAGCAGAGAGAAGTTCTGCGGAAGGAGAAGGAGACAGCGGAGAAGATAGCAGCTCGCGCGTATGCACAGCAGTACCTGGTGGACCTACTCCCCTCCGTTTACACCACACTCAAGGACCATGGCTACTTCTATGACCCAGTAGAGAGAGGTCAGTTGCAAACTGAAACAGAAATCCATTCATGTCAGTGTCAATGAACTCCTAAAAGCATGTTTTTCGTTAACTACGGCTGCACTGCAGCAAAGATTCAGGTGGTATCCTACCCTGTGTAATAATTCTAACAGAACCCGTAATTAACCATTTTAATTAAGTGTCATTTTTAAATTATTTTTCCTTCATGAATTAATTTCTAATTGATGTCTAACTAAAAATGTTATACTGGTTCCATTTACGTTTGAGAGCACTACTCATAGTATGTAGATTTCTTTATTAAGATGCCCAGTCTGTTTGGTTTATGTCTTTGTCTAATTTCTAGATTTGGAGACTGAATTCTTTCCCTGGTTAATGGCACAAGTCAACAACACTTTGGAAAAGCGAAATGTTGCAAGAGCCGTTTTGGACAGTAAGTGGTCTCTTTGTTACTATGTTTTAAAATGTTGAAAATTCGTTCTCCTTTACAGACATGTTTACAGACTCTTAACAATATATGGCTAGAAGAACTACAAAATATAGAGCATCCTGAATTTCATGTTGATAGTAAAAGGCCTTCATAAGAGTGTGTGCTTTTATCCTACTGGCTGGTTAAAATTTTGTAGTTGTGACAACTTAATCGTGACTGTTCAACTGTTCAGCTTCTCTTAATTGTAACCCTTCCCTGTAAATGATCTCTTTTTTCTTTTTAGCTTAGGGTGATTACATAAATGGTGGTTCAAAGCAATAAAATTGGTTCCAAATGTAGTTTCTTAATTTTTTAAGTTTAAATATTAAGTATCAAAATTGCTGTGGAGTACTCAGAAGAATGATATTTGGTCATGTTTCATTGTGTCTACTCTTATATTTGACATACTGAGGTTGGAATATTGTTTGAAATTTTTTTTGAAAGTTTTTGAAAGTTATTAGTAAGCAATCATTCCAAAAAGCTTAAAAATTTTTGAAAAATTTCTGGTAATGTGATATTTTAATGACAAGCTGTAAACTGAGTAGTGCTAAATATTGCCAGACAGAGCAAAATGACAAATGAAATGACCAACCATTATGCGCAGAATACAGTAAAGTATTCACCATTATTTATGAAGGTTATGGTGCAGCATACATGGCACAGCCCTGTGAGTGAGATGTTTCTGACAGTGTCCCTCTCTTCTCTCAGTGCTCCTCCGTGATGTCACCCAGCACAAGTCAGACCTCTTCCAGCAGATGGCGCACAAGTCACCTGATTCCAACTGAACTCTGTAGTCAAGCAGCAATTAATAAAGGAGATTGTGTGTTTTTTTGTCAGACTGTCAATGTCAGTTTCATGCTTGCTGTTCTGTGTTCTCAATAGTACAAACATTTATAAACTGTCATGTCAAAACAAAATATTTCACTGAATGAAGACTGCCAAAGAGGTGTTGGACTACTGTAACATGTGCAGTTGACATCACGTGGATGTATTTCAATATCACAGTTCACACTCGTTCACAATGGGAGGTGACTCAAGGCTATCACATTGCAAAATAAATATAATGCAGGTCACCTTTACATGTATTTGTGACAATTTGTGTGGCAATTTTTATGACTAGGAACAGGTTTTTACACAAGAAAAACAGACTAAATGACGCAACATTAATTGTACCTGTATAATTATTTTACTAAAGAAATCCATTGAATCTCTGTTATTGATAAATCCAGTTTGCATATTTTTGTGTAAGTATAATTGTTTCTGTCTACATCAAGATAAGCTGCAAATTTGTAGTATGTCTCTTAAATGAATATTAGGACATAATAATAATTCTATTTTTTCATTATATCTTTTCATTAAAGCATGATAACTGGAAGAACAATGTTTAAGTTTTATTTATGTGAGCACTGATTGTAATTAAAGGAAGTGGAGTACTGATGAGAAACAACCTCCATTAAGACTGCGGCACAAACATCATTAATCAAGCCAGCTGTCCCAGTCTCTCATATCTAATAGTATTCTCCCATTGAAATTAATGTTTCATTTGCAGTTTTTCCCCCCAAAGCATAGTCATTATGTTATTTATTTCAAAACTCTAGAGTTCCCTCTTGTGTAATGTTTCTCTACTGTACATATAGTCTTATCAGACACTAGTTAAAATCAGGTGTGCTCTTTCCTAGCCAGTGTCAAGCTAGTATTGTCATTACTAATATCAACAGATGCAAGTGTGTTGAAGAAAGTTTCATGTCAGTAAGTGTACTCATGATGTTATATTAATTTTCTGGAAGTATCTATTCAGAGAGCGAAGGGACAAGAGACATTACAATTTTTGTATGATCCTGGTGTATATTAAATGGTTATAGAAAAATTATTCAAAAATTATAATCAGGATTGTATATTATAGTCAGGAACATGGAGTCTAATTAAATACATCAAAACACACACAGCCCAGACCTGAGGTTACATTCATTTCTGATCATCATGTGTTGTATTATAGCTATGGTAGGGTAGGTTTATGTGTTCACACAAATAAAATTGGATCACTGAACTGAAGTTCCTAACTGCCACTTCAGTCTAACTTTTGTTGATTTTGAAATTATAGGTTGTATCTACTTTGTGTAGAAGGGGCTAGATTTGAGCAAATATATGTTTCTTTTTATGATAAAACTATGTGGAATCTGTGTGCAGTTCTATTGACTAAGTCCGCATTGTTAAACTTATCAAATCAATAATGTGGAGAACAAATGGAACAGGTATATTATCAACGGCTTGCAGAGCTGCAAGTAAACGAAAGTAGAATGTTGCAATGTTATATTGAGTAAGTGTAAAAATACTAGCCAACAAAGTGGACAAGGTTAGTGGTCTGTGTCTGCAGCAGCTAGTGCCTTTCACATTACAGGTTACAAATGTGTTTAAACCCACTTACAATGAAGAGAGCGCTTGACCTGTAGTACGTGTAGTATTTCATGGGGCAGCTTCCCAGAGTGGAAATACTTACACACACTGATGCTGGGTAATGAGGCACCCACCTTTAGCTGATTATGAGTTGCATTCCTACATTGAATGATCAGCTACTTACTAATATGTCTCTTTCACAGTCACAAATTCAGAGATATTCTATGATTTATCGGAACTCAACGATAAGTTAATGGACCATAATTTGATTGACGGAACGAAGCCCATTAATGGCTCCCCTCTATTTGACATAAATTCTCATCTGTCATCCCTGCTCTTGGCCATGTTTTCATATGGATTCAATATTTAAATGTACGAAATAGTCATGGTATCACATTGATTGGGTTGGTGTTTTTCTGTTACACACCTGCAAGCAAAGGTTAAAACTGCCAATCACCAAAAAGAACAGGTGTAGGGGTATATCACAGGAGCAGGAAAACAGTGGAGCACTGGTTGAACACAAACTCGTCGTGCAGGTCATTATCCGATAACGCTTCCACTTCGTCGGGATCAGTGTTTAATGCACGTTACCTGTTTTCGTGTGGTCTTACGACAGCATGTGACTTCACGCGTCAATGGGCATGGCAACTTAGCTTTTTGTGAGCGATTGAAACAACATTTGTCCCAGAAATGATTACGTACCCACACAACGCTCTGGATATGAGTCAATGTTTAAAGTCATAATCTTAGAACAATCGGAGTTGACAAATTACTGTTTTTTTCTTTTGGGAAATTCAGATCGAACTTTAGATTAATCATATTTACGGTAAATGCATAATTCCAAACCACATTTTGACACATCTACCATCTTAAGTCTAAATGATTTTTGTAGGCTATTTTAACATGTTATGCGAGTACATGAGATGAACACGTGTGAAGTCAACTAGTTTTCCTTTCATTTTAACATTACACTAGCTGGACGTATACATGTTGAATGTGCAGTTCAAGTTTTAAACATTTCATTCTTCAAATAGTTCGTGAATATTCGTGAATGAACTAGAACTGTGATCTATTGTACAATGGACTCGTATATTTCTAGCCCAGAAGGAAGCGCTTCGCTCAGAGCACCTAGCGTTCGTGAACCTGTTGCTCGCAGGTTAATATTGCAATGCTGGAATTACCCTAAATATATACGGTTCTATTTTAATCCTGCGCTACTATTGGTCAGTTCCCAGTTATGAAACCTCCCCACCTAGTTTATAGTTCCAACGGGTTTGAGCTATGGGCGTGTGCTGTCGACGCACGCCGTGAGTCAAACCTTTTCAAATACTCCTTCTCGTATGCACAAATAGAAACGCGAATCTATTGCGGCGAATTTGCGCTTGCATCATAGTTTCCTGATCTGGAGTTTCATTTTTGCTGTACCATTGGCTGTTGCACGTCAGAATGTCCTGTAAAGAGTTTCACCAAGACAATGTAATTTTATCGATAGGAGGTCTGCATGAAGACAAAACCTTCAAAACAAACATATATTGTTGCCATGCAACTGCCCTTAAGTACAAAAAAAGATCAGAGATTTTCCATCAGACCTTTGTCCTCTAATTTTGTAAATAGGCCTCATGTCTGTACTGTGATATTATTTATAATCACATTAGATTATATTTGAAATATGATATATCTTTGCCACGAAAATCTACAAAGTTTGTTTAAATACTCTCATGTGTCTCATCTTTTGCTTGTGTCCAATTTCAGCTTCTAAACATTTTCTATTTTTTTCATATGGTTGGCTTGCTAATTTAACTGGCAGGGAACATATCTAACTGCAGAATTCTCATAAACAACTATGATTAACTGTTTTATAACTGATATTATTTTATCCAGTGATAAAACAGGAGTGACCTGTTAGCCTTTATCCAGGAAGTTTTTATTGTTCATTGAATATTTGGCGCATGAGCAGCACTGCTTGCACTTCATCCTAAACCTCATTGGTACAGAAATGACCAATCACAAGAACTACTGTAGTATCCCATGGTAACTTGTTATCAAACACATGTATTAACTTTGCAAATGATGAGGGACCAAAGCAAGACCTTTTGGTCCCATTTAGGCCTCCTTGCAAATGGACATACCCAGCAAGCCATAATCAGTGTGTGCTGGCCCTGCTCAGTACAGATTTTTGTTTGCCTGTCCTTGCCTTTTTAGAACACATTACCTACCTATAACTTCAAAAATATCCTGTGACTAACCATTGACTCTCCTTCACCCCTCCCAACAATTCATGGGCTCACTCCTGTCACTGAAATATTTAATGCATATATAACAACAATGCAAATAATTCCACGTTAAACATAGAAGAACCATGGGTCAATTACGCATGACTTCTATTTGTGCAAATTTAACTGTCGTCTGTGAGCCAAAATACCATTGATTGAAATGAACATTCTTTCTTCAATTAAATTCTGTCTTCTGATTTCCAGTGTGAATTTCTTGGATTTACTAGTTACAATTCTTTAGGACACTTTCATCTGCTCTCTCCAACCAGAGTAGCCTTAGGCAGACATGCAAACGTCACCAAACAATTTTTTTTTAGATTTTACCAACATCTGACAGTTGCTTTTTCCCATCATGCTTTGCCTGCAGAGGCATGAGGTCAGTAGATGGGCAGAATGCTTTTAGTGAGAATATATTCACATGGAAACATTTTATTGTGTTTTAAGTCTAAAAGGTTAGGAATTTCATAACAAGTGATGAATACAATTACATGCCCATTTAATGCATAAATCTCAATACTGGTCTCCGTTTTACCCTTGTCTCTGTCTCCAGACTGATATTATGGCCTTGGGCTTACAGCCAGACAGGTACTTAATTCATGCATGGATTATTCACGCTGCTTTTAAACCTGAGAGCATTCTATCATTACCTCAGCAGTTTACTTTTTAAATGGCCACTTTTTGTCGTCATCCACACAACTCTTGAAGTGGCTCCTCACTGGATTAAAAAGACGCTTTTCGTCTGAATTGAATCGTCCTCTGATGCAAATGAAATGCACTTCAAAGCCATCTAAGATATCTGTTTTCTATAACTTCTCCCGCTTATTTTTCCCCCTGTCCTTTTGCTGTACTGATACAGCAAAATTAAACTACGGTTTATATGTTAATCATTTTTCAAATTGTGCTCCTGCTCTGTAGCGGGTCGTGGGTAGGGGTCGCTGTTGCAAGCGTCGCCCGGCGCTCTTGGCAGCGGTGACAAACGGGAAGCCACGGAGGCTGGTCGGCCATAGAAATGAATTGAGTGGGCTGAGCAAACTGAATCAGAAGGTCAGCCATATTGCCGCGCTTAACTGGCTTGAACTGAGACAGGGGAGTTTCCGCGGTTGCTGATCAGACACCGACGCTGCTAAAATCACACCTGTCCTGGTAAGACGAGCGAGAAAACTTTTACTGAATAACAGTTAAACATTTGTGCGAATTCGGCGGCAGCCCGATGGGGGTTGCGGTGAACAGCTTTGTTTTGCACTTGTTGTAAGATTTAGGTATCTAGCTACAAAAGAAAATCTCTCAACAGGTGTCCCGGGGATTATTGAGGGATGTGGCTCGCTAGCTCAAGTGGGGAGGGTAGGATAGCAAACCATTTAGCCAGCCATACTGACTTCATCTGTAAATGTTTGTTTAGGACGGGGAAAAATAACGAAAATTCCAGCTAAAGTTGAGACTTTTACCTAGGACCGTTTTTGTTTAGTCTTGAGAAATATGACAAAGGGAATTCAACCTTCACACAACTGGTGAAGTTGCCAATCTGATTTGGGCAGCGTACTAAGACGTGCCGTTTTCATGGCTGGACCTTAAGTCAAAGTGGAAAAATCAGATCACATATCACGTTTTATTTTGTAATACATCTTCCTAATCAGTTAGTCACACCAAGCGTGACTTTAAATGGGCAATGTTTGTTTTTTAAATTCTTATATAATGAAACATCCGAGTGACGCGTAGCCAGCTAGTTGGATCACTAACATTTGATAGTGAACTGCGGTTCATTACTCCTACACTATTCACTGTACAGTTCTTTGACAGTGTAGATAATTATTGGTTTGGACTTGTCATTTGCAAGGAAAGTTACTTTATGAACCTCGGTGATATTTCTCGTCGGGTTTAGGCTGCAGTTTCATTGAACGACTCTTTTATTTCAGTAGGATCAAGGGTCGTACCTTCGTGAGGTGCTTAGGTCAGTATTTGCAGAAAAGGGTGGAGACGCAGCGACCTTTAACTAATGGTATTACAGACTCGCCCTTTTTCAGTTCTGGGTTTGGCTTGCCTAATCAGAAGTCGCATATCTAATAATGATTCATAAATACATACGTCGAAGGACTCATTAACACATACGCGTTTAAAGGCTTGCTGTCGCCTCTCGGTAAGGTGTGTGAAACTTGTTCCTCTTCTTTCATTTAAGAGGAACTGCGCTGGGGAAACGTCAGTCTGCCCGAAGTATCGGAGGCCGGTTTTTCAGATCTTTGCTGAGACGTTGAAAGCAGACTCAAAATGCCCAAACCAGTAAGTATATGTTGCATATATTAACTTGTCTGTATTTTGCAATGTGGCTAATCAAAAATGGGAAGAGTAGTGAACTATGCTAATCGATTTGTGTAATCTTAATGGCTATTTTCACGTTTTTAAATACCAAAACTGGCGAACTTTATACATTGATCTAATATAATACTAGGTCGTAGGTAGCCTAGCTTTTTTACCTGAAGGTTCGTTAAGTTACTGAAATGTGTCGGGGTAGAGACACTGGTTGTATTTGTTTCTTATTTTTGTTTTAAAAAGATGCCCCCATTGCTTTTTATTGACAACGTCTAGTTTATTACAGTTGTAGCAAGAGTTTCAGAGTTGTAACGTAAATATTCCTGAATTTTCATACTCGAGACAGCAAGAATGACTTGTGTACTTGTTGATATGCTGTCACATTGGAACATTCAAACACAAACCTTTCTCTCTAGTGTGAGACTAAGGCACATATTCTGTTGAAATTTTCTGCTGATGACTGTTAGAAATTATGTGATTAATTTGAAACTATGTATTGGCACAGTAATACAGGTTTTCATTACCACAAACATGACGCCTTAGTTCAGTGTTTACTTATGAAGGTTGAAGTACAATTCCACAATAATGTTTGGAACAGTTGACTGTAATTATTCATTCTGTGTTTGTTAGGGGATATAATTAAAGAGGAAGTTTGATTTGGCCCATATTGTCTTGCCTAAAATAACCGATGATGTCATGCTTGCTGTTTCCTGAAACAACACTACTAAGCCTAACATTTGTTAAGATGTTTCCATCTTATGTATCATTTCAGACTGTCAAAGGTGTGGCTTTAATATCTTAAATGTTTGTTCATCGATAACAGTATGATTATGTTGTTTTTGTTAGTATGTCACTTTCAAGATATTCTTTTCGTGGGGCATTGGCATGACATTATTGCAATAAAATATGCAATATGAACAAAAATGTGAAGTTAAAATGGCAGGCTTACTAAGTACATGAAGTTTATCTGCAAACTGTGACTTGTGGCACAAGTTTGTTGTTGTTCTGTTTAGGATAGCTGCAGTGGTGTTATATGCGTTACCATGGAAGTGATGTCATCACTCTGGTGGTGTCTGCGGAATGGTGTGGCACCTCTTGACAGTACAAGCCAAGATATAAAACTGATGTTGTTTTAAAGTGGACGGGCTGTTCTCGTTTCCATCGCATTTAAGAAAACAATGACCATTTGATTAATTTGATATTAATGTAACGGGATTAAATGATTTATCAACATGCCCATGCCTGCCCTTTGAGTCAACAGGCCAACAATGTCATGACGCAATATTAGGGAAAAAAAAAGTAAAATATGGGAATGTGATCTGAATTTGATCTGGTTAATTGTCTCCCAAAATAGGTTTAGATATACAAAATGAGAGGAAATATCTTGGCCTTATGACAGATTTCTGTTTATAATGAAGGTCAGCAAATAAGGCTTAGCTTTAAGGCAGGCCAGTGCGGTGCTTCAGTAGTAAGACTTTCCAGTGCACAGATGAATGAACCTCTGATATTATAGACTCACTGTAGTGTTTTAAATACAGAGAAACAGCTTAACAGATGTCTGTTCTGAAATCCTGACTTCAGCTCCAAAATGTAAATTGAGGATCAAGTTTGGAGTTTTTTTATCTTTCTCAGGCAGTGCATTGCTCTAAAGATGGAAAGGTAATCATGGTTATTGAAATGGAATCTTGTGGACCCTGAAAGGAAGGGCCTTTTCTTGTGGGAACTTTGAGTTCATTTATGAATAGGGACGTGGCACAGGTCAGAACATTGTGACAGTCATCTAACAGCCTCTGAATCCCTTTGCTTTTAGTCATAGCCTGAAAATATCTGTAACACCATGGCAGGTGTGGCATTAATCAACTGGTATAGGCGTTTCTCTGCAGGACCAAAGACCTATTGTAGTCATCATTTGTTCACCTAAATAATTGATAAGTGTGATGGTGTGTACACCTGCGAGTAAAGTTGTTAAAAAGAGCTTGGCGTAGCTTCATTACACAGCCAGTTGTCAAAATATCCTGACAGCTTTCCAGTGTTTATATGGTCAACACGCTTTAGGATGGTGGGGGCTTTTTAAATGGTTTTTGTTAATGAAGTTTGAACCTATGATCGGGGCAACATGGACTGACTCCTAAAGCTGATGATGTACTAGGAATACTGCACAGAATTGTGCTTCTTCACAGTGGGCTTATTTCTGTTATGCCGTAAATGCAAGGTATCACTGGTGTTTATGACCGTATTGCTCTTTCGGTTTTTTCGGTCAGCGTTCCCATGGCTACAAACATTACAAAAGACTCTTGTAAAGCCCTACTCCTCGCATAGTTAAATATTGAATCTCTTATTTGGCGAGAATGACTTAACTGTTGAACCTCTCCGGTCTTGTAACCGGAGCAGTGATCTTCAGCCCATTGCGGCACTGTAGAATGTACTCATTAACCGTGCCGGAGGAGAGGTGCAGACAGTACAGTGTGCAGGACGTCTGCAGTGGCCTCGAGGTTCTGACTAAGGACCTTATCTACAGACACGGCAGAGAGGCACTTACAGAACGGGGCTTGTAACGAGATGGGTGCAGGTTTGAATCCCAGCTGGGGCACTGCAGTTGTAATCTTGAGCCAAGGTGCTTAACCTGAAGTGGCTCAGTAAGCATTTAGCTCTACAGGTAGATAACAGGTGAAGAATGTAAGCTATGTTAGACGCCCTGCCGCGTCTGCTCGGCAAATAAATAATGACAATCATAACCCAGTCTTCTCTTAGATGTCAGAGAGCTGGTGGGGTTTTGGAAACTTTATGATAGAAATGTGGATGATTGAGCATTGAACTAGACCATTCTGTATGCCAGTGGCACTTGTTCTTTGGATTTAAGAGTACATTTGAACCCCATTCTTAGCAAGTAGTAATAAAACTAAGATTGAGACACAGTGAACAGCATATAAATGATTGCCTCTGCTCAAACATATGTATACAATTAGTATATTTCAAAAGGAGCTATGCAATATTCACCATACAATGTACAGCCTTTTTCAGTAGCAAATACTCATTATATAAGTATCAAGTCATTCATACATTCATTATGTAAGTATCAAGGACAGTTTTCGAATTTCACTAAGATACATCTTAATGCGTTTTGACACTGAGAAACGTGACGGTGCACTTGGTGTGTGATCAGAGTCAGGCAGTGTCCAAACTAAAAGTGCATGTCTAAAATGATGTCACACTCATTTTGGTACCCACATCAGCCTTGATTTCTGGAAGTGAATGCTGAGTCACCTCAAACTGCTCCATCTACACCTCACATGGGGGGCGTTTGTCAGGCAGTTAGACAATGTCATCGGACTTCTGCTGCTTTTGAGTGGTCCTCAAAGGAGGTCAAAAATGGGAAAAGAGATGCAGCTGAATTTCGCGACAGCCATCCTCCTTTCTCACCTAGACTGCGTGCATACTCTACCACCACAACTCATTTGGTCAGAAAGCAGCCACTAACGTTTTATTCCCTTGTGGCTAGCTTGAGTTCCTGTTTTGCTACCATCAGGAAGACCCTTTACTCAGAAAAGCCCCGACCACAATGGAGGTTTGAATGAAGGTGCATTACCAGTCAACCTCATTACTCATGATGGGAAAAAACCCTGGGACATGTACTGTCACTGATGTGTGATTGGGCAACAGCAACTGACAGCCATCATTTTTTTAGATGGAAATCATTTCACTGAGTGATCTGTGGTTTGGATGACCAATAAACCAGCTAAATACAGTCACAAGGTCTTCTCGAGTCCTCACTGCAGATCAGCATGACTACAGAGCGTAAAATGCCCCACTGATTTTGGTTACAAAGACTGTTTAGTTTTTATAGCCAGCACAGATACAGCATCTAAGTATATTTGATGTCTAAGTCATGACTGATATGGATGCATTCACATTTGCTGCGTCTCTGGCATGACTAAATTGACTCCATTCTCATGCACTATGTTTCTGATAAAGTTACTGAATGTGTGGTGTGGGTGAATGTCAGCGGTTTTGTTTTTACAAAACAGGATTGGTTCCCTGTGTGCAAGATGAATTCTGCATCTGGTCAGAAGCCCATGGTCTACACAATCGAAATAAGACGATGAAATTTATCAAACAGTACATTTACCATCATGCGCTCTTCAATGGGCGACTCTGGTGTCTTTCCCGGAGCCGCACCATGAGAGCAGACATTCAGTGCAGTGCTTCCTTACTTGCCTTACACTTATCTACCGTCATGTCAAGGTTGGGGAAGGGCACATGTCGGAAGCAAATCGAATAGTCTTGGAGTCCTCACTGTTTTAAGTCCTCTTTCATGTCATTCTTTCTGCTGACCTGGAGAATTGCTCGTGTTTGAGTATCCGCTGTTCCACAGTTATAAAATTACCTTAATTTTTGTGAGCAGGAGAGGGAGAGAGAGACAGAGATACAGAGAGAGGTCACCTGTGGGAGTTGGCCTTGTCTGCCCACCACCACCCCTTTGAGTTCATCACTTTTATGAGGACGGTGAACTGACTTGACATCAGTAATATTTTATGGGGCATGATTCCCTGGATGAGGTTGGAACTGGCATCTTGTGTTTCCACGATGGGAAAAGTGCTACTTCAGCGCTTATTCTTTCTCCTCTTCGTTCGGCTTTTAAAGTGGGGGGTGGGAGGGGCAACTGGACATGTGATACTTTCACGTGCTGTTTATTTAGATATTGGATTTCAGAACCAGTTCACCACCGCAATCTCAGACTTTCTTTTTTTTTTTTTTTTTTTTTTAAGGTGTGTGGTGATATTTTGGGGGGTTGCTTGGTGAGTCAATATTAATGTTGCAAGAAGTTATCAACCAATATTTAATAAATAAATACATATTCATAAGTAAATACATACACATTTCTTCTAGCGGTTACAAGGTAAAATGTAATGTACATAACATAACCTTCAGAATAAAATTAATCTTAATTTTGTCTAGTCTTTTACGTGAAAAGAGTGAAAACACAACCCGAAACAAGCTTCATTAGATATTTATTTATTTATTCATTTATTTTTTTACCTCCCTTAGGCAGGGGGAGTGGGGCTTGTCCCCTTACGCAGGGACAGAGGGACAGAGTGAGGGGGGAGAGGGAGAGAGGCCATTAAAATGCATGGTGCTGCAGAGCCCTTCTCCTGGAGAGGGACCACTGGGAAGGCCAGACTGAAAGGGAATCTTTGTTTTGCTCCGTTAATGGACGCTGTTTTTTTCCCCTCCTGGATACTATTTCCTGGAGGCAGGAGCCCCTCTCCTCAAGCCTCTCTAATGCTTAATGTCAGGCCTGGATGTGGCGGATGATGACGGATGCAGGCCCAAACTGCGGGGCTCAATTGCACCCATTCATGGCTTCCCTGGGGCAGTGGAACACTGTCACGCACTGCCCGTGCGTCTTTAACCTCGGCCTCTTGCAGTTTAATCCTTATTGGTTAAAGTTAGGTGAAGTATTAGGGAGAGAAATTGTTATTAAATTGGTAATAATAATAAGTAGTAGCTGGCGATTGTCATGGTAATTGATGTAGCGTTTGTTGTTATTTTTAAGTTATTGGTTATATTTAATACTTATACTTAATTATAGTTAAGATAAAAAATTTGGCCATTTTTTGACGGCCACAAAAATATTGAGAAAAAAAAAATCTGTTTCAAAATCCTACTTCATAATTTCTTACATGGGATTACGGGTTTTCCCGTCACTGCAGTTAACATGGCCATTAAAAATGCATGCAAAGATAAAAGCACTTAACTCCATTACCAGCAGTTCAGGGCCAAGCACACTGATGCTGGAACTGAGGCCTTGTTTTCATTCTTTTGAGGTCATTATGATTGCAAGACTGGCCTGCATCAGTTCTTTTTTCTTGTGTTTCCATACCAAATCAGAGAAACCCAACAAGCTTAGGATAGATTCACAAGCACCATTGTCTTTCCAAGCTGCTAGAAAGTAGTAACTGTAAAACGATGCGACAGAAGTTAAACCAAGTTGGGCAGTCACGTAGGAGAAGGTCAGAGAGCAACAGCGGGTGAAAACACTATAATGGAATAGAAACTTTATTCTTATTCAGACAAAACCGGGCTTTGGTGTGGAAGCTCTTTGTGTATTTTGGGATGGCCAGCAGTGTGATAGAGATGGCTCTGTGTGCAGGACATGATTCAGTCACAGAAGAGGCCGGAAATGAACGTCAAACACAGAGATGAAAGACGTGTCCGCGGGCTTTGTTTTCGTCACTCATCTCCTGCATGTGCTTTTCAGCGCACGGCAATATCGTGAGTAAACAGGTCTGTCTTTGGATCAGACAGGCTGTTCCAAAACAAAGCACTTCATAAGGCTACGCTGCCAAAATGGCTGGTGATTCTCATGGTCCTGGGGGGGAATCATAGCGTTTGTTCCAGCAGGACAGAGAAGGCTGGTGACCTGGAGGATTTTTTGTATCACCTGATATGTGAAGGACAGCAGAATATGCTAATGGTTCTGCTCTTCATACCCTGTACTGAAGTAGCCTTTTCCTGTCTCTCCCTTTCAGTAAAATGGAAATAATATTAAAAATGTTTATATGCTTGCTTGTATTGCTTGAATGAGAGAGCACTTTGGGTATAATGAGGGCTGCCTGTCTAGGCCCTAATTCAATCATCTGAGATTATTTCATTAACAAACAAAATGTGGAATAAATTCATTTCATGGCATTACGTATGTGGAAGATAGTAGTGTAATTGATATAGAAAAGGAATTTTTTAGTGAAATACAGGATAGTAAAGTCAGTGTGTAATCAAATGCCTTTGAAGTTGTACACTGTAGAAGCAGGACCTCAAAGCTGTAATATCGTCCATGATATTGTAAATTCTGTTTTGATTTAAGTTGATGTGTCTGGACCAAACCTGACCTCCATCGTGCATTTGGTTCCACCCACAGGCGACCTGCAGCTAACAAAATTATTAAAATTGAGCTGAAACAGACCAATGCAGGATTCTGGCTTTAAGTGAAGCTACTCTGTGCATCAGCTAAAGGCAGCCTTTGTCCTTCCCAATGTCCACGTCTGTTGTGGATTCCACGCAAGGGCTGTGTACATATAAAGAGCAACCAAAAAGACTCACTTTCCTGGGATACCATGACCCACGAAGCAGTCACCATGGAAAGCTTGATTTATGGCACTGTACATGGTATCACATATACAACAAATCATCACTCTTGTCTTGTTGATGCCTCTCTGGCTGTAATGGTGGCTTCACTCCTCCTTGGTATGCCGTCAGACGAGGTCTGGAGGTGTTCCTGTGACTGCTATACCTGTGTGTCTCTCACAGACACACCAGAGCTCAGGCAGGTTCCCAGGGCTCTGCTCGTGTAGCTTTGTTGCACTTTAGTCCCATAGGTGTTCAGTGGGACTTAGCGTGGGCAATAGCAATAGCAGTAGCTAACCTCTGTACCCTCCGCCTCAAGCCATGACTTCACATGGTGGGCACGGAGGCCAGTGGCCCTATCTTGCTCTCCCACAGCGTGCCTCAAACTGTTCTGCTGTAACCTCATAAAAGGCCTCAAGTTAGTTCATGCAGTTCAGGGACAAAAATCATTGTTCAGTACTGATATGCATTCCTCCATATGAGGAATCAAGTGAATTATTTGACTACTAGAATATGCTCTATAAAATATAGAGAATGAATTTTTTAAATCTCTGTTTTTTCTAGACTGTCTCTTGAGGTTTTTTTAGCCTGGGTGTCCTTCAGAGTCCTTCAGGTCAGATGAGCACACTCATATTACCTTATATGAAAAACATGTTCTATGAGCTGGCTATCTTTATTGTCGTGGTAGGGTTGCCCTGATGTAAATTCATAAAGGTGTTGTGCAACAAAGAAGAGGTGTTGACAGGGTCAAGGTTCACAGGAGCAGGTTTGATACGTGTGCTCAAAGTATAGTTACTGCAATCCGTGACCAGAAGGGGATAGAGTCCTGAAATTGAAAACTACAGTGTAGTTCTGACTCAGCTCTATATATTCATGTAAGTTACATATATTTTTTCTTTTTTTCCTTCCTTTTTGCCCCTAAGTCCACAGTTGTGGTTACAACAGTGTTGTTCACAGCAAGAGTTCTGTCATAATAAAGGTGGCATATTGTCCCTTTCAGTTCATGCAGAACAGGACATGACAATTTGAATAAAGGTAAAAATGTCCCCCCCACTTGTTATGCTTGTCATGAATGCATTTTTCCTCAAGCCACTCTCATGAAGATCAGTGCTCAGCTCAGCATTTGGGTCTACATTGAAGCATACTATGTTTGATGGTCTTGTTTCTTTTAATAAAGGCTCTTGAATTGTATTCATTAGCAGATACTAATACTTACTAATACTTACTAATACGTACATTTTTATCTTGATATTTTGACCATGCTGGTGAACTCAAAATATTGGCATTACCTGTTGACATTCCTTCTTAATGGCAAGCAGTTGATATATATTCATCATTCAGTGTGCTTTCTCGTCCTGCTCGACGCACCTTATCTAATTAAACCTGGAAAAACCAAAGGAGCAGACGTGTTGCAATGCCCTGTCGTCTTTCGTAACCACATTCCACTGTCACAGGCTTGCCTTGTAGAGGAAACACTTGTGTAGTTTCAAGTGGACCTGTTTTCATCTGGACGTATGGAGTCCGTAGAGATAGGGGAGGCATACAGTATGGCCCTGCAGTTGTACTCATAAGACAGTGCTCAGCCCCTGTTCCTCTCCAGTGGAGGGCGAGGTTACGTGAGCTCTGTGCTCTCACTGGTCCTGAGTCCTGGGTTCGACTTGGCCCCTGTCTGCATGGAGTTTGCTTGTTTTTGTGGCCGTGAGGATCTTACTCTGCTTACTCCAGCTTGCTCTCACAGTCCAAGGACAAGCTTTTAAAGTTAACCGGCACCTCTGAAGGCCCCACTTCCCCGACACTGTGTTCGTATCTGTGTGTGTGTGTGTGTGTGTGTGTGTGAGTGCGCGTGTCTTGTGACAGACTGACAGGGTGAGGTCCTGTGTACTGTGCCTCACAGCCACTTTCTAAGGGCTAAAGGTTAATGCACAGACTGAAAATGGGTAAATGGATAATATATCACAAACAGTCAATGTGGAAACCCTTATAACAATACATGTATAACTGCCAATGCATACTTAATTGCTCCAGTATCACTTGTAAGATAAATGTATGCTTATTTGTTCCATACAAGGCTTTTTATTTGCTTTGACTTGATTTCCTTTAACATTTAGTTCATGTACTCTGATCTTCCATGTACAAATTGCTAATTCAGACAAGCCAGCCTCATCTCATAGGCCCACTGCTGTTTTGTGCTTAATTAGTTGTGAGTAATTATATTAAGTTATGGTGAATAGATTCTAATCAGACTGCGTTGTTGTCAATTGATAAGCACCATCCCATGTGTCATTGCTAGCCGATGAATCAATAATTTTATTAAAATGCCATTTGGCCAGAGGTTTTTGAAAGTAGTGTATGAACATTATTGCATTGTAAATACGTTTGCTTCTATATAAATGCTCCCTCTTGTACTGTGATTTACTGTCAATACCCTGTTGTTACAGTTTGGAAGACGTGGCTTCATGAAGCCTATAATGGGTGAAGTTCTGTGTGCTGTCAGTCACTGACTTGTGAACCAATCAAAATGCTTTTCACTCCACAGCAAAGCACTACAATCAGTTTGAATCGGTGAATCACTGATGGCGTGTCGTAATTCTCCCAAATTCATTGGGTTCATGAAGCGTCACTTAATCTTGACATTGCTGTCCGGTTTCCTCACCATTTTGCTCTCACCCCCCTGCAGGTCAATGTTCGCGTCACCACAATGGACGCTGAGCTGGAGTTCGCAGTCCAGCCCAGTACCACTGGCAAGCAGCTCTTTGACCAGGTATGTCCCAGTGATCATTGGTCCTCATTGTGGTTGTGCTGAGAGTTCTTTGCTTTTGCGCGAGGTTCTCGTGATCCTTGAAAATAGTTTCCTCCTGGAAGGTTGTGGAAAAGAGCTTAAGTATCCCACTGTCCTTGGGAATGCATGGAAGATTAGTCACAAAAAATGGAGTGAATTCTTCTTTTTTTTTTTAATTTAAAGAATAAAATGAAATGGTTGATGTATCTTGGTAAGTCTTGTGATGCCATCAACTACTAGGCTTGGCAGTGTCAGTGCTACAAACTGGCTAGTATTCCCACCCCCAGAAATCATTGTTGATTAGTATTAACTGCCAGGAGCATCTTCAGGCACAATATATTCTAGATGCAATGCCTCTAAAAAAATACGTTTTTGAAGCATCCCATCTTTGAAGGAATTTGCCAACAGCAGCATCAACAGCAGCAACAACAAAATAGAAGATCTTACATATATCCTTAAAAAGTCATTGAAAGGCTAAATCAAAGGAAAAACATAAACCAGATCTGAAGGGGAACCCTGGTTATAGTACCCTGTCCAGATTGACTCCTGTGATTTGATGTGATTTGGCAATAAAATATACAGTATTATACTGTATATACAGTAATATACTTGCTTGAGAAAGCAGATCGCCTGTGACCCACCCGAAGTTTGGAAGTGCGGTTTCCAACCCCCACCTCACACAGAGTGCCTCAGTCTCTACGTGGTGTTGTTGAGCAAGTTACTGGAGCGAAGCAGCTACTGTTGTTATCTGCCCTTTTCTTCTGAGAGACTTGCCTGCCATATTAAGGAGTCGCCGTGTGGAAGTTTAACCAGTCTGTAACAGAGATAAGCAGTAAGGAGAGGCCTTTCATTCAGGTCTGAGCACAGCTTATTGAGGTGAACGTGTTCCTTTTGAAAGTGAGGACCCCCTGCGTCTATGTTAACAGGCAAGATCCTTGCTCTGTTATACTGTGGTATTGGTTATGCAGACAAGAGTACGCTCAGATCAAAGGTCAGGACAGTGTTGCCATACTCTTGTGGCTTTCAACAAGGACATTTGTAAGGAAAATGCAAAATTGCACTTTATCTTGTTTTGGTGTGTGGACCACGTCACGCAATTTGCCTGCCATTGTCTTTCTGCAGCAGGGTTGCTGTTTGCCAGAACAGCTCGAACAGGTTGTTGATCTGCAGCTGATTAGGAATGTGATTATATAAGCGGTGAATCTGCGTCTGGTCTGTAGATGTAGAGGAATCTAGAGGTCGAAAATGTAGCTCTTTTGCACAGAGGTATATGAACTGTGTTGGACTGTGTTCGTATATTTCCTGAAGAACGAGTTTGTCAGACGGGAGTTTGTGTCAGGGACTTTGTCTTTCGTTTGTAAATACTCTTATATTGACAGACTGTCGCCACAAAAGAAGCATGATTAGAATTGTAAATTTAAATTTTGAAATGATTTTCTCGTAACTAAATCAGAGAACTCTGCTTTCTGCTGCATTTTGAAACCGTGAAAAACCAGGGTTGACATGCCTCTTGGAATTCCTTACACCTGTGTGTAGAAACGTTTCTCAACCGGGTGTGTCACACTGTTTTCATTCAGCGGAGTTGTCAGTGTCACAAATTCATCAAAAAAAGCGAGCATCTTTCAAATTACAGAGCCTGTTTCTGCAAACAGCGCTACAACAACATTTAACGGATACTGGGTTTTGCGAAGCGTATCTTGAGTCTGTGAGCTGGGCAGCGATGCCCCACGCAGCCAGCTGGAGTCCGCCGCTGTTTTGACTACTGTTTGCCCACAAGTTGGCTGAATTAGCTGAAGGCGGTGACCTGATATAATTTCAAAATGGGCCCAGACCGCAGTGTTCGGTCTCCCTTGGGCCTGCCCACAGGCCTCTAACCCCCCACTCCCCCATTCTGTGGAAACGGTGAGTAACTGTCACCTCCCTGATCTCACAGCAGTGAGGTCATCGCCAGCGCGGGCCTGGGAGGACAGGCTGGGCCTCTGTGCTGGGAATGAGCGCCGTCGGCTCTCATGTGACAAGGACAGCAGGACAGCATGTGAGGAACGGCCGCCACCGCCCCCTAACCCCCCCGTGACACATCCTCTGTGTGAGTCTCAGTGGGACGGCTAAATTAGTGCCCTGTGTCTGATGAACTGGCCGCTAAGTAAAGCTTTTGACTCGCTCAGGGAACCAGCGCTAACACCGGAAGTGGGTCAGTTGTGGTCAGTTGTGGCTTGAAACATTGAAGGTCGTGTTTGACCTTGGAGTCTCACCACTGCGAGCAGCTGCAGTTTATGGACCCTTACAGTCTATGCATCTGGGCTTTCAGCTCATAATTACTCACACTTGTTCCATTAGGATATTGAATGTGAATGAAAGGAAGGCAATTTTGTGTGAGCACAGAAAACCTGAAAAATACAACATTTTTAGTTAATTTCAGTAACTGTGGAACTGTGGAAGATGTGTAAATATATATATATATATATATATATATATATATATATATATATATATATATAATATGTAATATATATGTATGCCCATTTGTGTATATGGAGAAAATACATACACCTTTGCTGTGTAAATATGTCATACAATGATAAGAGCATTGCAGTTAGATTAAATCTGGGTCTGAATTTTGTCAGGATGTATTTAATCGTGGTGTGTATTGTTTCTCTTAGTATCAGCAGTAGTACATGCGCTCTTTGCAAAGCTTCACATGAAAGGAGACGGGTCTCCCCCCCCTTAATCTCCCCATCCTGTTGTGTTGCTCATGGTGCGGGGCTGCGACAGGGCGTGTCTTTCTGAAGGCCCAGACTTTGGAACCCGCGCGCGCTCGCCAGCGGATGCAATAAGTAACGTAGTGTGGGAGAAGCCGCATTCCTGCTGCACCACAGCCTGGCATCAGTCACGCGTGTTACGCCCTGACTTCCCTCTGAATCCTGCAACAGACAGAGAGAGAGAGAGTGAGATGCAGAGAGGCGCAAGAATCCCCAATGTATGACGCATATCTCCACGCACACACGCCCTGGAAAGCGTACCCGACCAGGGATAACGGTCAAGGGTTGGGCCGTGGAGTAGGGGGCCACGTCCGCCCTACGCGGGCGTCTGTTCCCGGGTTTCGCTGGAAACGATTGTCCTCTGTCTGTTTGGTTGGTGGAACGAGATGGACCGTCACACCCTGCCTCTCCTTTGAGTTTCGACTCTCAGGCAACTGAATGAAATACACCCTGTGCGAGGAATTTACACGCAACACCTCAGTGAATCACCTGCTGTAGGCTGACGGCACCTTTTCTCTCTTTAACCCACTGTATGCATTTTTAATACGCTCTAGTTTTGTATTGGATCAGAACCATTAAAGCACATGCGCTACAGTACCGCATGGGCTTTGATCACTTCTTTGCCCTGATTTTTAATTAATCAAAGTCTTAATAAAAAAGTATTAATGAAATGTACTGAAAATTTCCGTAGGTGGAAAAAGGTCTCTATTTATGGCAGATTAAAAAAGAAACATTCTCACCGCAGCTAACGGCTCCACGGTGAGAGGTAAGCCCTTGATTAAACTGACCCTAAAATGCCTGTCTCTCTGTGGATGCTGGAGCGGGAACCCCTTATGAATGGGGGGATTGTATCCGGACTCCAGAAGCATTTAATTACAGGTGAGATGCAGTCAGAAAGTGGTGGTCGCTGTAATTTCAGCCCCGCGCCTGTTGTGCCGAGTAAAAATCTTTTGAATGCGATTCATTCATTTCATCACCCTGCTTTTTTACCCAACCAAACGAAATCTCATTAGAAAGAAGGGGCTTTGAAATACAGAGCGGTGTTTAATATGTGATTTGGCTTCGGATCACGTAATCTGATGAAACGGGCTCGGCCCGAGTGCCTCTCCGTTGACTCATGCTTCACTTGAGGCAGCCTGCTTTGTTCGAGCGGAGATTGGGTCTCACCGTAGTGATAAACAGGTGAAAAACTTTGGCACGGACAGGAAGCGCTCTTGAGGAGAAGACAATGGATTTCTGTTTGAGCATGTGAACGCAAGTGGCCGTGACTTCACAATGCAAGGGGACCTATTCTGCTCGGTTGCAGAATTCCTCACTGAAAGTTTGCTCTCATTATCTCAAAAGATCGACCCCCCTGACCAGGGAAGAGAAAACACAGGGGGGAAAAAATCCAAAGGAGTAGATGCAGAGAAAACAGTAGGCTTATTTCAAACTGGAGTGTGTGTCCAGCCCTGTTTTTTAAGAGCTTCAAACTCTTTTTACCCTGGAAATACTCTATTTTAAATGACATCAAGTGTCGCAGATGCAAGTCTGGGCCCGCGTCCAATATTTGACCTGCTTGCCTGCCAATCAGGCACTTTTTAAATAAAACTGAAACATAAAAAGTGAACGAACAGGAAGAAAATCTCTTAAGTGGATCTCTAATCATGCCTAAATAAAGTCTGTCATTTCAATTGTGTGACAGGCGCTTAGCAGCCCTTTCGGTTCAGTGCTAAGCCCAAAAGTTTTCCCCTCTTCTGGTGACAAAGCCGAACTGTGGCTCAGGTCATGGGGAAACTCGCAGTAATTCAGCCCACTGTCACACAGACTAGCGTGCCCCCAAGCATGTCATGTTCAGGACAGACGCTGAGAAGCTGCCCAGGCCCCTGCTTGTGTAAGCCCTCGTGCTTTGGCAGCCCTCGTGAAATGGTGCGGTACTCCATTTTGTTGATATTCTGGACTCTGAAAACCAGGATCAGACTGATAAAACTGTGATTTCACTCTATTTTTAATGATGGCCAAAACACTGGGGGGAGGCAGAAATGTCCTTTCAGAAAGAAAAATTCCACATTGAACATCCTGAATGTTTCCTGATCTACATAGCAATAACAGTAATGGTAACCTCAGCTTGGACCTTGCATCCGAAGGCTGAGGGGTTGAGTTTATGCTCTTATTGGCTGGCAGAGAGGCCAATGGGAGAGCAGCTGGGCTTGCACTTAGAAGGTTGTAGGTTTAGTACCCAAGAGATACACTGTGGTGCTGTCATCAAGCTTAACCTGATTTGTGACAGTAAGAAAATTACATCAGAATAAATGTAAGCCATACAAGTGTCCCTGGGTAACTGAGTCATCAATACTGAAAGCTGCAGAGTTGAAGAATTGAAACTGAAGAAGATCTAGACCACACACTTGACTAAGAAGGTTATGGGTGAATAGCTGGACCATGGTTATTGTGAATTTTTTTCTGTGGCTTGAATGCAATGATTTGTTTTAATGAATGAATGTAAGATTTAGATGGTGCTTTTCTATTTCCCCTGCAGGTTGTTAAGACCATCGGCCTGCGTGAGGTGTGGTACTTCGGCCTGCAGTATGTGGACAGCAAAGGATACCTTACCTGGCTGAAGCTTGATAAGAAGGTAAAGCGTCAGTCCTGCTGTAGGACATGATTTTGCAGATGCAGCACTGTGCCTCTTTTCAGCCACAGGTTATTTAATGATTGTGCAAGCTTTTTTCTGAGCTGACCAAAAAAAAAAAAAAAAAAGGACTCCCTATCACAGTCTACGGGTTACATTAGGTTTCAGTCTGGCTGTATTACCTATTACAGAAGCTATGCAGCATAATGGCCCATGGCAGCATTTGCTTTGGAGGATGATGTACATATTGAAAAGAACCTAGTTTCTGAATACTGAGTTCTGCCTATTTACTATTAAAAATAATAAAATGTAGCCACTTAGTGGCAAGCAGTCATCACCATGCTGTGTCCTAGGTTTAGTGGGGGAAGCAACTTGTATGACTGAATAATGACTTTTGCCTCTCCCTCACCAATTAACACTGAGGGGTATTTATTAATAATAATACAGTATTGTTATATTGTTTAAAATAGGAATGATGTTGTGATTACTCCTGTTTTACAACTGCAGTTACAGGCAGTATCTTACTGTGTCACAACGTTTGGCTGTCTTGCTCACTGACTGCTGCATGAAGTCATCGATTAACAAATTGGTGTTTGGGTCAGAACCGGCTCTCACTGTGCTTTCCGGAATTCTTCTTCATTTCGGTAGCTGAGCAGTTTTTTTTTTTTTGTCTGCATGATTGAGCATATTAGTGTGAAACGTTTATAAATGAGGTGCGGCGCATGTGAACCAATTACCGTGAACAGGAAATAGAATAATCAATTACTTTTCTGTCTTTTCCCCTCGCTTAAAAAGGAGGTGTCATTTCAAAGTCTGGAACGCGATATGCATTAAACGCTAACATCCGTGATTGAAAAACCGGTCCCAGAGTGAAGTATGAGCGACAGAAACAGGTCTCCTCCGATTCTTTTGACACTTTTTGGCAGAGCTGTAGACAGGCTGGACTGGCTGGACAGTTTTCAGAGGGAAAGCTAAAAAGGCCCAGAGACTGCCTCTGTGGTGCCGGCCTTTTCTGGTATCTTCCTAGTAGTAAAATTTTACCACAGGGTCCAGTCGCTCGGCCGCCTAGTCACTGAGCACAGTAAGTGAGTGAGTCAGTCGGTGAGTAAGTGAGGGACACCACATCCCTAGGGCTGTTTCCTCCGTTCGAAGCCAGGCCATAGTTGTTCCATGACTCACCAGCTTTATACCATCTAGTTAGCGCAGACTCTCCGAGCCACGCATATGCCACGTGTGCTGTCAGCAGCACGAGGGGGACTCTGTTCCGGAGCGTTAGCACCGCTGTGGAACAGGTCAGTCGTCTGTCAAAGTGAACACCGGGTCCAGGTTTGTACCGCGCGTTGTGGTACAGGTGTTTGCCCGTTCCACGCTCAGCAGTCGGCATGGTACAGGCGTTTTCCCGTTCCACGCCCGGCGGTCAGCGCGTACACCCTGGTGCGGAGCCGCGCGGTGGCCCCTGGGCCGGGAATGGCCGCCACCCAGCTGAACTTTGGCCTGCGCGGAGTTTTACTGCCTGCCGCTTTGTGCTGATGCAGCGCTCCGGCGGTCGACACAATGTAGCGCTCTGACTGGAAGATTCCTGCCATTTCACAGCTCTATTCAGCTCCGTCATGAAAAGCGCAGGGGTGACGCTCGGAATGTGTTTGCATGTAGGGCACAGGCAGAACTGGGGCGCGTTCAGCACAGAGCAGATTATTTGGAAAGCAGTTTTCAGGGGCCCGTGAAACAGTCACAACTGCCTCGCGTCATGGTGATCCTAAATTGCAAGATGGATGCTTACCATATGTGTCGCATGTGTACTTTAATGAAAAACCTGAGTCAGTCGCCATTTTGTATTGGGAATGAGTGCTGTTAAATCTGTTAAAGTTTGTGTAGTTTGCCACTCCTAACAATGGTTGTATGGAATGTTTAATAGTATGAATTACAGAAAAACAGAACGAAATTATAACAGCTACACCAGGGCAAAATACAAAAAAAAAACCAACAACAATACAATGACAGACAAAAAACAGCTAAAATAGATTAATTGTAATAAAAGTTAAAAGCCAGAAAAAAACATTGTCCTCCCTTTAATGTAAATTAGCAGTGAGGGTGAAAGGTTGGGGACACTCCATCTTGGAATCTAAAATTCGGGCTGACAGTGCATCGTTCTCTGCAGATTGCTGAGTAGGCTATTAACCAGGTTCTAGTGGATCCGTAGCCCACAGACACGCATTGTCAGTGTTAACACATCACAGTTGTGGTTAATTATTCATGTACAGCATTGCTTAAAGGGTAGTCCTGTAAAAATTAATGGTTGAATCGCTTCTAGGTTGACTCAAACTTGACTGCGAGAACCGAAACGCATTTCTCTGGAACAGGAATTGGGAAATTTTTCATGATGCTCCCCATTGTTCTAAAATACATTTTTCCCCCACGAATGGTGATGTATCTGGTGTAGCTTCAAATGAGAAACTTAAAACCATGAAGGAACTGTGTTACTCATTGATACGTGCATTCCTTTCTTAACCTGAGCTGAGTATGCATTAATGTGCTTCTGGAAGTGCCGATGCCCTTTTTTTTTTTTTTTCCCCCTTTCCTGTAGGTGTCGTCCCAGGACGTGAAGAAGGAGAACCCCCTGCAGTTCAAGTTCCGGGCCAAGTTCTTCCCCGAGGACGTGTCGGAGGAGCTGATCCAGGACATCACGCAGAAGCTGTTCTTCCTGCAGGTGAAGGAGACCATCCTGAGCGATGAGGTATACTGCCCGCCCGAGACTGCCGTGCTGCTCGCCTCCTACTCCGTGCAGGCCAAGTTCGGCGACTTCTCCAAGGATGTCCACCGCGCCGGATACCTGACCTCCGACCGCCTGCTGCCCCAGCGGTGAGTGACTGCAGCTGGGGGAGAGACCGGGCTGTTCCCCCCGAGTTTCCCCATCGCTGACCAACTCCCCCGTAATGCTGAGCGGTGTGGAACAGTGAGTCAGGTTTGCGTAGGCTAACGTTGCTCAGTTATTGGGTGGGACGCTGCTGATATTCCAGAAATAACATTCTTAACACCCTGCACAAGGATGTCGACAACCAGGATGAACCAACAGATTCTAGAGATAGAATGAACTTAAGTACCGGCTACACAAACTGTGCCTGTAATCTCATTACACCATGTATTTGCTCAGAAAGTGTACCGAGTTATCACACGCATTAGAACACATTTGACGTATTAATGCAAGTCCTCTGTTTGCTGAAGTAATTAAAGTTAAGTAGTTCAAGTAATTCGAGCTTGTTCAAGGGTACCCAAAGGTACAGTAGCAGTGCCTCTCCTGAGATGGAGCTCTACGGCCCCCTGGTTAGAAGTTCCATAACTACCAAGCAGCTCTGCTGCTATGGCTACTCCACGCTATCTGTGTAGAGGATCTCCCTCTCTGTTTCTCTTTCTCTTTCTTTTTTCTTTCTCTCTCACCTTCAATTCAGTGGAAGATTGTTTTCAGCAAAGCATGTCTTGCAATGGGAACAAAAATTTAAACAACATCTAGGGCTGAAACATGACTTCTAGTTCACCTTATAATTACTTACCATGTATATGTATTTGGGAGATGATTTGATGATTTTGGTGTTTCTTGGGGAGAAATTAGGAAGTATTCAACAATGAACCTCGGAGATTGTGTTTTGTTTGGCAGAAACAAACTTTTGAAAGAACAGTGATAATGCACAACAGCATCAGCATACTTCATGTACAACTCATACATACATATTCAACTTAATCATACAACATCATTAAAGGGAGAGATTGACAGCAGAAATATGAGACACTGACATGCTACGTGACAGTGCTAGCTCATGTGTTATAGTGTGCGTTGTGGATGGCTTTGTGTTGCCTGCGCTCTGAGTGTCGTCACCTCTCTCTCTCTCTCTGTCCCCCTCAGTGTTCTGGAGCAGCACAAGCTGTCCCGGGAGCAGTGGGAGGAGCGCATCCAGGTGTGGCATGAGGAGCACCGCGGAATGCTCAAGTGAGTCCCCCCGTCTCCACCCGCGGGTCCGTGCCCCGCCCGAGTCAGCGAGCGCCTGTCAGTCACTCGGCCTTTCCCCTGTGCCTCTCCGAGGAGCAGGGGGGATTGGTGGATTCTGTGAATCCCTTTCCCTGTCTCTCTCTCACACACAAACAAACACACACACACACACGCACACACGCACACACAGAAGCCATAACTGTAGCGGAAGGGTGGGTCTGGTTTCTCATCCCGCTCGAGTCAATGAGTGAATGTCAGTTGCCTGCCATTTCCCGTGTGTCTCTCTGAGGAGCAGGGGGGATTGGTGGATTCTGCAAATCCTTTTCTCTGTTGCACTCAGAAAGAGAGACAGACACAGGTACACACACACAGACATAGATACACACACATACACACAGACACACACGCACACACACACAGATACAGACAGAGAGAGACAGACACACACGCACACACACACACACACACACACACACACACACACACACACCATAACTGCAGCGGAAGGCCAGATCTGGTTTCTCATCCCGGTCATGTGATCACTCCCAAACAGGGAGGATGCCATGCTGGAGTACCTGAAAATCGCTCAGGATCTGGAGATGTACGGCGTTAACTACTTCGACATCAAGAACAAGAAGGGAACAGAACTGTGGCTGGGGGTGGACGCCCTGGGACTCAACATCTACGAGAAGGAAGACAAGTAAGTTCAGGCTCCAAGATCACCTCTCTGCGTATACCCTACAGTGTCTGTTACCCCTCAGTAACTCATATTCTTTGGCTGTTGCTGGTTCAAGGTGGGTTCATAAAAGGTAGCACAGCCTAAAGTGACATGACGTATACATCAGACAGGTAACGCTACGGGGCCTGCATATTGCTCTGACACTGATACTGGCGATACCCTGTTGAAGTTGTTGTGACAGATGTGACAAGATCTGACAAGAAAATTTAACGTTTTTTTTCCTCTTATGCTGTGTGCGAAACTGTGTGTAGAGCCTGATCTGAGTCCTGCACACAAAACTGAGTGATGCTAACCGGTTAAAGCTTTTTTTGGGTGTCAGGTTCAACCCCATCAGGACATTGCATCCAATCATAACATCATTCCACTCTATCATTTCCTTCCACATTAAGTGGAAATTAAAATTCTGTAAAACTGTAATTTGATTCAGTTGAAGCATCTGGGTGCCATTCACAAGTGTTTAGAAAGTCAGACACCATAGACTATAAAATGGATGGAGCTACCATTTGTTATCACTCACTGATTTGAAGCAATTTTACAGTTTTTCTGTGTTTTGATTGGTTCAGGCAAGTCGGTTACTGACAGCTCATTTTAACCCCGCCCACTGCTGTCACTACTAATAATCTCTCCAGCATGTCTGGAACTTTTTCAAAACAAGGGACCAGAGCAGGATTTGCTGGACAGTGAGTGGGGGTTTCTTGGGGTCAGTGTGCCATTACCCTCCTGTGATGAAATAATCCCTCACCTTCCAGTCGCACCCCAGCGGTCACCGACCCCCGACTCCACACAGCCACCGCTGGTTCAGAGAAACAAGACCTGTGCCTGGGAGGGTCGTTGAACTCCGTGCCCTGTCCCCTAAAACATGTCATTATTGGGAGCATTCAGGTGTATGGCACAGTGTAGGCTGACCGTGCAACGTCTGTTCTGTGTGCCTTCAACCAGAGTCTGAATGCACTTTAATGCAGCCGCCTACAGTTAATAAATCTCAGAACTCCAGGTGCAGAGTAGGAGCTGCTTTTTCAAAGGAGCGTGACAGTGTCATTTCTTCCTGTGTCTATTCATCTATTTCTACAGATAAAATGGAAAATGTTTTCAGACAGATGCCTGTCCCCTTTTTTTTTTTTGTTTGAGCCGTGGATAAAACATCTCTAAAATATGTTCAGACAGATTTAGGACAGCGGCCATTTTGAAACCACACTGAGGGAAAAAGTGAGACATCACATGCTGCAATGTATTTTTGAAGCCAGCATCTCAGTGGAGGAAAAGTTCTGGAGCAGTGGAAACAGTAGGAATGAAAGCCAGTAGGCTGCAAGGCATTAACAGCAATACAGGAAGATGGCCATTTTTGATTTTTTTTTTTTTCTGTAAATATATTGAACCTTACTGTAATCACTGTAAATAAGTCTTGAATTTAATTCTCTTAACTAGCATATATTTCTGCTTCACTTTTTTTGCTGGTATTCCTGCAATTCTTGACAAGCAAGTTAGTATAATATACTTTTTTGGTCAGGTATTCTTATGTCACCCAATCTGCTACCCATAGTGGAGGGAGGGACAGGCAGAGGAAGAGAGAGGGAGAGGGACAGAGTAATGGGGAGAGAGAGAGCGAGAGCAGTGTTTTCAGGGCTTGGTGAATGAATGTCTCTCTCCCACAGTGCCCTCTGCTGTAACCATGGTGACGCAGACTGGTTTTTCAAGCTGCGCAGCACTTAAGAATGTGGGGCTAACCTAAAACCCAGGCCTGTTAGCAGCAGGGCGCAGGCAGCAAAACAGCCCTGCTCCTCTTAACTCTTTAGGTTCCGCCCGCACAAACAGCCCCGTTGTCCTGATTGGTTGACGATGATGTAAGAGGGACAGTTTGGACTCTCAGAATCACCTTACAGATGCAAGGCTGGTCTCGGTGTTTATGTTTTTTCTTCTTCTGCTCAAAGAATGGTTTGCACTGAAGTGCTGTTCTCTCACTGAGTCATCCTCCGAACCCTTTGTCAGTGTCTCTCGGGTGACGTAAGCTTCACCCATACCTGCGGAGTGATGACGATGGTGTCACGAGTGTACAGTCATGCTCCTGAGGTTCTAAACGTCAAAGGTCCTATAGGTTTTCACATGCTCTCGATGTAAAAGGTAATGGCTCTGTGTTCTGTGCTGGTTTTGAGTGCTGTACAATTAGGGCCTTGAAGTGGGCAGCACTTAAGGGCGTGACTGTTATAGTCATCCATATTCATTCTATCACACTAGTGTCACTACACCTCAGTGGAAGCCACCATTCTAAGCTGCTCTTTGGGGCAGGGACCTGTTGAAATGAAAGCCTGTGTTAGATTTACTTTCTGGTTCCTTTGTGGAGGAGCCCATGTGAAAATGGAGGTACCTGACAGCCATGTTTATAGATCCCAGACACTTAAGTGTCTCAGTTAAAACTCAGCACGGCGGCTAATCCACACAACAGACACGGTCCCCTGGGAAGGGCAGCAGAGGACCATCAGGATTATGTCTTTGTGAATATTAGACAGGGATGTGAAGGGCACAGTGAAAACATCATTTATGTTAGAGGAAGAAGCAGTAGAACACAATGTTGAATATTTATTTCTCCTTAGTCTATACCATGGTTTAAGGTGAAGTTTTGTAAACATCACATAATGTAATTGGCTGGATTTTTTCGGTTCAGTTTAAATCAATCTTTTGCTAGTTGTGTCATACATTTAGACAAGATTAATATGGCCAAATTAGTATGGGCAAAATTCTTTGAATATGAGTCTCCTTGGTTTCCATGCCTTTGCTAGGATCTATAATTGGACACCACTTTCCAATAACATTGCATGCCTGAATAAGGATCTTTTGTTCAATTAACTGTGGTGTTTGCTATGTTTGTGTTGTACAGCTAGTTAGCCTGTACTTATTAATAGGGACATACATGCTGTGCTTTTCTTGTGACTAGGGATCCCTTTCGTAAGACACTTTTTCATAGTAGTAACACTAAATAACACAAAGCTGTTCACAATGCCCTGTCCTGCACAGCAGAGATAAACCTCCTATCCTCCCTGGACAGAGCTGAGCAGTACTGGCAGGCTAGAGTGTTAGAGACAGCGGGTCTCACACACACACACACACACACACACACACACACACACACACACACACACACACACACACACACACACACACACACGTGTACACACAGCTCAGGTCTCAAAGATAACATTGTCTGTTTTCATTTTGTTTTTTGTTTTTTTGGTATTTCTTCATCTTCATTTTTTTTTGCTTAATGTGAATTTGTTTTTCTGAATCCATTCTTTCATTCTTTCTTTCGTTTCTTATGTAAATTTATTTGTTCTGTCCTTGTGGTGTTGTATTACTGAAACCACATTAGTTTGTTTTGTACATACTTTGGCTGTATGAATATATCATGCCAATAAGGCAAAGTGGAAGTAAAATTGAAATAAACAGCTGTGAGCTATCAGTAACAGCAGGTCCATGTTGGAGAGTGCAGCGTTATAACAAAGAAGCATACTTTATATGTGATTACATTCTTCTAGATGACAACTGTTTATAAATTAATCCTGCAAGTTAAATTCCACAAAATGAATGCATGGAGGATCTATGTTCATTATTGTGACCTTTAATGTCTAAAACCGACTCTCACAATACTGATGGTAGAGTAGAATGAGATTTATAAATGTGACATAATTAACACTTGAAATGTTCCACCATTATGCTGTACAGTTGTTCTGGAATATTAACACACCGAATCATTTTCTCTCCCCAGGCTGACCCCAAAGATAGGATTCCCCTGGAGTGAAATCAGAAACATTTCCTTCAACGACAAGAAGTTTATCATCAAACCCATTGACAAGAAGGCTCCAGTAAGTAGCCCTCCCTTCTTTTTCAGGCGCTTCTGAATGCTATCAGGGGTTGGACAGTGCAGTTCTCACACGGGGCTAATTCTTCTGTGGATAAGATCTTCTGGTGGAGACATGCTTGAATGGTGCTGTTGTGCTGTAGCGTGGATACCAAAGCGAAGCTCGCCTGAAACAGTGCATTTATGATGGCCACTATTGTTGTGCTGCTGTTCCACGCCATTATTGCAAGGCTCAAGAAGCAATAGGGTGTCTGCAGGTGGGCCCCTGAGAACTGAATGGGCTTCTACCACTATTGATTTAAAAGGAATAAGCCTTTTTTTTAACCCAGTGAAAATTCACACTTCGGGGCTTGGTGTGGGAGGTGTGACATGGGCGGCAGTGTAGCATAGTGGTTAAGGAGAAGGACTCGTAACCAACAGGTTACCGGTTCAATCCCCGCTGCTGCTGTACCCTTGGGCAAGGTACTTAACCCACAATTGCCACAGTAAATATCCAGCTGTATAAATGGATAACATTGTAAGGAATGGTAATCTATGTAAGTCGCTTTGGATAAAAGCGTTGGCCAAATGAATAAATGTAAATGACATGCGCGCAGGGAAATGTGAGGAGACCTGAAATATCGTGAATGTTAGTATGAAATGTTTTCTTGTAGCTGTGACATTATGGTCATGCCTGTACATCATGGGCACATCTGTATGAAGAAGCTTGTGACAAGGCCGGCGCATGACTGCGTGTGGTCAACAGTCCATGTAGGCAGAGACTCAAAGTAGAATGAAACTTCACACCTGAAAGCCTCACAACTTTTTAGTGGTAACGGACTTCGCTGTTCCTCTGAATTGTAATAGACGGATTGTCCTATTATGAACATCTAATTAATGTTGGTATTATATGTTGCTTGCTGCTGTAGTTCTTAACTGGTAGGAATTTTACTTTTGTGGGGTGTGTTTTTCCAATTAATCCAAGATGCAGTTTGTTTGTGACCCACATTTGGGAGCATCACATAACAGTGAAAACCCTCAAATGTGGACCGAAATTCTGAATAGATTTCCAGTTGGATTACTACCAAAATCAAGAGGTGAAATTTAAAAAAAATCTAATGTGAAAAATCCCTCAAAGGATTTGATTGTATATCCCAGAAGGAAGGCCCGCCCCTTACATCTCTGTCCCAGCTCTGAGATATCATCAGCTCAATCTAACAAAGTCAACAGAAACCTGGCAGCATTCCGCACCCCGCTTTCACCAGCCGAGAATTCTGTCAGCTCACACACTTTCCCATGAGCGTGCGCATACACACACACACACACACACCCCTTCTCCTGTGCCCAGTCCCTAGCCTTTATCTTCTCTGTTTGAGCAGGAGGTGTGTGACCCTGCCTGAAAAGGGAGGTTACCTCTCTCTTGTGCATTAAGAAGCCTTTCATTTGCGCACAGTTGTTGACCCAAGTCCCCTTCACATTGGACCCTGAGCCTTTGCAGGAACATACAGGGGAACAAAGCGTCTTTGCTTCCATCTGACGCCCAGAATGAGCGCTTGCTGGCTCCTGATTGGCCCCGGTGAATGTGTCCCACCACAGGTCAAAGGTTAAGAAGTCTGTAGACAGAGGCTAGGAATTGCAGGGCTGTGTCCAGCAAGGTGTGTTTATCTGCAATGATTGGAAGACGGTAACATCCACCAACATGTGAAAAAAAAATTGTTGCCACTTTTGGATTTTGTATCAGCATGTTTTGGGTTAAACCAGTTTCCTGTCAGAAACACAGCGGCTTTCAGATGCAAAACCTCCACTGGTGTATGTCGACAGACAAATACAACAGCACCACCTGTAGGGCTATGAAATGTACTGCATTATTTCAGGAGCAGGAAGCGCTCAGCAGGCTGCTCTTGACAGATGTAACAATGATGTTGTTTCACCAGGACAAACAAGCTCACATTTAGTCTACATCATACAATGTAGCAACTGGTCAAATGAATCCATAAATTACATTGCATTCATTTAGCAGATGCTCTTATCCATAGTGACTTCCAGAAGAGAACAAGAGAAATTGATGTACTTTTTAATGAAAAAATTTATTGCAGTGGTTTAGTCATTCTCACTCAGTGGAAGACTGAGGGCGTTAGTGTTCCTTTGCAGTGTTGCAGAAGGCTGAGCTGACGCTGGATGAAAGTGAAACAGAAAATTGCCTCTGGCAGCAAAAATGAAAATCATTTCAGACCTGTTCTGTCTCCTGTGCCTCACTCACCTAAGCCCCATTTCAGTCTGTCCCTCTCAGTTTACTTCAGTTCACTTCAATTCAGTTTAATTCAGTGCTTTTCTGGCATGACAAAGAAACATTTGCGTTGCCAAAGCACAGTCATGTTTCCAGCAAACATCTCAAAGTGATTTAAAAAAGAAACTGACAGTGTAGAAATAGGAGATGTACGGGTCACAAAAGACAACCATGAAAAAAAGCAATTTTCAAGAATGCATTGTAATAAAGAATAAAACTATGAGTAGAAAAAATGTAGTAGTTTGGTAAAATCACAAAAAATTGTGCTTTTTTATTCATGTCACATAGTAGTGGGAGGCAGTTGTGTATTGTGCTACCAGTATAGTCCCCCTTGTTTCTTCCCCAAGGAGGATCGACAACATTTTAATGGCCTACCGGGCAAGGAACGCTGAAAGAAAATGATTGATTTTATATAATAATTGGAATATGTAGTAACTTTTATTACTGATTTTATAATACGTTTCCTTTACATGCCTATGTCTTCAGTTTGTGATCAGTTTTGCTTCTTGTCTTTCTCACACTCCTGTCTCCCCTGCCCTGCCTCTCTCTTTCTCTCTTCTCTCCTGTCTGTTTCTCTCTCATCTCTCCCCCCTTCTCTCTTTCTCATTGTCGCAGGACTTTGTGTTCTACGCCCCTCGTCTGCGCATCAACAAGCGCATCCTGCAGCTGTGCATGGGGAACCACGAGCTGTACATGCGACGCCGCAAGCCCGACACCATCGAGGTGCAGCAGATGAAAGCACAGGCCCGCGAGGAGAAGCACCAGAAGCAGATGGAGAGGTGAGGGCGGGGGGGCCACAACGCCCGGGCCAAGCCCACGGTGCCCGGACCTCACACGCAAACTGCACCCCACTCCAGAATGAGCTTATTGGTCTTATTAGGCTCAAGCAGTAGTGCAATAGTATCAACTTCAGCTAAACTGGTCTGTTTTGAGTGGTGGCTTTGAAGGTGAGAACTGTTTGTTAGGCAAAAGGAAACTCCTCTGAACCCCTTTCAGACACAGTTGAAGACAAAGTCCCTCTACTAAAACAGGTGGCCTGACTGAAAGCCCTGCTGTACAGGCCTGGACTGTCATTGGTCCTATTAGAAAACAGTCTGGTGCCAGTGAACCGATTCTGAAAAAGGTATAGACGTATTGTTAAAATACTGTAGCTTGATTTTGAATCCTTGACATGCCTCCTGTTTTGCCTTTGTTTCAGTTGCATAAAATGGAAAGCCATCAAAATCATCTCAGACCAATCACACTGCGTGTTTGTGTGTGTGTGTGTGTGTGTGTGTGTGTGTGTGTGTGTGAGAGAGAGAGAGAGCGAGCGTGCATGTGTGTGTTACTTTATTAGTTTATTAGCCAGCGTCACTCTTTGTTTCGTGGAGCCTTGTTCACACCGAGCCTTATCTGCAGAGCCCAGCTGGAGAACGAGAAGAAGAAGAGGGAGGCCATTGAAAAGGAGAAGGAGCAGATGGAGAGAGAGAAGCAGGAGCTGATGATGAGGCTCTACCAGTTCGAAGAGAAGACCAAGAAAGCGGAGAAAGGTAGGAGGCGCGTCACAGGCCTGAGATCAGTTGGGGATGCGGGTATCAACGGGGAAAACTGCAGTGGGTCAGCAGGGCTATTCATTTTCCTCTCACGTATAACTGTGAAGATAGATAGCCTTACCTCTGGGTAGCAGCGAGGAATTATTCATACCTAAAAGCAAGACATTCTCTTCATGACTGACACAAAATTTTCTTTTGAGCAGCATCTGGTTTAATCTCAGATATGATTTGCCTGATGGCCTTTTGCAGTAAGAGTGTGAGAGTATGTGCTCAAAGGTTTTTTTTTTGTGCTCATGCAGCGCAGTGTTGCAGAGAGCTGATGCCTTGAGATAAGTGGGCAGTATCCTTCCGTAGGCTTTGATAGGGATCAGATTGATAAGGTGTTTATAGGCTGACCTTTGTGCATGTCACGCTCTCTCCCTCTCTGTGCAAGATGTCAAAAACCTTGCCTGCTTTTATCATGTAGGTTTACTCATTGTTCAGAAAGGACGCGTTGAAATTTATCAGGTGTAAGCAAGAGAATCCATTTAAACTCTGCATGTGAGGAACGTGTTGAATGTGAGTGGTTCCGTGTATGAGGGTGTCATTTTTCCGGTTGACTGAAGCATGTTAAGGGCACAATTATAATTATTACAAGCGAAAGATGGAATACACCACAGCACAGCGGAATGTGCGAGGTTCCCTGTAATCGCTGGCTTCTAAGCTGTGACTGTGTGGAAGCGGCTCCCAACGTTTATATTTTAAAAATGCTTTATAAGCTGCTGCTGCATTGGATCCTCTACAGTGTTAGTGGGTAAATAAGCCTGTCTTTTCATGAGCACTGACAGTGTTTCCCTGCCTGTTTCTCTCTCAGAACTGAACATGTTTCTTCACGTTTCTCTCCCAGTGACCGTGTTTTCCTGTCTGTGTGTCCCTCAGTACTGACAGTGTTTATGTACCTGTGTGTGCCTCAGTACTGACCATGTTTACCCACCTGTTTCTCCCTCAGTACTGACAGTGTTTGTGTACCTGTGTGTGGCAGTACTGACAGTGTTTGTGTACCTGTGTGTGCGCCTCAGTACTGACCATGTTTACCCACCTGTTTCTCCCTCAGTACTGTCAGTGTTTGTGTACCTGTGTGTGCCTCAGTACTGACGGTGTTTGTGTACCTGTGTGTGCCGCAGTACTGACAGTGTTTGTGTACCTGTGTGTGCCTCAGTACTGACTGTTTGTGTACCTGTGTGTGGCAGTACTGACAGTGTCTGTGTACCTCTCAGACCTGCAGGAGCAGATGATGCGGGCCGTGCAGCTGGAGCAGGAGCGCCGGAGGGCAGAGGAAGAGGCGGCCCGTCTGGAGGCCGACCGCCAGGCCGCCCTGCTGGCCAAAGAGGAGCTGGCGCGACAGGCAGAGGATCAGCTCAAGAGCCAGGAGCAGCTGGTGAGTGGGGGAGCAGCTTTATCCGTGCAACACCCCAGCCATTAAACGCTCAGGATAACACGTGCCTGTGTCCCCCTGACGTCTCCTGAGGCTCCAGGCCTTTCAGCTACAGTGGTATCCTCATTAGTGCCAGAGCCACTCACACTGAATGTACCTGTTCATCCTCTAGACCTGTCATTATTGAAGGCTGCTTACATAATTACATTTTCCATATGATACGTTTCTGCAGCTGGATATTTTCGGAAGCAATGCAGCTTAAATAACTTAGTTATTGTTACAGCAGCAAGATTTGAATTGACAGCCTTCTAGTTATGGGTCACGTTCCCTTATCTCATTGCTGTTGTAAGAAAAGACCATGCAAAAGGTGATTAGATTATATCTGTTCAACGTTAGATTGGCATGTTATTAGTGGAAGTGATACTGGTCCTTGTTTGTAGCAAAGTAGCAATGGCAATTTGTTCTTTTGGTTCAACACTTTAGGGGCCCTGCACTTTACGGTTTTTCTCTGAAATCGAGGAAATGTTTGGTCACACATACTAACGATGTGTAACTCAGTAATTTATAACTAGATTAGCACGCACTCTCAAAATCTATTAGTGTGGCTCTCTCCTTCTCAGAGGTGCACCTTTGACTGTTGTAAACTGAACATGAATGTGTGAGTCCAGGACTGCCTTATATAACACCATGACATAATTTTTTGGACACAGTTTATGTATGGCTGTGGAGATTAGCAGGAGCTCAAGGAATATAGATGGACAACTGATTTCAGCTGGCCTAGTGGTTACTGATTATCTCTTTCTCCTCTTCTCTCTGTCCCTCTTTCTTTTTCCCTCTTTTCCCCCTTCTCTCTCTGCCCCCTTCCCTCTCTCCCCTCCTTTCCTCTCTCTACCCCTATCTTTCTCCCCCCCTCTGTCTTCCTCCTCTCTCCCCCTCCTCCTTTCCCTGTGCCTCTCTCTTTCCCCCTCTCCTCCTCCTCTCTCTCCCCTCCTTGTTTCTCTGTCCCTCTGTCTTTCTTCCTCTCTCCCCCTTCCTCCTCCTCTCTCCTCCTCCTCTCTCCCCTCCTCATTTCTCTGTCCCTCTCTCTTTTTCTTCCTTTCTTTCCCCCTTCCTCCTCCTGTCTGTCCTTCTCTCTTCCCTCCTCCTTTCTCTGTCCCTCTCTTTCTTCCTCTCTTCCCCCCTCCTCCTCCTCCTCTCTTCTTCGTCTCTCTCCCCTCCTCCTCCTGTCTGTCCTTCTCTCTCCCCTCCTCCTTTCTCTGTCCCTCTCTTTTTCTTCCTCTCTTCCCCCCCCTCCTCCTCTCTCTACCTCCTCTCTCTCCCCTCCTCCTCTGTCTGTCCTCCTCTCTCCCCCCTCCTCTTTTCTCTGTCCCTCCCCCTCCTCCTCCTCTCTCTCCCCTCCTTGTTTCTCTGTCCCTCTCTCTTTCTTCCTCTCTTCCCCCTCCTCCTTCTCCTCTCTCTTCCTCCTCTCTCTCCTCCTCTCTTCTCTGTCCATCTCCCCCTTCCCTCCTCTCTCTCCCCTCCTCTTTTCTCTGTCCCTCTCTCTCTCTCTCTCTCTCTGTCTCTCTCCCCCCCTTCCTCCTCCTCTCTCTTCCTCCTCTCTCTCCCCTCCTCGTTTCCCAGGCTGCCGAGCTGGCAGAGCACACTGCCAGGATTGCCCTGCTGGAGGAGGCTAAGAGGCGCAAGGAAGAAGAGGCCGACACGTGGCAGCACAGGGTGTGTACTGCAGACACAGCCAGGAAGCACAAAACACACTGTACAAGTACGGGGCGTGGAGTATTTAGGGGATCAGTCTGGACTATTCCTGTCTAAACCACAGCATGTGCCAGAACTGTGCTAAAACTACAAAAATAGTGGCTTGTTTTCAACCTTTTGCTTCTTATCTGTCCAGCGCAACAACGAACAGTACATTTTTACAAAATGTGAACTCGTCGGATCATTTATGCCACCAATTCCCCTGGTCCCAGGCAATCCAGACACTAAGTAACAGATGTTATACATTATTTGCAACAATTGGACCTTGAATTCTAACAGAGTTCCATCAGAGTCAGTCAGTTACCACAGATATTCTACGTTATGACCAGAAACTTAGCTGCTGTGTTCCTTCCATCCTCCATGCTTGGTCCGGTACTGTCTGCGTTGCTATGTGAGCTATAAATGTTTTGTTTTAGACCACACCTGTTCAAGAACGCTCATAATCTATAGCTTCAACACTGGGAGACTGACTATCTGCACTATAAGCATAAATATCCGTGCTGTTACCATAGCTGTCTGCATTCCTTCCCAGTGAGGCTCAGGAGTTTGTCAATATTGAAGTTGTTGAGTTGAGGAGGTCACCGATTAAGGCCCTCTGTTGATGTAATCCTCAGTGGCAGGAGCTTGCCAGTGTGAGGGATACAGAGTTAGATGCCATGTCTCTTTGCTCCCCCCTCAGGCCCAGGAAGCCCAGGATGACCTGATGAGGACCAAGGAGGAGCTGCACATGGTGATGACGGCCCCGCCCCCTCCTCCCCGGCCCCCCGTCTACGAGCACGTGGACGAGAACGAGCAGGACGACAGCGAGGAGAACAACAGCACCTACAGCGCCGACCTGCAGAACGAGGGCATCAACGACCACCGCAACGAGGAGGATCGCCTCACGGAGGCGGAGAAGAACGAGCGCGTGCAGAAACAGCTGATGGTGAGTGCGCCCCCTGTTGGTCATAATGTTGGTCTCATCACAGCATGTTAACAGTGTTTTTCACATGTCATTGATGGGTGAGATACAGTAAAATAGTCTATTCCTTATTTGTGGTTAAGCGTAAAGGTGTTCTGTTTTCTGTTCAGCAGTTTAGGAGCGCTTAAGTTTCTTCTCTAAAAAATGTGTAAAGTGTTTGATTGGACATACAAAATATTCATAATTCAGTCAACTCAAGGTTCCTGTGACTCAGTGTATGCTGTGTGTATCCAATGAATGCATATTCCCTGGGTGTCTTCAGCTAAGTTTGAATAGATTGTTCCAAAGATCTGGAACAGATGATTACCTTTCAAGTCCACTAACATGACCGTGTTAGCTTTGGCAAAACTTTGTATGAGCACTACCCTGGTGGGCTGACTCTAACCTCGGTGCGTTTCCCCCCAGGCGCTGAGCTCAGAGCTGGCCCAGGCCCGCGACGACAGCAAGAAGACCCAGAACGACCTGCTCCACACGGAGAACGTGCGTGCCGGCCGAGACAAGTACAAGACGCTGCGGCAGATCCGGCAGGGCAACACCAAGCAGAGGATCGACGAGTTCGAGGCCTTGTAATGGCGAGCGTGGCAAAGCCGGGGGCCCCCGCCCACCACACCCCTTTTTTTGAGTGGTCACTGCAGAAACGTCCACCAGCCCCGCCCACCTCCTTGGCCCCACCCCCCTAGTCACAACCACTATTCCATTCAGAGAACCAGTTCCGCTCAAGGCTCTGGCAGCATGTAAGGGCTTTACATTTATGGAGGAAATGTCTACCATTCCAGTGCCAAAAAAACACTTTTCTTTTCTTTTTTTTTGAGCATATAAGTGAATCATAGTGCTGTTTTCGATTGTATGTGATTTGAGAAGATCAGGCGGAATTGCTGTTTTTAACTATAGGTGTGGTGAGTTAGAGGGACTTTTGTGTAGACAAATAGTATGCCATAACATGTAGGGATGTTCAAGTGCTGACAAGAACATCACTTTTTCATATTTATTATTTTTGCGTATGTTGGAAAAAAAAAACAGGCAATTTCCTTTTTTTTTTCTCTGTAGGGACCACTCAGAAAGAGAAAAATACAGTATAAATCTCAACATTTATTTGCAGAAAAGTGGATGTTCTACTTAGTTTTTATTTTATTTTCCATTATAGTTGAACACTTCCATTTATGTTTGATATTACTATAACCATAAATCATGAATAGGTTAATATTTATATATGGGTCATTCCAATAAAGAAAAAGGGTATTTCATCTCACGTTGTATATTTTTGGTATTCTACTATAATAATGAATGATTTAATTTGTATCATAAAGTTCCTATATCAACCAAAATGATGGTAGATTTTTGTTCCATATAGTTTCTTTAGATCACTTGATTAAAAAGATTTATTTGTAAATTATTACATTTTTACTTAATATTCAGCTGCATGTCATGAAATCAGTTTAGGAAATTCTAAGGTACTTTTGATTTTGTTATGCAGTATAACGGTACCAGCATTTCTGAAGAACGAGAGTCCAGAAATGCTTGCGAACTCTTTTTTCCCCCCTTGTTGCTTTGTTTTTGTGTTACTAATCATGGCGTGATGTCAAAGAAATGCAAAAGACGCTACACTGAAGGATGTCTTGCGTGTCAAACATTGTGGTTCGAAACACTGAAAGGCCTTTTTGTATTGTTATATGAAATGTCGTCTTTTCTTACTCCTTCTGTAGGATTGAGGAGGGTCTTTGCTCCCAGCTGTTTTGCTTTTCAGAATTTTGTAGCTGGATATAGTTTTACTGGCACTGTAACAGTACACATCACCTGGATGGCTTTGCCTTCCGACTGTATTGCTGCCATGTACTTAAACTGGATTTTTTAATGAGGTGTTCAACATATTGGCAATAAAGACCTGCAACAAGTCTTGGTAAAGTTTCTTCAAGCATAGGTGTGTATGCTAAGGGGAATAGGTGGGTGGTTCTGGAAAAACATCAACCAGGCAAATGGAACAGAATTTGATTTTATTGGATATTACAAGAAAGTAGCCTGTACAGAGGAAAAGTGCAATACAAACTAATCTAATTCAGAAAGAAGTCTTTCTAAAATAAGATGAAAGAGGTTCTTATCATTTGTGCAATGTGACTCCCATTTGTTTTGCGCTTTTGATGAAGAGCTTTTTGATGGTTAGCTATGCACTTAGATGCAGTTAAGTTAACTTATGTGAAAACTCATTTTGCAAGTGGACAATGCAGTGCTAACGTGTAGGTGCGCATGGTGTAGTAAAGTGCTAACAGTCCCGGTGCCCAGCTCACGGCAACTGCTGTGCCGTTTGGTTGCCGACGTTGCCATCATGTCTTCTTCATGCTGGCGCTGGCTTGCATGGGCAGAGTGAAGTCGTACCATGTGTTCGGCGTCTGCAGCAACTGCTGCCAAGATGACGCTGGAAAAGAAAACGTTAACAGAAAGTAGCATATCAGAGGCCCTCCATTTGCATAACAGCTTTGAGTAGTTATGAGAAAGTACAGTCCCCGCATTTTGGTCTGCGTTATGCAAACAGAATGATGCCAGATTACCGTGCACAGACCAAAGAGGTGTAAAAAAAAATCAAAACCACTAGATGTGCAGCTGCAGTAAGCGTGATGATGTTCACAGTACAGTGCATCAGCTGCGCCGAAACTGATCTGACTAAAGTGAAAATTTAATGTGGTAAAAGTTACAGGAAATGAATTATATCAAGCAGCTGCAAAAAAAGGGAAAAAAAAAGTCTCAAGACCCAGTGGCTTCACATGAAGGCGGCAGACAGCCAGGTTTTTAGCACACGGTCTTGTACTATTACTGTCTTACCTCCCTCCAGTTTAGCTCCACCCAGGGAGCGGTGTGCTAAGCTAAAGGAGGCGTGGTCCCACAGCTCCAGATCCAGACAGCACCCGGGTAAATTGGCCTCGGGAACCTCGCTGAACACCAGCTGGTGGTTCCACTGGGAGTTGGACTTCCTCCTCTGGGGCAGCGTCCTCTGGGTCAGCTCTCGGCCTCCTGGCAGAGAGAGGCATCTGCAGAGGCGCATGTGCATTAATGCACCAATGAATTAGCCATCTGAAACCAACATCGCCCCCCTCCCCAAAGAACACAGCTGGTCACGTGACCTTACCCTTTCACAAATGAGTTTAGAGTTCCGGAATATTTTGAAACCGTCAGGTTGGTGACTCCGGTGACCAGAATGCTCAGTTGGCCCATACAGACTTCTGTTTGGAATGAGATCTCAAGGTAAATTGATATTTCACACATCCTGGTTTAACACAAAATCTCATCCGTGTACATTCGCTGCTTTAAATTTGTCCTGACACTTTTTCATCATAAACTAATCAAAATCAAATAATCTGTCTGGATGAAAGCTTCATTGCTTCATTGGTAAAAGCTGTTTTCGAGCATTCATGAACTCAAAAATGGCTGGAGTTGAAATCTTCTTTCACTGACTCGCTAATCCAAACCAATCCAGTGTTTTACAATGGAGGGCAAAGTCCTGGTTTGCCCTTGGTTCATATTGGTTAGTGGTTGACAGAGCCTTGTAGCTCCCCTTGTTACTGAGTTCATGAAGACACTCTCTCATTACCAGTGAAAGCTTATCAGCCTGCAGCCTACCTTCTCTCTGGGGGTTTGCAACTGTGGACAGCTGCGACGGTGGTGTGAACTTGGCTTTAATCAGCAAAGTGCCATTGTACTGTTCCCCAGGGTACCCTTCTGTGATCCCAGGCTGGAAACATTATTATGCATTGGCTTAGAGGACACACCTGCTGTTTATACAGGGGAAAATCTACCAGAGCAATTCAGGTTAACCACTATAGTCAAAGGAACAAAAGCAGTGTCACACTTTGCATACCAACCCTTGCCCTGCCTGGTCACAATTCTGTCTCAATTCTAGACATTATCTTTTTCACCAGATTTATAAATGATGCGTATGAGAAAGATAAAAGTGAATTATTAATATGTATTATTATTAATCTACATTATTAACATACACATTATTAACTACATAATCATTCTAAACAAGCCATGATGCCACGTGACAAACAAACTGAACCAGACCAATTTGCTGCTGATCATGCTATAAATGGTACCTTGGGACACAGCAGGTACCAGGTGGGGCTCTGTGTGGAGTTATCCTTGAATTTCCATTCGTGCAGGGGAATAAGGACCTCTCCCAGGAAGACCTTCTTCCTCAGCGTTGCCGAGTGCCACACGGAGGCCTGCAGGGTTCTGCTGGCCAGTAGGGGGAGCTCTATGTTGTACTGTTCCAGGTTATATGTGGGATCAAAAAATGTTTGGAAGACATTGGGAATAAGATGATTAATCAATCAAGCAATCACTCAACCCCACCTAGCCCAACTCAACCCGGCCAAGTCCAATCAAACTGTCACTTACTATACAACAACAAGAAGAGGATGGAAAAAGAAGATACGTTTTCAGAAAATAACAAGGGTGAACAAATCACATTGTAAGTGAAACAATGAGATGTATTCAAGATATGCTGGATTTAAAGTATTAATAATAAGTTGGTGGATGCGTGGAGACTCACCCTTAAGGTCTCATTAAAAACAGGATCTGTCGTGTTCTTCTTGACCGTTGTTTTCAGTTTCCTGTGTGGGGACTTGTCTGGCAGCAGATAGATCTTGACGTATCTGACAACAGTGGAAAACATATAGAGTGGCAGCACTGGGATGGAGAGAATTCATGAGCCCCATAAAGGGGAACAGCTTGTCTGGACCAATCAAAAGGCTTCTCTCTCCACAACAAAGCAAATACACTTTACAAACACTATAGGATTGCTCTGTTTGCAGAGTAACACCCCTTCTGAGGGTGTTTTAGGGGGCCTTTATGCCTGCCTTACATCCAAATGCTAGACACTCCATCCATAACACTCAAACCATATCATTTCAGCTGTAGAGAACAACTCAAAGACAGACATTCGGCAATGAAACCAGCTGCCAGCTCATCGCGAGGTGCCCACGGAGCTGAGCTGTGATGCTTACGGATGGCACTTCTTCCGCTTCTCATCCCCGTACGCCAGGTTTTTACAGCCGTTAACTGTGATTTCCAAGCACGACGCTGTGGAGTTGTAGACCAGGGCAAGCTCGATCTCCCCGGTCACGCTGCTGTTGTGGTCAAAGATCCCCAGCTCTGTGCAAACACTGCTGATGCTGCCCTGTGCAGGAAAGATAAAAAAGATTAAACGCACTTAAAACGCATGCGTCAGATACGGTTAAAAGTAGTAGATTTAAAAGGCATTAAAAGAAGTAGATTGCTTTTGACAAGGAAAATGGATTCAACAAATGTTCAATGACAGTTCAGTTAACAATTTACTAACTTAAAATACATGCAACAGCTTGTGTTTCCTATTATCGCACGTTGCTGCATAGGCTTTTTATCTTTCGGTTACCGGCTCTTGGCCTTATCACTAAACCACAGTGTCCTTAAGTTTGATTAATTGTGTGATAAGTCTGCAGTGACTCACCCTCTTCTCCTGATGGTAGTCTGCACCTGGAGATATGTCCTCATCGGTGCAGAACTCAGCCATTCGCTGCACCTCCTCATTGTCGCTCTTGGCTCGTTTAAACAGGTCTGGCAGGCTGGGGGCTTTGGTCATCTGTGAAGCGCAGAACCATGCTATTGGTGTTGAGGTTACTCTGTGCCCTCTGTAAACCTTAGTTCTGATTTTTGGAAACTAACTGTTCACAATGCTTTTTGTTCCAGCTGCTACTAATTCATTAGGTCTGATTAGGTTGATCTTGGAGCCCTGACTGGGATTTGTTATTTCTTGACAGTTATGTTTCAAAGAATTTTGTTGAGAGGTGTGATGATGCTAACAAAAAGGACACAATTAGAAGCATATACAATTAGAAGCATATACTTAACTTTTACTTATTCTTAACTTTTTTTAATATCAGCATGTAAAAATAGCATATATGAAAAGTGATAAGTTGAAGAAATACCTGTACTTGTACCCTTGTGTTAGCATGAAAATCCAACCTACCACACCAACAATCCCTTTGTTTCGCAAATGACAAATGACCGAGCTGGGTAACTGTCAGGACATTTCAAGTCACGATCAGTATTCAGTGAACAGTTCTATCATAAGTCAATGAATTAAAAGCTCAAGGACCAGGACCAAGGATGAGAGACCATGTTTCTGTGACGAAAGCTCATTCAACTTGTACTGTGCTTATCCACAGACTATTGCATGAAACAAGTAAGCCTGTTACCACCATTCCATGTATACCATGCAGATCTTTGGTGTGTTAATTATCAGTTTTTTACAGCATATCACATAATTTTGGGACAATCTGCACTTTGCAGCTGAATATTATTCTAAGTATGTCGTGGTTTGGTGTCTGTGCAGTGAATTGCTGTTGCGTGTCATACACTGAATGGCCTGTTGATGGCGGTGTCAGACTGGCTACGGCGCTCTTTGCTCGGGATCCCGCCGTAGTCAGCAGTCAGCAGGCCTGGATCCGCTGTCACGTCGTCCTGTGACTTGGATATTTCTACAGTCAAAGAGATGAGGCTGACTCTTTTTTTGTTCCTTTGCCAGCACAGATACACCCTTACTACGTAACCACAATGGAGAATAAGACTCCACACAACCACAATATCTTCATAATCTTCCTTCAGCCCAACTCACACGGGACTACTTTTCCTAATGTCCTAAATATCTACTGACCTTTTACTCACCTCAGTAAGTATAGCTGAATGTGAATTGGCTAACCAGGAATGTTTTTTGACATTACCATTATCATCATGTTTACACAGATGGATAAAAATGTAATATAGGTTGCAGAGGTTAAGATATCAGATAAACTACTCTGGAGATAGCAGAAAGAGTACTACAGAAAGAATCAAGCATATTGTTGGGCATATTGTTCAGTTTAGTCCTGTACTGCGGATGGATGGTGCACGTGTCTAGCAGATCTGAAATAATAATGAATCTCAAAACACAACAGTTGCCTTGAAATGTATAATTAATGGCTTCTCATTCTGGATTCATCAGGAGAGAAATGTTGCACCAGCACGCAGGACCATTTCTGCATCTTTTCTTTGTCTGCTGCTAACATTTCATTAGCATCACTGTAGTTAAAATGTTAAAATGCCCCTTGCAGTGCTGACTCCCACTAGACCCTATTTTACCCGTCACCCATCAAAACATGCCAAAAAAACATACATACTTTTTATGTGCGTCGTCAAAGACACAAACAGGTTTTCCATAGATTTTGTGAAAGGTCTGGACGAATGCAGCCCCTACAAAAAAACAAAACAAAAAAAAAACATGTCAAACCGTGTGGATTTCCCTTCTGCTCTCAAGAGATTTATGGAATCAAGACTTAACATTCCACTTAACACGTTACTTAACATGTTACTTGATATTTACTTGATAGGCTCATGATTTGACTCTAATGATTTTTCATCAGTGATACTTTACCCCTGAACGGCCAGAGGATGGACCCTCAGTAAAAGGGGGAGGAGTTGGAGGGACGATGGAGATGGTACTGAAAATACACAGATGCACACTATATTACTGAAAACGCACTAACAAAACCCACAAAATTCCCCAAAACAATGCTCACACAATATTACGGAGAACACACAAGCCCCCACAGTATAGGACCATCTCTAATGGCTGCTTATATGACAAGCCAATATATTACCACTGATTTCATTGTTTGTAACAAATATCAAGGTCTGTTGTATGTCAGGGTGTATTATATATCAAGACCTATCAAGGTTCTGTTGTGCTGGAAGTTGCTCTGGATAAGAGTGTCTGTGAAATGCATGTAATGTAATGTAATGTTTGTTCAGAGTAGAGTCCTACTTTAACTTACTGTCTCATTGTGGAACTGTACACATCCTGTCCCCGTACTGTCACTGTACTTACTGTATGCACTCTTGTACATCGCTTTAGCTAAAAGCGTCTGCTAAATAAATAAATGTAAATATTGTGAGGATGCATTACTGCAGTGTTGTGGCAGTGTGGACCTGAGATAAGTTCCCAAGTGTGAAAAGTCAAAGCACGTGCTAACATATCACAAAATGGATGTAATCAATACCGATATCAAGTATTTTTATTCACATTTGCAACATGGCTGCTGTTAACAGCTCTCTCAATCTACTAGTTGACTTCCTCAGTTTCCTTTTTCAGATACAGAGAACGCAATGGAGAGCAACCATGAGATAGGCTGTGAAGGTGACATTGCTTTGGCTTCATCTTTTGCACACGCTGTGAAAACCCAATACACGTGGTGAGATTACTGTGACTTTAAGATGCAGGTGTACGTGGGACAAACGAATGCAATTGCATGACAGTGTCATGCTGTCACAGAATGGAAGAAAAAAAGATGTTTAAAATTGTATTTGTAAGTACAGGCATCGATAGAAGGACAAGATACATTGCCATTGCCAGTTGCTCTTGATTCTGCCATTAAATCTAGTCAGGGGACATTTGATGAATTATATGGCTAAACACATTCAGGGGAGAGTGTTCAAACAATGCATCAATATGCCTCTGTGGACAGTATGATGGCATTAACTGGACTTCTGCATTGCAATAATCAGGTTTAAGGCTCATTAATTATTTGACTTTTAGACATTTGACTTACCTCAACCTTTGGTAGGATTTTAAAAGTTTTTCCCCGGTAGTCTCATGTCTGTCTGCATGTAAGACAAGGCAATATAATAAGCACAGATACATCTAAAAGAAGATGAATTCATGTGTAAAGATTTGTCTGACACACAGAGTTTCTCTGGCTTTTAAATATTACTGCAACGGTCTCAAAGGCTTTGGCCCAGTAAAGGAAATACTTTATTATTCAGTCAATGCACTTTCTACATCCAAATACACTGACACAAAATTACTGAAGTATGCTGACTTTGAATTCAGGTAACCTCAAGGCTTTTGAGGTCAGTGTAAAACTGAATTTACCTTTGTAAGAAAAAAACACATTTTGTCTGGGCAAAAGATGAAGCATTTCATGCTTAATGAAAATGTTTTGGGTCTCGATTAGCAAGCGTTGTAACACTGTCATAAAAATCTACAATGTAACTGTGAATGAACTTGCATGATGTCATGGCCATTTTACTGCAGATTTTGTGCAAAGCAAGAGTCAGTTTCAAAGTTTTGTGGTGTTTTGAGAACAGAATAGTGTTGCAGGATATGTGGCAAAGCGATTGGGGCACTGTTTAACTGGGTCTTTCCTGTATTGGTGTTGACACTACCTTTTTCCATTGTAGCTACACCAACAATCACACCGACAATCTTTCACACTCATTATCCTTTCATCTAAGTCATCTGCTTTCTTAACGGATTAAAAATCTACTTCAGCAACATTGTGATGCATAAAACACAACACAAACCTGCATCAGCTGAGAACTTCTTTGCTCTCTCCTCCAGAAACCACTCTCCGGATTTTATCTTTACTTCCCTGTGGAAAACAATGGAGATTGCGGTTGTTCCTCTAGTAATTCAACCAGAATCGCAATTTACGGGGATAATATTCTGTGTAGCCATAGCCTTAACTCTTCATGTTGATCAGTGCTAAAATTAGGAAATGTTTCCATTGAGATATAGCTATAGCTATAAATACCATCAGATCAACCTCAGCCTCAGTATAGATACCATCAGATCAACCTCAATATCAGTTGCAAAACAATTATGTGTGCTTTGCTAGACTGCATTTTAAAGAGCTTTTTTTCTTACAAAAGAGCCATGATGGAGTCACTTTAGTCACCAGTGATCCATTAGTACACCCATACAACTGTCTAAGACATACAGGTTACGGCTAGACTGGTGGATCTTTGGTTTCTGAGACTGAAGGTCTTTATCATAAAGGATGCACTTATCCAGAGTGACTTAAATAATTTCCCATTTTACATGAAATCCATTCATACAGCTGGATGTCACTTAAGCAATTCATTCTTGGTACCTTGTCCAAAGGTACAAATACAGTGTCCCGCTCGCCATTCCTTTTAAACATTCTTCTCTGAGTTTTGTTAAGTTAGGATATGGGATAAACATTCTTTCCCATTAAACATTTGAATCATAGATACATTACCCTGAGCAACACCATATCTGTTCCGTTTGCTCTTCCTGTGATCATTAATTGGACCGATCTGAAATGTAATCCTAAGCAACAGGTGCGTCTGTCATATTTCACAAGCTTGACTTGCTGGTGCTGTTTTATCGGTATCCCGGCCTGCTCCAGCCAAATCATACAATTCCCTCCTGTGATCGGAAATGTGGTTTACCTGTAGGCGTGGCACACGGTGCACTTCCACTCCTGGGCGGTGACGTTGATGCGGCACTTGTTGCAGATGCGGTGGCTGCAGCCATGGCAGACGGCGCCGCAGTTCCAGAACTTTCCCAGCGGCCTCTGGCACCGAGCGCACGTCCTTTCGCTGTACTGGCGGGAAAAACTCTTCGCGCCCTTCCGTCGGATCTCTTGCAACTCCAGCTTCATTTTTCTGAGAAATAACGGTAAAGATGAAAGCAGTGGTGTATGCCCATGTATAAAAGTAACTACCGTCTTCAGATTCTTAAGGCAACACTGTGGTGTAAATTTCAGCTCGTGTTTGTTCTTTAATCGCTACATACACAGCCGTGATCCAAATCAAATGCAGTTATAGTGAGATGATGGGTAGTTTCCATATGTCTGGTATGTAATGCTACACCTCCTGTTTATCCACCTGTACATTATAGGCTATTTATACATTCTGTAGCAAAGATGAAGATATATTCCTTGCTGAAGATACATCCTTGCTGTATGCAAAAGTAATTAGTTCTGTATAAACAGAAACGGGAAATTGGCAAACGGGCATGACGTAATTTTCAAAAAATCAAACTCCATCTCACGAAGTCTCACACGCTTCACATTTGAGAGTGCAGCTGTCAATGGCAGGTGGCTTGATTTTGCAACAGTATAGAGGATGCTGGGTAGCCTTGCATAATGTCAGCTCTTCTGATATCCTATCTTTGGTGTGAGAACAACTTCATCTGAAGAAAATAGGACCTCACAGCCAACACACATATTTGAGAATACCAAACCAATCTCAAGGTGAAGCTGTGTTTTGCATTAGTAACAGTCAAAACTATGAGCTTAAGGCATTGTTTAAATCCAGCATGCTTAGAGGACTTGCGTTGGCTGATTTTTGCACAGAAATTTATCATGTATCATACCTTATTCACTTTATGAATTTTAAGCTTCAAAGCTCTTTAGAAGTATAAAAATACTCCAATAGGGTGAAGATTCCCTTTGGAGGTGGAAACAGAAATGCGGGGTACAATATATGATGTATGAACATTGCACATGTTAATAGACGTGACATTTTCAAAAATCTATAGCCTACTGACAGATCAGGTATCGATTGATGGAATAGATAGAATTAAACTTTTTACGGTTGGGAATGCTGAAGGATGATGCTACTTGTAGTACACATTTACAGTACTACGACTTCCATTATTGATCGATTGCACTTCACAAAAAATGATATAGTAGTACACTTCTAATCACAAATTAAACTGACAAAAGTCTGTATCTATTCAAATATTTTCCCCGTGTACCAATTGCATCACAAGCCTGACAAACCTGGGTACAAGAGTATAGCTGCAAAGTAATTAAGTTAATCTCACAATATCTTATTATATCAGCCTTCAGATTCAGTTTTAAAATAAATCCTTTAAAATAAACACGTTTTTACTGTCCTTGCTATTTGAAATACAAACAGAGTAAATGATGCAACCCAACCATTTTTCTTTACCTGATCCTCTCTTCTTCCAAGGAACGCAGGATTTTATCCCTCTGAAGGACTTCCAGAACCTTCTCTCTCTCCAGAACTTCCAGGACACTGAGATCCATGTTTTCAGTAGCACTAGGTGGTTTCTGATGGTTAGACGACTTTATGTGGAAGGATCCTTCAGGTCATTGTGATTGTGCTCTGGCAAGAACTCCTCGGGTCCTCCTCATGGAAGACTATTGTGTAGCCAATCAGATATAGCCCTGTGGATCGACCTCAGCGTTCGTCAGGTCCGGCGTCTATGCAGCTGTTCAAGTCGACGGTGACGTTGGGAGGCTCTCGTTGAGGTGAGGTCGAGCGCGCTTTGGCAGAAGCATCGGGATTCTCCCCTCAGAAGATGACAGCCATTCCGGTGCCTCGGCAGCGCTGGTTTGGGAACAGACAGGGAATCGAGTCAAGCCTCACAGCAACAGGGGGGCAGGTTTATGCCTGACGCATTGATTTTGTTACCATGTGCCCATTTTGGACCATTAAACAGAAGTCGCCCTGCCCCTCCATAGTTCCAACAGCAGATGCCACTTGCAATTTCATCCTCAATCCGTTAAAGAAAGAGCAATGTCACTGTGTGGTTCTGCCCTGCTTGGATCGTTAATCCTTTTTTTTTTCTGGCCGAACCCACCCACCTGCTAAACTCCAGCAAGCTTCTATTCCTTGTAGGCCACAAAACATGCCAAATGCCAAGCTCTGCATAATTTATGGGCCTGTGTTTTTTTTCTTCTTCTTTTTCGAGCAAATTGTACTGAACATGTTTATGGTCAGGTTTGGGGGAGTGGGTTAAAAGAAGTACTGGTGAAAGGCTTATCAGTGACTGTAATGTCCCCTCTGTGTCAGCAGATAAAGGCATCTTTCCATTATCTTGGGCCACCATGGTTCCACAGTGAGTGATCAATCACAATCACCGCTAATGCAGTTAGAGACCATTTCCTTCTCTAATGCAAAACTGGGGACGTAATTCACTTCCTGTCATATCTGACCTGGTCTGAGAGTGGTTTGGGGGGGACTTATGATGTTAAACTATCTTTCAAACAGTGGTCATTGCTGTCCTCTCTGAATGATCTTTTTATTCCATTTACAATCACTACAAAGACAAATCTGCTGTAGCGCAACATGTCAAATTATAAAAATCATATGTATTAGACAGTTAAAACCCAAATCCAAAAATGTCACTGACAAATGTTTGTGTGCACAGACCTGCAGAACAAACTCTGTTTGCTCAGCTTTGCTGTGTTCTTCAGGGATTGAAGCCGAACCTTTATAAATTTTTAATGAATGCTTTTCGGGAGTTGTTTGCCTTTTCAATTTTATAATGCAGGATAGGTCCCTAACAGGCCTATACCATCACATAAATCAGGTGGTTCAACCGGTTTTGACTCATTCATTTCAACAGTGTGTTAGAAATGCTAGCTCACACTCAGCACGTAATACCCATCCAGTGCACAGACCCATAACCGGTTTTTACCAGTTTTGACCGGTTTAGACTGGTTTCAACCAGTTTTGAACGGTTTTAAATGGTTTTGTTTGGTTTTAACCAGTTTCAACCGGTTTCAATCGGTTTTGACCAGTTTTGACTGGTTTTGACCGGTTGAAACTGAAACCAGTTGAAACTATAGCATCACATAACTACTGTATGTAAGTATACAGATGCAGACACGGTTTGAAGAAAAGAACAACATCACCATGGGAAGCACTGTATGGAGTGACATGGTATAGCTAGTGGAGGAACTTTGTGGGATGTGGTGTGGTTGGTGCATTTCGGGATTGTATATTCAGAGCATAAGATAAGAGGAATACTGCCCAAACAACTAAGACATCATGACAAACTAATTCATATTGCAGCAGTGGAATATTTTATTTTCATGTATTCAAAAACGCTGGTGTTCAGATAGCTACAATAGGAATGTGATGGCTCATGTACTGCTTGAATTGTGACTAAAATGCACACAGTCCCATGTGACCACAGTGTTAGGTATAAAACAGACCTGCAGCTAGCAGCTGTGTGGTTTGTTTGTAGCAACTGCTCAACAAACCCCTCTGTGGCTTTCACATAATTTCCTATCCCCACAGACATTACTGGAAAGGGCAAACACTCATTGCAACAGTGTGTGAGAAATTGCTAACTCACACTCAGCACATAATACCTGTCCAGTGCACAGACCCATAACCTTCATATAAACAGCACTCTCTGTACAGAGAAATGTGGTTGTTACACCCTGTGAGAAGCACAGAAACTGTTTCCTTTAGTACAGCTAATGTGAAATACGGCAGTCCAATTCACAGCAGACAAATATATCCCCTCTCATAGCAAGACTTTCCAGTTAGTGTCTTGGAATGAAGCATCAGCAGTTTAGACATGAGGTAACTTTTTAAATAAGCAGTCACACTGAGATTAAAAATACAAAAAATATCAGCATGTTCATTTTTTGGTGAACTAGTATATACATTGTTCAGTTCTCCTGCTTGACAACCTAATATGGATTCATTTCTCATGGAAAATGCTACTAACAACTGGCAGATTACAAGAAATGTATCTTTACTTGCCATAAAAAAGTTTATCTCCTGGCTGAAGAAAGCCAGCAAACACATCAACCATGTGATACAGGCCTTTGAAATAAAAAATGCATGTGAAACATGTTACAAAGATCCAGCTACAGACTGTATCCCTATTGGCAATTGATCTCTTATTCACAGAACCTAATTGCACCAGGAATGTGTCTATTGTGACATTTCCTTGTGCAAATACCCTACACCATGAAAACTCCAGCAATGTTTAGTCAGCTGAGATGTAGTCAGCCTAGAAGTCTGCTTCAGGCACACTGCAAATCTGTTGTGTGCAAATGCTTCGATGAAATAACAGCAGTTACAGAAAAATGTGTGGGGGCATGCTGTTTTTATGGCTATAGACCACACACAGCTGGGGGTTGGGGGTTGTTCCTGGACAAGCCTGATAAGCTAAACAGCTCTTAGTTCTGTGGAAATGATATTTTGCAGTGTTCAAAAATGGAATCACAATATTTTCAGCTCTTTCCTCCACATGATATCACTAATGGAATGGAATCCACTTACAAACCTTGTATGACAGAAGGAGCTGCACCAGTGTAGGTCACACCCAGAAAACCCAGCACAATTACAGAATATCATGATGTTACACTTCCTCTACTCTAGCACACTCAAAATAGATCCGCTAAATCTGTCTGTGTGTCATGTCACAACATGTCCTGGGTGCACACAAGCAAGTAATTTCACACTTTTTTTGCTGGCTGGAAGTAGCAGGTTGTTTGTAACATTCTGTACTGATGCGACTCACTGATGCGACACAAGGCTGTTAGACCTGTAGAACATTTTAGGAAACTATTCTCAAGACTAATTAAAATAGTTGACAAAGGTATACTATCTCAACTGAGAAGCTGCTATTAAATTCAAAAGATGCTCGTCATCTAATTCATATTCAAACCGCCTGGTGGTCCAATTAGAAAATGAAATCCCCCAAGAAAGTGGTTGGATGTAGCAAGTACAGTCCAAGTCAGTGGCAAATTACACATGAAATTACATTATAAGTCATATAAGATAAAATCTTGGTAGTCACAGCAGAAAACACTCCTTTAAATAGAAGCTCTAGTGGAAAAAAGCGACTTACCCTGACAAGGATGCAACCCGTGTGAATGACCACCTACCCACACCAACACTTTTTCTAGAGAAGCTATTGAAAGGAAATGACATCACTTTCTTTCCGTCCTGTCTTGTTTCACTGAATTCCCACAAATACGAGGTGTAATCTCACCACAGCCCATGGGTTTCTGCTGCAGTGTCATGAGCAATTTCTGTTTTTTTCAGATATAGGTCACAGGTTGGGTAGTGTGGATTCCCTGTTTCTAACCTGTGTGGCATCAAGTCCAGTCACATGGTTCATTTCTGTATCTTATCTGTTGAAGCAACCAAAAGGCTCTCCTGTCGTCTCCTGTGCTCTTGGTAAAGTGAAATCACTGCAACCTGCACAGAATTTGTGATGCAATTGCATTAACTTGTACATAATTAGATGCCATTTAAGCAGCTCAGGTTGAACCTATTGTATTGAATCAATTGGAGTTAAGTACTTTCCTCAGTGTGGTGCCACACTTTTTAAGATTATCAAAGATCCTGTGGTACTTAAGTATCTTGTAATTATAATAAACTTGTATTAATTTCAAGACTGAAAATGAATTCAACCAGTCTATCAAATGCGTTCATTAATACTGAAAACAGTTTTCGTTCTGTAGTAAGTTGCCTTGATGAGTCATGTTGTCAATGCAACTTTATCAAAGAATTTTCAAATAATTGCATACATGTGTATTAGTTCCCTTTGTGGCAAACTGCAGATCGTTGATAAAACATAAATCCAACGTTTTTTGGAAGGTTTATTGATAAATACACTTTCACCCCCATCGACTAAAATGTATGGGATCACTATGCCTTATTCTTGAGTGACACAATCAAAATTACTAAGTCAGGGCTGCCCCCTAGTGGTACATATCTTTCACAGTTCACTCCCTGGCTGAGCAATACCATATGCTATGAAGTTGTGTATTAACGCCATTAATGCACAATTGGAATACTAAATGAAACAGTCAGTCCATAAATGACACATAGTATGGATTATTCGCCTTGTCCATCAAGACGTCTAAATTAAAGTTAATAGTGACTTGGATATATTGACAATCCTGGGAAGTCCAAGGAAGCCTTTAATTGAATGATGCAACACAAAATGCAGGTTACACTAAACAGAGTTCTATGTTACGGTGACCAGAAGAGTGCATGTTGCACAGAACAGAAGCCCATGTTACACGAACTAGACATCCATGTTACATATAAGTTGAACACATGGCCATGATGAACAGCAGTTTGATTTACACTGAACATATGCCCAGGGAGCAGAAACTGTCCACTGGGGCTTTCAGCACAGCTATATCTAATTGGTTAGACTGACCTGATGTCCCGCTATATGCTGGCAAAGAGGTGTTTTTTTCTGTTCTTGTTTTTGTGTAAAAACCACCAGTGAAAGATGGCAAGTTTTTGTAACATCAAGTCACTGTATCCTTTCAGATTTTTTCATTAACGTACTGTCTACATAAATAGACCAAGCAACCAATCAAAAAACATATTTTCACAAAAGCAATATCTCAAATCTCTGGACACAGTACATTTCCAAAAAGGAAAAACAATCAGTTAAAGGAGGAAATTGTTTAAAGCAAGAAAATTATTTCCTGACCCCAACATTTTCCCAGGACAACCTCCAGGAAACAATGAAACAGAGCAGAAACACCAGAACAGAAAGAGATGAAGGCTTGTGAATGAGAATGAGTCCACCCAGAGCCTTAGATTCCCTCTCTTTCCCTGACCACTAAAGCTTGGTCTTGACCTGTATCTGATGCCTTTGGCTTCTTAATGGAAACAGCTCGGTTACACAACATTATAGGAGGCCTGTGCAGCTTTCTGTGGTGAAGTGGAGTGGCTGGCACAGTGAAGGAGCTGAACTGTGTGAGGTGCTGATGGGCTGCTTGGAGCGGGGCCGGAACAGCAGAGAATGCCACCATCACATGGAACCCCGCCCAAGCTTCTATACAACTGCTTCCATACAACTACAACTACTACTGGGTGACAGTGTAGCATAGTGGTAAGGTGCAGGGCTTGCGACCAAAAGGTTGCTGGTTTGATTCCCCATGGGGGGTGTTGCTGTTTTGCTGTTGTACCCCTGGGCAAGGTACTTAACCTAGAAATGCCTCAGTAAATATCCAGCTGTATAATTGAATAAAATGTAAAAATTGTAACCTGTGTAAGTCACTCTGGATAAGAGCATCTGCTAAATGGCAATAACGTAATACAACATAAAGTAAGACTCAACATAGCCAGAATTTCCTTTTGGAAAAAACCTTGGACATTATTTCAAGAGCACACAGATGCACAACTTTCACAAATGATTTATAACAGTATACTGACCTTTCAATATTTTCAAGCAAATTCCAGATGAAACCATCTGAAAATAGTTATTTAAAAAAAGCTGCTGCATTAATACCCTACTGTTACTATTACCACACATATGACACAAAACTACTAGTAGTAATCCTAGTGCTACAAACAGTAATGAAAAAGTACATATAATTATTACGTGTTCATTTAATAGTCTATTGGATGGCAGGAACTGTATGACAGTTCAAAATGAGAAAGTATCCACTGTACATAAATATGATAACATTCTCCAATTAATAAAAAAGCTAATCAAAACATTTGGTTTATGGCACATTGAGGATTGAATTTGTATAGTATATGTTTTTTTAATGTAGAACAGAGGAAGAAAAGCATATTTTTTCTCTAATCTGTTTTCGATAATTATTGTGGGTGTGCGAGCTCACTGTCTCAGCCAAATCTTTAAATTACCAGCAGCCGAGCCCAAAAATACTGGCAACTAGAACCAAGCATATCTCAGTAGCAAACATTTTCAAAATGTCTGAGGTTTCCTGAAACCTTCTATCTATTAAAAATCACTTTGGACAGTGTATTATAAATAAAATTGCTATGGCAACCACTGCTCTCTCTCCCTTTCGAGAGGAAAAATATTATGCAGCAGCAAGTTCTTTGGTTTGAGCTTCCTTCATTCTGAGCTCTCAGCTCTCTACGGACCATAAACTCATAGTATAAACATAAAATTCTCTGCACCACATCAAGCGAAAACAGTCCTTCTTTCTAACCATCTTCGTTTATGAGGTGTACGCATAAATATGAACTTAGAAAGTCTGCAAAAATGTCTTTAGCTGTAACGTCTCAGGGACCGACAGCCGGTCATGGTAAAAGCTTAGTCCCGTTAGAAGTTCAATGTCCCGAACCCGAGCCACATGGAACTGCATCCACTCTTGGACCCATTGGAAGTCCGACCCGCTCTGGAAGGTGGAGAAAGAAAAACAAACGCATGAAGATTTCTCCACAGATGAAAAGTACCTGTTTACATATGGTGTGTGAGTTTCCTGGCAAGTTTTTTAAAGAGTGTCTACAGCTGGAGTTCCTCCAGCAGTGAGCGAATAATGGAAATTAACTAACGTCCGGACATCCTGTCTGTTAGATCATATGGTTGGAGCCTCAGGTGTTTACAGTCACTCATAAACTCATCAAGGATCAGTTTATAAAACAGTAAGTCTTGGCATGTTTGGGGCAAATGTCTTTAACATTTGTATTTGGAGTCAAGTGAAGATGGGAGCCTTTGAGAAATATTTTTCAAACACTTAATTTCAGAAAAAAAAACCCTTATAACAACTGACTGAGGATCAGCTCACCCAATACTATTCCAAGCCCAAACTAGTATGTGCAAAAAGAAGGAACTGATCCAAGGTCTTACAGCGCAGGTCTCTGTGGTGTCTGGCCGGTGGGGCAGGATGTAGGATGTGGCCTCCAGAGGTCCCTTGCACTCATTGGGAGATAAGGAGGCATTCTTACAGCTCGTCAGGATCACAAAGAAGTGCGTAGGAATAGGGGCCTCGTTTCTTCAAGATAAAGAGAGTTGCATGTACACAGGTTTGCATGCACACAGAGGGATCTTAACTACTGTTGCAGCTTCAGCAGACCTCAGTGCATATCACTGATTTACAGTACCAGTCAAAAGTTTGGACACACCTACTCATAAAAGGGGCTTTCTTCATTTTTACTATTTTCCACATTTTTGAATAATAGTAAAGATATCAAAACTACAAAATAACACAAATGGAATTATGCAGTGACCAAAAAAGTATTAAACAAATAAAAACTATCTTGTATGTTAGATTCTTCAAAGTAGCCAAAAAATATTTTTTTATAAAGAAATTCGTACATAGACATCAACTTAACTATTTACTAAGAAACAAATTTCAAGCATTTAAGCTTCAGTTTTTACATCACCATATCTTTGAGTGCATGTTTCCCATTATCTTAATGAGATGTGTCCAAACTATTGACTGGTACTGTAGGTGACTGGATGTCTGTTGGCGTTGCATTATTGCTGTTCTTTCTCATTTCCTGTTATGACTAAGTACTGGGTGACAGCTACTTTGCTGTACTACTTTGCTGAAGAGTGTTGCACAGTATCCATTAACCATGTAACTGATTAAATGATATTATATCTCTGACAGCACTGGCAGCCAGGATTTGCAGGACTAAAGCTTTCCCAGTAGTTAGAACACATGGCCTACTACATCATCATCAACCACTGTTCCAAAATGGCTTCCCCTAACACTCATGGGATCTTCAATGCAGATGACTGTCCATCAATGTTTTCTTACTGTTAAACTGTCAAAGAACCAAATAACTTTGCTAGGCAGCATATTATCAAATGTTATGATATAGACTATAATATGGATTACAGTTAAAAAACGTACTGTTTGGCCGTGCCCATCACGTCGTAGTTGCCATCGTAGTTTTGATCAAATATGGGCCCGCTCATGACATTGACTCCACTTCGCTCTTGTGAATACTTCAACAGAAGCACATCATGGAAGTGAGTCCAAACAGCTACAAAGAGAGAATCGCATAAAAAGAACCAAAACGATGAAACACATTCTTTACTCTGATTTTCACATTCCAGTTTGTTCTGCCAGAACTTTAGCAAGGTTTATTCAGAATTTCACCACTTTTGTAGCACTGTGATATAAAATCAACAAAAATATTGTCACAGCCTCCCTGCCATCCTACAAGATGAAATATGTTTTGATAATATAACTGTCATTTGTCTGCTTACCCATAATTTGGTAAAAATGTTTTAACTATGAAACAAAGCTAATGACATCAAATGGCTTTTGAGCAGAAAGTGCATTGCTGACTTAATCTGAGGTATTTCAGATTTAGTGCAATCAGCAAAATCATCACTAGGGGGTGACATTTGTCAGGTTAAAAGCAAAGTAATAGCAGTTCCAAACTTTGTCCACTAAATACCAACAAAGTCTACACATAGGTTCATCATTTGCTTATCTTCGGTTTATAGCTGAGACAACATTACTTGTGATGTGGTTTCACGATAACCACTACTGTTTGACCAAAGATGAAACACAGTCACAAAAGAATAAATGTTAGTCCTTACGCATGCAAAGTCAGTATACATAACGCAGAGCACTGCTGATTATTTACTCCCAAGAATGAAAGAATAGCCATTTTATCAAGCTTCATCATAGCTGTATGAAAAATTACTAAGTGAGGGAAACACTGCTAAAAAGCTACACTACTTATAATGATTATCATTGGTGAGATCAAGAAAGTGCTTGTATTGGGACATTTGCAGTTAGTTACAAAGTACTCTTTCTCTATCCACTGTGAAACACTGACAGGCTATAACAAACCTTAGAAACCAGATCCTGTTACACACACTGTTCACCTATAGAACTATTACATGATACTTATTCTTTATACATAATTTAATTGTAGATGACAGAAAAGAGCCAGTGTTAAATGGATCAGAACCAAACTGACTCCACCTCGCCACTTACCTTTGAAAGCAGGAAACATTGGTACCAGGTTACTTGTTATTAATGATTCTGTCTCCTTGTCACTTGATCCCAGATCTAAGAAATTAAATGAAAATATTCATAAAAATATTATCTATGGAAAGGAAATCAAAATGCAGGTGAAAAACATTTCTGTTTTTCTGTTCTGTTATTCTGAAATACATTTGTTTTCATTATTTTTTGTGAACAAAAGTTCTTATGAAGTACTCATGCATTTAGTTATTGTTGTATTATTCCTGTTTACTGCACATTTTGTTTGTAGCGGATTCATTTGGATGTGCTTATTCCTCACAGTAGAACTGAAATGCCAAAGATGTTTATGCAACATGGTTTGTTTATATCAGAATCAGAACATTTTTAAATTTTCCTGTGTATGTTTAGAGTATTGCTCTGTCGTTGTTAACAGTTGTTGCAAATCTGGTAAAAAATGTTGCTCTTTGTTAGTTAAAAATAATATTAATAATAATGTGCACTTCCACCCCCCAAAAAAAACACGTGTCTCCGTCTGCACAGCAGCTACAACAGAGGAGCCGGTCCTCTGTCCTCATCATATAATCCAGCTGCAGGGTGGGGCCTGAGCTCCTGCTCCAGCTGCTTCCAGCCCACAGGCTATGATGACATTCTGTTAATCATCATCGCAGCATTCAGCCCAGATCCAGATCATGTGAAGGAGGGTGGGGATGCTGTCCATTTGGGGTCAGAGTCAGGCACCTTGCAGTGGTGATATTTCCTGTACGCAGGTCAAGTCCTGCAGGGAGAGCTCCAGACCCAGACTCCGGCTCCACCCTGCAGTCAAACCCCTCTCTGCCTTGCTGTGGTATGATAAGGCTGTGAATCTGAGAGCAGAGCTCTTACTCGGAGGGTGCAGGAAGCCGAAGGACAGCGAGGTGTCGTTTTTGTATCTGCGGCAGGTCTGGCTCGCTGTTGCCGGAACCCGCACGTCGGCGCGGACGCAGGCCTCGGTCTCCGGATGCAAGGGTGGAACGCCATTCTGCGAAATAACGGAAAGATAAAGAGGCTAATTGAACTGCAGATCTAATTGGCCAGACCTGAATTCGGAAGTTTTTCTGTGGTTGTGTTTCTGACCTCCGGTCCCAGGAAGCAGCAGTTTCCTCAGGGTTTAATTATGTAATTGCATTAACAGGGAGGCTCAGGGGCTGATTCAATCCAAGCAGAACGTAAATTTCCCTTGAAAATAGATGATCTTAGACGACTTCAGTGCTAAGCAAATTTGATAGAACTTGAGTCTAGAACTGATTTAACATCAAGAATGACTCAGAATTTTTCCTTTAACCTGAGCTGTCATCCAATGCTAGCTCCTACAGAGAGCTTGTTGTAGCAGAACCCACACCTGTGTCAACTGTAGTACAGTGTAGTTTCTGTATGAGACCTGTATAATGGCTCGATTACTGCTCTCTAACGTTCAGTGCCACTAGAATTGCTTGACCACATGGCAGTGCTTAAAAGGGAACTGGAAAAAAAAATGCAAGTGACACATGAACATACCCTATATACTTAAAAGATTAATGTACTCACAATTCAAATGAAAGACTGACGTAAAGAAGTTGACTGATCTAAATATAAAATGTTTTTTTCTTTACATACAAGGAAACCACATCCTACCCTGACTGCAGTTCACAGAATGCAATGATTCCATGTGTAGGAACAAGCTAGCATTGCAGTGTATTTGTCCAGCACTCATGGAGAAACCAGCAAAAATTTACATTCCATGCGATCAACATTCATTTCCTGGAGGATACAGCAGCATCGTCTCACCAGGGATCTGAACAGGTGACCCTCTGGTTCCATGCCCATAACCAACACTCTACACTGCAACCATTGTTCACATTTATATATTTACACAAAAATGACATTAAGGAAAGGAACTGCAGATGCTTACTGCCCCCAGGATTACCAAGGAATTTCACGAAAAACAGTGATAAACAAGCGAGCGGTCTCCTCCAGATTTCTGCGTGAGCTCAGAGCCTTGGAGCGTGTTGCAGTTGGAGTGGAGATGAATGACGCTGAGGTCACACCGCATAATGAGGAACATGACTGCTGTGAGAGCAAGCACAAGGACAAGATATACGGCTGCCAGATAGCAAGGCAACCCAGCACTGCGCTCATGCTAAACCATTTAAGCATGGTTTACAATGGCTTTTATGTTGTATGCAAGCTATAGCCAGAAAAACCATTCCCCTGTTTATTTAAAATGTTTGTGCTATTTGTGAACACAAAAATAAGGTCAGAAATAGACTCACCAGAGGGGGAATTGTATACGCCACCCAGAGTGGCATGAGTGTGTCTCTGCTGTACCCGCTCATGTACTGGGAGTGATGCAAGATGCAGTTGTTTGTGTTCTTCTGTAGGACTCTCGGAATTCCGTATGGACAGTGAAGTGGCTTTGCCGCTGAATCTGAAAAATGAGTAAATATAATTTTAGAGATAAGCATCGGATGCAATTTATGTGGATTGTTTACACCTTCCACGCAGTAATCGGTGGTTGTTTGTGTTTACAGCATTGAAGCAATATATTTATAGCCCCTACATCCTAGGGAAAAATTCATTTACAGCACTCCAAGTCTGGGGGATGATGTTAACAAGAATTAAACATGGAAACTTTATGTGTAGAATATATTCCTGCATTCACTGGGATTTAAAGCAACTTGAAATAGAAGATACACACACTTACTGAAGCTTCACCTTTTCTTTCAAATAAATACTATTAAACTTCTGCATGATGGGAAGCAAGTAGTTTAAAAAGCAGATGTACACACTATACATGTGTGCATACGCTGAAATACAGGACACTTTACTTACTGGAACTTGAGGTGATCAGCTGCCGGTTCGTTTCCTCCTCCTGAAATTATTGACTTTAGTTTTTATGATACTGTTTTCACTCGTTGCTTTTTAGTCACAAAAACACAATAACTGTTGCCTATATAAATGTTACAGCTAATACACATGTAATAAACTGCTCAATGAATAGTTTGAAATGATACTGAAATCTGTTTAATAAATTAATTTATGAACTTTGTATCTATGTAGCTTAGTTTATTTTGCATATATATTAAGCTCTAAACATTATGAAGAGTTTGTTACACGTGGTTTATCTCCTAAGGTACAGTATGGCAAACCTCAAAATAAATGTCTCACAATGTTTTCCAACCATTTCATAAAATATTACAAAACATTTCCTCCTTAATTCGACCCGTAACTATCAACGGAGTGCACTGTGTTAAATCTGCTGGTCTTTGAAGTGTTAACATAGCACAGTGTCCATGGCATTCAGATTGAGATTCAGATGACACGGTCAGATGAATGTTCAAAAAGAACATCAGGACTATGACCTTTGTCTGACTCCTTTCCCGTTGTCCCAAACTGACTTCCCTCTTACGTCAGTGGAATACCACACCCCATATTCACCTTCTGCCCCTGCAGACTATTCATGCAGTACACTTGAAGCTTGAATATCAACATTATTAACACAAAGCCTCAAAAAAGTGAGACAAGGGCAACCTTCAGATTGACAAGGGGTGGACTTTTACTGGCTGCCTGATGAGGTGTACAATGTCTTAAAGCATGACGACTGAACACCTGGGCACAGGTAAAAATGTTCTGTTCCATTACTGATTTTATGTGCTATGTCGTCTGGGTGCGAGAACTCTATGCCTGTGGGGTCTAGATTGAATGTGCTCCCGTTGCCAATATGAAGGTTGCCCTTCCTTCATTCTTTTAGGTGTCACCACGGTGTTTTGAGCGTGATGACCCTCTTCCTTGCCTGGGTCACTGGTGCAGGGCTTACCTGTGCTTTGGAGAGAGAGCCGCACCCGCAGCCCAGGCCATCAGTCACCGAGGGCCCGCCTGCGACGCAGGGGGAGGGCGGGGACTGTTCGGCGGGGAACACCGGACTGTAGACGGGTCTCCTGAGGATGTGGTTCAGACTGCCGTGGGTGCCATTGTTGGGGGCAGGAGTAATGTCCAATAAATCTGGCAACCAAGAATGATGAGATCGTGAGTGGATGAAAAATACACGGCGCAAAGAACATTTACCAACCGATATGAATTTGGCCATCCAGGTGGCGAGATGGTCTAGACTGGGCCTACAGCTTTTTACGAGCGCATTACAGCCTCACACCCTGGGTCAGGAAACCCCAGGGGCCTTTAGTTCCCTGCAGGAGGTTGTACATCTACTTTTCACTGACAATGGTGCCATTATTATGGCGAAACCGAAGAGCGAAGCCAACAACAGCAGACGCGAGCTTTAGATATTATGTTCTGTCAGCATGGGGTTAGCCGTGTTATCACTCTGCACACCCCTAAAACATGACCACCCGCTGGAAGACTCAGGGAGCAGCTGTGGGTGTGTAGCTCTTCCTTGGGGGGGAATTTTATAACAATGGAACAATAGTTTCTGCACCCTGTGAACCCCCTCCCCTCCCGAGAGACTATTTCAGCCGAAAGGAAAAAAAAAAATTAAAAAAAAAGAACAAGAGGCAGCCACAATGTTCCCCTTTCACATTCGCATCCAAGTATCAGACACCTGTGACTACCATGTCACAGCAACATGCTTCTGAGTTCACATCAGGATTCCCCATCCTGTTGTTTAGCCCTCACAGCATGCTTCAGTTCAGTGAGCTGCAGTCTGTTTGAGTGAACATCTGTTCTGTGACTCATATATAGAGCTTTAATTTATGCTCTGTTGATACCCTATGATTTCCTTTTGTTGAGTTAATGCCTGGACGACATGTATATTTTCGATTTACTGGGACCTGAATATAAAGCTAATAGTGACTACCTCAACTTTTCTTACCAACATGATCAGCTCAGTTCAAGATAAAATTAATGTCAGACAATGTTTCTGAATAATGCATCCCAAAACGGAGGACGGATAAGCTATCTTACCACACAAAAGGTTGTACACTTCGATATTTTCGAAAGGTGGCACAACCATCTTGGAGTTGAACCCTGGTCCATAGCCAATGAATACTGACTGCGAAATGAAAAACATTTTGAAAACATTATGAAATGTATACAGATCAATCTGCTCAAATGTTTGCACATGTAGTTCAAAAAGTGTCTGCAGTCAGTAGTCTCAAGACTGAACAAACAGCTGCAGACAACGATGACATCAGCAGAGGAGTCTCTTGTGTAAATCTTGGAGGTTCCAGTGCTTTGGCGTTTTTGAATTTAAATGTGAAATAACTGAATGTCATTGTGAAATTGTTGTGGCAGCAATAGAGACTGTGTGAATATTTAACATTGACAGTTAATAAAATCATAGACGTGGGAAAAGCTGCAAAAGTCCTCAAACTGGCGTTTCAGTGGAGGAAGTACTGAAATGAAAGCTCAAAGGATCCCCAAGAGCTGTAATGGACTCACACCCCAAACAGTCCAGCTAAACATGAAACCTTTTGTCATCATAATTCCTAGAATGCCTTCCATTACTTTCAAAAACAGCCACACCAATAATAGGCCCAAGGCCTCCTATGAATCTTTGGATATAAATAAGACATTCTAGAAAAAAAACAGGAAAAAAGGAAAAAGTATAGTGTTTCTTCTGCTTCAATTACCTCCAACAGCAGCTGCCCAGGACATGGGCGTCTGCTTAAGAAACAGACAATGAAGTGTTATTTTTGTGGCAGAGGATATAGTCTCCTGAGCAGACGTGGCTTAGAGGACTACACTCAGCGTGTGTCTAATTTTAACGGAGACAGTCATCTCATTCATTCACCTGCATTTAGGGAAGCTTCTAAGAAGGATAATTATATCGCTGAGACATTCCAGGCCTGACCGAAGGCGGAAATGTACACAACCCTAAAATACAGGCCGGGCAGGAACAGCAAGGGCACGGATTCAAAAACCAGACAAAAAAAAAAGGAAAGGTCAGCAAACAATCATTACGAAAAAAGGAAAAGTTCAACAAAAGTTATGATGAAGAAAAAAAAAAAAAATGAGGGCTGTTGTTTTTTTAAAAGAAACAGTTATTTCCCTCCCCTCAATGAAGACCCTGCAATATGAGTATAGCCGCGCCTGCCAGTGAACGTGCCCCTCTCTCTTTTTTGGCAGGCTGGAACACCCCTGTCCTCCCCATCTGACCCGCAAACTCTACTGCTACTTTCTGCTTGGGTCAGCAGCATTCCGTGTCTCCTTTTAAACCCCTGAGCGGAGGGCTGGCTTTGGCCTGCGCCAATGTTCCTCTGCAGAAAATGTGCACAGGCCACTTCACCTTCAAGCGCAACATTTCTCAGCTGCTGCAAGCTCTGGCTTGAATGTTTCTGGTGCATCTGAAGGGAAGACGTTTCAAGCGGGTCCTTTCCTTTGAGTTCTGAACATGTGTGATTAACAGATGAGGAGGCTGGACTGAAACTTCCAGGGACTGTGCTATCTTATCTTATGAAAACTAGCTTTTGGGAGTTGCGGCACAATCCCCTCATTCAGAATGGTTTTATTGACGCTACATATTTCCAAAATGTATTGTGGTGAAAAAATTTCTTAAAAAGCAATAAATATTTGCTTATTAACTAAAACTAAAACGTATATTTTGGTGTCACACCCTCCTTTTTATGTGCATCTGCCACTACTAAAATCTTGGGTATTGACTCTTGTGGAGAGAACACATTTATAAATTAAAGCATTTTTTTTTTAAAGCTGTTTAACTAAAAAAAAAAAAATACCAACAATTAAATATGTATTGCATGTACTCGTTTCTTATTGCCAGCAATGTTACATTATTCACTTGCTTGGCAAATGTTTAGGCACGGTGTGAATAAAAGTGCTTACAACGCAGGTTTTTAAATGTGTCTTTTGAACGTAGGCTGCCGGTGCTCTGAGGATTCATGTGCGCAGAGATCCTACCCTGAGGGTCTGCCACTAGCATCTCAAACAGCACAGACTCGGTTTAGAGCAGGTGCGACAGCTGGCCAGAGCACTCCGCCGGAACTATACAGCGTACCCTTTTCCCCGCAAGTGTCCGGTCCCTCTCCAACTGACCTGCATGTTTCTGAAAACGTTGTCAGAGCCGTGGAACCCGCCACTGCAGTACTTGATGTCAGATGATGTCCTGTGTGAACACCGGAGCAAAGGATGATAATAAATATAATAATCATGGTAATAATGATTAGAATTACTGTCTAATAAGTAGATGAGAACAGGACTGCCCGTATGCAGATATCCAGGCCTCTCCGTGCAAACGTTACTCTTTACTCTCAATCTGGCTCACATTATGGCCCTGAGCTCTCGCCGAGTCTGCACTTTATCAGCTCTAAGTAGTTCATTCATCATCCATCTCAGCTTATGCAATGAATAGGTTCAAATATATGACCCGAGACCTCAAGCTAAGTGAAGTGAGGTTTGTCCCCTGAGAAACAATTTAAAGCATTCCATTGCTTGTTTATGGCCGTCATTATGCTATTAGAATGCGGAATGAAAAAGATGTTGTGTTTAGCCTGAACCTGGGCCAATAACCCAGTAGCTAAAATGGCCGTTTCACCACTGAACTCCAGAACCCTAATTCTGGGGGATTGTGAGAGCACGCACAGTGCCGCCTGCCACTGCGACTTCATGTACAGATGGCCCCTCTCGATCCTGACGTTGTTGGCAAAGTGCAGCCGCTTGGGGAGATGCTCTTTCAGGAAGGGCCTCATGGGCTGGTCAGGATCTCTGCACTTGGAAGAAGAAAGAGAGGAAAGCGGGAACAATGAATGATGGGAAGAGGAGAGACGGTGCGCACACACGCCATGCATTAATAAAATGTTATCGAGTAGCGTGCACAGAGAAGACAGTGTAAACCTGCCTTTCCTCTTACCGACAAGTTCTTCACCAGGCCCTCGTAGTCAACTGGGGGGAAATTAAACAAAGGAAACAGCCACTTGTGAATGATGCTGTAATGATTATGTGGATAAACACTAGATTATTCCACAAAGGCAGGAAATGGTCTGAGTGGGGTTGGGGGGGGGAGGAACTCACAACTGAAAAACTCTTCGGGAAGCTTTTTCGGCCTAATGCGTGCAGCGGGCCCAGAAATGACCGTGAAGTCGTTTGTGTTGCTCTGGTAACTGGAGACGTACACGGCCTTATCACACGTGGCCTCCTCCATTCCTGTGTAAGAGAAAGCACTGCAAAAATGTGCCATGTTTGCAATAACTCAACAGAATAAACTTGAAGAACCTGTACACATTCAGACAATCTAGAAACAATAACTATAAAACAAGAAGAAAATGTGAGAAGAGAATTTTTTGGTCTCCAGTGTTATGTACTGTATTTCTTTGCAAGCTTCAACATAATTCACCTCTAATGTGGAACATCCCCAAAAGGTCAACTTCATGAGTGCACATGTGAGTTGACCCAATTCCCACTCGAGAAAACACCATGAAACCAGTAACTGCTGCTTATTCATGAGTTCAAGAACTTGCAGCGAAAATTACAACCCTAAAGATCTAGTTATTAAAATCACAGCAAGAAACATGGCTTGCTTCATTTAATTTGTGAACCTTCTGTAAACCTAATTACAAGACAGGACACATGTGGCAGATGTCTGGACAGCAGCTGCCCTGTGCTTCTGCTTGCACTCTCCACCCAGTTAAAGACTAATTCAGTTCAGTCGGGGTGTTCTGCCTGTTAGCATTCAATACCTCCTTTTAATGGAGGTATTGAATACAGGAAATGTGATGTACACCCACTGCTGTGACTCAGCAAAGACAAACACTGGTCCCCTCAGAGCAAAGCTCAATTAGCACAGATCAATGTCAGTCCTGGGTGCGTCAATAAACACACAGGGAGTGTACAGCCATTTCAATGATTGTAAGAAATAAATCCTTCCAATGATTATAATTATTACTACGATTTTCATACTTGAAATAGCCTGTGGTCTAGCCTAGCTCCCCCAGCCACTCAACAGGCAGGATATTAGCAATAGACTTTCCCCCTTTTAGCTTAATGTTCCAAGTGAAGGCCGTGCTGACCGTGATCGGAAAGGAGGACCAGGTTCACGCATTTGTGTAGCTTCCTCTTTTTCAGCCCATCCATCAGCCTTCCCATCAACTGGTCAACCGTACGCAAGGCCTCCTTCACCTGGACGCAAGGCAGTCATGGTGGAACAAAGGCAAAGGAAAAGGAGGATCAGGAGGCTTTTTTACAATGCTGTTTTAAATTGCCAGTCAGGGGAAGTCATGGTATTCACCCTGGCTTTTCAGCATAACGGGAATTGACACTTGACCTTAAAGTTGTGTTGGACTTCCTACAACACAGTTCATGTTGCAGTAAAGACAGGTACTACTGGCTGCATGTACAGCAGGCCCAAGCTGGCACAACATCACCAATCACATGAACTGCTGAAGAACAGATGGGCTTTACAATGTTAAATGGACCTCAACACTCGACCAAAGACTCAAACAATGAAGGCCTGAGTGGCAGCGGTGGATGAGCTGAGTTTATCCTCCTCCGACAACCTCCAGCACTGTGAAGCCCCTTTCAGAGCCCCAAAACACACTATATACATGCAAGTCATGCATTTCATTCATTCATTTGTTCAGCGTTTACCTCTTTGGCTTACCTGGGTGCTCATTGGCCCGAATTTATGACCAGAAGAGTCCGGCTCTTCAAAGTACAGAGTGTAGAAGTCTGGCCTGTGATATCAGAAAAATTGAAAATGACTAGAACACAACATAAAGACTGGGTCCAATAAACCAACGTGAGCAAGCTAAAATTCAACTCCACTGCACAAGTCTGAACTGATCCCAGAGCAACAAATGAAATATAATAGGAATATGTAAATAAGTAAATCAAGGTGTTTGGCTATTATGTTTTTATACTGTTATGAATAATTTTCCCATTTGGGAAAAATGCAATTTCTCTATTATTGTCTTCATTCCATCATTGTTTTCAGTGGTATGTTACTATGTTAGTATATTTAGAATTTTTTTTTTATCATTTTACAATAGTTGTTCTGTAATTTCACTCTGAAAAGAGCACTGTGGTGACATTAGTCTGAGCAGAACCATGTAATATACAATCTAAGAGTAAAAACAATTTGACACATCACAAAACAACCTGTATAGATGTGCTTTCAATGTACAGAGGATCACCTTTAGCTCAGTAGGTGATTTCAAATTAAGATCTTATGAAGCAATGAGAAATTTAGCTGAAGCTTAAGTTTTTGCACAACATAGATAATTTGTTTTTCTTTTTGAAGGAGAATATTGGTTACGTAATGACATCCTTGCCAATAATAACGAGAACATGTGAGAGTTACGTGATATTGTCTGATGTAAAATAGCAAGGAACAGTGATTGATGGCTGTATCGTACTACATATTTTTATTTGTTGTATATGCCCTTCGTTCATGCTATTCCTATTACAGCCTTTGCAGTAGTGGAGAGACTCTGAAGCGAAGCAAATGTAATCCTCTGATCCACTCAGATGCAGGCACTGTGCACCACAGTGGGTGCCAACTGCAGAACAGGCTCTACTGACATCATATGAGCAATTCACAGGTTGCTGACAAACTGCAGGGTGCCCCAGAGCAGTGAGACAAGGAAACCCTAGCCAACCAATATACCTCTATCCCCGCTGTAAGAGAGTTTGTAGAGAGTTTGACAGATGTGGACCCCTGGTCACTGTCACGCAAATGACAGAGCCAGTTTCGAACCCGTGCAACAGGACTTAACCTGCACTCAAGATGAGCGCCTTCCTTACTGAGCCACTGACTGAGGTGGCCATCGCCCCTCCAGACCTCCCTCTGCCCAGCGCTTGATAAGCACACATCTAACATGACACTTGAAAGCATGCTTTGAGACTTTTTTCTATACATATGATAAAGATAAAAAACTGTACCTTTTGTCTTCTTTCATATCTAGCCAGTCAAGTATGGTTGAGACTCTCTTCTCAAATGTGGTAGACCTAGGATTAAACACATTGGTTGGCCTCTGCATAAAACTGTCACATAACTTTCTTGCTCAACAAATAATTATGATAATATTGGTGACATAAATTGTTTATGGTATCAATTAATGCTGTGCAGACTACCCTGATTATTGCAGTAATTTGTGTAAAGACTGAGTATATTAAGAATCCTGTACTTAGGAATTTAATAAACTTCCTGTCTGATGAACAGTAATTTAAAAGTAAAATAACTTTAAAAACTAAAAAAAGTTGGTGTAGGCCTGACAAATATACTGCTAATGCACGTGTTTTCTTTCTAAGAATCTGTGATAATCATTTGTGGGTCCATTTGTGTGTTGCATGTAATGACCATTCATCTGATATTTCCATTCTTTTGAATAACTTTTTCTTTCTTATCCTAATTCTTTCCTGTTGATGAAACATCAATTGCACAAGTGGTGTTTTACATACAGAATGTGTGAATCTCAATATATAATCAAATACACTATTTAAACATGCTACAAACCCCCTTCTGCTGTGTCTTGTTTGCTGAGTCCACAAACAGTAACATAAAAATACAGTTTCTTGATTTTTTTTAATTTACTGTTTCAATGTTATGTATTACTGTGTAAGCAAAATGGAAGACATATTTAAAAAATATTCTTCAGAACATTTAAGGAAAGAAGACTCCTACAACCTCTGATTGTATATTAATTTCATGATGAAAAAATGTTTACATATAATAAGTGCTTACTCACTTGTTATACATTTTGTAGATGTCTGGGTAGAGCCCCTCAATCTTTACATCTGACCCAGGCCAGAAGAATGTTCCAGACCTCAGTCTATTCTTCTTGGCTGTGACCCAGATCTGGCAAAATATGTGTCACACATCTCAATGTGGAAATACAGAACTGCAGTAAGAAAGTAAGTAAGCAATAACAAGAACAACAGCAGCCACAACAACAACAACAACAACATTACGATCACTAGAGTTCTCTTGACAGTTTTTTTTTTAATTAATAAGAACTTCCTGGTATTTACTATCTACTGCCTCAGTCTCTACTCTCACAATTTTGCTAGGTGTAAGTACCTCCTTCTTACACTTAAGATCATCTAAGAGTTCTTTTGTGTTGGACACACTGAGTGCTAAGTAATGTTATCTACACCATAGCACAAAATAGCCAATGCCACTTTGATATACTAGGTCTCCCCACTGACTACAGAGGAGTCACATGAGAACCTTTAAAGATAACTCCTCTTCTGACTGTGTCTAAAATCTGCTGTATGTAATGTAAAAAATGAGACAGATCTGTACCCCGAGGAGAACCAGTGTGAACATTGCATATTTTTATTTCTTACACTTATTTTGTTTACTGCACATTTGAGACTTTGACCTACAAAATCTCTTTCTTAACTGTTTTGTTTCCTGAAGAGAGTGATGCTGCAAATAGATTGGGCATGGGATCACAGTCATAAAAGAATGCTGCGGGGCCATGCATCAGACCACAAACTGTCTGAACAAGCGCAGCTTACAGGCTGATATTTGTAGAGGCAGAATGCATAATTACTTCAAGTGGCTCATATGAGCTTCATGGGCTACGCCCCATTTTAAGATAAAAAAGAATGCTGTCACTTAAAACCACTGCCTTGCTCATGTCACATGTACTTAATTACAGTGCCTACTTCATGATCAAAGGAAAATGATTACTGTTGTGTATTCCACAAGTCATATGCTGGGTTTGTAATTGTTCTGCGATAGGATTAATTGTGCATCTGACATGATAAAGTTTTCCTTTGAGAGGCTATGTTAATCAAATCAATTGCATGTGTGCTGTCTGAAGACTATTTTGTAAATAGTCAGAATATACACATTCATATTTGGATGAATACATCACTTGTTTGAAACCAAACTTGATGAAGGAGCCTTTTACAAAAGAAAATAAGCTTTCTACAGCATCTTAGCATAGTTATAGCTTTGGGATGAGTGTTTATTTGCTGAGTGTACTTACCGGTTGCCCTTGGTACCAATCCGGGTTGAACTTTTCTTCCCCCTTAAGGGTGAAGGAAGCATTGCGTCTGACATCATACATCTTGTTGTCCACAATGCCATGGGATTCTGGATAAAGGCCCTACAGAGCATAAAAAATACAACACATCTCATTCAAACCCGATCATTAACGAGTACTTTAAAACATTCACACTCACCATTAGAGTATGCTACACTAGTGACTTGACACTAGTGTGTTGGTCTAGGGTGAGTCAGCTGAAAAATTTGGACAAGAAATCTGGGGCCAGGTCAGCAATATTACTATAATATTACATTACACAAGAGCATTGAATTTCTTGCTCAGTAATGAAGCATTTGCGATCTTTCCTGAACTGTTGTAGCATATCATTTCTCTAATCACAAACAAAACTAAAACAATCTGCTTAGGATATGCATAATAACTCACAGGAGACTTCACAGCAGACCATTTGTATATAAGTGTTGTTTAAAAACACACAAAAAAAGATGCTAAGTGCCTGATTTTAATGACACAAATGCAAGTCTCTTGAAGGTCAAGGGCAATGTTTGAAGGTCAAGAGGCCAGAGCAATTGTGGTATTATGACATCATAAAACATTTTGTGCAGAGGGCAGTCAAGTGGCTAGTGGGATGGAGAGCTGTGGTCAATGAGCTGTAGGGATGAGAAAGGAGTGACGGCATACTAGCCAATCAGGACATTCCATCATTCCGTTAGTCATGAGGTCATTCATGCTACTGCTCCCTGGATGTTCACATCAGCTTTTTTGACCAGCATCCATCACCCTCCCTCAGTCAGATGGGAGGAAAATTTGACAGTCATTGCTGTTAGCAGTTTTCCAGCTGCCCTGACATCAAATTATCAAACACAACTGTGCCAGATACATTTGCCGACTGTGTAATGTATTTTATGGCATTAAAATCTAGCCCTTAAAATTTTACAGTCGAATGTAATTCATTCACAAATTAATTTTTTGTCCAATTTACACACAGGCCACACTGGGTCAGGTGCCTGAAAACCACACGTTGGGCTCTTGTGGTCTCATGCCTTCTGTTGTCAGGATTGAGCCAAATATTGGGCCAATCATAACTCACCGTCACAATGGTGTAGTGGTTAGGGAAGGTCTTTGTAGGATAGGCAGGACGCATGTAAGGAGTAGAGGTTCCACAATTTTCTTAAAAAATAAAAAACAAAAGTTTATTAGTGAAGCACCTTGTGTTGAAAAACATACTGTGAACCAGGAAGAAGTCAGATACCCTTATGTCAATAACTTATATAAAGTAAATGCTTGATCCAAGAAAGATTCACACAGTGCATGTATAAATACGGTGTGATATGCTGGTGCATATCATGCCTTTAATTTGGTTATTTCGGCAGTCAGATCTGCAGAGGGTAACTTACTTAATTTACTGATTACTGGGAGCAAGTTGCCATGAGCCTTTAAGTACCCGGCTCGGAAACCATCCATTGATACCAAGATGACAGGGGGTTTGGAGAAACTGTAAAATAGATTGCGAAAAGTGAATATATGAAAGACAGGTACACTGAAATTCACCCAGCAATCAGGCACTGCGCATTCTGAAAGGTGAACTGAAATTCACCCAGCGATCAGGTACTGTGTATTCTGAAAGGTGAACTGAAATTCACCCAGCAATCAGGTACTGTGTATTCTGAAAGGTGAACTGAATTTCACTCAGGAATCAGGTATGGTGCATTCTGAAAGGTAAACTGAATTTCACTCAGAAATCGGGTATGGTGCATCCTGAAAGGGGAACTGAAATGGATCCCTCAATCAGGTACAATGCATTCTGAAAGGTAGAATGAGGACTTGAGCTAAAGTCTTGGAAACTCTGAGAAACGCATCGTGGGAAATGAGCACATGAGATGAAAAATGTGTACGCTGAAATACCTCTGGCAGTCATGTGCCTTTAGAAGGACAGAGCTTGGCAGTTACAGCGGGTGGGCAGCTTCACAGGACTGAACGTGTGTGGAATAAAGCAGGTCTTTCACTCAGAGGCATCACTAGTGTGTAGTGTAGTGTACAGGCCCAGACAGAGAGGCAGAGACAGACTCTGCCCTCACAGACAGAACACATCAGGACAGGAAGAGGTCTGTGGCTGGTGAGCAATATCAACAGCTAATGCTGGTACTCCCGTTTCCAAGGAGACTAAATAAAAACCCCAGGATTACGGTCTGTTTCCCCTTTTACCATCTCAACCCCTACACTGGTAACAAGAAAGACATGTCGTCTAACCCCCCCCCCCAGCGCCACCCCCGCCACCCCTGAATAATTCTGAATAATTTTAGGATAAAGGAAATGTGCAGGTGTGTGAATTATGCATAACACACACTCACACACACACTCACACACACTCAAACACACACATACACTAACACACACACACACACTCACACACAAACACACACTTAGTGCCCTGTTTCTACACTTTAACCAATGGTACAGTGTAGCATATTTTTACTGAGGCAAACATGTTCAAACTGAAGTTGAAAACATCCATTAAATAACGTGATACATGTAAAAACAGCTGAAACCCCCCCGGGGAGAAGCCAACATGGCAGACCTGTAATCCAGGGCCTCCTGTCCTCCACATACACCACAGACTGTTTGTGAAGACTACTCACCCTCTAATGAGTCTGGGGTTACACCCACTGTCTGTCTCTCTCATATGCACACACATGCAAATAATAAACTATTTCCTGTGAGCTATTTTCACATTTATTCATTTTGATTACTTTCATTAAGTACAAAACACTTAGTCTTTACAACTAAATTCCTATGAAGTCAGCATGTTTACACAAATGCAAAATTCCAAGACTGAAATAACCATCTATAGACATGCGGGTCTCTTTGACATGGACCCAACTGGACCACAACTAGACTGTGACCTCTTAACTGGACGGTGTAGCCCCTTAGCAGAAAAATGCATACCCTGTGATAATACTGGTCAATGGTACTTTTTACACAGGCACCATATATAGGTAAAAAAAGAGAAAAATGAAAAGCATATACAATGCAAAGTGTAAACAATATAAACAGACATGGCTACCATTTTGATGTTTTGAAGCGACATAGTTATCTTTAATTAACATTATAATATCTGCTCACTAAGTTGCCTCACCTGTGTTGCCATTTGCTTGCAGAAATCAGGACTGCAATGCTTCTTAGTGTGTATAACAGAGGCCCAGAAAATAGGCCTGAACCACAATCAGAAAAAAGCGCATATGGTTTGATTAATACTGAATCGCTGCATTGCTTACCCCTGCCCTCTGCAATCTGCACCAGGATTTTGGCATTGTCAGTACACAACAACTGCTCTGGCTGCACTTCTTTTGACACGTACTTGACCTCTGTGCACTTAGACATTTGTGTTTGTGCCTATAAAAATCAGGCCCTTACATACAGAGAACCTGTGGTAGGATCCTTTGCACGACAGCAAGACAGCGTCAATGTCCTATTCTGTCATTTCAAATCAGATTTAAAATGGGCTAAAAAGAATACATGAGCTTTGGGGTGGTCAAGGTTGGTAGTAAAGTGTATATGAATGGTACACCACCACAATGTCACATCTGCAAGCTACAGTTAGAGGGATAAAACAGAGCATTATTACCCAGCTGGACACTGTGAAGTCTCCATGTCTTCGCATTGGTCCTCCACCCAGACGCCATATTCTAAGTAATTATAAAGGAGTATTATTAACAACCTTCTCAATAGTGATAGGAGAATGAGGCTTCATGAACCCCATTATGGGTGGGGCTCCAGAACAGCATCATGTGGTGCCAGTCACTGACTCACACGAACCAATGGAAAGACACTGATCTCCATAGGGTGAATCAGTGCACATGCAAACGGCAGCTCTACCCCTTCTGGAGTTCATGAAGCCGCTATCTCTAATAATTAATCATTAAGCCACAATTATGATAAGCGGTTGCACTCTTCCTTGGTGACTTACAAAGGCATTAAAAAGTACAACAAATAATATGAAACAAAATCTAGTATGAAATACTGCTTTTAAATAGTTTAAAAGAGTACATTATTACACTTATTGACATGGAATCACACTGAATGGAAGCAATTTCTAACATCTTTCTATAAAGAGCTGAGTTGGGGGAGGTAGTAGTATGGAAAAAAAATCATAGGTATGTGGTATGAAAAAAACATGGGTAATTAGAGGCAACATTAATGACAGAATTACTGTCAACGAAGCAGGAACAGTATAAAAATGCATACAAGTCAGCTGCAGAGGGCAGAGCAGCCTATTAACTTTGTCAGGAGACAGTGCTGTTCTTTTCCTCAATGCAACATTGTCTGAACTGAGGAAAGCCTTTCACAGGAAGCACTGGCTGTTGGTGTTGCCTGTTACATTCCTTTGAGCTTAGCTAAACGCTCATGTGCACCAGCACGCTTTGACCACCACTTCAAAGGTTGTTCTGTCATGCTTCTGCTGGGCTCTGAAGTCAGTTGGAAATTGAACAAAGAGGTGTCCTCACTAGCACTGAAATCAGATGTAATATGATGCAGATTTCACGGGTGGTCACATTCGCGCTGAAGTTAAAAGGGATCGAAAGGGTTGTGCAACAGGCTCTGCAATCACTTCTGACATCACTGCCTTAACCGACCCACACACCTTGCCCCTTTCAGATTTTAGGAAGCACTTCAGGTCATTGAACTTTAGGTCAAGTGCAATGTTTAGCTGTCCTCGCTTTCCTTCAGCGTTAGGTTTAAGCTCTTGGTGAATGTCAGCACAAATTGCTCAACATATTGTGTCATCGGCAACTGAAATAAAGTGAAATAAATGGCACAATGCAGGCAGAACAGTAGACTAAGGCACATGACACAGACAACATATAGAGTAATAAATTCTATTTGGTATACGAGTAAAAAGACACCCATTTTCTGTCATAAATCACATGTGGCTTGTCTGTATGTTCTTTTTCCTGCTCGTAGATCAGCATAATAACAGGGCAAAGATTTTTGGCTTTTCAGCTTTTACTTGTCTGTCTGAGTTGCTTTAGCTAGGAATGTAAGTAAATAGTATTCTACCTACAGGATTCTAGTGGTGCCACGAGCTGTTGAAATGTGCCCAATCCACTGATGGTTAGCACGGTCGGATTATGATTTTGTGTTAATGTGGCACTGATAGCAGTGTGGTGTTTCGGCAGACTATGAAACTATTTCTAATGCAGAGTTTGTCCTTGTGGAAACATCTTGTACTAGACGTTCTTGCTTTTGCCCTGTTGTGGTTTTTTTTTTTTTCCAGTTGTGTGCTGGTTGGTTGACTGTGTTTGAAATGCCCAACATTTTTCTGCGTTGGTCATTTTACATTCATTTATCTAGTACCGCTGATCATTGCGAGCTGCGGGCAAGTCACTGCAGGTGCAGGTGCACTGCCTGTTCCGACTGCTGTAACTTTGCTGTGTATCCCATGATACTTTGGGACATCTGAGTAACCTTTAGCGTAATTTGTAGCAAAGTGTCCCTATACAGCATGCACCAGGGTTAAAGCAAATTATTACAATATCAATGTTGCATCCACCTAAGGCGCAGCAACTCCAAGGCAGCTATTGTTGCTCACTAATGTCCAGTGATCTGCAGTCAAAACAATGCAGTTGCTTTTTTCAGTTGCATTTTCAGTCTTCTCAGTTTTGCCAGAGATCATGATGCAGTTGTGAGATATGACCGGCAGGATTATTTTATTTGAAAAATATCTCTCACAGTGAAAGTTAACTGTTGCGCTACACAGCATTTATGAATTTGCTCTGTAAAATTGCACTTTTGTGTTTTATGACCGGTACTGCTGATATGCCTGTCTGTCAGTAAAAGCAAGCTCAGCATGTATGTGGTACTGGGAACCTGATGTACTGAAATTCTTACTAACAGTAGTTTCAAGTAAGTTTATTAAAAGACCCATAGTCCTGCTCTAGGATTCATTCAGATCAGTGAATCACTCCACTCCTTCCCCAATGCATGAAGCATGTGCACATTACAGAACCCTGCCTGGAGACCAACCCTGCGGCCTAACAGTGACAAATTTGGTTCATTAATCACACCAGCACCAGTTTCTCTGCCACACCCAGCCACTCCACAAGCTCTAAGATCCTTTCTCTGCTCTGCAGTGGCCAGCTGTGAGAACAGGTGTATATTTTTCCAATCCCCTGACCAGTCCACCACATGTCACTGTGACTTGACCTGTCTGAAGGAGGGCCGGGGGGGGGGGGTGGGGGTGGGTTTGGCAGTTGGCTTGACCTTTCAGGACGCGTGCACAGCGCAGAGGAAGTGACAGACAGGTCACATGCTCCTCTGGAATCACAACAGGTTTATTCTTGGCGAAGGGAGAAGCATTACAGTGTCACTACAGCAACTTGTGTGAGTCAGTTTCATGCATCTGCCGTTGTGTGCAAACCTCCAAAGCAATCTTTTGGATTTCAAAATCACTGTTAATTACACTATGGTTTGTCCTTGAAGCTTTGGTGATCCATTTTAGACACTAAACCTTTTGTCCACTTTAAGGGACAATTTAAAGGAAGAGGACTTGTTTTTTGTTTATTTCAGGGAACTCAAATTTAAGGATAAAAAACATTGTTTTCCTCATCTAGGCCTATGTCACCATAAGAGACTAAACAGTTCTCAGCAACATAAAAAGCTCAAACTATTCCTGTCTGCACCTATTAAAATGTGACAAATGTGGTAACACTATTTTAGGGAACAGATCTGAGATGGAAAACAAAACACTGGTAAGAAAAACAAAGGAAAAAAAAAACTGAAGGGAGAGTTTGACTCAAAGCTAAGCTCTGCCCTGTGTGGGTGAGTGTTGGCTTTACTGAGTCCAACAGGGAAAAAGTCCCTTTTCCATCCTGGACATTAAAGTGGTGAAAACACCAGGGCGTATTATGGAATGGGATTTTTTTTTTCCTGATGGGTTTGTCTACCCAGACATGGCAGCCAGATGCTCGTCTATCTCTCTGGCACAAATATTTTTGTCAGAAACGCTCAGGCAGGCCTCCCCCAGAAAATCTTGATTTTCACTGCCTGGCTGTGACCCAAACCGCTAACCACAACCATCTGGGGAAGAAAAGAGAGCATCCTTTACGGAACGGTTTGTAAAAAGTGTTTTCTATCCACACAAGTGAAGATGCACTGTCTGAAAACCTGTTGTCTGACGAGTTCCTTTCCGCGGGCTGGCACACCTTTTTGAGCTTGGGGTTGTTACATTTTTTTCTTCTGCTCTGTGGGTACTTCCTAAGAAAACTGCTACTCATTAACAGTGTCTGGCTTTGTAACTGCCTGGAAACTGTGGTGATGACTGTTGTTCGCAAGTAGGATTGCTCTTCCCAGAAGGGGCTGCCAAACACCAGCTATGTAGGAGTGAAGGCATTGGCATACAAAGGCTGTGCCCCAGTGGGGCATTGCCATTGTGTACTTGAACATGGTGCTGAATTTCAGTAAACATCCAGATGTTGAAATTTCATCAACTGTATGTCATTCTGTATAAGGGTGTCAGGCAGGCATCACATTACATTACTGTCATTTAGCAGACGCTCTTATCCAGAGCGACTTACACAGGCTATAATTTTACATATTATCTACTTATACAGCTGGACATTTACTGAGACAATTCTGTTGAGTACCTTGCCCAAGGGTACAACGGCAGCGCCCTGGCAGGGATTCAAACCAGCAGCCCTTTGGTTACGAGCCCTGCACCTTACCACTATGCTACACTGTGTTTTTTTTTACTAGAAATATTCAGGCAAAGACTTGCTCTTTCCCATGGCAAGGAACTATGACTGTGTACTGGAATTAATTCTCTCACGCAGCATGTTCTGTGCTTGGCAGGAATACAATGACTCGTGGATCCAGACGATTTCCCAGCAATGATTTCCATGATTTCCCCATTACATCCCAGTGACACACATGATGCAGACAAGGGCTGCATTTGCTCTGTCCTGAACATCCAATAGCACTGCTTAGACTGGAGTATTTTCTCTACGACCTCTTGCACAGCAGATTTTTTTATGTTAATTTCATTTTGTCATTGTGTTTGAGTATGTCCCATAAACTATGGACAACACCTTGGCTATAATGTAAGTAAACTATGTGTTTAACTAAACCAGTTACAAGGGTAATTTTTATAAAGTTTAGGGCCTTTTAGACTTTAGCTATGTTTAGACTTTATGCCGTGTCCTTGTGACATATATTCTTCTAATAAGGCTGTCATTTTGTTGGTAGCCTTGTCAGGAAAAAAGAGAATAAATACAGAATGATCAGAATACATCATTTTTTTGGGTTGTTAGCCTTTGTCTCTGTGTTTCCTGGTTGGTTATTTCTCATTTCACTTTCTCTGTGGATACGTATCCATTAAAAGTCTTAGAATGCCACTCGAGTAGAAAAAAAAAACCTGTCAGGCTCAATAGAAGTAGGTATAGCAGTCTGCATGTAATTCTGAGAGAGTCAATAGGCTCAATTTTGCTTGCTGAGACAAGCTGGAGTAGTTACCGTCATAGAAATGTTCAAAGTAACGTCAATCTGAGAGACTGGTAAGAAGTGAGTGTTAACAGGTCCTTCAATGAGTCTGTCTTCATGCTTCCAGCTTATCTTTGGACTAGGACCTAATCGTGCTGTGGTGAAGACAGAGGTCATTGCTCCTGTTCACATTACAGTATAAAAACAGTGCTGCTCCAACAGCAAAAAGGTATGCTGACGCAGAACTAACAGTCATTAACAGTTACTAAAAAAGACTGCCAGGAGCATTTCCATCGTCATTGTACTTTGTTAAGCCCCAGTACCACATTAGTTCATATAATGCTTTTACTTGCAATCATGGGATGAACAGTAGCCCTTCTAAAACTTATTCATTCATTTTGTCAAAAACACAATTTCATGGAGCAAGTGTGGACTCTGAAATTCAGCTGCTGCAAAGCAGACAGCTGCAGATTGCAAGAAACCAAACACTGTGAATGAGCCCTAAGACATCTTTTTCAACTGGCATAATCATGTCAGCGATACACTTAACCTTCCAGAGGCGCACTGAATCATGAATGCCTAATACGCTACAAAAACAGAAAGACTATAAAAATAAAAGGGGGGATTACTGGACAGGGGATCACTGGACATCAATGAGTGATCATAGCAGGCCGAGGGTCACTCATGTAATTTAACCATAGTGGGGAATACAAAACAAGGTTACAACAGTTGGCACAGACGGTGCACGCAATACATCAGCAGGGACCAGAATCATGTCATTTTAACACCTGCTGTGACCTGCCCACAGACTGCAAAAATCAGCTTTAGCCACAGTAAAGTGAAAGATATGACAAAACACCAGTAACGCAGAAAAGATGTAGGGCACGTAAAAACATAGACCAAAAAACAGCGCAAAATGAAAAAAAAGATGTTACATGCAGCGACCCTCTTCATTACAAATGTTTTCGCAACCAACGAGAAACCACACTGCCATCAGTGCCACATTAACTCCTTAATAAAGAACACAGCACAAGAAACTGTGTACTCTGATAGAAATCCGATGCAGTCTCAATTTCCTGTATTCAAAAATGCATTTATTCATCTATATGGTACATTGCAGATAGGCCTAAATCACTGAGCTCCTGGGCAGGGATCATTCATGTGTCTTGCTCTGTAGTTCTGCTAACATTGGACCATTTATGACATATTATGTCAGTGGTGGGTGACAACTCAGCATATATTACAAGGTTCAAAATGACACCCGCTGCTGACCTAACGAAACAAGGTTCAAGATGAAATTCACTGCTGACTCAACTAAAACCCGCTAAGGTGAAAATAATGCATGGCTAAAATTTGCTACAGCACTTGACTCAAGGTTCAAGGACCTGATGTGCCTTCTAAAAAAGCCGAAAGGGGTGAAGTGTGGGAGGAGGCCAATAAGATAATGTCAGAAGTAACTGTGGAGACTGTTACACAAACAAACCAACTTTAGCCTCCAAAGAGGAAGATGGATCTAATCCTTATGACATCTGGTTGTGGTGACGGTGATGACCTCTCTCTGGTCAGCTCTGTTTTGGATGCCAGGACAATCACAGCAGAATGACCCTGGAAGTGGTGGTCAAAGCATGCTGGTGCACATTACAATTTAGCTCAGTTAGAATGAAATTACTTGGCAACACTGGCAACCACAGGATCTTGCACAAGGCTCTTCTCCTTATGGGCAATGCTGTATTGAAGAAAGACTGTTCTGTCTCAGCGACCAACTCAATAGCAAGAAAGAACATTGAGCAGAGAGTTTTTTGAGTATTTTTAAGAGTAAAGCCAAACCTTCAGTTTAAACAAATTAAACAACAAACACGAGTGATGATTAAGGGAGGAATACTTCCTCATGAAAAAAGCAGCAAATCTTTATAATTTATGCATGTTTCAATTTAACAAGTGAAGTGTTTTAATCCAGCATAGACAGTACACTGTAGAACAAATGCATTCACAGCTGCCGTAAAAGTGGAACACAGATTTCTTCAAAAAATGAATGCTTGTCTTACTGTACCTTCCTCACTGGAGCGCTGTTTCAAAGCAAAGACAACTGCCAGCACTACTATCAACAAACACAGCAGTAACACCTGTGGAGAAAAAAAGAAAAGCAGAGCATAGGTCATGCACATGGGCCGCTCACAAACATAAGGCCTGGGCAGTCTCCTTGACCTACAGCTGTTCCTAAAGTGTGATTGCTCCCAAGGGTTGGCTTGCGCGCCCCAACAGAATGAGGAAAAATAAAGGACACCAATCCCCATATGGACCATGGACAACGGGGGAAGGGAGTCTTGACTGACTACTGACAGAACTCTGAGGAGCATAAAGGCATTGATTAAGGGAGGCTTAGGCCCCCAGCCTGTAAAAATGCACACTTGTTTTAAAAAATGTGTTTGCTTATACTGTAGGTGAATTTCTGAGCTCTGTTTATTAAAGTCAGAACTGGCTATTCATTGTTAGACTGTCCTATTGTTTTCATTTTTGTGCATCATCAGCCTCTGGGTTTTAGAGGTAGGAGTGGCAAGACAATAAATTCTAGACCAAAGTGAGTGTGCCTTTTTTACTGGTTAGCCAATAGCTAGCTAGGGAGAATCCGGCTTATCTTTCAGTAGTTGTGCAACTATATTTTATGTATGAGATTTTTAACTTCAAATGCTCTGTAAATAATCCTAAATTACTGCTTCTGTTAAGCAAGTTCTGTCAACATACAATTATAGGTATTCCATAAACAGTGCTCACATTTTTTTGTTATTATTGGAAGATGTGGTAATGTTCCAATAAAAGGCTCTGCTTCAAGGAGGGGAGCTGCTTGTTACTGCAGATAATGTCCTTTATTCCTCAATATGCAAAAACTGACCTCTAACAGGCACGCTGAACTGTTGCATTTTTAACCCCATTTCCACTGTTTTCCAGGAGTCTCCTGACCTCCTTTTCCCAAGGTCAAGGAATAATTTTGCATTTTTTTTCTCTAATTGGCCCTGGTTATTATTTCCTGTAGTAAATGTACTATGATATTCATCACTTTGAGAATATTACCAAGGTGCTGTAACAAATGTGTGATCACAAGTAAAATTTCATTGACTGATTTAACTTCATAACTTCTCTATATTAGTATCAAGGCCCAGATGCAATCTAACCACAGTGTGCTTGCTTGTGAACTTCAAGTAACATACTGAAGCCTGTCTAATTCTGTTCTTACACATTTTTGTGTATTTTAGCCACTGTTGAGTGATTATCCAAAAAAAGTGGATTGGCTGCCTCATGCTTTAACCTGTTCCAGAAAGTTAATGACCATTCAGTTCATTGTGGTTAGTTAGAATGTAACATGCTCGCCAAATGAAATTCTGAATGTTTTGCTGCTTTTCCAAGTGTTTAAATGAAGTTGGAGATTTACTCTCTTTTCATGCTCCTGCTAATTAAAAGCCTCCAAACAGCTGGCCACTGTGTTTTTTTTCTTTCTGTAGCCCAGAGGGCACACTGCAGGATCTTTGGATTTGTGATTAGAGGGCGGTTCAAAGATGAAGATTAGCAAACCTCATCTGGGACTATGGAAAGCCATGTCAATGCTTAATCTCTGTAGTGCTATCATTTAATCATTTACACTTCAGAAATCTGGGAGACAGCATTCAGTCTAACCAGTAGGGCTTAGTTACTAACTTTCCATACAGAATTATTGAAGGAACGTGTTTAATTTAAACAACTTTTTTTTTTTTACCCATATATACATCAGTACAAGAGCAATGGTCAGGGAAAGGAACTAAATATACCATCAGCTAGAATAAAAAGGAACAACGTCCCTACATTCATTGCAAATACTTATGGACAAAGTGCCACAGTGATGAGAATGAGATTGTGAGGGCAAGTCACGACATTATGTTCTGACATTTTAATTTAAACATAATCCTACATTTTTAAAGTCAGGAAAACATTGTAAATAGGTCAAACTAAGATGTACCATAATCCTTCGGGCTCTGCTCAGCCCAGCTGTAGCCTACATCCTAAATTAAAAAAACATTCCTTCTCATCCATTTGTGAGCCCTGGTCCCAGGTTGTGTTTTTTGAGGGGCTGGCTGCAATCCCAAGAGCGCCTGCTCTACTTCACAGTGTCTGTATGAAAAGTAAACAGGCTGTCTCACGGAAATCTACTGGTCAGGAAGAAGCACCTAGGGTGGTTTCTAGGAGAAAAAAGCACCCAAGGAAAGTGTCTGTCTGAGTGTAGCAATCTGTGCCATTGTTCAAACTATGTCAAACTCCAAAAAGACACACAGGTCCAATATTAATTCTGAAGAATTAAGAGTTCTTATAGAGTTCTTCCGTGAACATTAAGGAGAAAAGACTGTTAACAGTATCAGTTTAGGCAAAGCTGAAACAGAAGGGTTCAGCCCTAAATGGTAGACTTTGGATGTAGGGACTTCAGTCCATGGTTTCTGTTCATGGTCTTCTTCAACAATAAAACTTGCACTTGCATACACAATGACAGCACTCAACCTCAAGCGTAAACATGCTTTCCCTTGAGCCAATGTTATGAATAAACGACACCCCCAAAAATGTCTATGTAACATTAAGTGTATTATACATATTTATAATAAAACATAATAGGGAGTAACTGACACAGCGCAATACCACAGCCCAGAAAAAACACTACCCTGTCAAGGCACATCTTATCAGAATCCACAGGCAGATCCTTTCCTGTTTCCTGCCTTAAATCAGTCCAGAAATATTCAGATGAACTGATATCTCACTGGTTCGGTTAAAGGCAAAACCCTCCGATCGAATATTGTGGCCATATCCATGCTGGCTGCAACTGGAATTGGTATTACCACAATACGTTACAACAGGTCGCAGTGATAGATGTCACTGTCGGCTGACTAGAACAGAACAGGCAATCCAGACAGCAAAGCACAAGGCTGAGAAGCAGTAATCGGAGCACTGCAAGATTTGTGATGATGTAACGTGGCAGGAAAAGATGGCCCAAGTTTGGTCACTTATTGCGTGGCCATATGAAATTGCACCTGAATCATACGTTTTCAAACGAAGTTAGACGGTACAGGAGTAAATGTGTGTATGGAGCCAGCCTTAAGGGTCACTGTGTGTATTTCTATGTGTCATCCTATAAAGGGCCTAACTCTCAGTGTTTTATTGGAGTGGGGTATTTGCATGTCCACACTGACAGTGCCCTGTGCTCTTGCCCAAGTGCAGAGGTTGCCATGGGCAGACATGCCAGACATGCAAGGTCAGTTACAAAAGCTGAATGAAAATGGAGAAAAAAAACAGAAAAAAACAAAACAAACAAACAAAAAAAAAACACTGCAGCCCAATAACATTGCAGCACAACCACTGCTCCCTTTGAAACGTTGCCTAACGAATAAGAATCAGAGTAAGCTCAGTGTGGTATATACATATGTGTGGGTGCTTAGGTCCCATTCAAAAATAGAACATATTAATACTGGTTCACAGACCACAGCATTCTTTGGGCGTAAAATAATCCCAGCTCATATTGGGGCCAGATGCATGGTAGTGGTGGAACCAGGTGAACTCATGGAGTAGAAACTAGCCAATAGAATCACAGAAAGCTTTCTGGCTCTGTTTTCTGTGGTTAAGGCTCTAGTCGGGTAACCGAGGAGCATGAGATTCAACCCATGGGTGGGAGAGGGAGCCCTCTGCGGAACAAATAGGTCTCTGGTCTCAAAAGACCTTGGATTAGTTCATCACCATGGTGAATCTTTCAAAACACAGTTATGGCTTCAGTTCACTCCGCCAAACACTTTCGAATCTTGTAATCTTCTTCCATAAAATATTCCCCGGGGGGTCCAGATGTAGCACAAACTTCAGAGGAAAAAAGAGGAATTTCCACGATACAAGGTACTTCAATGATATAAGCAAACAAATGCAACCTGACATAAAACCTACAACTCTCTAACACACACAAGCACATGTGTGCACGCACACATGCAATGTGTGGCTGTCTCCATTACAGTTCAAATAAGGCAAGTCGTTATATTTTCCCATGAGGTGCCAACTAACAGGCTGGTGCTTTGAGACTGAGGTGAACTACACTGAAAACATTTAGTGCACAATAATGAGGTGGTACTCTTTTCCCCATGACAGTTTTTATTTTTATTTTATTTGTTTATTTTTGCAAAACTATGTATTAATTTAATTTTCTGACAATTTGTTGACTCTTGTTTGATACCTGAGCATGGAACTCTTAACATTAAAACTTGATCTCTGTGCCCATGCCTGCTTTTCACCATTCAGTTGACTGCTAAATATATATCACAGTAGTCACTGCAAACGCATTTTAATCATTTAGAACAACCGCACCAGTTTTCACCAAAAAGTGTAAGTAGTCTTCTTGCCCACAGGTGATAGAATGAATTAAAACTATCAGTATTCGTGGAAAGTGGAAACATTTTGTGAATTGCCTGAATGAGGCTTCTGCCATAGGGCGCGCATTAGACTACAGTACTCACCCCAACGAGAATTCGGCGTTTGTTCGACTTTCTCCTGTGCACACTATCTGCACGTTTGCTTTGCTTATCAGCTCCTGAAGACCCGAGTAATGTTGCGGCTTGCTCCGTTGAATGCTCGTCGCCTTTGGCGACTTCCTTGCCCTTGCCCTCCATATCACTGCACTTGTATTTACTACACTCTTTTTTTGAGGTCCTTACTTTTCAGAAAAAGTTTGAAGTTCTTTTTTCCCTTCAGACTTTGTAGGGCTCAAATGAGAACCGCCTTCTTTTTCTACTTGGCGAATCGGGGGTGCGCTTCATAAATGGTCGCCGCATATGAGGAAATATGAACACTTTCACAGTACAAAGGGTATGTAATGAACGTTGCATTTACCGCTACATTTGTACAGTGTAACGTGGTTAAAGGAGGGACCAACATCCTGTCATAACATGCAATTACTCACGATTACGAGGAACACAGTGGACATGTCTATGGTTGTTTGTTTTTGCACCGTCCACGCCATGTACAGGAGACCCGGGATGTTCACAGCCTGTCGGTCATTTCACCTGACTGTCAGGTCAGAATCTCCCTGGTGCAGTGTTATTGCGGTGAACGTTGGACGTTCGTTTTTCCCAACTGTGCTGCTTTAGTTTTGTGTCCATTTCTGTTGTGGCCAAAGACACGTTTTAGTTTCATATGAAACTGCATAAAACCCACGTGAAGTCGGCAAAGCAACCGTGTAGGAAAAGTGTTCACTGTCGCCCCCTATTGGACCCTGAGACTCGTGCAACGTCATAGAGGTCGGCTGGAGTCCAGCGCTGTGCGCAGAAGCAGTAATTTTGCAAATGGAACAGAATTAGTTTGGCTGTTGATTACTTGACATTTCAGTGAAACTACACAGATAAAAATATGTCTCTTCATAGTAATTTTCTGAAATATCTCCACTGTAAATGGATTAGGAAATGAATGTGACCTGACTTTGAACCTAACCCTTGCTCGTAAAATATTAACCCGTGAAGTGTCCCATATACACAGTTTTCTTTGGCCGAAGTATTAGTTATTCAGTGATTTATTTTGCATGGTCAGTAAGTTATGAGCAAAAGCCCACTTATTGTATGACATATAAATCATGAGAATTGTGTCAAGATGGGACAAGTTACACAGAATAAAACTGATCTGTATGAAAAAGCCATACTATTATTTACTAATTCTCATCCATTTATGACAACACTCTTATTTCCAGTTTCATTACTGTCTACTGGTTGAATTTCAAGATTGCTTTGTCTTACTGCATATTGAAAAATACAGGACTCTGCAATAAACAAATGAGATCTGTTTTGTCTTTCACCCTGACCCCTGCTTGTGTAGTGATGCTACCAAAAACTCTAAAATGAAATAAGTAATATTACTTCATTTCTTTTTGGTATTTGGGAGTACACAGTCATTGGGATAAGCCAAGCAAACACACATGAGAACAGTCCAAAAATGTGATGTGGAGACAAAATTCACAATAATAATTTACAACATGTTTTTACATTTGTCAAGCAAGGGAACAAACCACTGAAAATTTTCATGGAAAACAGAAAAGCCATGCGGCTCTGCATCTGGCAACAGGAACAGAAGGAGGATGAATTAGCAGGATGAGAAAACTGTTAAAACCAAAAGCTCTCTTCTTTCAGCATAGGTGAGTAACAGGTAGTGATAATATGCAATATACTTACTTGTGCGTTTAAATTTTATGGACATGCATTTTTGCATATTTTGAATGAAAATGATCTTTTCTGAAATAAAAAAAAAAAAAATTGAAAACCACTTTTTTGCCATATAGATAAGGGTTGGAATGCAAGAGGAATATGAAGAACCAAACAACTTAATAACTGAGCTATTTCACTAGAAATGATTTCAGTTAACTATAAATATAGAGCAATATCTTTGGATACAGATGATTGCACATTGCGTGTTGAGTAAGGCACCTGAGTGCATGTGCAAAGCCATTTTGCGTTGCTTGGTCTCTTGAGTGGTTGACACTGCATGAGTTCACCAGAGCTCAGCACTATTTAATGTCCATTAAATGTTCACTGTTGCAAAATAATTGTTGCTCCCTCCTTTAGTTAGTCATTATTCTAGCTATTTTTAAGTACCCTGCATTTTTTTTCCACCAACTGCTTTTAGAGACCATTTATTTACATTATAGACTCAAAGTCCAGCGTGTGCCATTTCATTAACAATCTGCAGATGGTGCACCATTAGTCAGCCTGGTGAGGCTGGGTTCTTTTCCCAGAAAAATGACACCAGTGTCATGCAATACATGGTAGTCAAAGGGATACCCACTGTACTGTGAGTTGTGGGGATTTATAAGCAACATCTGACATTCATGGACAGCTGAGAATTCAGAATTAATAGGTATTTATTTGCTTGTAAAGTGGAGCAATTGCATTGTTATATCTTTGATGGCCAACACAGGAGAGCTAAAATGTGCCGGTACATTTATCCATTTGGCACCTTCCCAACAGCATATTCTACAAAAATAAACCAACACAGCAAGGGATCAAAGAATCACTTTTTCAGTCCTTCAAACATGTGTTGTTATTTTAAGCATGAGGAGAGCTTAAATGGTTAATATGAAGAGCAAATCACTCTGTTCTGCTCAAGGCCCCATTTTATTTATGGCTTTTTTGCATTAGAGCTTATGGCCACTTGTCATGATTGCGCTACCACACCCAGTGAACATCTGATCCTCTGCTAATGTTGTTGGGGTTTTTTTGGTTGTATTTCAGTCATGATCAAATGGACAGAACACCACAATGTTTGAATCTAGAGATTGCAGAACCATAATTAAAAAGATGTTGTCTCACTGTCAAACGGAAATGGTCTGGAAAGTACATCAAGACGAGGTTTACCCTGGATGTTGCATATGCATATTTAAAACAATTTGGCTACACCATCTCATATGAGGTATTTTAAGATCATTGTGAAGTAGATACTAAGAGACCACAAGGCAATGTCTACACGAAATGTTGACGTGGTCATAGATGACACGTTACAATTTAGACATTACAGAAAAATCTCTGCCCTTACGAATTCCCAGTGTTTCCTCCCACACATTGCATAGACATACCAAGAAGGAGGTGGTGACACCGTCCTGTACAAGCTATATTAAGATCATGAACAATTCATTTAAATACAGACCTTGATGCAATGCATTTTCCAACCAAGTGGTCCAAATGTCACCCCTGTGTGCTATTTCAAAAAGGACATCCCAGAAACATCAGTTCCCTTAAGAAGGTACAAATTATAATATGATGCAATATTTTCCTCTGTCCTGCATATTCAACAGATATTCCACAGAAGCAAATACACACAAAATTAACACATGTAATTAAATGATCAATACAGAGCAGATACACGCAATCAACTGATCAGTATTTCGTATACAGAGCAGATGCATATACATAAACTAATGAAAACTACAGCAAGCCTTTGCCACTTGAGTCCTGAGTTTTAAACGATAATTACTTTGGGCTGTGTATTACTTATCTTCCTCTGTACACTTATCCTCTTTAAAGTGCCATTTATACTGACAGAATTGACTAAGCAAACAAGGAAATTTTATACTTACAATACATAACCAAAGTAATAGTAGTGGCAGTGTTACAGGCACTTATACTAATACAGTTGTTTAGATATTTTCATTTTGACAAAGCAAACAAGGAAAGGTTATGCTTAAAATATATAACAAAAGTAATATTAGTTACAGCATTAATGCCTGATGTGCACAGTTAATTACTAGCAGTAACACAGGGACAGGCCAGCTGGAGTACACTCAGACCAGACTATATTCAGGAACATTTAACAGTTGGTTGAATGTATTAGAATGGAAACTATGCTGCACTGAAGGCCTCCAGTGTGGCGCCTGATGAGGCAGTTGTCCTTGATGTGTCTAATTACTACCATCCCCTGTGCTGCCACGCTTCCTTTACACCATCTTCACTCATTAAGGAACGGCTGCTTAAAGGTGCTTCACAACATTGTGAAGCTCAGGCATTTCCCACTGAGGAGAAATGTCAAAATCTTTATATGGTTAGATTGGCTGATAACAGGTATTCATGAAATTTACATTATTGGCATTTAGCAGACATTCGTATCCTGAGTGACTGACATAGGTTACAATTTTTTACATGATACCCACATATACAGGTGGATATTTACTGAGGCAATTCTGCGTTAAGTACCTTGCCCAAAGATACAACAGCAGTGCCCCAGCAGGGAATCACACCGACAACCTTTCAGTTATGAGTACTGTACCTTACCACTATGCTACACTGCTGCCCTGTGTCATAGGTTTCAGTATCATACAGGAACTGGAGAAAATAGCAGATTTACAAACCTGCAAAGTCAGAACACTGTTTCCTGTAAACATTGCAAGTCCCGTTTTGCACAAATTGCTGGTGTTGTCTTTGATTTGATTTTTTGTTCAATGAAAAAAAGTGAAATGAAAAAAAAAAACTGACACAAGATCAATGCATTGTAGGGCTGCAGAAAAAAAATCCACCTGTTAGTACCCATCAGTAAATCATCACACAACCATAGTCAATATTAACTCCTTTGATTTTTCAAGTACTATAGATGAATGTGCCTACAACCTAAGATTCTAGATACTTAAAATGAGAAAAACACTTGAAACCTGCAATGGGTGAACTAATCCATTGCTCATTTTACGGTAAATATTCATTTTAATTTCTGATGCTAAGCAATGTTCGGTTCAAAATAAAATACAGTTCAATATCACTTGGCCATGCTCAAGAGGTGGCATGCAGGACATCTTGAGAGCAGCAGTGTTCTATTTTTTGGTCCCCTTTGGCTTTTAATGGATCATTGAAGTCACTGATTTGATGATGAGCCCACTCTTGGTTACCTGGAGTTACCATACTGCTGATTAAAAGGTAATGAAACAAAAATGAGTGATACCATGGCCCTCTGCAGTGCCTCCTACTCTAGAGGTGCGACATATATATGGTTTTCATTTATGACATTGACTAGTACTGACATATATTGGGCGTATGCCATTTCTTATTTTGTCTTGACTGGAGGAATTGGTTTCATCATTTACTATTCACAAAGATTATAAGATATGCATGTACATGTTTGCTTAACACAGCATAGTCAATGGCAACAGTTTTGGTAGTATGGTCAAAGTGGTGAATATTAGAAAGAGGTTCTTGGACTCCAAGTGGACATAAAAGAAGTTCCTATAGATTTGAAGCATCCAAGCCTTTAACCAGACAGATTTCCAACTGATGTTGGCAAGACTTGGTTGGATTTCTCTGCCTTAGAAAGGACTCTTCATTCATCAGAAAAGGCTGGCCAAATGATACCTATTTCATTTTCACTAGTGCATATCTTTTGAATATCTTTTTGAAATTTGATAGCTGAAGGATATCCTTCAAGCTTGAATGAAATGCTCCATGAAGTTTTCTAAACAGGTCTGCCTTGATGAATATTTTTCAGAAATAAGATCTGTTCTGGACTGGAAGCATCTCTTTAAGAGACAATGTCTGAAGACCAGCTGGGAGATAGATTAGGGCAATATGTGGACTGCAGTGCTCTATGATACCGCTATTGTTTGGTTGACTTAACGTTAGTGACAATATACCAAAATATTAAAGTTCAAATTGGCTTTCTGACATGCTCATGTCTCTGTTACAGACTAATGGCATACCACCCTCTTTAATTTATTTAACATCTTACATAGGACCCTGGGAAAGTGGGAGCTGGCCCCTCACATGACAAATAAAATTAATAAAATGTTGAGTGTCACATTTTGAGGTTGAACGCTTGAAGTCTCATTATATGCTACAGGGACATGAGCTGAAATGTTAGTTTTAACAAAGACTCAGTCTGTTTGTCCAGGAACCAAACACCACCAGTTAGAGGAATATGTGGGTGGGGGTTAAGCACGGTGGAAGGCTGTTTACACATCTGCAAATGGATAATACATAGTCTGGCCAGGAACTGTTATTCTGGATACAGTAAAATAACACACACACACACACACACACACACACACACACACACACACACACACACACACACACACACACACACACACTCACAGATGGACACATGTGCATGCACACCCACACACACACACACACATGCACATACACGCACCACACACACACACACAAATAGTAGCTGCTAATAAAGTCATGGGAGGAGGGAGCTTTGCACATGCTGAGCTCATGGGATGGAGAGGATGACCTCATGAACCAGCTTGAACTGGCGGAGAAAGGGCAGTGTGAATGTACCAGGCTCCTGGGGGAAACAGAGCCTGCCAGCATTCTGTAACTAGCATGTATAGAACATTACGGCCTTACAAGTGCACACACAGATACAGACATGCTTGCAAGCACGTGCCTAAACATACATGATGATATTTATATTTCACTGCCTCCGGATCATGTCAAATGAACAGACAAATGCAGTGGTCTAAATTTAAGTGAAAAATAAGTGACTTAAGCTTTCCCGGTGCATCATCCTTTCTCTTCCCTTAAATAATTCCACATCAAACACTGTGATTGGATTTTCATTTTGCAAGTGAGTCACCTTTGAGTTTGATCCCAGCATGTCAAAACTCAAATGAAGATGTTTGTTGAAGATGTTTACGGAGTAAATAGACTTGATTGATAATCTCTGGCTGTCTTTCAACCAAATTATGCTGTTCACAACAGCCCCATGAAACAAGGGTGGCAGTGTAGTGTAGTGGTAGTGAGTGGGGCCCATAACCTAAAGGTTGCCAATTTGATTCCCTGCTGGGGCACTGTCGTTGTACTGTTGGGCAAGGTATTTAACCCAGAACTGCCTTAGTAAAATAGCCAGCTGTATAGATGGATAATATGTAATAGCGCAGCCTATGTAAGTCGCTCTGGATAAGAGCGTCTGCTAAATGACAATAATGTAATGTAATGGGAAAGTTAAACATACATACAAGTACATGCTATTAAGAAATAAGAGATGTAAATAGATTGTTTCCCCACAACCAGAGATCTGCATTTAGAGGGATGAAGGGAGAGATGCGCATCCATCTAATATTTAGAAAATAAGCCCAGCCAGAACAAATGCTGTTCCTTTCTAGGACTGCTTCACAGCTTCTAGGACTGCCAGTCAAAGCTAAAAGAGGAAAGCATATGACAAAGTGCATACATATCTTGAAGCATGCATGAGGTTGTAAAAGCCTCCATAAAGTCAAGAACATACATTTCATTTCAATCTTCCACTTTAATTACATTTCTGGCAGATGGATCCAGGCCTAAAAGCATCAATGAGCTTCTCTCGCCATTGCCTGTGTTAAGTGTCAACCATAATGTTTTAATTTCATCCCTTTAAAAAAAAGTTGGAAAAATCTTGCTGAAACAGCTGAAAATCCTTACATTACACTTAAATAAATCACAAATCAATGCTCAAAGTATGATGATTTTGAGACAAACTTGGTTTCAATCAGAATTCTTACAATCTGCTTAGAGTACAAATAGAGCAGTGGCTTTAAGTCATTGCTTTGTGGTTAGATGTGAAAACAGGATGGGGTGAGTGGTTTCCATCAAAAAGGAAGCTATTTTGCACTTTTAGGTACAGTATACCTTGGCAGTGAATCATGCTTTGAACTGCAGCTGTCTTCAAACGGAGATCAGTTTGAAATTAGCTAGAAATTTTATAATGTGTTCATTAGTTAACTAGCTAGCTATCTTACTAACGCACATTATAGTTAGCAAACTAATTATAAATGTTACCCCTTTAATTTGCATTTCAAGTTTATGTGGTCTTTGGTCATTTTCATTTTCTTTCAAAGAAAGAGAATAATTCTCATTTTATTCAAATGTTGCTTCTCAAATGGTAAAAACAATTTAAAAAAAGGTAAGAGAAAAAAATTCTGAATAGGCTCCATTATTGGAAAAATAATAGGCTCTGTTATTGATTAAAAAAAGCTAACAGCACCTGCATATTCTGGTCCTCATATCCAAACCACATGGCAAGCACTATGAGATGATTAATACATGATATGTCCAGTTTGACATGATGTGGTTTGACATTTCACTTTTCAAAGATGAAATATTCAGTGTGACATTGACATTTTTTTAGTTGAAATATCTATTCTGATATATGCTGTTGTATGTCCAGGTTCACATTAATATATCTATTCTGACATATTGAGTTTTACATTGATGTATTTTTTACATGAAATATCTGCTCTAATACATAATATAGGATATGATGGATTGGATAGTATTTTATTAATCCAAAAAGGAAATATATCCAGTTTCACAGCCATATACCTTTTCTGATATTTGAAATATCCAGTTTGACATATGTATTCACATTAGGAAATTTTTTTATTATGAAATAAATCCAATATTTTATTGATATATCCATTCTGATTCATGAAATATCTATTCTGATGCAAGGTATATAATTTCAGTCAATGTGAACTCATTGGTCTCCTATAAGATACCTTTCAGTGGCTAATATGTTGATTAGATAACAATAACTTGCCATGGACAGATTTGTCATTGAAATTTTAATTTAAACAACACTAGAGGGGTGATGCAAGACCAGCTGTAGTTGTTGCTGCAGTCTTTCTATTGAATCTATGCAAAAGTTGATTTTGGTGTCATCTACAGCACCACCATTTTTTGCACACTAGCTAAGCATTGTATTATATTTCAAAGCTAGTTTTATGGATTTTACAGCATAACAATAAGACATGTATACATATTTTAGCTACTTATATCTGTGTATAGGATCTTAAACATTAGCATTACAGTCCAAGTATCCAAATCAGTCAGACCAAATACTGTATATGCTATGTAGCATTTAATTACAGTTACAACTGAGCATAGATAAAGAACGTAGCACATACAGTACCATAAACTTCCAAACAGCGCTTATTTGGTTTTCATTGCACTGAACTGAAATTTGATGTGAAGCGGCTGCTGAGGGTAAAAATCAGGCTTTTCCTCCACAAGAGGGCAGTATTAGCTCTCAGTCTGAACGACTTTCCCTCGTTTCTGTTCACTAAGAAAAACAGACGCGTAGGGGTGTTGTTCAAAAGAAGATGCAGTTCCATGCTGTAGCAAGGTTAATTCAGTGCATAAACAAGAAACATTCGTAGACAAGACACAAGTGTATATGAGCTGTATACGTTTCTATTTTGTAAATGAGAAATGTGAGAGTAGAGTGTACTTACGCTGAAACTAGACAAAACAATTGTTGTAATATATATTGTAGCACATGTACATACCAGAATCCTGAGTTATTCTGTGGTTCAACATATATGGTAATATGTGATTTCCACATGAAAGGGTAAACGAAAGGGCAAATTCCATATTCACACTTCCGATGACTGTGAGTCATGAAAGCTGTAATGCAAATAAGGAACACCATTTTTCTTCACTTTCAAAATCAATAAGTCCTTAGAGAATAACGCAAAGCTTGAATGAAATATAGCATTAATGACCTTCTTATTCCAGGCGATTTGATATTTAATTGGTTTAGTATCTATATTGTGAGGGCAATGCAGGCAAACAATATTACTTTGCAATGATGTAACCAATAGCATATATCACGCTGGTGTGATTGAAGAAATTAAATGAAATTACCATTGATTTTGTCAGCAACAGCACCATGTTAATCTATGTTCCAAAATGAGATGCTGCATTGGTCTCCAGCTGTTTTGTGGCTGACCACTGGTGATACAGACGCGTGCCTCAAATGAATATAAGAAAGGTGTCCTTTAATTTCATTTTCAATATGATCAAGTCATTAAGTCAATGAAGAAATACCTCCCCAAATACAGTTACCATAAGACTAGCCACTGTGTAAGTGAACATGCAACTCCTTATATAATATGCATCTGCATATGCAGTATATGCTGTATCTGTCTCTGTTTGTCCATGTGTAAGGGAGATGGGGGGACCAATTTAAAATATGAAATATCAGTGATGGCTCTTAGCAATGTAAAGCCTTCTCTTGGTATGCACAGAATGTGTACTACCGCGATGGTCTTGAAAACACATTGTATGTTGCTCTGGATAAGACTGTCTGCCGTAAAATGAAAGGAAATAAACAATAACAAAGCAAATTATTAATAATAATGGTAAGGGTGAAAGTGTCTCCACCACAGCTCTTAGCTAGAATTCTGTCACCGTGGCGATCACAAGGTCTCTGCGAGGCCTGGCCAATCAGAGCCGGGCTCTTCCCCGGTGTGAAGCCATGACAGCCCGGCATGGCACTGCAGTCGGATCTTCAGCGCGTCATAAGCCATTACTCTTCCCATGCTTTCCCCGGATCACCTGCAGCTCCTCTGCTCCATATGATGGCTTGTTCTGGGTGCATCCTATTTTAATAAGCTGAGCCTCAAGACTGCTGCCGAGTTCTGACAAACCCCCCCCACACACACACCCCTCAAATTGTCAGGTCTGGTAGAAACGCTCCTTTCCCTCAGGTGGCAGTAACTTGCTTAACGACCGTGGGGGAAGACACAGCAGAGTTACACAAGCATCCCTCCCAGACGAGATGTGGCCTTGCTTACCAGCCCTGTGGCAGGGCCGACTCTTTCAGCTACAGTTACATGTATCTGGTGGAAACTCAGATGAGTATCCCCACACCACCCCTAAATGCTGAGAAGTGCATTGCTTGTTACTTACCCTCTTATATAATGACAAATGCTTGCTGTGCACTGATTGAGCAGGTGAATTGCCCCTTTGCTTTTGATTGCTCGGCTTTTACGCATATATAATCTCAGTGTAGAATGCGCCAGCAGTCGACAGATATGATATCAGGCTATGAGGATTACCTTTGGTGCAGTATGTTTCTGTACATAATGTAGTGCTATTACCTTTGCAGCATTTGTGAAATTTAAATTTCAATGACAGCAAAAATATTGGTGGGCGACACTGATGGTTATATCCAATTTCCCTCATACAATCACAATAATTTAATGTAACCCTATAATTCAAATCATTGAAGGTGAAGCACACACAAGTACTGCTACCACATTAGCTATAATCAAATAAAAAAGGGAATCAGGCACAGATGACCGTTATTTACACTGACATATTTGTTAGTCACACAAAATAATCAAAAACATGTTCGAGACAATTAGCAGTTTAAAGGTAAGCTTTTAGCCCCCCTGTTTCAGGCTTATGGGCCTGTACTTGTACGATAGAAAGAATTATCCCTGCAGGTAGCGATATAATATAACTGCCACATAAAAGTCATCATATAAAAGTGACACAACGGCGAGACCACCATGCTGAATCTGTTTTGTCTGTCTTTGGGTGAATGATCCCATTGAACTTAATTTGTTTGCCTGCTAACCAATGGATACAAAGCCCTTATTAAATCCAATACACTGCAGATCATTATCATTACTCATTGTTAGCTTTGAGTGCAATTAAAAATGAGATTCAGCAATAACGCAGGAAATCCAATTAAATATTTATTAAAATAATGGTAACAAATGTTGTCTATTATGTTTGAGCCACCTTTTAGCCTATTGCAGCAAACTGACCAGACTCAAGTGATATCAATATGAAACTCATCACAGTGAATAGAATATATTGGAGGGCGGCCTGGGTCTGCATAATTAATTCCACTTTAGAGATGATTCTTTGAATTGAATCAGTTACAAATGAAAATCCAACTGATGGAACCATCTTAAGACACATAAACGTGCTGATACCTGCATTCAAATGCTAAATTGCTAGGAGATGCTAAAGATCCTTTAAGTACGATTTGTATTTGGTCAACATTATTCTTTTATGCTCTATTTGGCCATTGTTATACATTATAAATATAGTTTGCTTATACTTATTATATGTTTGCTTGCATGGTGTCAGTGGATCCACTTTATTGAGCCAGGTTCAAAATAATGACAACGCAGGAAGTATTTTCCAAAAATGTTTCCTTTTGAAGCTGAATTCAAGTAGATGTACTTCAACCCTCTTTCATTGATTCTGTTTACTACCCTCAGATAGTGTTGCTAGGATGAAGCTGATGCACAGCTGTCAGGGAGCGTAAATTTTCCCATGTGCCTGTATTAGAAAAACACTTCCTGGAATGCCAGAATCGCCAGATATGGTTGGGCAAATGTCTGAAATCGATATTAGCCGCGAAAATCTGTATCAGTGTGCCCATAATAACACCAAATGGTTCCGACTTCCTGTGTTCAATTGAGTCACAGAGGCAAAATCAAATAAAAAGCGGTCTGTTATTTCACTTAGTGTCCTATATGAACAAGAACACCTCTCAGTAACACCTCGAGAAGGCTCACAGCCTCTAACCTGGCGAACAATGCTGTTTGAATAATGTATCAGCAAATGTGGAGAGAGAGCTTTAAGAATTTATTAGCTCGGAGATATGAGGCCCAGTTTCCCAAGAGATGTAAGCACTTATAAGTGGGGTAAAATTTTTATGACCATATGAATTATTTATTTAATATGGCATACCATCTGAATGTTATATTTTGACATCATTTTTCTTGTCATCAATATCAAAACCACCTTTTCTTTACAACCATCTTGTAATTGATTTCTGTCAGCATTAACATATACATTTTAAACCTTTTACAAGTGTTTCTGAGAGACAACCACTCCCCGGAAGAGAGGATTTGCGCATTAATTCAAAACTGATCAATCAAACATGAACCTGCCAGGCAGAGGCAGCCATTATAATTACTGTGAACTATGCTACACAGTGCTGATTATCCTCTCCTCTATTGTCTATTCTATTCACTGAGGAACCTCTCGCTGCCCTCTGAAGTATTGCTGAGATTCCACTTCTGATGCAAGGCTGTAGTTTGTGGGGGAATTAACATAGGAAAGAACTGCTGGCGATGTCTTGCTTTCGGGCCGTCTTTATTATGCGACGTGTCACGCCAGTGTTCCCTTGTGTAATCCAGCTCCCACTCCTGCCTCCTCAAAAGACTATCACACCCCTCTCTCGAACCAATTTCAATCATTCCCACGGTTTCAGTGATTGCCACAAGTCATCACATTCTAATCATCGCATTAATCATGGTACACGAGCAGACCAAAAAAAGTACAAAACTGAACATGGGAGAATAGTTTTATTTAAGTTTAAATTGCTGACAACCGACACAAAAGGGGAAACAATCATAATTGCATACTTCAGTTAATGTGTTTACTGTTGAGGTCATTTCTGAATTAATAGACTTGATTTCCAAAACTGCACTGCCAACTCAAGAATAGAAACCTGTTGACATAAACTCTGTAATTGAAAATAATAAACCAGGATGCATTCACATTTTCATATTCAGCGATTGCGCTGGCTGACAAGTGTTTACTTCACTATACACTGAAGCATGACAAGTGTGAATAAGCCTTGTTGTGTCCTTGTTTGTAAAACATTTCATGCTGTTTCCTTAGATGCACTTTGTACTAGCACTTTGGAAGTCTGCTAAATTATAAAATGTCAATGTATACAAGTGTCCATTAATGCCAGTTATATAAGGCATTATACAGGCATATATTTTTATTCAGATATTAGTGGTTTAGGTTCAATTGTATGAATGATTTTAGGTTCAAGTGTGATACTAGGGGCTTACGGTTTCATTTTTATAGTTGTCATTTCTACTTTAAAGGGCAAGGACTATGGCCCTACTGATGAGTGAAAACATAAATATTAGTACAACATACATTTTGAATAATTAGAAAAGAAGAACGAGTTTGACTTATTGTTGGCTTTTACTCGACCTCTAATCTGAAGCCAACGTGATCATTGGGATGTGATATCTAATACTGCTAACCAATACAGTTGGTGTAGATCAGATAGATTATATCACGGAAACTGTTTGCAATGGGTAGACCAGAGGCTTGTCTAGACATGCTGTAAGATTATGGACTGTGTTTAACTCGAATTACCCCATTTGCTTGTGTCACACATACTGGAGCATGGAACCCTTACTTTGCATGAATTTGTCTCAGTTGTTAAAAGTGTTCATTAGCCAAAGCAGATGTCCTTGGATGTCCAAGTGAAGGATATTGACAGGCAACAGGTTATTAAAATACAGACATTTACCGCATCAATACATTGTGAATGAAAGTGTCTCTGTGTCATCAAAACATGTTTAAGAAGTCACGGAATATGGATCTTGTTCAATCGGAAACAATCACATTGTCAAGGGAAAGGTGGCTGACTGTGGGTCTTGTTCAATTGCAAGCAATCATGTGCTCGAGAGACGTAGCAATACTATTTTCTCACAGCACCAAGGTTGTGTTCCTTTGTAACTATCAAGGCCTGCTCACACTGAGAAAAGTGACAATAACTGCAAGCCACGATGATAACGGCAGTATTATGAGTGAGAAGCCACACCGGATGATGCTATTTTTATCCCGTCAACACACCTGAATCAGTTCCTTTCTAGTCTTCCATCTCTACCATGACCTGTGCACCATTTTAAAAACAGGGGTTCAATCTATGGCAGGCCTGGCACCAGGAGAAAATACAGAAGGGTGCAGTTGCAATCCACAGGGGGCACAAAAAGTCATATCCTAAAAAAACATAATAAATATTATGTGAACATCGGGAGACAACAGCAAGAGACAACGGGGGGTGCACCTCCAGAGCACCAGGCCTGATATACGGCCGCGCGTCTGTGAACAAAAATGATAAAATAATCACTATATGTACTTTTCTTTTGGTCTTACTGAAGAACGTATTACTGTTGAATACATTTGTAAATCAGCTCCCTTTCCACACACACTTGCAGGAGGAAAGAAGTGACAGGAGAGTAACACGTTACCTTGTGAGACAAATGATGTGCTAACTGCTTAGGGAGGTCCCACTTGTTTCCAGGGAATTTTACATTGCCTCCCACACCTCCCTCTTTTTAAAGCTCTCCTTGAGAAGGAGGTTACTGGGTGTTCGTCATGCAGAATGTGAGGTGAGGTGAGTTTGTTGAGGACTTCGTCTCACAGTTTGAAATTGTGCCTTCTGCCTCAGTGACCAATCACAATAACAGGACTGTCCTTTTACATGGGTGTGAATAGTTCGCAATGTGTTATTACTCAATCTGCATCTAGAACTCATTTTGAAAGTGATCCCAATGAGAGCCATTGTTATCACTCAAGGACATTTTTAGAGTTGTTTTGGGTGTGATATTCTCTGTTGCAAAAGAGCACTGGCAGGGGATAGCAGGACCCCTCTGTGAGACACAATGCTGGCGGACCAGGGAAGCTCACTGGAGCGAAGGGCGAGAGCAATCACCCTACCCGGCCTCGAACCCTACAAATGGTGTCAGAAGTGGGATGGCTAGCCACGAGGCCATCGGAGGCGTGCCCGGTGTGTGAGCTGTATGAGGGACCCCCAGGTTAGGTTGACCCCGGTGTGAGGGACCCCAGAGATGGGTGAAGCACGAGTGAGTGGGGCACCCTGGGATGGGAGAAGTACGGCAGGAGAATGCGTGAGGGGTTTGAGGATGGGTGGGGTGACTGCTCTCGCCCTTCGCTACACTCACCCTGCAGCTAAACCAGGCCATGAGGATGAGACAGCAGAGGGGAAGGCTGCAAGCCTGCAAGATGATAGCATAGTGACCCAAGCTGGGATATTTACCATGCCACACAAATGAAGAAGGGCTGGAGGGGAACCTGGAGTGGCCAACAACGGTGAGGAACTACAGCGGAGCTTGGCAATGTCTGTGTGCAAGGCAACCTCAGATTCCCGCTTGGAGGCACCTCAGAGGAAACTGACAGTTTAACTCTATGCGGTAACCTGCAGACATCATTCATTGCCATATGGCAGCCTCAGTCCAACTGGAGAGGCGCCAGTCCCACAGCCTGTCCAAGGTTAACTCTGCGGCAAGCCGATGGAAGCGGGGTGACCATGAAAAGAGGGACCAAGCAAACAAACATGCACGGCCCCCACGGGCACGGCAATCTGGAAACGCCAAACGGCAGCTCAGACCTGATCCGTGCGCCCGCCAGCCTGTCGGCCCGTCCAAGGGCAATCCCACGTCACGCCAGGCGAGGAAACATGGGTGACGTCATCGAGAGAAAAATTCCCATGGGTGCACAGATGCCACTCCCCACGCGCCAGAAAAGCAGACCCTGGAGGGAATGCCCTACACGTTCCACGGTCACGTGACGCAGCCACGGCAACCGCATCACACTCCGCTAGCTGTGTTGCCAGGGGAGAATCATGAGGCTCCAGCTGTGAGGGATAAGCCTGACTGACACATGGTGGGTAAAGCCACCAAGGGCGTGCAGACCAGCCAAAGATGGGTAACTGCTGTCTGTCTGTCTCGCCATCTGTGTTTTTGTGTGTGTTGCTTTACAGAATGAAATACGTTTGTGTGTGTGTGTGTGAGAGAGAGAGAGAGAGACAGAGAGAGAGAGTGTTTAAAAGTGAATAGCTCTCCATTGAAAAATTAAACTGTTACATTTTCACATTCCCTCTTCTCTCAGATTGTACATGAGAGGAAACTGGTGTATTGCACAAACTGACACCGTGGCCATAGGGGTCAAATGTAAGTGTAGAGGAGGCAGAGATCACCCCAGGATTTGCTGGCGGGGGGTTTGGGGCACTTTTCCCACATGGCTTCGTTAAGACGAGGGCGATCGTTGTCCCTGCTATAAATGAGAGCAAATGACCTTGGGAGGGGTGGACCACAACAGAAGTCATTTGGTGATTTCTCAAAGGTGTGTGGGTGCCTGCCACATGTGGAAACACATTCAAAATGAATGCTGTGTTAAACACATGGATAGTGTGTAGTGTGATGGTTAGAGAACTTGTGAGAGAAGGTTGTTGTGGATTCAGGTCCACAGGGGGAACACTGCTGTTGTACCCTTGAGCTATGTTTGAGTGATTGAGTACTACTTAGTGAATATGTATGATGGACCACTGTAAGCAATTTAAGATGCCTTGGAGAAGGACATCCACTGAGAATAGTTACTGATGAAAGATTAAGTGTCACTGAATTACCCACACAGAAAAATAAATGTTTTCAATATATGGCAAACAGAGTCCTATTTATGCAGGTTCTTCTCTGAACACATGGCTTTTGTTAGAATATATTTCAAAACACATTTCGCAAATGTTTCAGTATGCGTAATTTGAAAAGCAAATCAAATGTATGTTTGATTGAGTTTTAAAATGTCTGTTTCAATGTATTTATTTTCTTGTATTACCAGTCAAACAAAACAAAACAAAACAAATTAAAGTGACAAGCAATTCAAGGAGACAATTTCAAACATTCAACAGACAATTTCATTTCCTACTTTGATAACAGACTGAGGCTTAACCCTGTGGAACATGACTGACACTCAGAGAATCTGAGTCAGATAAATCGTTTCTACCAGGTGTAGAAGGAATCTTTAATGACACCATGTAAGGGCCATTATTTATTTACACATTATCTCGATGCAAGTCTCTCCAAAGCTTTCCCCCCCTTATGACAGATAAATCCATTTAGAAAACAACTCTCCTGTGGTTGTAGCCACAGGGCTAATTGCTAACCTTTTCAACAAATAGACTAATTAATCTCACGCCGCCCCTGTCCTTATTCGAATTCGGTGTGACAGAAAACCGAAGCTAGGGTTTGGAAATGATTCAAGGGAAAAAACAGCTGAATGCAAGAGACATGGTCCACACAATGTGTGATGTGATGTTCAGGAACTCCAGATAACACCAACAGTTATCTCCTGAGGGAATTTCACCCCTTGTTCACAAAAAAACATCTGAACGTTTCTCCTCGTTTCTGATCTTACCACTTTGGGTGATTTGATTGTAAATATCATTACCATTGTTGCTTGTCTTTTTCCTCTCCTTTTTGTTGTACCTTGCATTTTTTTCTGCATATTGCATTCTGTGAAGTACTCTGTGGCTGATTGTGTAATTGATTTCTAAGAATATGGTATACATTAAGTGAAGAGTCACAATAACAACTATGTGGTCCTTTCTGATTAAATACATCAATTTTTACAGCAAGTGTGGATTTCTGAAATTTATAAACATTTAACTGTAATCCTTTAGGAAACACCATGTAAGGACTTGGGGTTCATTATGTGAGTGTGTGTGTGTGTGTGTGTGTTTTTACAATGTAATTTCAACTGTAATTCAAGGTATAAATAAATGTCATTTCTGAATTGCAAAGTTCTGGTTCCTGTTTAAATAATATTTGTTTGCTCTAACAACATGAATGTAATAAGCTCTCATCCAGACTTAACATGCAAGGGACCAATATTCAGCACTCTTCAAATGCGTCCTTTACAGTCGCAGTCCCGCAGGCTTTACAGATAGCTTATCCTCTGTCGCCCAGCACACGGAAAAAAGCTGTCCAAGGGATCAATAAAAACGGGAACAGATGTCGTAGACATCACATGCGCTTCGCCATATCAAATCTATCTTAGTGGCAGAGTGGTACATCCGTTAAGGAGCTGACCTTCTGACCCTCAGTAAATACCCGGCTTTGTAAATGAATGGAGTTTTCAAAAAAATAAAAATAAAAAAATAAGATGCATAAGTTGCCCTGGATAGGGGCTGAGCAAATTAAAGCAAATGTAGCAAATAAGCAAATGCAATCTAACAGTCTCAGATAATAGGGGAGTCCCCACAAGCACAGAAGGACCATCATTACAGAATCTGCGTCTGTTTTCTATGGTGAAAAATCCCAGGTGACCCCACCTTCAGACCTAAGTATTTGCTGCTACAGGTACGCTGGGTACCAGCCAACCTTAGCACCTTAGTTATTCGTCTTTCATGGCAGCAGTTGCAGGGGTTGCCTGCCTGTGACGCCTTTAATTCAACGTGGTCTTTTAAGCCATATCAAGCCGAGTGCAACAGCGGACCGAACGCGGCAGAAACGTGACAACGGCAACCGCAGCGTGAGTGAATCTCAGGGGTGGGCTAGAGGCAGAGAGGATCCTCGGGTACAGCACTGAGTGTGCTGCCGTCGCTAACGGGCTGCCCTTCTGGGGTTACTGTGAAAAAAAAAGCACCAGGGATGTTTGCTGACTGCGATTGGAGCACACCGCTGCAACTCGCCCTCCCTGGAACCACGCTAATGATGTTTTCATGCCAGGGAATTATTATGTAACAAGTGCTCTGTTAAATATTAATCATCCATACACCCTGAGCCCTGCCAGCAACAGCAGACCGCAAAGATTAGTGAGCACACTCTTGTGAGAACAATGGGTTTTGCCCTTTTGTGTGGAAATAAAAGAAATCACCGCACTGATAGGATATGTGCAGTACTAACACCCTCAGGTTCATGAAATTTCAAACCACGAATCTGATACACTTAAAAGGAGAGGCTTCAGAGAGGCTAGTTCATGAATTTAATTCAATAATGTAGTGACACATAACATTAAAGTGTCTACTTTGAAATCTGTTGCATACAGAGACCTTGAAACAATTAGTGTATGTACAGTATGTATATGTACTTTCTACTAATTGTTTGGAGTGTATCCATACAGTAATTGTACTCCACAGAAATAAACACACAATTAAAAGATTGGATTATCACCTAAGACATGGTTTTACCTTTCAGCAGCCTTAATACAATGACATTGGCCATTGCGTGTGTGTTTCTTTGGAAAACCATTTGCACTTCTGGAATTGTAATGCTTTAACACTGCTCTACATGAACACAGACCCTTCAGTCTGTTGGGCAGAAGATTCAGCTACCAATTGATTCAATTGATTCACCTACCCGCTGAAAGGGGAATGAATTCTGTGCGCTGAATGAAGTCTGTGTTTCTGCTTGAAAAAGGGGGTTTCTAACATTACCTATTGATTTATGCACCGAATAAAGATTGCCTCATGTAATTATTTGCACATGAAAGCGCACTCTTCATGTGAACAGAGAAGAGAGATGGTGTGTGTCTGTCTGTGACTAGGGGTGTGTGTGTGTATCTATGTGTCTCTCTAGTAGCAGACATACAGGCAGATTGCTGCATTCAGGGGCACGCAGTGAGGTAACCCTGAGAGAGGGCAGCCGTTGGTGCCACAGTGATGTTAAGATAATGTACCCTGCCATGCTACATCTTCAGAGCTGCACACGGAGCTCACCCTACAGAAAAGAACCTTGTCGGCCTTATCTGCCAAAAAAAAAAAAAGAAAACACCAATGTGGAGGAGATGATGATGTCACTCCTATGAGTGTAACTGTAAAAAAAGTACTTATTTCCTGTCTTGCGTTGTGTATTCCCTTTTATTTTTGCAGGAGAACTTTTGATCATGTGGTGAATCCTGATTGTGCTGTTACACCTCATTCAGAAGTCGGGAGGGATGACACCTATATGGTATATAAGGTAATATAGTGCACAGTGGTTAAGTCCTTGGATTCAATCTGAAATAGGGGAACGAACATAACATTGTTTCTTATGTTAAACTGGCTATCGTGTACCAATGAGCTAACATTGTGGTAGCTATATGGCAATGTGGTTAGATATTGCAAATCTCTGCTGTATATGGTAAAACAGCCTAAATGTATTGCCTGCCATCATAAGGGTAGTTAATTACTTAAGTGATTTGTTGTTTAGGTCAAATAATATACTTGTATGTATAGTTGCCTATTTCGATTTTATGTGAGCTCAAGGTACTAGAGAATTCATATGCGCCACAAAACATTTTGTTATATCTCCGCCTTTGTATACATCCTGTGTGATTTTTAAACCGTAGTTGACCATGACTGGCCAAGCGTTCCCCACTCTGCTCATATTTCTGTGATTCTCCTGCAGCGCTTCGTGGAGCCCGGGAGTGTAAACCATTTCCGCTTAAACAGCCGGCCACCCTAAACCGACGGGATTCCGCGTCACAGGTTCCATTTGTGATGGTGAATTCATGCGGAAGCAGCTCTCTGCCGCAGTCCCTGGTGGGCTTGTCCGACACACACAGCTGCAGCTCTGACCTCAGCCTCAGAGATCGCCACCCCCAGGCAATTTTTCTCCCACAATGCACTCTGTGCGGGACCGGCCTCCTGGCGACTGGATTTGGATCGTAGATGATTATCATAATAACATTTCACTGGACACTGCTCCTGCAATAGGGTTGTCATAATGGGACATAAACTGACAGCAGGAAACAGTGGTGATTACTCATTTTGCTTTATGGTTGGGGGTCACTACCTGCAAAAGTTGGAGTACCTTTGAGGTGTTTAGCAATTACTTTCTAACAATTGCTATTATTATTTTATTTATACAACAATGATAGCTGAATAAGTGAGTCAGTGAGTCAGGGGTGCAGATTCTTTCTGGACAACATCTGAAGGATCCGCCCCTATCTCATGATGTATTCTACACAGCTCCTAGTTCAGGCCCTGGTTCTCTCATGCCTGTACTACTGTAACTGTAAACCCCTGCAACTAATCCAGAATACAGCTGCAGGACTTCCCTACATCCTCCATAAATGTAGACAAGTCACACCCCTTCTCACCTTACTTCCCTGGCTTCTTGTTATTGCTCGCATCAAGTTCTAAACCTTGACGCTGGCGTACAGGACAGCCCTCTCATACCTACAGGCTGTCTTAAATCTTATGCACTGCCCAGATCACTACGCTCTGCAATCATAAGGCAATTGAATGTCCCATCCGGATGGGGTCACTCCTTTCAGACATGAGGCTTGTCTGTACTGATACCCCAGTGGTTGAATGAACTTCCCATAGTAGTCAGGATGGTGGAATCACTGGCCATCTTCTGATGGAGAATGAAGACCCACCTCTTCAGATTGCATCTCAGTTCCACCTCAATCCCCACCCCCTAACACCTGCTACTTGGATTACTCGCTGCTTATTTTATGTATAGTATCACAATGTGTTATGGATTCTGTGATCTAGTGACTGTGATGTATGGTACTGTATGTACTTGGCTTCCGTTAGTTTCTAGGCTGTCTAGTGGGGTTAGCATGAGTTAACTTGTGGTAGGGCTTGAATATTGTTATGCTCACGCTCACTGGTCTGGGAGTGTTGTTAGCCTGGTCTGACACTTTTGCTCATTCAACTTGAATGGATACACTGCTGTTCTATTGTGCTAGAAGTCGCTATGAATAACAGCATCTGCTAAATGAATGTAAAGTAATGCAATGTAATGTCCTGCTGTATAAACAAATACTGTGGAAGTTATGGAAATGGCCATTGATATGAGCACCTGCAGATCAAACAAAATAAGCCTTTACTACATAAATTGCTTTATGCCATTCGGGATTTTTGTCACTGATTTATTCATTACATTACATGGTTACATTACATGAAGTTGTAGACAAGTTGTGCAGCTGCATTCTGGATTAGGTGCAGGGGTCTGATGGCACAGATAGGAAGACAAGCAAATAGGGAGTTATAGTAGTCCAGTCATGAGAGGACCAGGGTTTGAACAAGAAGCTGCTACGTAGAATACATAGTGAGGTAGGGGAGGATGTTGTACAAAATGAATCTGCATGCCTGACTCAGACATTTACAGTTGCTTTAACCTGCAGTCTTGGTGTTACAAGCCCTCACCACGCTATACAACATGACTAAAGCCATAACAACTTTGCAACATTTTAGTATCATTTAAAATGGTGGGGAATGAAGTGAATCACCCCATCCCCTTTCACTGTGAAGTGCTATGAAGAGCAAATGGAAGAGGATGAAAGGCATTGTGTTCATGCAATTTATTATCATAGTCATTATCCTAATACTCTTCTATAAAAAAGAAAACTTGAAATATGTTGACATTATTGCTGTGAGCTAATCATGCAAGTTTTTCAGCTCCTGTGATGGGCTAGCTGGCTTGTTATCTAATATCTCTTTTCCATGAAATTGTCATGAAATACCTGCACTTCCCATATCAGTACAGAAAGGTAATGTATGTTTCATGTATGCGGAAACCTTCCAAACAAGAGTGACACTCACAAATTAGTACTGAGCTATATTTTTATAAGCAAATAGACAGACAGACAGACAGACAGACAGACAGACAGACAGACAGAGGAATTCTGAAGTGCAGTGATTAACTGCTCAAGGCCAATGAACAGTGCCATGTCCCTACACAGCAAGGTTTAAATCTAAGACAGACTTTCCACTTGTGCCCTCAAAACACCTGTTCTGGTGTGGCCATTAGGCACTGAGCCTAGCCAGATACTTGAGAGACCTACATGTTCTTTATTAACTATCTGTGTTTCTTCTTTATCAATTATTACAGCACTGTTACCATATTTGGTATATGCACTATAGTTTATATTAATAAATGTGTGGTAGATTGAATAAGAGCAAACATAAAGTCTATGAGATGTGCTAGTGTAAGCAATAAGGCAATTAATGGATGCCTCTTCTCGAAGACACTTTGCTGAAGAAGGTTTATATTCCCAGTAGACCTTGTTATAACACTCTCTTGCCTGGAACGTTCCAACGCATGTATATTGCAAAACAGACCCATCCATGCGCATAAAGTCATCAGCCATTCCCTTAAAAAGTTTGTCACTTAAACCAGGCATGTGGAAGGAAAACTGAACCACAGCCAAAAACTGTAATAAATAACTGTAATAACTGTAATAAATATACTGTCACAGTGCTTCTGAAGCCTCTGTCTCACACATTGCTTTTTGTGCCAGTGATTCTCCTCTCCTAAATGTACCAACAGCAAGAGGGAAGGTTGAAAGGAATTTCTCTCATTTCAACAATGCATATACACTTTAATGACATGGCATTCAATTTGCGGAGCGTGATTCTTTTGATGGCGGAGGCTGCAGTTGGAGATAGCGAGCCTCTCTCGCCTGAAGACTCGGCTCACAGACTTTTTAGGCTCTGAGAGTGCTTTGTGACATCGATCTCAGGAAGGCATAAATACTCGCCAAGCTGTCAGATCATATCTCTCAGCATAGCTTAGCCTGGCTTTACACCATGCCAAATACAGATAATAACATGATATCCACTCAGCAGATGAAGGCTGTTTTAGTTTTGCCTTCAAACTATTTTTTTTTTTTGTTGTCTTTCAAATTTGACAAAGCTGACACTTTCCTGTGGGTGTACACATTAACAGGCAATGTGCCCTACATAGGCTGAATCTCTACCCAAGTGTATAATAACACTTTTAAATTACACTCTTCATACAGTTAAGTAATACAGAAGTACAAGAAATACTAGAGCTATCTAATCAGAAATGTCACTAGCAAGTTAGCCAGCCAGCTAGCCACATTGCTTGCTTGCTCTCACAGGTAGCTCTATGTACTCTCTCTTCCACAAGGTTTTTTGTTTGCTTAGTTTTGGAGACATTACACATTCTGAAAATGTGATGATGACGTCTTTATGATGTCTTGGTACATGGGAAGGAAAATAGTTGCATTGTGGTGAAGTGGGCTTATAAACCGAAGGATACAGATTTGACACCTTTTTGGGGGCACTGCTGTTAAGGTACTTCTACTAAATTCCTTTGGTAGATTTTAAGTTGTAAAAATGAACTGTATTTAAATAGAAAACAAAAAGGCACCTATAATGTCCCCAGAATGCTATGCCATTTATGGAACTGTGTACAAAATCGAGTCTAACCAAGATGCGACCTGTCTTTATTCTTTCTTGTGCCAAAAAAATCATAAAAAACATACAAGAGAAGTGGCAATTATTTGTCAGCTGGTGAATATGACTTTAATTTTCTGACAAGTTTTAGAATTTGAATGGGAATTATAAAAATGAGGATATTTTACTTTATTACATGCCTGTGATTGTTTAACTGGCATGGAACATTGCTGTTTAGCTTTGCTGCTTATTCTCTTATGGTTAGTAAAAACCATAAGAGAATAAGCTATTAGCTGTAAGTTGCTGTAAGTTGTTAGCTGTAAGTTGCTGACTTGATAAGATGTAAATTCAGTCCTGTTCTCCTCCTGCATATTGATGTGCTGGATTAATATTGTCATTGCAGCCGCATGTCACTTCAGAAACAGCTTTAATATTGTACTTTTAAATGAACATAAGATAATACTGCCACCTAGCATTTTATTTTAAAATGTAACACTTTAGAATACCATCAAAACAAAAATGCTTATAAATAATCCAGCAACCATTATTCCCTTAATGACTCATTTGTAAATGTTGGACTAAACATAGGCAATATATTTGGTAATGGTTTAGAATTCAGTTATTAATGCTTTACTGAGATTTATAAGTGGATCATATTCAAGTTTTACTACAATCTGAGTAGGAGGGTTGTGATGTGTCTGGGGTAACTTCACCCACATGGGTCAAAAGAGATTGTTATTCCTGTGACATTACTGCCCCACTGTGTGAGTATTCATAACAAATTTCAAAACCACAAAGGACAGTTATGGAAGTGTTTTCTTTTTTTGTCACAGATAACACTAATACAATCTCAGTGTGAAAACATTACAAGACAGGAAAGGTATGTTTGATATACGGGACTGCACAAGGAACCAAAACGACTGGACTACAGTCTGAAACAAGATCAAGCAAGCCCAAGGCACCAAGCCCGTTACGCCATGAAAATGGAAAGGAAGTACAAACAGGAACATGACCACTAATTAAATGTTTCTGCTTTGTAATTCTGTTTATTGTAAGGCTGCAGACACAGAATATGATGAGGGCATTATGCTCAGCCTGTATTTGTTCATGCAGATGAATCCTGAAGTCGTGTACTTTATTGAATGAAGTTATTGATCTAAGGTTAAAGGGATTTCCCAGAGGACAGACTCATACATATATGTATACGCTCGATGCATGCTTGAATGAAAGGCAACTCATTAGCTACAGCAGTGCTTTCTAAGCATTTTCACACCTACCAAGTCACAGAGTAATCAAAATGGTAATCCCAACAAACCAGACTACTTCTGAAATTAAAATAAAAAATGGGATAAACAATAAAAGCCACACTACCCAGTTCTGAGCTGACTTGGACACTTTGAAAAATGGTAGTGATTCACTGTTTGCAATGTGCTTGGTCCCGAGTCATTAAATGTTTATTTATTATTATTATTATTATTATTATTATTATTATTATTATATTTCTACTACTACTACCACTACTACTACTACAAAAGATTTGGAATGTCAATGTTTGCTAAAAAGAACAAACAACATTGCACCTGCCTTCAGGTATGTTTTCTAAAGTTAAGAACCAAGACGAAACTGCATCTGAATTCACAAGCCCCGGGAGAGACCCAGGCTGCATTCGCCAGGTGCTTTCCCTCAGCCCGCGCTTCTGCCAGTTTACCACCCCTCCTCACATGGTCCCCAGCACACACGCTGGGATAACAACGGCCTCGGCATCATCTCCGGAGTGCTGACCCGTGCGCTCGGAGTGCCGGAACGGTTCGGAGACACAGATGTCCTGACATGTCCCGCTGCTCACAGCTGCGCAGCAAATGCGTCCCGCTGCATGTCGCTCACTTCCCAGACTGCACCACTGCTCGCGGGGCTGAGCTCCCTTCAGTTCTTTTTTTTGTCTGGAAGGCAGCCCAGTGCTGTCATATCCCTTCAACACTGACGCCGTGGACACACAGCCAAAATTCACACGGGGGGCTCAGCCTGGATTGAGTCAAAACAACTGCGCTTTGTTTATGCTATTTCTTTTTCCATGTTTACAGAAGTATAATGTGGTTCTTTTGATAGCCTGAACAGTACAATGAGTACATCAATTGATGTGAGTTTTGGAAATGTATGAGAGTTTTCTTGTGATTTGTCATTTTCCTATAATATCGCCACCGTCTCATTATCTTTGAAATATGGCAAGGGCAAGCTTTTTAAATAATAGCAGCTTGCAGAATATGCTGTGTGCATTACTGACATGATATGCTCTGTGTGGGTTTGTGTGTGTATCTGTTCCAATGAAATTACACCATTTAACAGTGAATTTGAAAATAAATTGCTTTACATTCACCTCACAAATTTATACATCACTCAAAATACCTTACATGCAAAATACTTCAAAAACCAAATCAACACTGTAACATTTATTAAAGAGAACAGAAGAATGTTAACCTCTAAATGTCGCTACACTGTTTCTCCATCATGGTTTAAAACAAGGAATCTTGGGAAATTACTGCTGACTATTCCCCTCTGAGATTCAGTAAGAGCCAACAGCCTTCATTAGGCAGCCAGTTGAACTGAAATATTGGAAGGAGGCAACACAACAATCCTCAGCCCTTGTCACTGCTCCCAACACACACTGGCTTAATACTGCAGGCGGTGCTCTCAGAATAGAACCAGTAACATTGGCCAGCCTTTCCTGGGAAGCGTTGTTTCGATGTAATCATATTAAAATCAAGCCCTTCCAAACTGACACTGCGAATGAGAGCAAAACAGGCGCACACACAAAAGAGGGAAATTAAAGCGTATTAGTGAGACTGCAGGGTAAGAAGGCTTGTAATATATTCACGACAGTGGCTTGACACAGCGAAAAACCTCTTCGCAGTTCGGATTATTTATGACACAAAGGTCAGTCTCACCAAACCATTCCTAACTATATTGCACTTATTGCACTTATCTTGGAACCTTTTCCAACACTCACCGCGCTCTCGTTTGATTACATACAGGGCTGCCTGCAGACGCTGAATGCATTATTACATAGCACGTAGTAGGTCCAGCGTGGTTTTTGTAAGAAAACGGCTGCAGTTTTGTCACCAAAGTGTCACGGAAAGTCAAGTGTACACCACTTGCAAGCCAAAAAAAAAAAAAACCAAGACGCAAGCGTGCATGTAGCTGTTGCGCGATACACAGGATTCGCAAGTTCACATGGAACCTGCCCCAGAGTTCTAAATTGTTCCATTAAAATCGTGCTGCAAGCATACAATCATTATTTTCTGCGAATGTTGACAGATTAGAGTGTATATGTATAGGATGGCATTAGAACAGAATGCTCACATTTCTTAAGGCACTTATTATTGATGCAAGCGTGCAAAACAAATTTATGATTTAATGAACGTGTTTCATCATACTTTTTTCCCAAAATATCCGAATAGTAAAATGATCTCCAGATCGTCATTTTCATGCCGATGACGTACAAGAAATGAGCGCGGTGTTTTCCCACTCCCTTGAGCGTGCCAACTGTTCAGTCAAAAAATAATAAAGACCAGCCAGCTGCTGACAGCAATTAGCGTACGGAGAAAAGTAATAATTTACTCTGATGCGCATAATGTCATGTAAGGGAACACAAACACACCTCGACGAAAATGACCAAATAAGGCACGCGCTGCGCACACGCTCCTCGCGCTAGGTCTCGGGGGGGCGTGGGATGGGGGTGGTGCTGAATGAACAGCTCCAGCTCCCGCTATCCGCCAGCTTCAGTCAATAAAGTCATCAGACGACCGAGCGACACGCAACAGTCACACCACGAAAGACACAGCGGAGCCATGAACCACCAGCCAAGTTCTCCGTCCTCAAGATCCGCGTTTAAACTTTCGGAGCCTGTCAAGTCACCCAGACCATGAAGAGGCAAAACGTGAGGACCCTCGCCCTCATCATCTGTACATTCACCTATCTTCTGGTCGGGGCCGCTGTGTTCGATGCCTTGGAATCTAAGAAGGAGACTACCCAAAAGAAAAAACTGGACAATAGAAAATTAGAGCTGATGCACAAATACAATCTGACGAAAGACAACTTTGATGAGCTCGAGACGGTGGTATTGCAACTGAAACCTCACAAAGCCGGGGTGCAGTGGAAATTCGCTGGATCTTTCTATTTTGCTATCACTGTGATCACGACCATAGGTAAGAGAACGTGCTTTTCTGAAGAAAACTTACGTTAAAAATAAAATTAATTCTACCCAAGTGCGCTTAACGTATTGGGGTCACAGAATTCCCCAAACAGTTCCGAATATAAAGAATTCATTACGATGGAAAGCCCACTTTATATGTGTCCAAAATATAGAGCCAATAGATATTTGCTTTGTGTTAGTACCGAAGCTTTACCAGCTTCACAGGAATTTAATTCTGTGAATCAATCGCATTTCCATACAAAGGGATGGTCGCCTCTTGTGCCAAATATATTTAGATGCTGCAGCAAACTTTTCCGATGGTGACATTTTCAGTTTGAAGCCATTTTCTGTTGCAAGAGTACATCTGGTCTGACAGATGCATTAGTGGTGAACTTAAGCTCGAGAGGTTGTTGCAAAAGAGGCACGCGTGCTTCGGGGCTCCCGACAGTTTGTGTTCAAGTCCATTTAAATTCCATTTAAATTCATTATTAAAGATCTGCAGAGCGTGTTTTAATGAATGTTTTAACTAACCTAGATTGTGTTCTGCGCATCACGTTGAACGGGGGCAAAATGCATCGTGATCAAAATACATTTTATGAAAAAATGACATTTTGACCTTGTATATGTTCACCTCACATCATCGCAGTTCCTTGGCTCACAGGTGGTGATAATCATTTTCATTTGTGCGATGTTACTCCTAATGATGACGGGACATATTACTGATGTTTGTGCTTTAGAATGTAATTATAGCGTTGCTAAAGCGTAATGGGCACCATTAAATTACGCTCTAGCTTCTGTTATTCATTAGCGCAAGGGCCGTGATTAGTTTCCCTGGGAGTGATATTCACTCTCAAACTTAAAAAAGTTGCAAGTATTACTGCCATCTTGACAACTCGTCAATGTGATAGAATTGCGTCAAACAGCTGGATGGACTGATCCGCAGCTGACATCATCGCAAGAAATGTTTCGTCAATTAAAGTCAGGGATACCATTTTCTCTGATAAAATAATAGCATAAATTGTTAAAGTAATCACATGACACTTCTTATCCTTGTTTCAACGCAAATGGTAGAGGTGATGTCTCTGTATCTCTGTAATGTTAGTCTTAAGAGAGGTTGTTCTTCATCATCAGGAAACACGAATTTAACTCCTTCGTGTTTTTTCGTGTACAACGAAAAAACAAGAGGTTTTAGGTCCTTATTTCAAGTAACAAACAAAACACTATTCTACAGTCTGATGTTGAGCGTGATAATCATGTGACGCAGCAATTTTGTGCCATCATCTGTATTTGTGCGACAGGTGGTACAATTACATTTGCAAATTATCTTTACCTACGACCTCTACCTAAGTTTTTTTTTTTTTTTTTTTTTAACAATACTTACTGAAACACCACTTTATTTGTTGATTCCACATCATTTGTTGATGGTAAGATGGACTATATTATAACCTTTTTTTTCAAAATTAGAGACTGCTGCATTTGGTTTTAAGTGGTCTGAAGTAAGAAAAACGGTTCATCATTTGTTAACATTTGTGAAATTCTGATTACAGTGCATGACTTGTTTGACTTTGAGCCAAGCCAGGTCTGAAGTCCATTTTGTTTCACCGTCTATTATTTTGAATTTTTAATGGGTGTGTTGTAGTGGCAGAAGAGGGAAGCTATAGTCATCCCAGGACAACTGGAGGCACCGTATGCCATCAATCACTGTCTCAGATGAACCAACCAAAATACTTGCTCACCCACAGCAACACACAGTTATTGGTTCAAATCAGTAAATCCACTTATAACAAATGACAGCTCCACCCAATTTGGTAATCAAGAGGTGTCACTTAACTAGTAGATATAATAATGAAAATAATGACTAAAAATATTTATGTTTATTTCTCTAGAATATTACAGCTCAAGGCCCTTCTTGTGCTGGAAGTCACTCTGGATAAGACCGTCTGCTAAATGAACGTGATGTAATGGCCCATTCCAAATCAGTATTAAGTGCAACAGATAATTAATTAATTACTTTACATGATATACATTGACAGCTGTGTGCCACTGAACAAACTGATAGTAGAGCACATGGAACAAGGGCATGAAAGTCAAAGTCAGCCTCCATCACGCCTGGACTCTGGTCCGCTGTCCACGGTAAGCCCGGAGGAGCTGTCACCCTATCTCATCCAGAGCACTAATTGCGCACTAACATGATACCGCTCGCTGTAACCGCATGCTGTAATTGTGACCCCCGCAGGTGCACCGCAGTACAGTACTTGGCTTTTCACCGCGGGTTTAAATATTGATGACCAATCACTCAGCGCCTTGTTCTGCCGGCCTTGCTGCGGGCGGCTACAGTGCCATTTGTCCCTTTGAACAAACACAGTCATATGAATTTCAGTCAATATTTACATTTTTGTTTGCCCTTTGACGATTATGGTACTTCTACCCACCACAAAACAAAAAAACACATTTTTAATACAGTGCCACACCTTCTTACTCACACTCATAATAGGAACATTAATGACGCTTCAGGAAATTTACACAATGAACCAAATTTACACAATAAATAAAAAAAAAAACAAACACAAACATGATTTCTGAAATGAAACATATTATAAATCATTAATGATAAAAAATCATAAGCTTAAGTGTTGTTCACACCCCTGAAGTAAACAGTCTCCATATGGACATGTTCTGAAATAAACAGGTTACGTTCTGTTCCATGAAAGCTCGAAATTGTGTCCCATGTGCTTCTTAATTGCCAGCAAAAAACAGTGCCTTCTGGCTACGTAAATAAGTACAAAAGACCAAGGAAGATTTAAACCAGGAGGCAGAAGGGGTCAACTTGCATTTTTATCATTGTTGTAGGCCCATACTTGTGATATATTTAACACTTAATTAGGCCACTTGTTTCACACTGACTAAATATACAAAGGTGGAAGTACTACTGATAATTAACTCACCCAGAGTAAAGAAATGTAATACTGTGTTTGTAAAGGTGGAATACTTGAGACTCCACTTACATAAGTTGCCTGATTTCTCATTATACTTCACGTAAATAATAAGATATAATAAAATAATAAAAACATATGTGTAAGGGGAAAAAAGAACAGTCAAATTACTTGACATATGACTCCTCTCCACAATAAGAAATGGATCTTTCCATAATGAGCCTGGATTTAGTCTTGGCAGCAACAGCAGCCCCTGTCGCTGGGCACAGGTCCAAAATAAGAGGTCTGTGGGTTCATCAGTTTAGAATTACACTACCCATCACAGGCTTTGTTCTGCTGAAGGACGTGCTCCCAACAAAAACACTACAGAGCTTAGTGCTCCAAAAATTCACACCACACACTGGGAAAGCAACCATGGGCGAAGCATGTGGGAGATGTACAGTGCAACAGATCTACTGGTCTGACAGTCTCGGCATCCCGGGGGACCTTCAGCCAGAGAAAAAGCAAGGGAGGAATATGAGTTATTAGTGAGTGAGAATGCACAGTCAAGGAAAGAGAAGGAGGGGGAAGGGCCGTCAGTCGATTCAGATATCTAAAGGGAGTGCCGGAGGCAGCAATCCCTTCCCCAACTCCTTACTCTCCTCTGGGAACGAGTGTTTTAATGGAAGGAATGCCGAATGGGAAAAATAAATACCACCCCCCCCCCCCTCCAAAAAACAAAAAAGGAAAAACATTGTGGCTTTTGGCATAGGGGTAGTTTTAATAAACTCCGAGAGAACTTTAGCATCGGGGCCCCTTTTTTGGCTGCCCAGAGAATGTGGGGAGTCAGTCACCCATTTCCCCTGTCAGAGAGAGCGCAGATCTGAGATCAGTACAGCTCTTCAAACAGAGTCACCAGATTGCCCTCCAACAGCTACTTTTAGCAGACAGAAATCAAAGAGGGGAACAGCTGGTAGAGCTGGGAGCGCTCCAGAGAGAAATTTAACTTATTACCTCCAGGTTTCCATCATTTTTGGGCACAGTTTTGATGAATACATAAAATGCCTGTTTGGTTTTTTGATTACTCGGTTTGAGGCAAAAAAAAAAAAATGCAGTCAAGCAATAGCAAGTCTCCAAATATGGCAACAGAATGTCACAATGCTTGGTTGCGTAGCACAGAGATCTCTGGAGTCAGGTGAGCACATGCCTGAGACTCCATAAATCAGCATTCTGAAAATGTGCTTTCAGAAGTCTTTGTTTGGGAAATGATTCCACTGTGGGTTCAGACAACAAAGCGATTTTCAGTTGCACATGCACACATTACAAAAATTAGTTCAATTATTCTACATGGGTAACTGTTTTTCTTTCCATATTTGACATAGCAGCATTTTTATGCTTCTAACCATGTTAAGAACATCTGCATTACATTAATTAGAGAAAACCTAGGCTTTTGTTTCAGCCAGTGAAAAGCAGTTATTTGGGTGTTGCATGTAAAACATGGCTTTTGTGTTAGCTGATTTAAATGCACAACCATGAGACAAAGTTGATCATACCTCTTATGTTTTGCCTCTAGTCATAAGAACTCAAAACAGTTCTTGGGCTTTTAAAGAAACGTAAAACAAACTATACTGTGGAAAGCTCAGGAAAACATTGGTGTTAAAGGCATAGAGCTCATACTGACAAAACCTACTAAAAGCAACTTTTTGCAGTTAAATGTCTTTTTTTTCACTGGGTAAGATCACCACTCTCAGGGGAAAATGTCTGTCGTGTTCCCCTTGTGAGTGGTCATGTGAAAAGAGAACCATTTTTAAAAAATGATGAGAAGCATTAGACTTTATGTACTTTACTTGGAGTTCCAGCCCTCTCCTTTTGATACAGCTCTCATGCCCATAATCCTAAATCATGAAGATTTTTGTCCCATATCCTTGTGTTACCTTTTCACCATTAATTTGGGTTCTTACAAAAATATATAATATGGATCTGGGTTCCAAAGTTTAGATGAGTACAAGGTAAAATTCCATTAGAGTCCGACTTTAAATTACTTATGTATTATGTAAAAATGTAAGTCCATCAATGAAGTGAAAGTCTTATTTAACCATCTGTTATAGTATCTAGCCCTCATTAACCTTCACTGTATCCTTTATCCTAACCTAACCGCTAGCCACAACCCCTCTTTCAACCCCAGTTCATACATTTTACATAGCAGTTTCTACTGTATCACTGTACTTAATTACATTAACTGTAATTAGAAATGTACAAGGATAACTGTAATTAGAAATGTACAAGGATCACTTTATATGAGACAAGTCAATATTTAATAGGTTGACAGATGAGGGCATATTGGACACACTATGCAACTTCTTCCTCTCCTTAAAAATGCTAAAGCACATTATTTACAACATTGCAATGTTAGTTATAACTATGATTACGACTATGATTGCTAGTTGTGACTGTGGTACAGAACCACATCTATCAGTGTACCAGACGTGTGAAACCACTTTGTAAATTATGGTTTCATTAAGTATGTCATAAATCACTTCATTACAGCTTTGGTAGTCACTGAATTCACTTCAAAAATATTATGCGACAAATGGGAGAAAAACCAACACTTGTTTGAAGTTTTTGCACGATGTTTATGACAGAGCAGCATTGTGGTTAGATTGATCAGAGGCCTCAATCACAGAGTGCAATGAGCCACACCAGGGCTAGCACAATTGAAAGATGACATTGTGAGCTTGTCTGAAAAATGAAGAAAGCGGCAGCTGTTATAATGTGTTATTGTGTAATATTATACACTCAGTTACATGGTTGCTCACTAAACTAAATTAATTTGTTTGCAACTATAAACTGAAAACACATTATAAATTTCTAAATTTTTTGCAAGTGAGAACAGATAAATTAATAAGTGATGACAAACTGGCCAGCTCCTCATTATCAGGTCTGTTCATATGTGAGTTAGTTTTAAAAAGCCAGCCCAGTGTCAAACCTGTTGGAGAATCTGTGGCATGTAAAAAAAGCATGATGATCAATTTTCCACATATTTTTACATTACTTTCTAAAAGTAGAAAAATCATCACAAGTCATCTCATAGTGTGCACGTTCAATACTGTATTTGTTGGACATATACTGTTAGCTTGATTTGCACCAGACTTGATATTCAACATGGTAATCACCTCATCATCTGTGCCCTGACTGACTCTCTGACTAATGATGTGATGTAGTATTTATACAACAGTAAAATTCACTGAAGCGGTAAGTCATTAGTGATCATTTAATCAAATTGATGTAAAAACATTTATTCAATACCCTAAATCCACACACTGTACTTCATGTTTCTAAAATCATACATGCATAAATAGTGTAAAATGTCTTTCACTGCATGGTATAGTATTGGCCTGTTTACACTAATAAATTATGGGTAATTAATTTTATTAATTAACTGCATTGAAAATTAACAATGAGGCACACTGCTGCCCCCTAAGGCCGAAGACAGAAGTACAGTAGTGCAATGCACTGGTGGGAGTGAAGTAAACCGTTAAACTGCCCATACAGATTTTGGTAAGTGTAACGTTAAAGTCAAATGACCATGTGGTAGGTTAAGTTCAACCATAGCTTTTCAGAGGTGATCCAACAGGGAATTCAAAAGGCATGTTTAACATGGAAACCTATGGAGCATCTGGTTTTTAAAAAACAACGCTGAGTGAGAGAATCCTAGTCACATCCATCTGTGTCTCACAAAGGTGAAAAGTAAATAACCTTACATAACCCATGTGCTGCACTGCAGTACAGTACTGTCTGGCCCTGTCATGATCAAGACAGAATTAAATGAAATGTGACAACAATTCACCATCCCTAACAGTCATGTCCATTACGATCAACGAGCTCTACTCCTCCCTTAAAAGGTAAATGATGAACAATTCATTCTTCTGTGGGGTGTAACAGAAGAGAACAGACAGGAACACAGACTTACATAACTACACACAATCACTACTACAAACAACAAACAAAAAAATCAACAGGACTCTTTCTAAATAGGATTTGTTGATTTATTGAATGGATTTTTGGGCTGAACTCAAAAGAACTCCTGATAGATTGAAATAGTAAAAAACAGGAGATGAATACAGACACAAAACCTTGTTCAAGTACAAATGGAGAGCGATATGTGATATAACTGATTAAAATGGCTTCATTCCAGGAGAACAGAAGTACTCAGATGAAATTTTCCTAAATTGATTTTCACTCTGTTGTGTATAAAAGAAAGTAGATGTTTTTATGGTTTTATTTTACAAGCAGTGCATGAAGCATTTAGACAAGCAGAGAAGACATGGCAAATTTAATACACTCTCACACTCCCATGATTTTTCATGTTTTTTTTTTAACTAGTGAAAAAGCAGACTATACAGTCATGCTTCTAGTGTAGTATGCCAGAATGGACTGTGAGATACATACTGTTTACTGTAAATGCTCCTCCTGGGAATATATAAAAATGTTTTTACAGGAATTGGTAAAAATCAGATAAACTCTCTAATATGATTAATCACCTTTCTATTTTTATCTGATCAGATTAGAGAGCTGAGGTCTTTGCCGAGCAGTTGAGGAAATGATGATAGTCTCACGGACCTAAATATAACATTATTCTCCCAACATAAATCCTAAGCCGTTTTTCAACCCGAGGCAGGTATAGCGATATGATTTATGCCTTAATCCCCTATGTGGCATTTCATATTAAGACCTTCCTGCTTGACATTCAAAGAAACTGTTGCTGCTGCTACTGTATACAATGTCACCGGCATCTTTTAGTGTGACGGCCCGTGTACACAAGCCAAAACCTACAGCTCATATGGCTAAAGACTGATTGACAATATGTGGGAGAAGGCCATTAATATTGCAAGCCGGGAATACTAATTCTCTCATCAGGTTCTTCCTCCTGCGAGCCAGAGTGCTTGGGGTAATGACACGAGCAGAGTGAACGTTTGAACGGAACAGATCTGAGCTGAGTGCTGGGAAGTGCGTGCGGTGTGGTGGGCCAGTCCTGCGACTGTGAGGATCGGTGCGAGAGCTGCACGTCCTTCTCCACAACCAGCTACTGTGCCTTATATGGCTATACGAAAAACATACTTCGCTGCTTGTTAGAGGAAAAAAATTAATGTTTTGACATTACTCGTTAAACCCAGACACTGTCACAGGGAAGGCAGATAAGTGTTTTTCCTCAATAATCTTTTTTTTTTTTTTTTCTGGCACTCATGCAGAAATAGAGTAATCCAGGAGAAGTGTTTGGATACAGACCGAGCTTGTACAACATAAACCACTAGCCCCAGAACAACCCACGGCTGAACATACCACTCAGTCTCTACTACTGAATTTGCTGTTGGTAAATTTTACAACAACTTTAATAATCCCCTCGATGCTTCATAGCATCACTGCAGGGATTTGCATCACACGGTCTGGTATTACTGTCAAATAGAGTGTGTTCAAGCGAAGCTTACACTAATTTTAGACCTGTTTTTGGAGAGAACATACCAAATAAACAGTTCTGCATGGAGTGTGATGTCTTTGTACCTGGTGACTCCATATAAATATCTACTATATCCAGTAAAGTCTTATTTTCCCTTTTTCCATTGTAAAAATCAATTTTGCAGTGTGTAGTATAGACATACAATACCTGTACATGTAGTATAAATTCAGACATCACAGACAAGATAAGCTGCACATTGTGATTTCCCAGGAACACGCCTTGTATTAACCTTGAGTACATCAGCCTCAAATTATGGGGCGTGGGGGCAGGGCAAACTGGAGGGAAATCTGAGACTCCACCTTGGCAGTTAATGGTAAGGCTGATTGGCTGTTTATCACAAGGTGGGAACAGAAGATGGGCTCATTCTCACCCACCTGTCCTGTTAAATGATGGTTCCTGTGGGATTATGTTTCTCCTTCGCTGAGGTGAAAAGGGAAGGTGTAGGTGAGATCTGGGCCGCTGAGGTATGTTCCACACACCCGGATGTAACCAACACAATGCACACAAAGCTGAGAGACCATGATCACGAACAAACCCTGCTGAGCTGTCATGTGCTAAGGGTGCAAAAGAACCATACAATAGTGGCCAACTATTGAAAGTTCCTGACCCAAAGGTGAAAAAATAAAAACAGAAGAAAACCGTATGTTTGGCTTCTTTGACAATCCCAATCCCTGTTTCTGCATACAGGATCTGTAGACGTGTCCTAGTAAACTAGGACAAGGATGCAAGTCAGGTACAAGTATAGCAGATGTCTACTTTTCGAGTCCTGAGCTCCATGCAGCATATGGTGAGCCTGTGGCGATTTGTCAGTGAAGTGAAAAGAGGACTTCTCGCACAGCCAAGAGTCAGGCTCAGTTATCTGTGTGACAAATTTTTTCATTTCTGAGGCTCCCATTCAAATTCACTTTTCATAAATGGACAGTCAGGAGAATGATGTGCACTTGATTTTTCAATACAAAATACATGTGGATGGGAGAGAAAGAGAGAGAGAGCTATTTTTGGAGAGGCACAGGGAGAAGTGAAGAACGTGGCCTGGGGACATGTAAGCATGTGGATTGCACCGAAATACAAATATTTAAAAAGAAATACTTTTGCCTTGACCCCTGAGTAACTCAGGAAAAAAAAATATTTACCGAGATTTTCTCTGAAGTAAAAACAATAATGGGCTCGCGTGTTTATACTCTAAAACTCCTTAATAAGGTCCATTATCCAGTTTTAATTCCTGCTGAATTCACTGCTTACAATAGACAGGGTTGTGCTACGCTGTGAGGTACTCTTACAAGGTGGCGTTTTGCCCAGAGTGTAGCAGGTAAAGAACAGTCTCAGATGTCTCCGTCCCGCTCCTCGTCTGTGGCTCTGCTCTTTCAGACTCCTGCCATGCCTCTCTCTCTCCGTGTGTTAACGCACTGGACCAGAGCTCCATAAAAGCCAACACGCCCGCTCAGTGCCAAATGGAGTGCTGTCAGCTGCGGTGCGTCGGAGTCCGGGTTCGACCTCCCACCCTACCTTTCCATAGACGTGCTCCGGGACCCCTTCTGTGGATGAAACAATATCCCTCCTGCTTTTCGGCGCTAATAAGCGGGACGGGACGGGGGGGACGGGGGGGTGTTGTTTTTTCGGAGAGGGGGTAAGTCAATCCGGCTGTGTGCCACTGCCAGCGCCTCTCCTTGTTTGCCTCGTCTCATCAAGCAGATGTCTGTTTGCGGTGGCATCTGCTTGCTGAAATTGACTCAAAGCTCTATGCCAGCCTGCATCCGTTATCCAGCTTGTAAAACACGCCAGATGGATAGGCCGCCGTGGCCCGGATGCGCTTGTTGAATGCGCTGACAGAAAAGGACCGCGCTGTTCTCAATGGGGAAACCGTGGGGCCCTGACAGACGCCATATTGAAAGGCTTTAATCTTTCCATTGAATGAAATATTAGCCAGCTGAAGTGAAAACGTATCCATTACATACAGATGGACCAAAAAAAAAAAAAAAAATCGATATACAAGTCGAGAAATTTGCGCAAACGCTGTACATGAAATGTTCTTCAGTGTTAGATATTGCCCGCATCACGTTAGCGGGCTTCAATTAGCACAATGATTGGAGTCGGGCTTGTTCTGCTTCAGAACATGTCTAACTCACATCTGACTTGTGAATTCAGCTGTGTGAGCATGCAATATTTGAAAAGGCTTGTACTGAGATACTTACCAAATTCCAGGCAATGTCATGTGACAACATAGATGTTGCTGAAGTGCAAAGTGTAACATAATAATTAGCAAAATATATAAAATTCAATATGACATAGCAGCCAAGCTTCTAATAACGTCATCATGAAATGTAAAGACGTATTGCTATCTGTGCGACACTACATGCGTAAAATTTAATTACAATTGGAATTCCAAGGACGGAATACAAAGACAATGAATACACCAAATGGTCTTAGAGGAGATGTTGTTTAAATGTTAGGTACTGTTAAGTAGCTACATTGTGGAAAAGAATATGGAATTTTGAAATAAAAATAAACTTCACTCAAACTGTTACATCACATCTACATTGCCTTTATGGCTGAGTTTTTAAGAGGGTATACAAATCACATCTATGAAGACAGTAATAATCCATAACATTCTGGGCCTGCATTTATTAATCAATTGCCATCTTTCTGTGATTTGAAATAGTTAAGGAATGAAAACCAGATGGAAAATCTTTGAATGTACCTGCAGTTTGGAACCTCCCTGGTGCTCTGGTGACAGTGTGAAATTACACCCCAAACTATGACTTTGGGCCCTACAGTAGTGTAGTACAGCCCCAGGAGATTATGCTGTTTTGAAAATGGCAGTGTCAATGACTCAGCAAGGTTTCGTGTGCAGCCAAAAGAACAAATACAACAATAATAGAAACAAAAACCGTGACAACAACAAATACGACAATGACAACAACATTAATGACCTCAACAGCAGATGACAATAACAATAAATTACAAGTGAAAACGAGTGAAAAAATGAAATACTATGTCTTTGAATCCTACATATTTTCAGCCCAACATATTTTTACACTTGTTGAACCTTACTAATATCAGACAACAACACACACACACACAACATTTTTGGAGGTCTTGGAGTCAGGTAATGGCTGCCATATCTACTGTATGCTGAGCTTTTGAAGAATTCACACTGACATAACCAAACCTCCGCAAAGCCAAAGCAAAGGTTTGCATGCAACATTTATCACAGTCATGGTTTTCAGATTTTCTTTTCATGCTAGAATCACGTATCACAAGCAGTTTAGGGGTGGGTCTATAGGGTGGTCCATAAGTACTGATGGACGTCAACTCTAGAGGAGCTGAAAGCACCAAGCAATGCAGTAGATAAAGCCAAGCTGGGCAGTCACGCAGCAGGAAGAGAGTTTCTTGGTGAGAGCAAAGGGCCTTATGGAAATGACTGTAATAGGAAGTGACTTCATTTTATTTATTTTCATTGTATTACCCATCAGTGTGGAAGCCCTGCACATTAACATTCAAGGCAAACACACGGTTAAGGTTAAACAGAGGCTATGTGTGACGTAAGATACGAATAATGTCCAAGATCATTTATTCATGGAACAAGTCTGTAAAAATGCACAGCCCAGCTGACATTAAGTAGTGAAATTCATGTTTGCTTTCATATGATAAATTTAAAAATGCATATGAAATGTGTAAAATGTGTGTGTCTGTACAATGATAAATAAGAAGTGTGCGAGAAGGAGAGAGGAAGAAGCATGGCACGAAGTAAACGCTTGCACGCAGTTCACTGCTGACCTAATTTCAGACTAATTAATTACACTAATAGGTGTGTTAATTTGATTTAATGGACTAAGCAAATGTGAGAAACATTAGCTGTCACTTACTTTCTCATGCTGGAATAGTGTCTACACAACCATGCAAATGCTCTCAATAAGTCCTGATTAAAACAAGCACACATTCAACATAGAAATAAGTTATCAATTTACATTTGCAGTTTTTTGTGTGAAAAAACATGTATTTGCTAGAATTTACTAGTATAAATTACTCTAGTGGCATACGTTGTTTACAATGCATACAGCAGAACAAAGGTTTTATATTTTGCAAACAGCACTTTATATCATCTTTGGCATATATCACATAGAATGGTACACCACACTGGTAACGGACAGACCTGTGACATTTGAGTTAAAAGTCTACAAGCTTATACGGACGTGTAAACAAGGATTCCTTAAATAAGAAATGACAACAAATTTGAACCTCCTTTTCAGGTAGATTGAGTGCTTAATTTTTAAAGCCAGTGTCTGCAGCTTGTACCATCCTGAGAATAAGTCCTCTTGAATCACTTCATCTCAAAAATAGGAATGGCTTTTGCAGGAAGGGTGAGATTGTGACTCATACTACAAATTTAATATTTCAAGACTTTTTTCCACAAATGTATAATGTAAATACATTCAGTTCCTTACAACCTGTAAAGCTAAAATATATACAAAACAAATGTATATTATTTATATAACAATAATAACATGTATATTATTTATACAGTCTAAATAACCCTCTGGTTCAACCCACAGCTCAGCAAAGTTGCTGACACGTTGTCTTGGGAGTTCTGTTCTGGTGATGAGTCAGAGAAAACACATGCCAAGATCAACATTCCATCAACATTGCCCTGCTCTTTGGCACAACTCTCAGAGCTCCAGCAGATACCACATATTTTTTTGGTTTTTTTTGGTTATCATGCACAGATCTTATCAACCAGAGAGGCTATCAGCGTTATTTGGTGAAGCACACCCCGGGTTGTACAGCTACCATTCGTATTAGATTACCTTCCCAATTCTAAAGTGGTGTAGTGTATACTGTACTGTAACTAACCAGTGTATTAAGAGAACTGAGGAGGTCCTACGAGAGGGCAATTTAAAAACCTTGAATTCTATGTATATTTGCTTAGGTGTGCAGTGGTTTCAGGCCTATTACTGCATACTGCGCACTGACTCTAATGTGCTTTTGTTCTTCAGTCATTACATGCAAATATAAAATGTATGACGTTATGTATGGCACATCACATAATATGAGAAGGGCACCAGTGCGTTCCCAGCTGGCGATCCCACCGGTCTATCGCCCCAGAATTTGTTTGCGCATTTGATCTTATTCTAAGCTTGAAACCGATCTACGTCAAAAGGTGACCTTTCTTTGACAGGAAATGCGCTGCGCTACCAATTAGCACCACACGTCAGAATCATTTTCATATTTAATGGCACCAAAAGCAGGCTTCCTTTTTATCTAATGCAGTATTTAGCCTTTAAATGCTGGGGTCGTGCTCCTCTGCTGCACAGACGTGATTCACAAACTAAAATATATGCGGTTTACTGGTGTGATGTCTTGTATATTAGTGATACAAATCAGATCATTGATCCCCCCACCAAGAAGTCTATTCTGGTGCTGTTTCATCAGCGTGGAACGCTCCTTTTACTGACATAATGGAAATTGCCTGCTGCCAAAGTCTGGCACTCCCTTAAAAGGAAAGCCTGAACAGTGAGGACGCAGACCTGCAGGAGTTTGTGCTGTCGCTCCTGTTTTCACGGCAACGCTAAATTCCTTACGGCGGGCGATTTCAGATGTAGGGGACGGACGCGGGCATTGTGGTGGGAAGCCCTGTCCCTGCGGACGCAGCCGTGCGCTATTTTCGGTTCTCTTACAAAAACAGGGGCTTTTGCCAAGTCACGATTCACTGACCCGTCTCTCCCCCTCCACCAGATCCCCCGTCGCTGAACCGTCGCGGATCCTACGCCGAAACCCAGGACTCTAGGTTGTGGGAGCGTACAAGCGCTCGCTGCCGGGTGATGGGGGGTGGGAATCAAACCAACATGTCCATCGCGAGCCTTTTTCTTTTCCCGTGACTACGATCGGTTTATGACCATATGGTTACTTTCACTTTTTCGTCACCCCCCCAGTGTGTAAATAGCACAAAGCCCACCTCGCCTCCGTTTGTTGGAGGTAAAACGGCCGGCTGACGTCACCCGCGAGCACGACAAACACGCGAGCCGTTTTTATATCAGATTAGCCCATTCGTGTCTTTGCCGAACATGAAATCCGAGAGCATAAAAGCCCCATTACAGATGGATGGAGAACACGTTTTCAGCAGATGGTTTCCCTCCATGACTGGAAACCTCAGAGGGGATTATTTTAATTTGTAAAAAAAATAATTTTAGAATTTTACAGCATGAGCTCACATGTTTGTCACCTGTTTGAGAATCTGTGAACAAAGCTGTGATTGATCATGTGATGTCATAGCTTTGAGCAACTCAGAAGATGTCTATGTCACTGCTTATCTATCTTAAATAGAGACATTGTACTCTACATTATTTTAAGACCCATGATTTCACAATGCTGCTTTTTGACTGTTAATACTTACTTTTTCTCAGAATTCTGCACTTGTACAAAATGTTCAATGCAAAACGAAAGATAAACACCACCCACTAAATATGTGATAATCACTGGTGGGAACATTCATCTTGGTAATCTTTGAAGTTAATGGTTAATGCATATTTATATCTTACCACAGCCATCAACCAATCCTGTAAGCTACTGTACTAAGCACTTAGTGACTTTAGAGTGAGGCCACAGCAGACTTACTGGACATCTGGTATAATGTATGATTAGTGTATCCATTTATATTCATAGCTGACAGTTGTACATTCATGATGTTTTACAATATATTCAGGACAGTACATCACAGCATATGTGACCAAAGAATGTACTCGCTAGCAACAGCTATGAGCCAACAGCCAAATAAATGTAAAGAAACATCTGTTCCCCAAAATTACAGAATGTTAGTACCTTGGCTTATTATAACACATGTAATTTTTTTATCTTTCATGTGCACTTTGTGCAGTCTCATCTTTTGGTTTGAGAAGAACAAGAAAAGGTGGATTAGTGTCAAACAAACTGACGAGAGAAAGGAAGTTACAAGCTGCAATCGATATTCAGTTTTGAAGTTCAACTCGAATGGAGGGATATCAGGGTTGATGTGGTGTTCTTCATGTAGAATGCTTGATGTAGAATCGGAAAATTATTGCTACAAGTCAATTCACAAATAAACACTTTCAGCAATTGACTCGGACAGGTTAACCTTGAAATGAGGAAAGACTCCTCTATCACACGGATGAGGTTTTTAGGGGCCTAAATGTCTGGCAGCTGTGTGTGCAAGAGCTGATATGTCAACAACTCAGTGAGCTAAAGGGGTTGGAGACTGCATTTAAGGGGGTGGGAGCTCAGTGTGTAAACAAAGTGGAGGTCACTTAAAGTTTAAGATGTCAATACAAAACTGATGGACGTTTCTGGCATGAGGGAAGTGAACACTCAAGATCTGGCCTGGGAAAACAGCGGGACGTGGATAAATGGGAGTATGCATTGGGGGTGGGAGCAGGGGGATGGGGGGGTGAAATGAAGGGGGTCGGAATTGTGGAGATAAGGTTTCTAGGCACGGCTGGGTGAACAATTCTACTCCAGAGGAGAATTCCTGGGAGGGGAAGGGGAGCAGAGGTTCAAAACAAGGGCATAAAACTCCTCAGTGTCCTTTCCGCAAATCCCTTTTTTAATTTGCACCAGAGAGCGATTAACAGCTTAATTCACCTTATCTAGGCAGACGTGAAACTAAAACCGTTCGGGAGAGTGACGAGTCCTGGAGCGTGCGGCCGTCCAGGACTCGGGTCAAAGCCGGCCGGTGTCATTCAACACCGGCCGGAAAGTGCAAAGGGTGCCGTTACCGTGACGAGCTGTGCCATGCCACCTGTGCCAGTGCAGAGAGATGAGCTCGACTGCAAAAAGCAGGCAGAAAGAATGACAGAATGGCCTCCCACCGGTCTGGGTAAATGCCACACATAAAAGTACAATTGGCAGCAGCTTTACGCAGAAATGTTGATGTTTTCGGAGAGGTCACTTCAGGTCAGTTCCGAAATAAGTTCTGGGTTTTGCTGCTTTGGAAGCAAACCTTACCAACCTGGCATGCCTAGAATTGAGCTAGGGCACTTTACCAGAAAACTGTTTTTATTTCTTTCCCTGTCCTCTTGGAGAGCTCACCTTAGCAAACTGTTCCTGCACAGTGTATAACTGCTTCATCAATAAAAAGCATTTCATTCTGAGCACTTGCATTATGTGATGGAAAAACAGAAATGAAAACCCTTCATAAGCAAATTACATAGCCAGGATGATTTCTGCAATGGGTTATTACAGCAGCTATCTAATATTAGTATTTATGCCTCATTTTATGGTAAAAAATGGCAGCTCAAAAGGAGTCTACAACAAGGCAAACAAAGGCAATCATGAGCAAAGATCATGGCATTTTTGTAAGACATTAGTGAATATTCAATAAGCTGAATTCACTTCCATGCTGACCACCAGTTTTTGTCCTGCATTCCAGACCAGAACAATCATAGATTTTCTGTTTGAATCAGTCAGCACTTGTGGGTAACACCTTGCCAACTCTGTTGAAGACTTTCTTGGCACAGACAGCAAAATAATTCTACTTCTGCTTCTGTTTTTTTTTTTTAAAGCAGTGTTTACTCTTCTTATTCTTATCCTTATCCTTATCCTTATCCTTATCCTTATTCTTATTCTTATTCTTATTCTTATTCTTATTCTTATTCTTATTCTTATTCTTATTCTTATTCTTATTCTTATTATTCTTATTCTGGAAATTCTTATTCTGGAAATTCTTCTCCAGAGCAATGTTTAACACTGTCAAGATATAGTGTATACAGCCAGAGGAGCACTGGTCCCAGGTCACAGTCCTGAGGGATTGTCTGTGTACATTGGTTTTCACTCCAACTCAGGGCAAGTAATTAGGTCTGACTGAGCTGTTAATTGAACACTGATCTCAATCTGACATCTCTTTATCTACTAAAGGTCCTTTGGAAAGGAACTGTGTTTTTGGAGCAAATGTCTTGTCACTTGGCCAGTGTTGCTGCCTTGTCTGCCAGCTCCTCTTGTGAATTCCAACTGTCTGTTTTTTTAACATCTCTGGGAAGTTTGGACTGTTTGGTGGCTAAGTTAACTTTTAAGGTGCTCAGCTCTTATCAGTGTATTTGTTTTGACTGCTTCTCCACCTTTTCATTGAAATAATTTCCTTTTTTGCATTTCTTTTTTGTATGCTCGAGGGTTTCGTGTCTGATAAAGTCTTGATTGTAACCAATAATGATGGGAAAGGGAGGCTTGAGGAACACCAAATGGATGGAGCCACAGCATTATGTGTTATCAGTAACTCTTCAAATTAAACAAATCATTACACTCTTGTTATGGAGAGCAGAGTGTTTTGATTGGTTCATGTCAATCTTTGATTGCATGGGGTAGCTCCACCCACTGTGGAGCTAAAGCTAAGCTTCACTCCACCATCACTAGTACTGTACCTAACACTGCCCAGCTGTTCTAATTTACATTTTTCCCATTAGTTAATTGGGAGCCCTTCTCTGCGTCTAGGTTTTCAGCTATATCCACACAAGTTTCTGTTGTCTTTCCCCTCCATTAGTTATTACATTTTAAAGCCTCAGGGGAAACACTGCCACCCCCAGATTGTGGTTTTCTCAAAGGCCTGTCCCACACATCACACCGCATCTCTTTAAGTTGAATAATGAAGGATAAGATAAAATACAAAAATGTACATAAATACAATACACATAATAAATAAGACAGAACAAGGCAGATATGTTGTGGCTGTTCTGCTAGCCTACATCAGAGCACATAAATAAGCCCAAATATCTATTTGTTTATTCTGAAGTGCTTTGAATTTCTATTACACTCCAGTTTGATTTCTGGCAGTACCTTTCCTCACCCCTTGAACACAGCTTCCTCTAATTCCTGACTTCTCCACAGGGAGCGATACATATTCATTTGGACATTTACGGCATATTGCTACATTTCCTTCAGTTTACTCTAGGCAATTTCTTGCAATGGTTGTCTTGGTAATGAAAATTTGCAAGTCTTTTTTCTCTCTTGGCATAAAACTTCACTGAGTTCTTTTTGTTCTTGCTGCAAGTCAATCTACGTTCAGCTCCTGTCTTGCATATCAATGCAAAGGGAGCCCTTCAAAGATAATTACCTCAATGAATAACCCCTGTGTAGAAATGCCTTTTTTTCTAATTTCAAACTCAATGAAATCACATATGATGGTTTCACTAAGTTTTTATGATGTAATAATTTAGCCATATGTATTGGGCTGATTTTGAACATGAAGTCAATCTCAAGTTCTATAATATTCCAGCTCATTCATCCTTTAATAAATGTTTCCTGTTCATCTAACTTCCATGTTATGCTCATGCTGGGTGATATGTTAGGGATATTCTATGAGTACTTCACTGCACTTTGGGAAAAAAAGAGGTCAGCATGTGTTATGCAATTTTTAGAAAGGAGTCAGAGTCCCTATAGTCCCATAAAAAAATTGGTCCAAAGTTTTTTTAATTACAGTGTTAATTTCTGCAGCATCATACAAAGTAATGTTACAGAACAAGATATACTGAGAAGACAGGAACAAAAATATTTTAAAAAAGAGTGCAGCAATGGAAACTCTTGCATAGATATATTTAATTTACCAAAAAATAAATAAATCAAACAAAAATAAGAAATCAAAACTAAAAGCATGCTTTGAAAGTATCAAGAATTTAATTTAGAAAATCCATGTGAAGGTTAATATGACTCAATCTGAGAAAAGCCTGCAAACAGCTATGGTAAAATGAATGGAGGATTAAATTCATTTAGGCGGAAAGATTGCATAACAGTGCAAGGACCTTGGGCTACATTGATGAACGCATTACTGCCAGTTTGATAGGGGTGAGGAAACAGAGATCACAGATCACATAGAAACTCTTCCACATCTATGTGTGGCCCAGAATACAAAAGACAATCATCAGATAACTGAGTTTGAAGAGTTCTTTTCCTTTAGCATCTGAAGTTTGAAAACAGAAGTTAGATATGTTACTAAATAAAATTAACATGGTGGCTGTTTGTATTTAAGTTGCAAGGTTGAAGTTTAAGTTGGAAGGAGTCCTTACTGTATCAGTTACTGTAAGTGCATGAGTTTTTACTCCAATATATTGCCACAAGAACACTGATATTTTCATACAAATAGAGATCTATAGGCTGAATGAAGACCCTTTATTAACAGGAGAGAGGAAGTGATGGGAGAGGAAGGCTTCAAGAGACTGAACATGGGTGTAACTTCCATGTGGCATCAGTGATGCACTGATATGAACAAATTAATGTTTTTTTGTTCCTTCCACGATGCCTAAAATTGACAGCACATGGCAGTGCCACCCAATGCAAGGTTTACAACACGTTACTCTCCCTGCTGCGGAAGAACTTACCTTTAATTAAATTAATTAGAAATGCTGTTTGAACTAAATGCACAGTGCTTCATGTATGCTAGAATATCTCATTGGATAGCAACAGTTATCTATTTAACAAACACACCTGTTACAATACATATTGTAAGGATCATGTCTAGCACTGCTACACGGATATTTAAGTTCAGCTTGCTAACATTGAGGCCAATGACCACTTGCAGTAAATGGGTTGGTAACTTCTGGTGACGTGGCGATGCTGTTGTCTGCGGCATGGAAGATCATGGGTTGAATCCCAGCAAAGCCACTCACGCTCATGCTTCTGCAACGTGGTCCTCGCGATTAAACTATGTGAAACAAGTCATACCCAACCTGAAGCACGTGAACACAGGCGTACAAATTCCATTCCGGTCGATTAACAGAATCTCTCATCCAGAGCGATTTACATGACTCACTGTTTTTGCATGTCATTATTCAACCTGCATACGTGGGTTACTTCTCATAGGAGTCTGGTTAAAGTGTCACCGACTAGTGATAGGAGAGTGAGTCTTCATAAGCCCAAAATCAGTGATTTACCACAGAGGACAAAGTTTTTAATTGGTTCATACCAATCAGTGAGTGCCAGCATATGGTTATTCTGTTCAGTGTAGGGCTCATGAGACCTCACTGTCCCCTCACTATTAACAAGTCCCTAACTACCAGTTTTAACTAACATTTTGAATACGCAGCTCAGAAAAGTGTTTCTGACTAAAACTTCCAGGAATACATTTATCTGTGAATTCAGACTTCAGTAATAGAGCTTATTGAAGTTCAAAGGGAGAAAGGATTCAGCATCCTTGTCTGGTTTCCCTGCTCTGATGAAGTTCTGTATGGGCTGATCAGTGATTCTAAGGGGCAAATAAAAACCTACACTGAGAACAGACACGGAGAGGAACATAGTGCACACCTGTGTGCTTGTGCCCTTTTGTTAAATATTTTCTCCTTATTAGTTAGGCTTGATGTGAAGTTCTTTAATGGGTCTTTTGAAGGCCCTGATTGCAATTCACATATTTTCTTTCACATGGTAATTGTGAAATCATTACATAAGATAAGAATTTTTTTCCCTTCGTCTCTTGTTTTCATCATGTAAGTCTTTAATCTCAGCTGTACTCTGGATGCTACCTTTCAGGGCTGAAGTTGTGTTTATTGCTGGAAGGAACGGCCTCTATGACGTACGATACCGAGAAAATGATCAAAGTAAGAGAAAGTGAGCACTGAAAGTAAGATGCGTTTCCCCATTATTCTGGAAATCTGCCCAAATTGCTTTTCACTGCTGTGCCAAGTGGTAAGAGGAGCTTGATACTTAGCTCAGATTGAATTCCAAAATGACTCTACTTAATTAAGAGAACATATGGCAAGCCTAGACTAACGTTAAAATGTTTTGAAAAGGTCTGTAAAAAACTGGGGGCTTTAATCGTTTAATTTTTACTCTCTCTTCAAAGTGCATGTGAGCATTAAGTGATTATAAAGCCTGAAAAAAAAAAAAAAAACATTCACTCCATTACAGTGATAATGTTGAGAAGCACGCATTATTGTGAGGGGCCATTAATGCAATGCTCTGACTGCTGCCCACAGTCTAGTTTCTTTTTTTTTTATTTTGCGAGTGTCACTACGAATCTAAAAGGTATCCGAACATGTCTTCACGTTTCTGACAGGCTGGACCTAGGCAGCCATTGAAGCCACAGCCCTATTGCATAACATTATACTAGGTTATCCACGATGTGTCGTAGGTTATAACAGCCAGCCAGATTTGCTTTCATTGCTAATTTCGGGTATAATATCAACATATAAATGATTTTCACCTTCATAGTCATTTAAGTTTAACTGCCAGTCATTTTCATTTTTGCTAAGCAAAAGCATTTGGATTGAAGTAATCCATTAAAAGCTTGATAAAAGTCAAATGGTTCTACTATTGTTGTTATACTGAAAATCTCCCTTCTCACTGGGGACAGAGGCAGTAAGAAGGGATTTCAAACTAGGAAAAAAAAAGTTTTTATTTCACTTTTTTGTTTCAACATGAAATATGTATTCATTGTTACTTACATATACATACAGGTTCTCCCTGGTGAGTATTTGGTTTCTTGTGTGGCCCGAGGCCATTTTTTCCTAAATGAGGAAGTGACCCATGGAGCTGACAGAAACTGTACTCCATTATAGCTCTGTACATTCACACCTTTAAGGACAAAATTCTCATGTGTGGTTAAATCTTGAAAAAAAGGTCACATATGTGTAGGGGGAGGTCACATATGTGTAGGGGGAATATTTTTTGTGCAGAACAGACATACTCCCAAAGCAATCAGTTGTCCACAAAAAGTGCTTTGTTACTCACACACACACACACACACACACACACACACACCAAATGAATGGTGAGTAACAACCTAAAACCCTTTGTGTCATCTGTCAGGGTGACAGGATGAGATGTGACACGAGGGTATCGTCGGAGGAGCCGCGCCCCTCTGTGCTCCGGTTTCAGGGTCCTGTCACTTCCTGTTTCGCAGGCCGGGGTGACGAGCCCCCCCCCCCATCATCATCACCACCATCCCTCCCTGTCACTCTGGGTCATCTCCCGTGGTGACACTCCTGACAGGCCGCAAATATAACATGGCTTCACAGCTCACCAGAGAACCGCTCAGACCTGAAGGTTGAATCTGAGCGTGGAAAAGTTTCAGTTCCTGTGGCCGGCAGTCCGGCACTTTTAGCGTGTGTGCATGAATGTTAGAAAAAGGCACATCACATCATTGGCCCTTCGCGTTCAGCAACAGGAAAAAAAAAATCAGGCCGCGTTGCATGCAATGTACAGGTTCGCTATGTTACATTACAGGCACGAAGCCCTTTTTCTCGACTTTCAATTAACCTCTCACAAAACACAGCCTGCGGATTACGGTGAAAATGTGATGGATTATTATTCCTGCTGATTTGAGCTGGCTAGCAGAGTGCTAATCCCCCAAACCCAGCACTTCACCGGTGTGCTTTTTTTTTTTTTTTAAAGGCACGGACACGCACACATGGAAAAATGCTCAAACACCTCTTCGTTTGCAGAGGCTTGATCCCTAAATGCATGACTGGATCTCTCTCTCACAGGCGGCTGAAGAGGAATTCCATTTTTGCTTTGCTTATTTGCTTTTTGCTCATTGTCTGTTTTACTTCAGAAAGATGGCAGTTTATTGTGTTTGCTAGAGATTAATGATAATATACAAGCACGCTCATGTTTACATATAGCTTTTCCTTTGTGTGTGCTTTGGGAGCTGGCATGCTGTGCTGTCACATCTCTGATACAGCGTACTGGAGATAATCAAAACAATCTTTTAGGTGATTGCATATTCACATGCACTGTATTTACTGTATTCTCTTTACAGTCACCAGATTTGGCTCATTTTATTATTTTTTATCAGACTGTTGAATGAAAAATAACTAAACAGCACTGACTGGTTTCTATCATTTCTGAAAGCCTTACTTACTTGGCCATTAGCAAGCAAAAGCTCAACAGACAGTATTTTAAAAAAAAAAAAAAAAAAAAAGTCTAAGTCTGTTAGACTTTCTTAGACTGAGCACAGCCTGCTTTCTTTTTGTATCACTGACATCATGGACAGATTTACCCTCCTCCTTAAGTTCAGAATGAGGTCCATTTAAAATAAGTAACTATAATTCTAATCATAACTGCCATGAAGCTAATGCTAGGGGAGATAATGCACTGTAAATTATTACACCGTGATGGGAAGTCGGAGCACAGTTGAACAAACTCTTTTCATCTTTATCCTGTCCAGCAGAAAGAGCATGGAAAAGTGCAGACAGAGGTAGAAATCTCACTGGGAAATTACTTTGTGCAGAAGAAGATGAAGGCTAAAGTGAGGAGATGTGTTGTGCTTTTTATCCGAGACAAAGATATATCATTTGCTGCAATAGTGCAAAAGCATTTTTGGTAGTTGGTTTGTGGCAAAGTTTTAAAAGATTGTCATACAGAATGACATAAAACAGGGAGGAGTAATTATGTTCAGTCATTTACGTTACATTAGATTACATTATTGGCATTTAGCAGACGCTCTTATCTAGAGCAACTTACATAGGTCACAATTTTTTACACATTACCTATTTATAAAACCAGATATTTACTGAGGCAATACCTTGCCCAAGGTTACAACAGCAGTGCCCCAGCAGGGAATCAAACCAGCAACCTTTCTGTTACGAGTCCTGCTCCTTACCACTATGCGACACTGCCCCATTCATTCACGATCCCCATTTAGTTCTCCATTTCTTTCCTGTACTGAAGATTCTCCATGCATTGGCGCAACACAGAAATGATGCGTCGATGTTACTGATACAGCGAAACACGTACCTCCAGATCACCCTCAAAGATTTGTATTTAAGATGAAACGGTCCGCTGAGCCCATCAGAGTCTGTCCGTGTTCAGCACTTGGACCACGTCAGCCGCGTGGAGGAGTGGAGGAAGACCGCATGACTCACTGCCACGAAACCATCAACAACGCTGATGCATCCCTGCCCGTCCATCACTCCCCCTCACGCTCATCAAAAACCCGTAAGCACCTCTTGTGATAACAGAACGCCGGATCACAGTTTGGTGTTGGTGCAGAGCTAATGAAACGCAATCACCTCTATGAAAAGGAGCGCGGTGAAAGGATCCAACAGGCAGAGCTCTTTGCTGGCCTTCGCGTTTAGGTGTTAAGTGGTTTATTGTGCCCTTAGAGCAAACGACATGCGCATCGTTTATATTAATAGGTGTGATTACATGATGTGCCTTAGGGTGCTTTTTCTGGTATTGGGACTAATAATACAGCTGGTCTTAGTTTGTCAGAGATTTCTGATCATTTACTGACAATGGTCTATTTAATGCACTGTGAATCACTGGCATGAACTCATAAAATCATCTTCACTCTCTCGTGGCAGCTTATACGGATTTATTTTTAGTAACCTGTGACAGGTGTTTTTAGACCAGTGTAAATTCGCCACGTCTCGGGGTTCACATATATACAGTGTGCTGACAGTGAGTGGAAATGCATCTCTTTCCTCTATGTGTACAGTTTCTGTTATTGGAAGATAAGGGCAATGCACACAGCTAGATGACAGACTTTATTCCTTATTTATATTCTGTTTTGTGTTGTGTTGTGTGAAATGCAATGCCATAAAAATGAGTAATGCCAGATTTAGGCTCAATCCTTTCAGACAGCAGAGGCTACAGCAGGATCTTTATGAGCAGACACTTGTCTTGATGTTGGCAAAGGAAATAGGGCAGCTTTGATTAAAACAAAGCAGTATTTTATTTAACAGTCTGGAGTATTTGACAAAGAAAGCAGTCTCACTGAAAAATAAGTCCTTGGGTTGACTGAAAGTGGTGATGCTATCAATTTTCATAAACAATAATTTGATAAGCACAAAGTTGATACTTTTGTGTGAATTCAAGTTTCAAAACCATGTATGATGTTTTAAACAAACAAAAAATAATTAGTAATATTAGCAATATTAAGTAGCCACATGTAAAATCTTTAAATCATCAACATGGCAAAAACATTTTTTCCATGTCACTGTATAGTTGAAATGATCTTCTGCTGTGAACCTAAACAGTTAAGAAACATAACATACTTTAACAAGGTACTGTGCTCTGAATTCTGAATGTGTTTGTCTGGTCCTTTAACTGTCTGTGTAGGGAACAGCTTTGATTCAATGTCTCCTCTGTGCTGACTTGGTGTGTCTCCAACAGAGATACTAGGATTGATGAAACACTGGAAGTACATCTAGATATATCTGCGTCCAAAATATTTCATGGATCACCATCAATCTCGCACTTTTAAAATTGCAGACCAAACTGTGCCTTAGAAATGACATGTTCAAATGTACGGTAATTCTGAAGTTGCAAAGAGAAGACAGCACGCACAACAAGCACATCTAGGTTCAACAAGTCACATAAATACATCCTCAGATTTGCTGAGCAAAAGAAAAAGCCAAAGCTTAATATATGATCACACTGCACACTGGTGTAACTCTAAAAAATCAGTTTTTGCATTGCTGAGTGCAGAACCAGCTCACAAACACAATTCAACCTATCCAGTTGCTTTATACTGGCAAGTGATAATAATGAAAAGTATTTCACTCATTTAATAAAGATTAAGATTCTGTGCATGAATTGTTAGGGACCTCCCTGTAGAATATTCAGCTAGGTAGGCAACAGCTATAATTATCTAGCAAGCTATTTTTTACCTACAGTAAATGGCTTCTTAATATGTTCTTTGTTCTGTGTTCTTTAGATAGCAAGCCATTTGTACGAAATACATTATGTATATTAGTCAACACACTAGTTAATGCTCTCATTAATTATTTGACGGTGTATTAGCCTCAGGCCCTGGCACTGAAATGAGGAAAATCAATTCTCTATAGCAAGCTGGCTGACTAGATGAAATAGCAGTAATCCAAAATCATACAGGAGTTCAGCGGAAGAATGTCTGAACGACTATTATGCAGCTAACCAAGAAGCAGTGATCTTTCTGTTATATTTAAGCTTTCGCCCAGTATTGCACAGACCAGAACGGCATCCCTAAGTAATAAATGCATCAATACAGTACCAATGTGAGGAGTTTGCACACATTACATGTTTTGATAAGGTCAGAAAAATGTTATGTTACAAACCAGATTCAAATCTCTCTCATGTGATTTCAGTCACTCATTAAGTGCCGTACCCTGTGATGCGTGATAGGGTTTGTTTTTTATTTCTAGGAACTCCAGGCAACATCTCCATCCCCCGTCACTTCCTGTCACATCTGATTAAAAGAAAATACACAAACAGCACTCCCTGCATGGGAAAAAGGGGAACTGTGCTCTTCCTGACATGATGGCAGCTGTTTCTGTCATTAATCAGTCCACCCACGTTATCAATAATGACTGCATTGTCAGTAATGATGATGAAGTCAAACAAATATCCCTCTTTTTACTAGCATACCTAAATTTACTGATTGGCACAACAGAAATAGATTTTTCATGAGTCTGTAGCTACCCTATGAACACTTACAAAGAGAATTAGGCTCTGTCCTTATCGTGTGACATCTTAATAAAAGCTGCTGGGGTTGATTGGAAGCAAATGTCTTCAACAGGCCTAATTATGGCTACATTTCAATCCCTGAAAAATTGTGCCTTTATAAATTATGAAAGGGCTCTCCCTCAGACAATGTCAACAGAAGGCCAATTTGCTGAACACGGCCGCATTTATAATTTCCTCGCATGCTGTTAGCGTACATGGCGGGGGTTTCTTCGAATGAGTTTGAGCGACAGCTCTAAGAATAACCAGCGCCGTTTAATTGCCGATGTCGGCTGACCCAGCCCCCTTTGCCTCACTGTGTGCCGTTTCAGGGTACGGGCATGCGGCTCCCAGCACGGACGGCGGGAAGGTGTTCTGCATGTTCTACGCTCTCCTGGGGATCCCCCTCACGCTGGTCATGTTCCAGAGCCTGGGCGAGCGGATCAACACCTTCGTCAGGTACCTGCTGCACCGACTCAAGAAGTGCCTTGGGCTGCGGCGGACGGAAGTCTCCATGGCCAACATGGTGATCATCGGCTTCTTCTCCTGCATCAGCACGCTGTGCGTGGGGGCGGCCGCCTTCTCCAGCTACGAGGACTGGAGCTTCTTCCACGCCTACTACTACTGCTTCATCACGCTCACCACCATCGGCTTCGGGGACTACGTGGCGCTGCAGAAGGACCACGCCCTGCAGAACAACCCCAGGTACGTGGCGTTCAGCTTCATCTACATCCTGACCGGCCTGACGGTCATCGGCGCCTTCCTCAACCTGGTGGTGCTGCGGTTCATGACCATGAACGCCGAGGATGAGAAGCGGGACGCCGAGCAGCGGGCACTGCTCTCCCGGAATGGGCAGGCCGGCGGCATCCGCCGCGGCGGCGCCGAGCCCGCCTCCTCCACGGCGGGGGGCGGGACGGGGCGGGGCCTGCGGAACGTGTACGCCGAGGTGCTGCACTTCCAGTCCATGTGCTCCTGCCTGTGGTACAAGAGCCGGGAGAAGCTGCAGTACTCCATCCCCATGATCATCCCCCGTGACCTTTCCACCTCCGACACCTACGTGGAGCAGGGCGACGTCTACACCGACCCCCACTCCAACGGCTGCGTGTGCAGCCTGCAGCACCGCTCCGCCATCAGCTCCGTCTCCACCGGGCTGCACAGCCTCTCCACCTTCCGGGGACTCATGAAACGGCGCAGCTCCATCTAGCTGCCCGGAAGACTCACTGCAGTTTTAGCTGTGCTTTGGGACTGCGCCAACTGTGGCACTGTTTTAGAAAAACCGATAAATCTGTGTTTTTTCTTCATTCTCTCACATTTAGGGTCTGTGAGAATGGATTTATCTTTGGATAAGGGATATTTTAAGAGAAAAAAGACATGCGACATGCTGTTGTATATTCTTACGATGGACATGAAGAACTTAGTAAGAAATGTATGTAATTATTGTATCCATATTTTTAACCTGATTTACAAGACTACACTTTTGGTTTATGAGTTTCTTAAGTGAGGCATGTCTTTTTTCCACAAAAATATGTGAGGGGGACTTTCGAGTATCACAGTTGCTCACTGAAAAAGAAATGTGTATATATTTGTAATTTTCACACTTTATTTAACAGTAATTGGTATTAGGAAGAGCCTATTTTTACAGCTAAAGGACTGAAAACCAAGATGTGAATTGCTTCTGTCACACTGACGTTCAGGTTACCCCACACTTTTTAATCTGCTTGAAATGACTCACTGTTTTATTTTGTACAAAGCATTGTCATATTCATTCTAACAAGCTTTTTTCATGCTCATATATTTGTGTTAATGTTTGTTTTATGTTCATGACGTAAAGGATATCTATCATGGTTTTAATTTTGAGCATGTTAGCTCATTTTGTGTACAGTAGATTTTATCTTGTTCACTGCTGCACTTTAGGATATTATTATAGGTGTTTTAGGGCATTATGACTGGTGCATATTAAAATCAAAATGAAAACATCTTATTTCTAAGATTAAATAGTTTGTTTCAAAAACAGTTTGCTTTTGAATAAATGTGTGGAGGTATTTGTGTATGATTTTAGTTTATAATTATACACCATTTTGAAAAAAGCACTCAGAAAGTGGGGAGGGAGAGATGAATAGATTGCTGAGGAGGAACACCCCATGATTTAGTAATACTTTTCACCATTTTAAGAACTATGAATTATGAATTAATTAGGAAGATGAAACTGATGTATGTCCAGCATCAGCAAAACCAAAAATGAAGAACTGCTTTAAGACAGCATGATTTCACATGTTGGTTCAATCAGATTTACAATCATACCATCCAAAAATATGGTACCATTTGTTTGTGCATTGAACTAATTTATTAATCTGCCATTGATAAACCAAATTGCATTAAAATGCAAATAAGATATGAAAATAACTGCCTCTTGTCATTATTGGTCACAACTGTATTATTTCCTCAGTCATTGACATTGCATAATGCAAACAAAAAATGTTTGTATTTGCAGACTGCTGCAGTAAAAAAAGCTAGTCCTGCTATCTGCTCACTTCCACATTTACTGTGAATATTTTGATGAATATTACATCAGACAGATACGTCACAAACCATATTTGATTATGCTTAGCTGTGATAGATAAACAGCTGATGTCATCTTAAAGTATACAAAAAAAAACAGGAACAAAATTTACATTTACCATTCCACTGCTGGCATTACTCAGAATGTCACGACAATAGCCGACATCTCAGATAACCAGAGGCTGATCAGAGGTTCACTATTCATCAAGTCTGTGAATGTTATTATAAACCAAGATACTAAAAAAAAAAAAAAACAGCCATCATCCAAAGGACAGGCTTGATCTCCCAGTGTAGCACATGGACAAGAAACAGTTACGTTTACACCATGCAGTGAATAAACCTCACATTTGCCAACAGCTACACCATCTTGTGGGCTTTCTGTGCCAACTGGCTGGAGAAAAAAGGGGCTGTGCTTGGTTAGTGCATGGATGACAGACCTGGAAAAGCAGGGCAGCCCTCCCTCTGCACTAAGCAGAAAACCAACACCCCAGTCCAACGACAGAGACACCATGCTGTAGGAGATTTTAAACACCTGACTCACTGTAGTCATTAAAAATCCCATGGCACACATTTAAAAGACTACATAATTCCTACAAATCAAAACCTGTCTGTCTCTCTCAATGTCTGGCCAGCCAAGCATCCTTCCAGTTTAACTGGCTAAATAAATCTCCTTTACCTCACTTTAGCTTATGTATGCTGACTAGTATGGAGTAAGAAAAATTGGATGTCTGGTTCACGTAGGTCGGCACTACACATTGGTATATAATCTGCTCCTGAATTCCATGAACTTCATGATATACAGTAAGAATGAGTGATTCCTTTTATTCTTGTCTCGTCCCTCACACTCCATCCCAAGAGGACATCCTACTCCACTGACTCACACACCTGTATTTAAAATAGAACACCGATCTATAAGCTTGTTTCAACGATCCACACTACATCACACGACCACAGATCATTAATGATCCAAACAAACTCATCAACTGCTGTTTTTCCAACAGCCTCTCCAGTGTACTATAACACAACCATGCAACCCACAGATGGTCCTAAAACAGAATTATGTTACATCATAGTGAAGCACACTGTTCCTCCAATGACTGAGTCCAGAGCCCAAACAGCAGGATAGTAAGGACAGCCCAGTTTGTCAGTTACAAAACCTCATGAACCCAACACTAATTCTTGTAAAATGAAACTCTGGTATCCACTGCTGGTCTTAGAGACATTGATTGACGAGCAAATGAGGCTTGGTCAGTGACATAACAGATGGAGCTACAATTTACTGTGAATCACCAACTGGTTAGAGCCAATCAAAAGATGGCGTCTGCAGCGAAACACTGTGATTGGTTCAAATCAATGACTCACTAACAAGCTCCTGATCGCTCCACTCTTCTTAGGTTTCATGAAGCCTGACTCTCCCGTCAGTACTTGCAGTTTCATGAGTCTGAGGGTTTTAGAGATGATTCTCAACCAACAGCACACACTGAAACCAGAAACAACCAGGTGGCTCAAATTCTCATCCAATTAATTGGATTGGAACTTGAGTCCCCCCATTGAATCCCCCTAAAATCCAGGACCAGGAATGGACACCTCTGGCTTAATTCAAAATGTGAGGTGCACCAGTATTGCTGGAGATAATCAGCTCATAACTTCCACTTTCAAATGATGAATGGCATTTGTCTCTGTGAAAGTTTGAGTACAAATTATTCACTGAGTAAGAGATCTAATTCTCTGTGTATTGTAGAGAGACATTCAAAAGGAAATTACATTAGATTACAGAAAATACAAAAATGGCTGCTTTATCAATTTGTGGAATAAAGCGGACAAAATTATCCCTTCGCATTGATAATTGGCTGGTTAAATTATTTACAAATTCACACATCTTTGAAGAACATTGCTTTAATCAGTGTTTCATCCATAAGAAATGCATCAAAATGATCATAGCAGACTGCAGAGATCAGCAGTTGTTTGGCACATTACTCTCGACTCCCCTTTATTAAAATGCATGTGGATGTGAAGTTTATAAATTGTATTGCTACAGTAATGATAATGGTACAGTACATGGTGATAACATATATACATCTATAAAATTGTGTGAATTATTAATTACACCAGCTGACAAATAAAGATCCCAAACAAGGATGTATTTGATTGAATTACAAAGGAAGTCCATCCTAACAGTTCAACACAATGTCTTTATTTGCTTTGCTTTTCTTTACACTAAAGCAGGACAAAAGCTAATAACTGCAGGCCCTGTCTACTGTGATCGTCCAGTCTCACAACACCCCGTTTGCAACCCACTTACCAAGCAATCTGAAAATCTCTGCATGTCCAAAAAAAAAAGCCTCCAGCCCTCAGGCCTGCTTGTGGCAAGAACAGAAGGTGCCCCTCTTGCTTGGTGTCCCCATGGTGACAACGTCTGTTGTACAGTCCTCTGCTCTACCCTAAGCTCGGACTGTGACTCAGAGTATGACATCCACTGTAGACAAATGTCATTCAAAAGCAGCCTGAGTGGTCAGACTCTGTAATATTGCAATTGGTTACCACACACAGATACAGAGATTACAATATGTATTATGGCAGATTACAATAAATAATTAAGTTGCTATACAGGGTGAAAAACAGCATCAGAATAACCAATAACAACATGTAGTGCCTGGCAATTATCCTTCAAAATAATGAATGTGCCATACCAGATTGTACATTGAACCAATGATTTTTAAGAATAACTTAAATCTGAAATCATACTTTTCACAATGCCAAACAATGTTTAATTAAACCAGCATTAACCTCCATGATGTTACCCTACAGAATAGTAACAATGAACTGAAAAGAGCTGCACTTACTAATATCTGAATATCTTAATTTACTCCTAGGGTGATCAGATCTGGGGAGGTTGCACAGGACAGGCTGAACTTCTTATGAGGTAAATAAAATCATTTCAGGGAAGGCAATGCTGAAATTTTCACTATCACTGGCTTGTTTATGCTCCTAGAGATTGTTGTCAACAGTGAACATACTGCAGAGAATGTAAAAATGATACCATTTCCATAAATTTCAGCCAGAAAAAATACAAGTTGGCAGCTGCATGAGGGCAATTTAGGACCATACATAAATATTATATTACATTCACATATTAATATTTAAGAAACGAGTCCATCGTCTCCTCATCCTACATTCAGCTAAAAAACCTTGGGGGGGGTGTTCCCCACTCAAAATTCCTACCATTCATTCTCTTAACATTATTTCTGATGACTCACTCCTGTTTCTCCTTTTGTAATACTTGTAAAATTTGTTCCTTCCTTGCTACACATTTCCACGTTAAGCATCGGTCATTCCTTGCCTTGTAGTACTGTGAGTACTGTGATTCTCTTTGCAAAATTCCGTTTCTATTGTAGCCTAAATACTACCACTAATAATAAAATCATCACCAGTATAAAGTGGATTTTGACTTTTGAGTCCATGAGTGTTACACACTCAAAAACATTTTTCAATGAAAAGGAATGAAAATGTAGTTTATGTACAGTGGTGACTGGAATCTTTATTACTTCAGTTAATAAACCAAGATTAATATACTCTGGCCTCAGTCACAGTAATAGAGTTAAACAGAAATAGAGGAAAAGATAACAAGTACCAATCATATAACAGAGAACAAAGCTAAAATATGTGCTCTGTGATTCCAGATTAGCATTTGGAAATAATTTCATTTGTCCCCTGCTTTACGTGACCTGAAATAAACATTCTCAGCAACTGAAAACACTTCATATATGGGAGAAATGAATTTGCTCAAGCCATACAGGTCAGATTCCAATGGAAAATTAATCCTTTCAAATAATGTGAGAGTTGAACACAAGGGAGCTGGCAAGACTGCAGGAGAATGTTCACACAGAGTAACAGCAAAAACAGCTGGAAAACATCATGGCTGTGTTTGTGTTTGTGAGGTACTCCCTTTCAGGTTTTAAATGACCAAACTGCTAAAGTTTTAAAACAAAGTATCAAAGTCAAATTTTCAACAATTATCATTATGGATGACAAACAATGTGTCTCTGAAGTGGGGGGAAAATATGACCAGGAATAGGTTAGACATTCTCAGAAATTTCTCAAACCAAAGGATATATTTCATGATAGAAAAGCCATGTTTTTCCACAGACAAATTTTAAAAAGCTGTCATACTTTTATTGGAAGATGTGAAAAAAAGATATATCTCAAATAATAGTCCAGTGAAGTAATGGTTGAGAGCCCTATTATATTACCTAAGCTTACACTTTTAATTTATTTGGAGCCACTTCTCTGACTGCAAATGATTCAGCCCGTCGTACATCAATGTTGTACATTTTTGCCAACTCCTTCTCCACAGGAAATATAACACACATCAGTCCTGAGTTTTATCACAACAGCAGTGAATCTTGCTAATGTGTTTCTCTGCCCAGAATAGTTCCTTGTACCAAATGCTCATTTTCCCACTCTTTCAAAGTGTCTGTCTGAAGAACTTGTCTGCTAATTCAATATTGCACCTGGAGGTCATTCTCTTTTCTCTTAAGCTTGCAGCAATTCATTTGGCCTCTTCCCAGAATGCAGTTTCTCTCCTTCCCATATGGATTTTTCCTATCACACAGAAATAACCATATTTGGTATTTCATCCACTGCTCTTCCACTGATCTTTGCCAGATGGAATAATTAATTATGCTCTGAATGTTCTTAAAGATTGATATATTGTAATGCAGAAATGATAATATGATGGCTGTATTTATTTGAAAATATATTCAGAGCAAGTAGCTCATTTTTTATAAGAGACCACAGCTGAGGGAAAAAAACCACCTTTGCAATCTGAAGTAAACATTTATGACAGAATATTTCTGGCCTCCTAATACTCTTATAATTCCTCTAATAGTCTTAGTTTTACAAGTTTCATATTTTCTGTGGAACTGTTTGTACTTTTTGACTTTTCACACTGTTTTCTGTTTAAAGAATTTGAGCAGGCACATTTTTTCCCTCCTTACACATTATCATGACTTTGGTGGGCACTGAAGAACCCAAAACATTATATAAGAATAAAACAAAATATTACAGTTACTAGATTATTTCATAACCATAGCATAATAGTTAAGTTAGTTGAATGCCCGCTGCCCCACCAAAAGATTTATCTCAGTCAAAAAAAATGCAATAGTCAAACCCTCAGGCCAGAGTTTGTAGCTGCCCATGTGATCTTCTGACGATGACTAAGAGCACATGAAGATGAAACTAACCGGCTTCTTTCCATCTAGCAAAGGGGCGGGGACGTCAGCCAGGTTTCCCTCGTCTTACCAATCTCAGGCACCCTGCGGCTGCTGGGCCCCCTTTGACCTGCTTGCATGACGTCAGTGGAGTAAGCGCCGAGACTTCCAATCAGCACCCACTTCACTGTAGTGTTCTGTGGGACCCGCAGTGTGAAAAACCACCACCGGCTGCATGGTGGTTTATCTGAGGATTACATTCAGCTTGCTTCAGTGCTCCCGTGCCTCTGCAGTGGATGTTCTGGTGAGTCAAGCAATCCTTTATGCAATGCTTTTTGAAATTTGTGACTTCTAAAAAGGGTTGCATAAAGGGGAAAAGGTATAAAAGATCTTTGCCCAATGCATTTTGTACTTTTGAAGAAAGGAGGGCATTAAAGAAAGTATTACATTTGTCATGACTTACACAACATTGTGCGCTTGTCGGTCTCTACATTTAAGGTAAAAGGTTTTGTAAGAATAAAAAATAATTATATAAATGAAACAATTGCTCGTATTACAATTGTATAATGTACATTATGGTTAGGCTCAGAATCAGACCAGAAGGCAAACAAAGGCTCAGAAAAACAGAGCTGAACAAAGAAAACAGGAGCATGACAGGTGAGTGGGGCCTAAAGCCATCTCTGTGTTACCAAGCAAAAGGGGCAGAAAGATTCTTGGGACTTCTGCAAAGCTTAAACCACTGTGGCTATGGCATTTCTGTGTCTAAGAGCTACAGAGACAGTTTATTGACACTCAGGGTGCAGCTCATTCTGAGATGATCCATCACAGAGACACTGCATGCAGACTGTAAAGCCTTTTAATCAACGTTGATTTCCCCGGTGGGGCCCTTTTATGCAGATATATTGACTTTAAAGCAGAGTGCAACTGCGTGAAAGAGCCTCTTGTTACTGTGGACCAAGGGAGAAAAAAATGACAGAAATTGAATTTCAGAGGTGTTATGGCAATAGGAAGGCCCTGATTGTGATTTAAATTTATTCCATATGCCCCTGTGTGTACAATTAAAATTCATAGCTCATTTTTATTTCCTAACTTTTAGATTGGGACACAGACCATAAAAAGGCTTTAATATAGGTAAAGTTTGAAGTCCTCTATGTGCCTGTGAAATTGAAAATGGCCATGCATTAATGAAGTTGCAACATTAAAAAAGGTAAAGAGATGTCATCAGACTATACTAACCATTGCTTGCCCTCTCAATATAAATATCCATATGGAAAATGCACAATTTATATGCCACAGTGAAATAGTTTAAGTGAAAATTGACACTAAAAAATGCTAATGCTAATAATGCTAATGCTATGTTTCCTGGAAGCACTGTTTACAGCTGTGTTATATTGCCATTCATCTGCATTGGATTGATTTAATATTGAATTTCTGGTTTCCAGACTTTATATTCCAGACACGCTACAATGCTGTCATAACTTTGATCCTGTTTATAGTATGGATTAGCTGAATTGCCTGTAGTTAATCAGGACAAGAGAGAATAGAGCATGATATCTACCTGCGCTGTCCCGGAACGTCCTTTCCCTGAGTCATTATGAGAAGAACCAAATTAACACTCTGGAACAGTAGAACAATGAAATGAGTTAATGGTGCCATTCTTTCATTTTTATATGGCAATGACAACTGTAAGTGTCATTACCAGTGAATCCAAGACATTTCTTCATTTCTCTTTCAAAGCACTGGATTTTGAAATCCTGTTCAAATAACTTTTTCTATGTTTATAACACACTGGGGGTTTCCTCAATCAGGTCCACCAAAACTTTGTTTCTTTTTCTCACAAAGCAAACATTGACCCAAGCCAAGGATTCAGTGATGCAAATTCTGTTTACTTCCTGCAGAAGTTTAAACAGCATTCCTTGCCAACATTCTAACATGTCCCTTGTATCTGATTCCAGACAAACTGGATATTATCATTGTGACTGGCTACTTTGTGGCTGATAACAATAACAATAACAACAGAGGATCATTCCTCTATGAATGGTGAGTGCACCAATCTTGTTTATTTGCTGATCCAATGATCAAGTCAGTGTCCACTGTGTGAGTGGGCCTGTCAGGGAGTTAGTATCACAGTTCAGTTGCCTGTACTTGTGCGTTTCTGGGGGTAGAGCGCGACCACTTTGGTGTGTTCGTTTTTGGCAAATCAGCTTTTTTCCATCATGCAAAAATTAATTCAGCCTGCTTGTGCTGATATTGTTGTGATGATGATTGTGTCTGACAGAGCAGCACAGTGTGCATTATTTGTAATGCGCTGTCAACAGGCAATGTTTTCTTTCCTGTGGTGAGAATTCTATGATATGGTTGGTAAGTGAATGATAGGCTGTGGTTTTTTTATGGAGCTTGTCAGTACCTAAGCGAGCTGAACAGCGTGCATCAGTAAATACACAGTACAGGTTTTGCATGGCGACTTTTCTGTGACGTTTCTTTTCTGCTGAATGAATGTTTGTTTGATGGAGCTTATCAGTGACAGTGTGTACAGTATACGGAACAATACTATTCAATAATAAAGACACGTTAGCTACGTGCCAGCCACGTGCTGTCTGTCTTTAGTAGATCTTTTATTCATTTCGTTAGTTATTCATGCATTTATTTATTTTTTCAAAATTCATTATCACCTCTCCTATAAATAATTCAGCTACCATGGAACAACCCCAGTCTTGCATGTCTGGCACCACCACTAGCTTAATCATTCCCTCTTTGCAAAAGAGAGTTGGATATTTGGCTTAGAGGGCAAAATCATGTCATTTTTTGGTTCAATCAATCCTAAGGGAGAGCTACAGTTCTTAATGTAAAACATTCAAGGAACTGAAGAGGGATGTAGTGAACAAAGTGTCAAGGTATGTTAAAATGCCCTAAAGTCTCCAGAAAGACTCTGCTGCAGACAAGCATATCTGTCTAAATGGGCAGTTTGGACTAAATCAATCTTGTCCTGATTAACCATAACCCTAACTGAATTTTTCAACCAACATAACATTACAATTTATAAAGGTTACATTTTTCCATGTTATCCATTTATACAGCTGGATATTTACTGAGGAAATTCTGGCTTAAGTCCCAGAAGGGAATCGAACCAGCAAACCTTTGGTTATGAGTCCTGCTCCTTACCACTACGCTACACTGCTGCTCCACCATCAGTTCATCACGTCAGTTCTCTGGATCACATGGATGAGGTTGCATTTTCAGACAGATCTGCCTCTGATGTCAACAGCCAGGGCCTACTGAAAATATGTGGAGGGTTATAACAATACACAGGGTCACCTTGTAATTGCCTCCACCCTCCTTGCTCATTCCCTGTTTGAAAAAAGATAAAGGGATTGGTGCTTAGATTGGTGTGAGACTATTATAGTAACATGGACAGGTACTCAAAGACATTTAAGTGCAGGTGATAAAATGTATTGCATTTTTGTATGCAATGCCCTTGACAGGAACCACATGTAGTTTTTGTTGCAGGACATACTAACCACATTAACACCACCAACAGAAAAAAAACACTATTGAGTCAATCAGATATAAATCTATTTTCTGCAGCGTTTGATGTAGCCATAACTCAGTTTTATGGATGACAAATGACCAAGGTAATCTTGTTGCTGCATCAAGGAAAGGCACAAAGAGAGAAGCAGCACACCTTATTAGGAAGTAATATCAATCAAATGGTCAAATTATGGGCTAACCAAGATGTGTAATGGTTGTATATTGCATAGTTTGGATATACTTCTGAGACTTTTATTATTATCTTGAATCTAAGTGACACAGACAAAACAAAGTATACAGCCTTGTGAAACAACACAGATGGAATTATGCAGTGACCAAAAAGTGTTATAAACAAATCAAAACTCTTATATTTTAGTCTCTTCAAAATAGCCAAAAAGTATTTGTTTAATTAAAAATTTTTGGAAAGAAATTCATACATAGAGAGTGTATGAGAGAGAAAGAGAGAGAGAGAGAGAGAGAGAGAGACAGAGACAGAGACAGAGAGAGTTACAAAAAAGCTGATCTAAAGCACACTTCATATGAAATGCCGACATTATCCCGGTTATGCAATCACAACCCCTGGGTTTGTTTTCGCATGACACTAGCACAGTGTCTTCTTTCGCTTCCTCACAATTATTCTGCTCCTGTGGTTCTGGACGCGGACCTTGGCCTGCCCATTGCTCCGTGGTATTTGCAAATGTCTGTTTGTTAATGTGACGTATTCAGTGGAGATGCGCGATCCGTGCGGCTACCGAAAACAACGCTCACGCTTGCTCCCGCCTGGGTTGCATTTTGAGTCAAAGTTATTCCGAAGAGCTCAGGGGCAAGAGTCCTCTACTTGTTAGCAAATGGCCTCAGCATTTTACATCTGAAATTGCCTGCACTTCTGAGCCACTAGTAGACATTTTTGTCCATGGAAGCATATCAGAAGTCAGAACAAAATGAAGGGCAACTTTATGGGACATTAGTTATTTGCTTAGCAGAAACTCTTTTCCAGTGTTACAAACATAGCTTGCACTTGTTCATATTGTCTGTTCAAGCAACCACACATGCCTCTTCAGAACAATGCTGACACCATGCAATTTTTTGTGAGGTAGTGCCAACAAAATCTGCTTTAATGGGTTCAAACACATGGTTCCTGATTTTTGAAGGAGCAAATCTTATGTTTTGCACTAGAATCAGAAACTGACTGATATGAATTGTTATTTATGCTTTCTAAATGTGCGTTAAGATATCTGTCCAGTACATGTTTGAAGAATGCTCCTTTGATACATGTATCCTTTTTATTCAAGTGCCATAGTGCCTACTTCATGTTGCGATTCATCGCACTCACTAATGGGTACTGAATGTACCTGTACCTTCTGTATTGGTGGGATGTAATTACAAGTATATTGCCTGAAATCTGCTCCTCTGAATATCATGCTACTCACTTGAAAATGTTATGTGGCATGCATAAAGATTTCTTTACTTTGCTTTCACCAAAACCCCATGGGATTGTTTTTAACAAATCCAACATCATGTTGAAATATGTCATTATCTGGCCTGCATCAAACATTCCAATCGTGTGGTTACATCGTGGCTTAACAAGCAATTACATTTTCATATTTTTTCATAATTAAGCTTGTTTATATGGTGCCATAATGATAATGATAGAATAATGATATTTCTAATATATCATTACAGCCGTTATATCACTGTGCCACATCTTTTCAGCGTGTTCGCTCCAAAATTAACCTCTAAATATCAGTCCAATATGAAGGGAGGTTCTCCTACACAATACTTGTCATGCCTTTCCACTCCCTTTTGTAATATTTGAAAATTCATTAACAGTTACTTCTTATACCTGTTTTCCAACAGATACTGAGCATTACAAAATATTATTACATTATGGTGATTACACAGGTTTCAAATACTAGTGCATTTTATATTTCCTGAATAAAACTGAATATAAAAAATTTGGTAGCATGAAATTTGGTGCTGTATCAAATGTTTCTGCAAGAGGAGATGCTTGACTGAAAGAAAAAAAAATTAAGTTGAAATCAAAACCAGAATGTCATAATTTGGTAATAGAATATTTTTCAGATGGCTTATTTCCTACCATTAAATTTATATCCTTATTCAGGCAGGCTTACATTGATTAAATTTTACACATAACCTATTTACACAGCATATTTACCGAGGACTTTCATCTTAAGTGCCTTGCTCAAGGGCACAATGGCCCACCTGGAAATCCAACTCATAGTGGTTAAAAGCCAAGCAAGTGGCCCCTGAGCTACACCGCTAAAACATTCATGCCAAAGATATGGGCAGTCAGTGTGTCTTCTCATTCTTTACTTGAAGTATTTTGCTTGCACATCACATTTTCATTTTTGGTGAACAGTTCGTAAGTCTCAGAGTTGCTGCTATCAGACTGATCTTGTTTTATTTACAGGATTGGCCTGCCTTTTAAAAGTATAAATCATAAAACTAAAATCCCGGCCGATGGGCTGGGGGCACAGATGTCCTTTTTCCCACAGCAAAACACGTCACCAGTGACATCATCCCGGACAGCACAGGTCCCGCAGTTCCTCATACAGAGAAGAGAGTGTTTGTCTATGATGTGTGATAACATTGCTGGGATTAGATTTACCAGAAATACTGACGCCATCATTTCCCCAGAGTGTCTTTTAAAAAGGGGTCCCTGACAAGTGTCCTCCCTTCGTTCATTCTCCAAATTTTCCAACCGTTGTGAGGTTCAGTCCAATATGATGCCGTTATGTTGCTCTTAAAGGTAATTGTTGGGCACTGCTTTTATTGTTTTTATGTTCACACTATTTTTCACCTCTACACCTGTCTACTGTAATCCTGGACGCTCTCTATCTATTTTATTGCTGTTCGTGTTTTTGCTGTGACACTTTAATGTATCTTGGCTTATTAATCTTGTATGTTACTCTGTCAAAAAAAAAAAAAAAAATACCAGAAACTAGATTAAATGTGTTGCAGCTCTTGTATGTACAATTTGCATCTTGCAACGATGCACCTTGTTTGTGCAAAGTAGAAGGAATATCAGTAGTCCAGTAATCTGGCACTCTCTGCAATACTCAGCAATGTCATTTATATGCTGTACCCATACGATTCTGTCAGTAATTAATCATATGTTGCTGGTTTTGCATAAATCTTTAGTATAGATATATTTCTAACACTTGCTGAGAGCAAAAGAGAGAGACATAAGGATACAGGCAGAGAGAAAGTGAGAGAAGGAAGCAGAGACGACAGTGAGAAAGAGAGAGCAATGGAGTAACAGACAGACAGTCTTCCTGACTTTTGTTGTTAGAAAACATTAATTGAGAGTCCCAAGTGGCTCAGTCAGCAAGTCCTTCACTCTTAACACAGGCTGAGTCCTATGGCTCAAGTTTGAAACCAGATGTGTCATTTGCTGACAATGACTAGGACAGCAGCAGAACAAACTGGCTTTGTTCCACTGGGCTGGGATGCGTAAATCAGCCTGGATTAGTGCCTATCCTCCACTGAGTGCACACTCCACTGTAGTGCAACGTGGGCCTGTAAAAAGATTTGGCTGTATGTAAGTGCATCAGAGCATGGCTTTTTGTCTTGTCTCAGTGCTCCTGCATGAGTGCAAAGATTGTTACAGTGAGATGAGCCAGTGTACAATGGGCATTTCAAAAATGGGGTTACATAAAGGGAAGGCACAAAATATTAATCAAATAAGTCCTAGTAAAATTTAGACAAGAACCTTGCTTGGTACATTTATTTATAGACATCTAGAGACAAAAGTAGCATTTACCATTTTGGAAATGGTGTGGTCTTTGCCAGGGACCTAGAGCCATCTATGACTGACACGTGTGAAAATACTCCTTTGGCAGTCATTGTGGCCATAGTTTAAAAAAGCATCACACACACACGCGCACACACACAGACACAGACACACACACACACACACACACACACACACACACACACACACACACAACGAACAGCAAGTGTACCAAACATGAGCTTGATCAAGCAGCGCTGTGAAAAGTCAGATGCTATGGTTGTGGGATCCTTTCTTCTATGGTTGCACATCCCAAACTCACTTTTTTTCCTCATGTCCCTCACAGTACCAAAATGCACTCTCCATGTGGCCGTCTTTTGGAGTGTGACAAAAAGTATTTTATTCAAATCTAAGGACTCTGACCAATACATTTGCAAAATTTGGCCGGATTTGGGCAATGCACTGAACAGTTATGGAAGAAAAAACAGGAAGGAAGAAAGAACAAACAGGGTCAAAACAAAGCCACTCTGGCTTGGAAACCTAAAAGAGGAACCTTGGTTAATTGGCTCATTTTCATTTTCCTACTTGACACATCAGCTCCAAATGGCATCATATTTATTTTTCCATCTCAGGTTCTATTTTATTTCAAAATCTAATCTGGAGTCAAAGCAGATGTTCTTTTGAGGGAAGGTTTTACAATGCTTGATTTAATTAAGGAGGCCTGCAAATAGGGAATGAAAGGGGGGCCTAAATTTGCACAGCCTCTATCAGGAAGCTGATATGCACTCAGCTCAGAACACATGCAGACAGAGAGGACTAAGAGACAGGATAAGATCAACTTTAAGACATATTTAAAAACAAAAATTTTAAAAAATAGCTGTCAAAATCATCTTTTTATCAAATGGATTGCTTTGCTATATGAAAGTAACAGGTCTGTTGCATTCTGTCTGAGCTGTATTTTAAACATCACCTTCATTGTCGTCTTCAGCACTTGAGTGAGGATGCCTTTTTTTTTTTACTATGGATCTGTGTTTGCTGACGGCGCCAAATCTATACAGCCCTTGTTGTAAGTTCTGATCATGAATTCTCCAAGGCAGAAGTTAAGTTAAACTGTTGAAAGGATACACAAAGAAAAAATGGATAAAAATGGATTGTTTATAGCTAATGTCAAAATCAGTTCACTTATAATATCTGTTTTCTCCATTTAGATGAATACATCTCTTTACCAATAAAATGTTACGGAAGCTTTTGGTGCAATACCTTTTGAATTGGCAGTAATGGGATTACTCTGTGCAGCTCACCACAACTCACAAAGGATAAATTGGTTACTGCTAATGGATGGATGAATGAATTATTATTGTATGCATGCAGAGAGGAGAAGCAGAGGATGTCATATCGTTATGAAATAAGAGCTGGTTGAAAGTAACGATTGAGTTATAATTTTAATGCCATAATCAAAATGACCCAATGTACCTTTCTGTAATAAGGCTAGTCACAGGAAGGAAGCAGCAGCTGATGGGTGGCCTTTTCTAAACCTGGCAATCAGGAAAATAAGTGTAAGCATCATAATCGGGTTAAAGGTAAAATCTGCACCCTCCCTTTAGTCTCATGGTTGTGTCACACTCAGTATGGCACAGACTGGTGGAAGAGCTCAAGCAGGCTGAAGTTTAAACCAAGAGAGGAAACTTGCATTGATAAATTCCACTTCAACATGTCTGAGTACTCTCTGGTCATTCATAAATCTGAAAATTCCCTAACAAGGCATTCTTAAGTTCAGAACACTCTACTCTCTGCATTCACTCAAATTTAAGATTCTGTTTGCTGGACCATTCAGATGAAGATTTGTTTTGTTGGACATTGTAGTAGTTCAGCGTGCGCAAGAAAACCAAGTAGTTTTTCCTGGTAAAAACTGTGCAATTACCCTTTACCAAAATCTGATCCCTGTGTGATGTGACTAGTCATACTAGTTCCTGTCAACTTCAGAAGGATTTTGGTCATATGAAAATTATTAAATATGTCCATTCTCTATATTGCTCTGATGAGAGCTATATGGTTCTATGTGAGTTTAGATTTACAAACATACCCAAGGTATGAATGTGATGTCAATGCAGTGACTCCCCAAAGAGCAGCTGTGACTGTAATGTAAATCACAGTTTGTTCAGTGTTTCAGAGGTTACAGCCATAGTCAAGAATATGCTGATGGCTACAGAGATAGATTCACAGCCATTTCCAACTGCATGGTCAAAGATCTCATTTAATGTTTCACGTGATAACCAGCCAAAGGTTAATGAGTCTTCTGGGTAGCATGGAAACCTGTTTGTCTCTCTCTTTTCTATAGGGGAAAAAGTAAATCACTGAAAACTACATAAATCATCATTGGGCTATTGTATAATATTTAGAGTTTTGTTTAGATATTCATTCCCCATCCTTCCAATATTTATTAATGCAATTTTAACCCTTGTATCACTCCTATGGTAGTGAATGTTTTTTCTTTTTAAAGGGAAGCGTGTTTTTTCCATTGAAATACAAATCTGTCCCTACGTTCACAACAGCACTGAGGCAGTGCCTGACCAAACACAAGTATTAGCATTCTGACTGATTATCATTCTGACTGATTTTGATTGTTTTTCATAATTAATTAGCACGCTGCTTTGAACAAGGATCATCCATTAGCAGTTGATTCCATTTTACTTAATTGCATATAAGGCTCACCCTTTGTACAACATGAAAACCATTTTAGTTGTAATGATGGTTTTAAGTAAAAAAAAATATATATATATCTTTTTATGACCAATACTGCTTCATGTAAACCAGACTTTTGCTGTAATTACCTTTTTATTTGACATGAAGTGCACAAAGCCAATGCTACCAAATCAGACACAATTAAGTAAAAAGGAATCAGCTACTGACAGGTGGTCCTTAATGAAAGTAACAGTTTTGGCAAGCAAGAAAAACAGATTCAGGATCATTATCAGATTACACACGAGCTCTCTGCCTCGCCAATTACTGGCTCACCAGTTGCCACTGGAAATCACTATATGACAGAGGCTGCTTGCATTACATCTGATCCCTCAGACGCTTCTCCAGACACATTACACAACACCAGACTGACATCTTTACCGCCTGCCTAAAAGCTACCTTACCTGTCGATCAATTACACAGGACAACATGAAAGTATCAAAGTGGAAAATGCCAAGGAGCCCTGCTGATAACGAGAATGAGTGACGGGGGCTAGCAAAACACCACTTTTCAACACGACAGTTTCTGTCTCCCCGCGCTTGTCGGAAGCCGTCTGTTCGCAAAGCAGTTGTGAGAAAAGTAATGATCTTTCTTCGTATCCTCCAGCATAGATGTCAGACCCGCTCAAGAGTATTCCACATGGCGGGCACACATTTTTAGACTGGCTGCATGCACTACATCACCTTGAATCCATCTACAAGGTGCTATAGATCTTCACCCATGTAGTATAAAAATTTACTTTTTATCTTTGCAAGACACAACTGGATGAAATCGCCAGCCAAGTTCTTAACACATATTAGTAATATTCTGTAATAACAATTATTTGTGGTAATCACAAATGATTAAAATTACAATAAACACAATTGCGTTACTACTTCTTCTTCCATCTGATTTTCTCCACACAATTCCTCCTGCAGCTTCTCAGCTACACTGAGAGGCTTGACCAATACCTTAAGCTAGTATGGGAATGCATTGCTTGTGCTTTTTGTGTCAATTGCTAAAATAATTATGATTATTTACAATTCTACACTGAAAATTTTCCCATTGACTTACATGGATAGAACTTTCAGAATGTGAACATCTTAACATGAGTAGCTGATGTCACAATGGGGCAGCTACAGTGGCCACAGATACAGACCTTCTCTCAAGCACAGCTTGTAACTACTGGCTACTATTTCGCTAAGTTTTTCAAGCCAACTTAAAGTTTGTCTTAAAACTTTCCTTTTGAGTTATTATATCTCTAACTATTTTTATTACGTTTTCATTACTTGTTTCCCAACGCCTGCCTTTTTCCTGGCTGCTTATAAGTTTCATGTTTATTTCAACTTTCTCCTTTCTATTTTTTTTTCAACTTTATCCTAGTAGCAAAGCACTTTCAAAAGGATATTCTGCCCTGGTATAGTTCAATGTTATTTTGCTGGTGGTAAAACATTGCTTTTGGCACTTGGGTGTCACCCATCCTGTGCGCTGCAACCATGTCTCAGTATGTGATATTGGTTCAATATTCACATATTCAATAGATACAGAGATTTGACTATATGAGTAATCGAAGCACACTTTGTTCCCCCCAATGTTCTGCATGAAACACTGTTCTTTCTGCACAAATAATGACTCACTGCAAAGAGATTTGTATTCTCTCACACCTTCAGGCAGGAAAATGTACAATGTGTAAGGATTCTCTGTTATTTTTATGCAGGGTTCTTAAATTTTTCTTCAGCAATATTGAAAGAGGAAAGAATAAAGCTTTTTCTACTTTTTGTTTAACTGACAGGCATTGGAATACTGATTCAAGTGATAATTAATGAATGCTTTCACAGAAGTATATTCAAATGATCAAAAATTCTTCCTTGTCCCCAAGACTGTGGTCTCTGTATCTTTATCTGTGCATGCTGCTTGTTATTCCAGATGATTCTAAGCTTGAATAACTTCTCCCAGTACCTGAAACATGGTTGTTTTCACAGTAGGCAGTATTTTATCAAAATTCAGATAGCAAGGCATTGTTCTTTCAGCAGTGTGGACACTTCAGATGATTGATGACCAAATACTATTTGCATCCTACTGTATCACACCTGACATAATATAATGTATTTACGAACCTCGTAAAGTCTGCATATATTATAATTCATTACCGGTACATAATGATTGATCAAATGTCCACATTTGAACACACCATAAACATGAGCTGCTTTTATAACTGTGATATCCTATGAAAGGTATGTTTATAAGGGATAGTGCTAATAAATTATATAACTGTAACATCCTTAGTACTACCATGGCAACGCTGCTCTTTCCCTTGTAAGTAGTGCTGAGTGCCTTGACTTCAGCACCTATTAGCATCACAGCAGCAGTGCTGCTCCAATGCCAGTAAAGATTAGGTTGTCTCTCAAGATTTAAAAAGAACAAGCTATCCAGACTGTGCTGGATTCAGATGCAGCTCAGGCAGTTAGATAACTAAACAATGAAAAAAAAAAAAATCAAAGCCACTTTATGTATTATTCAAATGCACGGTGCACGTGAGGGACAAACCCAACCCAGGAAAATAAATAAATGAATAATAATTATAATAATAATGATGATAACAAATCTACTTCAGAGAACACTAGTAGAAAAGTAAATGCCCAACAAACCTACGTGAAACACACCTGCGGGAATGTATATTTTGCAAAACGTGAATGCAGTCACCACACAGCATTGCTGACCTTTTGTAATTTCGCCTCTAAGTGACTGTTGCAAATTCAACCCTTCAGTTTATACAATGGTGCAAAAGCAACACACTGATACGAATGCAACATTTCATTGTATTTATATCTGCCCCGCCTGTCCCCAAACTACAGCCTGCAGTCGGTTGCAGGCCTCCGTTGCAGTTCTCTGCAGTGTTTTGAGGAACGGCCCTGGAGCTTCCAGCTTTGATGTCTCTTCTGGAGACAGGCGGCCCAGTCATTTCTCATGGACAAGTGCATTAATCAGCCCCTTCTGGCAAATCAGAAACTTCAAAGTCCCGCAATTTCAGCCAAAAGCACAGAGCCGCCCAATCAAAACTAAGAGCTGTTACATAACCAGCCACGTGACTGCTGTTTGTACGGATTATTATTTATTTTGCAAAAGTCATATGTTGCTCACCTAAATTTGAACCAGTAAAGGCTCCATTTCACCCTGTGATAACATGGTTTTAAAAAAAACATGATGTAAGCATACGGGAAGTAAGTTAAGCAAAATTGGCTCAAGGAATCCTGACTGCTAAGATTTGCCATTACATCAACAAGGGGAGGTGCCATTTTTGTTATTACATAACCAAGTGGCCATTTAAATGGCTGTTACCACCAGGTCTGCATGGTCAAACTGTTGTACAGTATTTTATGAAAAACAGAAAGACATGAAACAAGCCCAGAATTGATTATGCAGAGCTAATATTTACATGAATATCATTGAGAGTCTTTACCAAATGATTGTGAAGCCATTTTCAGTTGATCATGCTCAGTAAGTATTGTATTTAATAATTATGTTATTCTTGCCTGACATCATTAAGGGTGTGGATGATAGTTTTTCCTGGTCTGTTTTTCCAATTGAAGTCAAAAGAAACAAATTTTGCCCTTTGTTAAAAGTAAATAACAGAGGAAAGTTAAATATAACTCTCATTTACACTGCATGACTCCACAAATATACAGCACATAATTATTAGACAGAAGAGCTAATGAACAATGACAAATTATATCAATTTTAGCTCCATTACTCTTGTATGGAAATGGAAATATCTCATAGCAAAACTAATAAGCTCCTAGAGCCTAAAACATGACAGCAATAAACAAAGAATAATTTAACTTTATGAGCCTATTTCAAACGTGCAACGTTTCAATATGAGACGTGTAAACATTACTGAAGGTGGGGTCAGTTACTATAATTTAGAAAGAAAAATATGAATCTAGATAAATTGTAAGTCAATTCTTCCAGTAAAGCATTTGCAAGTTCACTTGGTGCACTTCTTTGAAAAAGAGACAGTTATTCACTTGTGCAATTGCTGTTAGTTCCTGTTAGTACAGTGTGTATTACTAGTCTTGTTGCTAATAAGAAAATGTCACAAATGTAAAACGTTTCATAACGTTTCAACATTCCTCTCAAATTGTGTAACCCCAACCCAACCCCGCCCACAAGAACCAATGATTAAGGAAAAGGAGTTTAAAATTTAGATAAATGGGTATGAACAGGAATGTCATTATGACAATCTGACAAAAGGGAATTCATTTTTTATGTAAGGAAGCACTACGCTGCTGAAATGGAGAACAAAAATGATGTACCTACAATGACGGCCTGTTCAGAATGCATCCATCTGACAAGTTCCTGTCAGATCTGAACCTGTCTTTGTCTTAAATTCAAATGCATTTGATCGGACTGTTCAGACCTGGAGCACATGTCCCTAACTTTGACACAAAGGATGGTTTGTCTTTTCCCTCCTGTATAACCCAGAAGATAGATCATACAGAAAATCTATAGAACCTATGATGGACTGATGGAGTATGAACCAGGTGATTCAGGTCCCACTGTGCCCTACTCCTGTAAATACTACAGTGCCCTTCAACACGTTTAACCTGTAACATTCTGGTTATAACACCAAGTGAGGTGCAGCTGTTGCACCTTTGGACGAGATACCCACCCAACCTGAATTTTTTCGGTAAATACCTGAGTGTCTCATTAGATATTGCATTTTAAAAAATTACATAAGCTATACCTCATGAGAGCATCTGTTAAGAAAGGAATGATGAAATAGTGATGAAAAATGGCCAATTCTAACAATACTACTACTAATAATAAAAATGATAATGACTTGTGACATTTTGAAGGCTTCAGAGTTTTCCAGTGATGTCACAACTGACAGCATGTCAATTCAAATGACATTCAGGTCTCTGTATACTCAGTGACTCATTTGGCTGGTTGCACTTCATCTCAGGAGAGACCATCCTCTATATGAACATATCTGATTGTTAACCCTTGACTACTCTGTTTAGATCAATTTTTTAAGATTTCACTATGAATTACAAAACTCAATTGTGACATTCTTGAAACAATTAGCTAAAGGGCAAAAGCTCAGGTCATTCCACTTCCAGTCTTCATTATGAGCTAATTTCATACAGTATTCCCCAGAAAACTAGGAAGATCAGGCATCATATTCTGATACTGTAGCAATTGTATGCTTTACATATGAACCAGCAAAGGTCTGAGTTGGCAGTGACGTACTTTCCAAGAAACTGTAAACAGTTAAGGCTAAGAGGTGTGGAGCTTGATATACAGTGGCTTGGAGTTTTACTACATTTTGTTGTCTTACAACCTGAAAGTTTAATGCTTTTGAATGATTTTTTTCCTACAATAAACAAAAACTAAAGGAGGAAAATCATTACTTATTGAAAAAGAATATTGACTGAAAAACAGAAAACGAAAATCTAGCTTGGATAAGTGTTCACCCCCTTGAGTTATTTTGCATTTAGTACTTTGTTGCTTCTCCTTTTTCAGCAATTATGGCCTCAAGTCTTCTGTGGAAAGTTTTCACAAGCATATTTTGAGGGTTTAACTTTTGCCCACTCTTCCATGCAAAACTCCTCTATTTGTTACACATTACGTGGGCAATGTATAGCAATCTTCAGCTCCAGCAACAGATTTTCTACTGGGTTTTACTCTGGACTTTGACTTGATCATTCTAGGACAATCACTTTCTTGTTTTTAAGCCACTGTAGGATTGCTTTGGCTCTGTGTTTGGGATCATTGTCCTGTTGAAAGATGACTCTCCATCCCAGTTTCAATTCTTTTGCAGACTGTTCTAGGTTTTGCTGAAGAATCTGCCTATATTGCTTTCCAACCATTCTTCCTTTGATTCTGCCAATAAAAAGCAACCCCACAATATAATGCTGTCACCGCCATACTTCACAGTGGGGATGGTGCTGTCAGAGTGATAAGCAGTGGCCTTCTTTCACCAGACATAGCATTTAGCATTGCAGCCAAACAACTCAATTTTTATTTTATCATACCACAAAATTTTCTTCCATGTTGTCTGAAAGGCTTCCACATGCCCTTTTGCATACTCCAAACAGGACTTGATATGACATTTTTTAAAGTATGGCTTCCTCCTCACCACCCTACCCTACAGCCCAGATCTGTGGAGAACCTGAGCAATGTTGTCTCACTCACAGTTTGTCCCATCTCAGTCAGGAAACACTGTAGGTCTTTCAGTGTTGCCCTCTTCCCTGGCCGCTCAGTTTTAGAGGATGACCTGGTCGACAAAGATTCTGGGTAGTTTTGTGTTCCTTCCACTTCTTGACAATTGATTTCACAGTACTTCATGAAATACTCAACACTTTAAAAATCTGTTTATATTCCTCCCCTGACCTGTGTCTGTCTGCAGCTGTTTCCCTAAGTTGCTGGGAAAGCCCTTTGCCTTCACATTTTTTGCATGGGATGCCCAACAGTGGGACCTCACAAAGACAGGTGTATTTAACCTTACAAAGACAGATGTGTACAGTCTAAACTGTGAACCACTTCAGTGACCCTCAGGTGGATACCATCCCACAAACTGTGTGAATTCTGAAGGCAAGTGGCTGAGTCAGGGCTTATTCAGGGGAGTTATTACTTATTATTTTCCAATGAAACTGTTTTTTTATTGATTTATTTTTCCATTTTTAGCATATTGAAAGTGCAGAGCAGATTTTGTATAATAGAGTGAAAAAAACATCTAAATTGATCAAGGTTTTAGGCTGTAACACAACAAAATGTAGTAAAAGTCCTGAGGGTGAATAATTTCTCTGGCCGCTGTTATTGCCATTCAAAGTTGTGTGTTCTGACATCATGACCATGCAAAACTGTAGCCAATGGCAGTGCTCTAACATCACCGCGATGTACACCTATGCCCAATGACAGTGCTCTGTCATTGCTTCTGTTTAAACTCTCTGGCAGACATCAATGTAATTCATTACTCCATCCAAAAATACTGTGACAACTGCCAGTATACTTTCCTTTTATAAAATGTTTTATCAAAATAAAAATAGCAGAATCAAATATATTTCAAGTCAAATCTTTTTGTTTTGGTTGCTGTTTTTTTCCTGTAAAGTAACATTATAACTTGTGTATGTAATAGTATAATTTAATTTTTATTTGGTGTGTTAATGATCCAGTCCAAAAAAAAACGACACTTCCAATTAAGCAGTGCTTTACATACATGCTCTGCCCTCTTGTCTCTTCTTTGTCTCATAATGAAAAGCCCTGTGTGGTCTAAATACCCCTAACTACCAATGTGTAGTAAATCAATCCATATGGTGTATGGTCAAACGATCCCATGCATACATGGTCAAACCACCCATGTGTCATCAAAGGCAGTTAAAAGTCCTCCTCCCCCCTCAGTGCTCGGCACCCTTCCGCTCCCTCTTTGTACCTGATTGCTTGGTTATTTCATCTGTGCTGACGGTTCCTCCTACAGCCGGTACATTGATGGCACTCAGCTTTCTCTCTTTTCCCCTTGACTCACATGACGGTCTTCAGTGTTACTGGATGCCTTGAGGAGCTCTCTGCCTGGATGGTGAACCATCACCTCCAGTTCAACCTCTCTGGCTAGATATGTTCTGCCTGCTGGCTAAGTGCTCTCCTTTCTAAGACCTCTCCATAGGCCTGAACCGCTGCACGCTGGTATATCAGTGTCACCCTGGACGATGGCTTCATTTTTGTGCAGAACACCTTGTCAGTGACTTGGGCCTGTAGATTATCCCTGAATAACATAAGGACGTGTCTGAATCCATACTACCTGCTCAGTCAGCTGCTGGTCTGGGCCTTTGTACAGTGCATGTTGATCACTGCAACTCCCTGCTGGTTGGCTTCCCTGCTCACAGACAACCACTTTGGTTTTTTCCTAAAGCATCTGCTCAAATAGTGTTCAGTGTCCTCAACCACCCCCACCACTTCCCCCTTCTCTCTCAGCTGGCTACCAACCACAGCTCACGCCAAATTCAAGACCCTGGTACTCAAGGGTACACACCAGATTAAGCTCTGCACTCTGTAACTTCAGGTCATTCCACGCCACCAGGATCAAGCATCCACATCTTGCCTCTTTTCCCTAATTGCCCGAATTTGTGGAAAGTGTGGTATGTAACCACCAGAACTGCTCAATTGCTCTCACAATCTTCTGCCACTGACTCAAAAGAAATGATGTACATATTAGATCTCAGTTGCAAGCACCAGGACATATTCTTCGCCTTGCTCATGACACCTCAGTACCCCTTATCTGGAGTGAAGTCTGATGTAGGATTGAGGATCATTATCAGGCAATGTGTGCTTTAATATTATGCTGCTCTTAGCTCTTGTGTGGCTACTATGGTCAGTCTATGCACTTTCTATGCCTAGCAGACAACCAGAGATAAGAAAAGGTTTCCTTTTATGATAATTTTACAGCACTGTATATCCTTTTCCATCAGGTTGTTATATGCTTTCCTTTCCACTGCTTTTTCAGCTTGATGCATTCAGCTTTAAACTGGATGCTTTCGAAGATGTGTTACTTGTTCTTCTGCACCTATGCCCTTGTTCCGGCAGCTGTTTCGATATGCATGTTTTATGCACAGTGACCTTGTAAGTTGCCCTGCGTAAGAGCATCTGCCAAGCAAATAAATAATAATACATAACATCTTCACAATGACTACACAGCCATTGATAAACATCAACCAGCACAGGCCATCATAGAGTGTGCTATACCAGTCATGTCAACGGCTTTACCATTAGATACCAAATCAGAATGCCATACAGATATTGTGCAAGGTGTTTAGAAATGCTTATTTTAGTGCTTATGAAGCACTTTGTAGGACCAGGCACTGTAAACGTTACTGCGTTTACTTTCCCCTGGCTCAACTCATTGAAATATGTTAGACACTGGAACCAGACTGCACCATTGACGTTTAGACCAGGGGCTGGTCATATACGGTAGGGACTGTCTACCCTCAGGAGTCTATATTAACGGTAATTACTTTTAGATTTAATGAACCATGTCAATCTCTTTTTTTTTTACCTTGCAGTAACTCTTGTAATAACATGACTAACATACTAAATGTTTTCAAGGAAGAGCCAGCAAATGTGACACACTATTTTGGTTGATTTGAATCCCACTTCATTAGCACTTGCATTATGTGAGATATGGAGGCACTGTGCCAAATGTTGTTCAGCAGATCTGCGTGTACTCAGCATGCTTTGTCACCATCTTTTTGTTGTGGTTTCCCCAAAACAAGAAACAAAATAAGCACGAGCACTGGGATTTCTTGCTAGTCCAACATCTCAATTATTATTTTCAAACAAAATACAATACTGGTAATTGTAGGCTGCAGCAAAAAAAGAATGTCACCTTTAAATATGTTCCAGAGACAGGCAGCAGTAGTTGAGCGTGTAGTGACCCGAAATTCAAACACACCCCCTCCCCCCACCTCCATACTGTGTGGCATTTTAATTGACCACATATTTCCAACGCAGGTCCGTGGAAACCAGGCTTATGCGGCTCAGCCTGGCAGCTGAAACATTTAAGGGCCTCCTGCTTTGCACCGGTGTGCTTCAACAACCACCACCATATTTTAAAGTGTTCTGTCTGAACCACATCTACGCAGTTTTTTTTTTCTATTTCCTTCAAAATGTGTTCTGTGCAACTAAATCTTTGATGAGCAAAACACTTAATGGCTTTGTAGCAATGCTCAAGATCCATTTGTAATATCTAAAAAGAAAATATGAACAAGTGCTGATGAACAGATTTGAATAAATGGCATGTACTTAGAACCCATCAATGATGTTCTCATAACTTCAAAACCTTTTAGGCTGTAATTTAAACACCTTTATTTTATTGGTAATAAAACACCATTTGTGCCATTGTGATATTAGGCTCGGGGGCCGTCCTGTATCTCACTCAAACAGCAGATTTACTGCCAGGTTAAATGAAGTGATCTCACTGTCAGACAAGGATGTTTCTATTTGTGAAACTTTACAGCCAAATATGGGAACGTATTCTAGCCCATGTGTCTTCACTGAGCAGGATACATTATGACTTCCTCGACAGTAATATCAGTGAACTAAACTATGGCATTTGCAATGACAAGGCTGAATTAAAATAAACAGTTTCTGTTTCATTAAATGGTATTAATATCTTGCTTGCAATGAATTGAATATGAAACGTGTTAATATAAATATCAAACTCAATTTGAATGAAACATAACTAAACCTGCTTGCTCTATAGCGTGAAATTACTTTGAGATGGATTATTCTGAAGAAAATTAAAGTGGGCTAAGTCAACATAAGGTGCGTTTCAGAGTAAGCTGTGTGCATGTTTTTGTGTGTTTGTTAGAAAAAAATCTTTATCCTTGTAAGCTTGTAAGAACCCTAGGTTTTTCATGTAAAAAGGCTATAATGTTAATGTCAGTGGTAACACAACTGTTGTCATTGCTCTGAATCACACAAATGATCAAACTATATCAGTACAGCTTGAAGTGGTTCTCTCAGAAAAGAAAGCAAAATACAAAAATACATTTCATATCCAAAAAAATCTTAATAGGAAGATTCTAAAGACTTTTAAGTCCTTGTATACCATGATGGCATCACAAAATAAATATATTAATTGCAACTGTGCAAAATTATTCAAAATTTTCCCTCTTTAAGTTTTAATTGTGGCAGTCTTAGGTTTCAGCTAGCATATCACTGCAGTGCCGTTTTTGTCAGTTGTTCTATGCTAAGCCCACTCAGAACTCTTTTTAAAAATGTATAACTGGGAAAAAACACAACTGCACAATGTACCAAGGAAGCTGTGTGGAAACGCTATTGACATGTTTATACTGGATTTTAATCATTAGAGTGTTGCTCCAGAGGCAAGTAGCAAGGGATTCTGGGATCTTACAGCCACCAGTAGAAAATATTTAGTCTTTTGGGGCAAAGCAAGGAAACAAAACTCAAATACAAATCATCCCTGACGGCAAATGAAGTGCAAGGAAGGACGCTGCCCCTCCCCTTGCGTTGTAAATATAGGCCAGAGCCGTACCATCAAAATCATCACCGAGGAGTGCAGGCATTTCATGACATGTAGCTGTGTCGTTTTTGCCCTGCAAGCGCCGAGGAAATGATTCTAAATGACTTTGTGACAGAGATGGGAGGCGGTAAATAAAAAGAAGGCAATTAGATTGATTAGGGAGGCTGGGGAAAGACATCGAATGAGTCTGGGAAGATGTAGCTTAGCAACCGGGCTTGATTAAGTTGGAGCCACTATTTCCTAAGTGCCGGCTGTGTTTTGAAGGGATTAAAGGATGCTACAATTTCTGCTCTCCATCCCGTTGTGTTTATGCACTTCAGCGTGTATAGGGGCTGCTTCTGGAACAAAAGATCCACTCCGAGTATCACGGTTATTCAGTGAGTCACAGTCAGGTGAAGCTATGATGTGTAAGGACAATGATGTGCAGATTTTTGAAAATGAAGTTAAAATGTTTGAAACGAGAGACCCAAACCAATGATGCAGTGCATGAAATAGATCTGCTGTGCACTGAATATCAGGACAAGTTGTTTGCTATCTGGTTATCTGGTGGTAGTGAGTCCTGTTTCCTCCCCCCCGAAGAGACATTGCACAGAATGCCACGAATGACCTGGCCAATGACCCTAAAACATTGAAGGGACCTGAACTCAAACCTGTCTGTCTGAATCATTGCCTTTTTCCAGACCATTCCTAGCCCCTAAAGACCATCAAAGACCCTCCACACTCCCTCCTTAATCCAGTAGGGGATTGAATGTGATATGGGACAAAATGATCCATACATATATAACAACATATCTCTCACATATTTTAAGGAGATAATCTCAATCGCATTATTCAAGGGGTCAGGGAATAACTCTTCAGTCTCACAATTAAAAAAAAATCTCTCTAAAAAAAGCTCTCTGTAAAGCAGCCTGTGGCAATTTCACCATAAAGGTCACTATACAATGCTACACCAAATAAAAATCATTTGGTTGAATGATTTTATATACACAGCTGAGCAGGACAATCATACTAGCAAATATGAAATAACAATGCCAACCCATATAAACACTGGTATCAGTTTAACAGCATTGATTCTTCTTAATCTCAGTATATCTGCTCATTTTCTCTCCATTTTCGTGTAACCATATACATATTTTGTGGGAATTTATTGCAATTGCAAATTAAAAATGTAATGGCATAGCAACGTTAGAATAGTATTACCCCTTTATCCTGAATTGTGCATTAAAATGGAACCCCAGTGTTCCCATGGGTTGCATCCATCTTATCTCTTTACTGTGCATTGCTATTCCTCCATCTGGTTCCCTTGAGTCCTGCCATGAGGCAGAACTTTGCAGTTGTCCCCAAGTAAGCATTCTCTGCTTTCATATCGGTGCACCTGCAACATCTTTTCCTGGGGCGTTCCCAACTTCCCGCTCCCCTGCGAGCTCACTTGAGAAAATAAGTGGATGGGACTGTCAATCAGCTGTCTGGCTCATTCAGAGTAAAAACCATTCTTCTTGTCTCATTTTTCCCCAACTGGTATGCATTGTGGTGTAGGGGTAAGGAGTAGGACTCATAACCAAAAGGTTGCTGGGTCGATTCCCTGCTAGGGCACTGCTGTTGTACCCTTGGGCAAGGTACTTAACCCACAACTGCCTCAGTGAATATCCAGCCGTTTAAATTGATAAAATTGTAACCTACTGTATGTAAGTCGCTCTGGATAAGAGTGTCTGCTAAATGACAATTATGTAATGTAATGTAACGTATTGTAAACTGCACCAGTTAAGAATGACTGTGGTCTTATGAAGACTAACTAAACAGACATCGGTGGCACCGGATTGTTTTAAAAGCTGTAATGACTGTGTGGATTATAAGACCTGTAGTTCAAGGAAAAGCACAAAATACAGTAGGCCTATGTGTGGGTGATTTATTAATAATAACTGAATGAATAAAATATGAAACTTCAGTAATTCTACAATACAACAAAATACATCTAAATGCAGTTCCCTGAACACATTACATATGTTATAATGGAATACAAAACTGTCTCAATTACATGGAAAAAAATCGATTCAAATCCAAGAACAATACAGCAATGCAGTGAGAAAAGCGTGAGGCCGACGGCTGATGCCCATACAAGAGACAGTAGCGCCCTCTTGTGTTTGGAAAATTGAAAAACAAACTTGCCGAAGCTGCAGTCATCCGAGGCCACCTGTTCTGCCTGCAGAAAGGTTCAGCTGTGTAGCTGAGAGTCAGAATCCATGAATCTTAATTAGTAGCGTCATGTAAAAACTGTGAAAAACAAATAAGGCTGTTTTGAGGTAAACACTCACATTCCTGATTTTTTTTAGATCATCATAAAAATGTGTCTGTGCAGCAATGTAACCAATCAGACATTTTACATGTGCTTGCACTATGCAGAAAGTAGATAAAGGGCAGTGTGAGGACTCCAACAATTCTGACAAGCATAACTCCTTGAAGGCCGTGCGCATGCTAGCTCACGTTCCAGGCATGGCCGTTAATTTCTTCACTAGCAAAACCACTAGCATAAACTTTCTTTTCCTGGCTAGTTTAATGTTTTACATTTTGTGATTAAAGATGAACTATTTAAAATATGAAATATTTTGTACAGTGTATTCTGTGAATTGTATAGGTGCATAATGCCCAGTTTACTAACTGGACCAATTAAGTGAAACAATTGGTTGAAACAAACACCAGCACACACATAACCTCGCTTTCCACCCATAGGTCGGTCTTATCACTGCAGTCGGAGATGCAAGGCTCATAATGAAGGTTAGCACATACACAGCCCTCCAAGCATAAATCGGAGTACAAAGTTATCCGATTCCGTTACCCAACTATAAAAAGTTGCACACGGGCGCCCTCTGGTGAGACACTACAGACAATGCATTTAGCAGAGACGCTGCTCTTGCTGATCAGTTCCCGTCCCAGTTCACGTGGTGAATTTACTCCCGGTGCACATCTGTTGTGAAAGTCAGCAGTGCTGTTTTTTGAAAGCTAAAATAAGTCTTCAGAAAATGTTATGGATGGCTGTCATGCTATTCCTCTCCCTGCTTTGTTCCTTAAGATCACACTTTATGTACGTGGACGTTTGATAAAAGTAAATTTGTTGGACGTTACCGAATAACATTCTACACGTAGCTACACTTTAGCAAACTAGTGATCAGTATCGTTATACAAGCAGGAGTGCTGTATTAATTTGGTATGTTCCTGGTGTTACAAATGAAATACTTGTTTTATCTAGTTGTAGTCTCTAGCTAATTGATTCTGTTCATCACAACACTTCTCACATGCTTAAGATACAGGCAAATGAAGGTAGGAAAATCTGCAAGATCACCATTGGAGTCTGTCTAATACGTTTTGTTTGATTGTGGGTTAAATAAATTACATACTGCTGCGTGACAGCTTATACGGAAGTGAAGAAAAAGTGCTTGCAGTTTGGTCTGCAAATAAACAGGACTCAGATTCACACTTCCTTATGCTTGTCATCAAAATGTCACCACAACCACCACCTTGGTTTTCTAGAAGCTAAAATGTAAAATGCTAAAATGACTGAGAACTTGGTAACTGAAGACTATAGAAGATAATTGAAGAACCACACCCTTGCTGGAAGGCTGTTGTTCAACAGGTTTCCCACTGTTTACATCACTAACACTTTCAGAACTGGGTAAGGAAACTGAAGCAGCTCTGTCAAGAGTACAAATGTTGCAGAAAATCATTAAAGCTCAGCCGTTATAGTTAAGCACCTGGTCGTTATGAAAGACTCCAGGACCAGGGTCGAAGACACCTCCTGTTGTGTTTGTAAGGTTGTGGCACTTCTTAGGGATTTTTGGACCATTCATCCTGGGAGCTATTCTCCAGTTCTGACAGACTTCTTGGTTTTGTTTTATCAGCTTACATTTACATTTATTCATTTGGTAGCTGCTTTTATCCAAAGCGACTTACAAGTGAGACAGAGTACATAAACAAGCAAAAGCCATACAAGGAGTCACACAAGGAGTCTTCATTAGAAGTGCTGCATGACCAAGTTTCAATAGTTGGCCAGACAAGGTACAAGTTAGCTGGTAGAGAACTACTTCTTTGTCTTCTTCTTCAGACCATGAGTGCTATTTTTGGACTGAGGACTGTAGATTGTAATGGCCATACAAAAAAACCTGATTTTAAGTCCACTGTTTCTTTGCAGACCTTGAGACATAGTTGAGATCATTATCACACTGTCCCAGGGGCCCACAGTGAGAAACAAGAAGATGTAAAGAGAACCAGATCCATCTCCATTCTCCACCAAATGAACAGTGTTCTTCTAAGGCTCTCTCTCCTTTCCAGTGTTACCATAACACAGATGCATATGTCCATAAATGCCAAATCTTGTTTGGATGACCATAAACACTAAAGATGTTCAGAACATTTGGTGGGATGGTGTTTACCATGGTCCACACAGCATATGGGGACAATATGTTCTTGTGTACTTGTCCTGCCAAGACACTGTTCTTTTGAGAACATGTGATGCTGTTGTTTTCAAAACAGTTAATGCTGAATTAGGATACTGTACATAATTAGCATGTCATGAACAAATTAACTTCACTAAAATGTAATGCAAAAAGACTTTGCTGCAAAGCTTTACAAGAAATGCTGCCCCCTGCCAACGCAAATAGTTACTATTCCGCACGTTTAAATCCAAGATAAAAAAAATTACTTTGTTTTCTCACAGACACTATGAATATGCATGGTCTCCAAATACACAATAGCCCTTAAGAATGGTGCATTGTGTCAGTTAATTGCCGTTCGTTTCCTGTGTTCTTTGTTTTTTCTCAGCGATCTCAACAAGGGGGAACAAAGGAGCTGGAATTTCAGAGTTTACAGGGTTTTTTTCTTTTACAAAGAAAGTTATTACAGCACGCTGAATTGCATCAACATATTTCAGAAACACATCTATTGATGTCTTAAGTCTATCCTCGAGCTGATGTGTTGAGTTTCCTCGAGTTGTTGCTAGCAGATTCATGCCATCTTTAACACGAGAGGAATCTTCAATTCCTCAATGTGGGTACCTCACCGTACCACATCCAGTACAGACAATGTAACTTTACTGAGACGCGCAGTAGCTGGCATGTTTACTACCAGGAACTAAATATATCTTCCTTGTCAACCTTTAGCGGTCCCTCCTTCCTTATCAACCTTTAGCGGTAAAGAAGGCACGTTCCCTGGAGTTGCGCCCCGTTCGATTCTGAGGCAACCCATACACCCCTAAACCGAGTGAGACACCAAGATAAAACAGACAATTTTCTGTGAATTAAATATGAAATAGCGGGAAACCGGTTCGTTTAAGGGAATAGTTAGAGGTCCATCAGAAATCAGAATCTGGGCAGCGTCCCATTCGAAAGTTCAAAGGCTGCGTACTCAGTCAGCTGACTCCAAAAGTCATGTGACAGAGCAGGAAGGCGTAGAGACAGGGAATACTGAAGCGGAGATCGAGGATTCGACCTGAGTCAAAAACACATATGTACAGCTAGTTGTTGTTAACACACTCACATTCAACATGGCTTGGACGAAATATCAACTTATGCTCGCCGCAATGATGCTCACGACGGGGTCCATCAACACGTTATCCGCCAAGTAAGTGTTCAGTGTGTTAGTGTTTTTGCGAAGTCAGTTCTCACTGTATGCAATCATTGTAAGAGTCAAGTCGTTATTCAACATTTCGAATGTATAGTTACTATCCTCTGTGTGTTTGCGAGAGAGACAATTTACTAAACCCGTTTTTTTTACCCTAGAAAAGGATGATTAGACAATGTCACCTTGTCTATAAAGTCATTAACCAGACGAAGTTCAGCTATTTAACTTTGATCTCTTGTAGTCAACACTTACGAGTCAGTTAGTTAGAAAACGTGCTGAAATAAATTACGATGGCTGAGGTTGTTATAACTGACCTACTAGAAGCAGTAGTGGTAGTAACAGGAATAGCATCTTTATTTAGGGACAACTGTGGCAGTGAATACCATCATTGTATCACTGTTACACTTTTAATGGCGAAGTTACGGTAGTAGCAGTAGGTTGTGCTTTCTGATAACAATGCTGCTCGGAAACCACGCAGATTGCTTCATTCATTGATCTTTAAAGCGTGTTGGGGTCTCTGCTTACTCATGAAACTCAGATGATCCACATTCTTTATGGACCAGTAATCTACACTGCATTGGCTTTGGCGCAAATTCACAGATGAGCAACCTGAACGTGATATCAGTTAATTCCCTGTTCCCACTTAAACTGACGATTTACATGGACGGGTTCGATAAGTGTGAATCTGCGCGACTTGGCGCTCCACAGCACGAGCGCAGCCCTGCAAGTTCACGTGCTGCTGCGTCACCAATATCCTGCAAGTCTAGTCATGCCATCGAATACCATCATGCGCAAAAACAGTGCTGCATCAGCGATTTCAAAAACAACTTGTGACAGTGAATCAGGCCTTTTGTCGCACCCCTCCCACAGGTTCATCAAAGGTATACATGTTAACTGTAAGACATGAAAACTCAGGTTGAATAATTTTGTGAATTGCTCTCAAAATCCGTTTTATTCAGTCCATCCCAATATGTGATGAAAGTGAGTATTGACAATGCTGAAAAATCTGCTTATCAAGAATTCACTGAAAAAAAGAACTTGGAAGTGCTTTACATATGAATAATTTATTCTGCCACAATTACACATTTTAGATACCTATTTTGTGTGCACTTGTGTATGGACTGTGTACATGAACACAATTCGCTTCAGGTTTCCATTGTGACATTAGGTAAAGCACTAGCACTTCTCAAAACCTTTCACTGTCTCAGCATTCATGGAGGCTTAACCTTGTGAGTGGATGTATTTTTAGACCCACTTAACATTTTGTTCAAGGAGGTTGACATCATTGGTTTCCTTTGGTTTCACTTCAGCATGTCCTGATTCAGGCTAATTTCTCTAATCTCTCATCGCTCAGCTTGCTGGTTGTCATATTTATTACTCTTCTCCTGTTGCCTCAAAAAACGATACAACGGTGTTTTTCTAGTGTAGTGTTTCAGCCTGTCTGGGTGTCAGCTGAGACAACTGACTGAGTTCTCAAGCTTCACTGACAAAAGCACAACACACAAGCGCGGTACCTGCAGAACCGCTGCATCACATGTCAGTATCGCTGGATCTGCTTCAGAGTAGAGTTCACATTCTTCCCTTCACAGAGAGGTTAAACATTACTTCAGTTTTGTCGCAACAGAGCTGAACGTATCGGTCCCTAGTGGGAACTGATCAAACAGACGGATATGGATTACTCACGACTTGCTGTGGATTCCCCTCATACTGAAGCGTAAATAGTCTCTTGACCTTTGTCCAGTTTTTCTGTCAGGAAATATGGAGAGTTGTGTTTTTATTAAAGGTAATACATACTGACTCAAATGGGGTGCAGAAGTTGCAGGTTCTCTGACTTGATTTGTTGTTTGAATAATTTGGTGTGAGCTGCAACAACATGATCAAAATACTTGTGTTCAATATGCATAACAAAGGCGTAAAAATGACTTTGCAATGTGGCGTGATGTTCAGCCACAGTAAGGAGAAAAGTGCATGAGGGCACACTGTGCTTGTGGTCACTTCCACTTCTGCACACACTGCTCATATCTGTTCCACCTAAACCACGGGCCACACTGTTCCTCTCTGGGAGCAGAGATCAGATGAGAGGGAGGAAAGCTCACATTTTAAACTCAGATTTAGATTATTAGGGACCATGCACTGAGAAGCAAGGATTGGTTACACGTGTAACATGAAATCTCTTGCATTGTATCTGCTCCACTTTCAGTTCTGATCCACTGCCTATGTTTCCTCAAGGCTACACTTCAAGCTTTGTTTCGTGGTGAGGAGTAGGGCTTGTAACCAAAAGGCTGCAGGCTCAATTCCTAAGTGGGGCATAGCTGTTGTACCATTGAGCAAAGCACTTTAAAAATATTCAGGTGTATTAAATGGATAACATGTCAAAATTGTAGCTTTATAAGTGCCTCTGGACAAGAGCACCTACTAAGAAAATGTAATGGCATGTCCACTTCACATTAGAAAATCAGGTCAGCCAGGTGGAATATCATTACATTACACGTTCCTGATGATATACAGATACTGATTTTTTTTCTCCCCAAGTCAGCTAAAAGAGTTAAGTTGGTGTTACTGCATAACTAATTGAGTGTTCTTGCCAGTGAGCACATCAGGGAGTGGGAGAATATTTGAATATCATCAAAAATGAATGTGTTTGCTTGTTTATTTGTTATTATTTGTTTCACCTTGGGCAAGAGGTGCAACATCTGAATATACTGGAGTTATTTAAAAAATCGTCACTGTTTCATTGTTTGAAAGTCTCAGGTGTTGTTTCAAGCATGTGCCACTTTCTCAGCTGAGTGCATATCGTTAATCTGTCTATCGTTGCCTTTCAGATGGGCGGACAACTTCTCCGCACCCGGGTGCCACGATTCACCTTCACACACATTCTCCCACCCTTTCTTACAGGTACCATCACCTTTGTCAGGGTGCCCTGTCACCTATCCAGAGAGTGCTCGAATTTTCGGGTGACATTAAACATCAGTGAATCTGTGCAAAATTTGGTGTGGCATGACATTTTAAAACATGGCCACTTATCTTTGTGTGTCAGGAAGATCTCGCTTATGTAATACCAGTAGTTAATCTCCCTTTTATTATTTTATCTTTTTTGAATCAGAGGGAGCCTGAAAATAAGTGCATTCAGTTGAAGTGTTAGAAATAAGTGTTTCACTTTCACCTAGAAAGTGAAACCTGGCCCAATGCACCAATCACAGAAGGCTTTTCCAAGGTTTTCCCATTTCTGTAGTGGCCAACCAAACACATTCCCTTGGTTTCATGTTCTCATCTTTTACAAAGTAGCTTCAGTGCCATTTGAAAAAGAGAGAAATTCAGCATTCATGTCGTCTTCCTCAGCGGTGAGTTGGATTTGTGTTTCTCCACACAGGCTGTGGGCATGTTCCTGGGGGAGCTCAGCTGCCTGGTCGTCTTCTACATCATGCTCTGTCATGACAGACGGAGCCCGGAGCCCAAAATAAACCAAGGCCAGAGCTTCAACCCCCTCCTCTTCCTCCCGCCCGCCCTCTGCGACATGACAGCCACCTCCATCATGTATGTCGGTACGTTATAGTGACATCTCATCGTTTGGTGCGACTCAGAATGGATCCTCCTACTGAAGCAAAGCAGGATTCCGTTTATCAGTGGAATGGCATTGTGGGACAGCTTGTAACCAGAAAGGTGCATGTTTCATTACTAGGCTTAGCACTGGTGTTGAACCCTTGAGCAATTGTTTTAGTAAATACCCAGCTGTATAAATGTACTGTACAGAAAAAAGTTAGCTGAATAAGTCACTGAAACAAGGATGTCTGCTAAGCAAATAACAAAATAATCCTCACAATCTTTAAATGCTAAGTAAATGAACTCAGAGCCAGGATTCAGAATCAAAGTTTGGGTCAATGTTTGGCTTTGGCCCAGCTCCACACTGGTACCCATAATCCTAACGCAAGTTCCTTTCCCTCCCCAGCTCTGAACATGACCAGCGCTTCCAGCTTCCAGATGTTGCGAGGGGCGGTGATCATCTTCACAGGCCTGCTGTCAGTGGCCTTCCTGGGGCGCCGCCTAGTGGCCAGCCAGTGGATCGGCATCCTCATCACCATCCTGGGCCTGGTGGTGGTGGGGCTGGCCGACTTCGTGAGCGGCAAGAGGGACGACACCCACAAGCTCAGCGATGTCATCACAGGTTTGAGACCGAGGGAGAGCGCGGGCGGAGGGGAAATTTGGGCTTAACTGACACGCTGAGTGGTGAACCGAGTGAACTGAGAGTGTTTGCCCCCTTTGAACTTTCAGGTGACCTGCTGATCATCATGGCTCAGATCATCGCCGCGGTGCAGATGGTCCTAGAGGAGAAGTTTGTCTATAAGCATGACGTTCATCCTCTGCGGGCCGTGGGCACTGAAGGTGGGTTAGGGAGGTGCATTTCAAATGTCCAAATGTTCTTTGACTCCCAGGACCAAACATTTCCATGACCAAATCCCACTTTTCTTCCCTAAGTAAGATAGTCCAGTTCTTTCTGGGTAAACAGTGACTCACTGTAGAAAGGTCTGTTCACTCACTTTCAGACAGGAAAATTATTGTTCACGCAGGGTTCATAGGCTTACCTTCATTAAAATTACTGACAAACAACACAACTGATTTTTAATAACATACATTTAAATATTGGCCCAGGTATCAGTAATGTCAGCACTGAATATTTGCCTAATCAATTCAATCTCATCTCCCTATTGGAGGTACATCTCCTACTTTCACTTTCAGTATAGAATCAGTGAGAGATACAGGTGTACAATGTGCTAATTTTGTCATACACTCTGTTTTGGGTGATGCTATTCTATAAGTGACATTACATTGCCAGTTAAACATGGAAATGTTTCTTAAGTTTTATATTTTGAATACAGTGCAAAAATTCTGAAATTCTGAAGATGAACTGAGATTGTATGGTTCTTTACAGAGGCTGCATGATCTGCATTTAAAAAGGGATGCTGAAGCTAGTTACATACTATATAACTGTATAAATGTATAAAATATTTGTCATGCACATAGCACTGTTAATGAGCTACCCTGCTGACTGTATCCACATATAAAATAACATGATAAAGGCACTTGTATAAACAGAGTTCTGTGATGCACACTGAACGCACAGACCTTTAACGCAGCGCCTCCCGTGTCTCGGCTCCAGGTTTCTTCGGCTTCGTGATCCTGTCGATCCTGCTGATCCCCATGTTCTACATCCCGGTGGGCGGCTTCAGCAACAACCCGCGGCAGGTGCTGGAGGACGCGCTGGACGCCTTCTGCCAGATCGGCCACCAGCCCATGATCGTGCTGGCCCTGCTGGGCAACACGGTCAGCATCGCCTTCTTCAACTTCGCTGGCATCAGCGTCACCAAGGAGATCAGCGCCACCACGCGCATGGTGCTGGACAGTCTGCGCACGGTGGTCATCTGGGCCGTCAGCCTGGCCGTGGGCTGGGAGCAGTTCCACGGCCTCCAGGTACTGGGCTTCATCATCCTGCTGCTGGGAGCCGCCCTCTACAACGGACTCCACCGCCCCCTGCTGGCCAAGCTGCCCTGCTGGACCCAGGGTGAGGAGGACAGCGGCGAGAGGGAGGGACTCCTGTCCGCCGGCCGGGGCTCCGTTAACGAGGCCAGCTAGGACTTTTGCCCGCGGCGTGATGCTGGACGCACGTGAGCGTCTCCGTAGATGTTTTTATTGTTGTTTTTTTAGATTACTGTGTTTCGGGTCCCCAACGTGTTTATGATAATGTTATTCTCTGCCTTCATTGCAGTACTGATTCAGCAAGAGACCTGTGTTTCCACTGGTGTTGCAGGAAACTAGGAGGGACACTTCCTCCTTTTTTGATGTTTTTAGAATTAGGGGAGGGATGGACGAAAAGCTGCTGTCATTTTGTTTTGATTCACTTCTACAGAAAGCACAACATTTGTGAAACCTGTACCTCAAGAGGGTAACATTATCTCAAAAGTGGTCCCAACACTGGTCTTATGTTTGTACAGGTAAATGGTATGTGGGTACTTTTTTAAACATTCGTGTTTTTAATATAGTTTCTGTTGGGACTGACCTCCTGTTTGTTTTGGTCTGTGCCTTTTAAATCTGCCATTTAGATTTTGCTTTTGTTTTTAAACCAGTCTTTTTGTGTTAAGTGCCAACTACTATTTCTCTCCTTAAAATCAACTAGTAGGTTTGAAAATTGGTGTCCATGGATGCCACCTGTGTTCTGTAGCATTGCATGACTCTAAAAGTTTTATATATTTGTGCAATCTTGCTTGTAATTGTATTATTTCCACATTTGTGTGAGGGAAATCTTTTTTTTGTGTTTAACCTGTGCATCACTGGCGAGGTGCACGGAGCAAAATTGTGGCAAAATTCATGTTGCCATTCAAATTCGCCTTCATTCTGTTGACCTCAGGATTTTGGAAGGGTTCTCTTTTTAAATTTTAAAGCCATGATTTTACGTGTGGTGATATTAGCAAATATGAGCATATGCACACATACAGATTTTGTGAAGGAAAAAGAATAATGACTGAGGTAATTGTACGATGGACTTGCATTTTTGTTTTAAATTTGGAGCAAAGCAGAGCAATTCTGGTTGAGTACCCTTTTGCTTCGGGTCTTGTATTGTCCTTTGCCAGGGATTTGGACCTGATATATTTGACTTGCTCTTCCAGTGATGATTTTAATTAAACATGTGGGACCTGAGGTGGCATTAAAGACTGGAACTCTTGTTGGCCAGAAGTATCTACTAGAAGTATTTAACTTTCATGGGAATTAACCTGGACAACCTTAATTACTGAACCATAACATAGCTTTCTGTGTAGGCCAGGAAGCCTACCCAGTAAGCATGGCTTGTAACAGGTGGTACAGTTGATTTGATTAAATTTTCTTGGACTGACGATTACCAGATGTGTTGCAGTTTTTTGCTCTTTTTATATTGATTTGGAATATTGACCACTCACAGTCACGCCTTAGTACAACTCAAAATGAAATATTAGTTAGTCTACAGTAAGATTTTTGATGTGAAATATCCCATATCTAATTAAAGGTTTTTAGGTATTGATGCTAAAACACAAGCAACACAATCCATTACTAACTGAAGGTATTGGCCAAGTTTTGTAAGTGTAGCTAAAAAGGTGTTTGAGGAGTTCTGTGCAGGAAATCAGATGAAATAAGAAGAAAATTAAGATGGCTTTTTCAAACCAACGTAATAAATCAATAAATTAACATGCCTTCAGCTGAACTAATTCCACTGAGAAAATAGCAGAAATAGCCATGAGTCTTCATTACCAATCAATACCACTGATCTGTCAGGCTCATGAGAATTAAGGCAATTTTGGCCAAGCACCTTTCCCAAGGATAAACAGCCCATGCCTCCGGAGAATCAAACAGGGATACAAACCTTGTTCCTTACCACATCACCGTACTGCTGCCCCCTAATGAATTTGTCTGCCAGCGAGTTGAATAGAGCCTGCCTCCCCCTAGTGGAGGAAGTGTGCATTACACCACATTATGCACTCACCAAATGTTAAAGAACTCTCACTATTATTGTAAGTTCACCATGAGGGAACTTTAGGAAGACTGAATACCATAACATTAAATAACATAGATAGAAATAGCTTTACAATGTGCATTTTAAGACTTGGATAATATGCCCCCATGTGTTTTTGTTCAAACTGAAAATGTCCAATGCTAAGCAAGAAATCAGGCTTTGAAGTACATTAATCCTAGGGATATCAGGACTTGAAAATGTAGCAAGACACACAGGAATATCCAAAAAACAAAACAGAGCACAGAGCCTAACCTTGAAAATGTAAACGTGGGTTTATCCCTTTGGGACTCCACAAGTAACCAGTTTGACTCTGGAGACACATAAGAAGTGGTTGTAAAGGTTTACCCATCGCAATGTGGTGCAAGTTGTTCTTAGTCTATCCTTACTGGGAATTTTTGTTTACCTTGTCTTAATTCTTAATGAATTTGGGAAGTTTGGCAAGAAATGCATAAGAAGAAAGTGTTAATGATTCCAGATTTTGAACTGATGAAGCTCACAATGACAAGTGAGGTTCAAGCAAAGTCCAGAACTAGGGAAAAGTCCTCATTTGTAAAAAGGCCCCCCGAATTGACAGTTTAGAGCAGGTGTCTCCCATCACGTGTCGACACCATTGGCAGCTAATCTGTGAGCCGAATGGTCATCCTCTATGATCAAGCACTCTGCGCTAATTAAGTTCAAAGGTAAAAAAAAAAAAAAAAAGCATCTTTCTTCAATCACTGAGATGGAAGGAATCTGAGGGCAGAGTGGGTTGGCTTTGGCCATCTGCAGGCGCAAAATGAACACTGCTGCCCCACCCCCCACTCCGAATTGCATGTTACAGTCACAGAAAAAGAAAACCCCCTTGTGCAGATACGACGATTGTGGCAATATAGGAATAACAGAGCACTTACGTTAAGCGAAACGCAGATCTGCACTGCATCAGTACTTAAAGTCTCAAGTGGACATCTGCATCCCCCGATACAGTCAGACACAGCTGGGCCCTCAATATGAGACCATACAAATAAAATGCGGTCTAAAGTAAACAATAGAAAATTCCTTCATATCGTAAATTATTCGTGTTTGACAGTATTCTGTGCTTTTTTTTTTTTTTTTTGCGCAGATATCGCCGACCAAAATGTGTGCCGTATCTCAACTGGTCAGCTCCCTTGGGGCTCTTGTTGTCCTGGGAACATGTCCAGGGTTCAATCCTGGACAATCTCACACTCACCACTTTAAACATATTTCAATCTGTTTCTGCAGTTATTTTTTTTTCTTCTTTTCTATTCTAGAGGAAATGCAATCTAGGTTGAGACATTTTTCAGAGGAAGCGCACATGGTCGAGCTCTCTGCGACAAGTGACCTTGCCTTAGGGTTAAGTGCTTGTGCTCAGATTATAGCTGACGAGGGGTTATCCACATACCTCGCCTTGCAAACAGGAAACTATCAAGTCTTAGAGGTGATAATCTGTTCTGACATCTACGCGGTTATGAAGCAGAAAACTAAGCCTTACAACAGGTCACATCCAAGCACTCCATGTATAAGAAACGTGTAAGAATTGCTGATATGAGAATGCACTGAATATAGTAATCAAAAACACTGACAAAATCATTCCTACGCTCATGCTGCTGAAGTACTCAACTTGTAAAAATAAAGAAATGTACTTATGAGAATCAATCTGGACTCACTTGTATGTAATAGAACACTCAGTCCAGTTAAATGGCACATAAAGAGCCACTTATTATTTTAATATAATCTTGCGCTAAAAGAATGCAGCTGTGAAGTTGGGCGCTCCATTGTCTACACTGTCCAAGATTGTAAAAGCCCATCATGAACATCTTGAGGAATGAAGGGAAATGAACAGGAATCAGAGTGACACCTTGGCACCCTCCACAGTGGCCTGGATCTGGACAGATGTGATTCTTCAGAATGGATTGCACAGTGCAACAGTGTCTAGTCTATTTGGGGACCACAAGGAGCTCACTCACATACACACATTTATTCTTACAGCAGACACACATACAAACACTCGTCCAGAGACTGCTGGTTAACATCTGTGATTACAGGCATTCAAGGTAATTGTTTCTTCTAATGCAGAATATACAAAAGTCTTGAAAATTGACGAATTTTACAACTCCTAATTTCACAAAGCTGCTTACATGACTTGAAGTTACCAATGTAAATTCTACCATAGACTTCCCTTCTCATATATGCAGACATATAGTTACAGATGTCCTTAGCATCTTTTTGGATCCAAAGATCACTACACAATACTGTATCACACAACAAAACGTGTAACTCCTTTTGCTTCACAAACACAAAGTGCTGTCTATCAGAAGTACCCTATAGAGCACTAGGACATGAATATAGGGTTGAAATCAATTGGAGTTATTTCAGCAGATTTGACAGTAGGTTATGGAGACTGTCCCCAGTGCAACTGTGTGCTTTGTGTCCCAACCTGAGTCCTGGAATGGAGCAAAATATGACCATAACCTGGTTCTGATCCAGCAGTGCCCAGCTTGTGATGCCTTGGACAGGTGTTGTGGTACAGTTCTTTTAAGCAGACCATCAGTATGTATCCAGTGCTGTCAAAATGTGTTGTTGCTTGGTCTTTAGCATATTTTTGTCATTCAGTTTAGGTAGCTGTGTAACAGCGTGTATATGGCATGCCACTGAGGGACAGCATGGTTCACAAGGTCATGCATCTCATTGATTTATAAAGAAACAAAAGGGTTTAAATAAGTCAGCATGTCAATTAAACTGAATTATATTCTTCTAAAAAGTGCTGCATTACTTCCAAATTTTCACCATTTGGAACTGGAAAATCCTCCATGGTTAATGAAGTGAAGGTCACGAAAGTTCTGAGGGAATTTGTGCATTCATTAAAATAACAGTTTTCTAACTTACCACAAGATGGCAATATTGTGACACATTTTGGAGACATGCGGGAGCACTTCTATGGGGGCTTCTGAACCGTATGCCTGGAGCCGATCAGGTCCTGACAAGGCCATCTTTGGCTGGAACGAAGCCTCGCCTGCAAACCAAGCTAATTCTTTGAAATGAAACTAAGGCATAAAGTAGCTGCTTAGCTCTTAGTGACTGTAAGCTGTCCATGTGAAAGTAGGTGTGAATCTCTATAGTACACATTGGGTCTTCAAGAAAAACAACCACATCATTGTAAATAACTTCTCTGAGCTCAAGGCATCCTGTGGGGGGTATTTTGCTGTACTGAAGCTGGATTTTAGCTATTTGCAGACCTCCAGTTTACAGGCATAGCAGGTTTAGCACAAACTAATACCATACACCACCATACTTGTATGGTATTAGTTTGTAGTAACACCATACTTTGTATCTATGCAGCTTGTGTAAACATGCAAAGTAATTTCCTGCTCATATCTGTGTTTCATGCCCATTTAAGGGTAGTATATTCAAATGGCTCGTTTGGAGGCAACCTGGCTTGCTGCAAGGTTTTTATTTTTATTTAGCATAAACAGTCAAGCAATGCATGGAATATGTCACTCTTGGGGTTTCTTTTCTCCCTGAATATAATGTTTTTGACATCCCATATCCCTCGAGATGCGATCCAGATATGTGAAACTGCATCAAGTTATGCTTTGACACAAGATTATTTAAAGGTAAACTGTACATTTAATTTCCACAATAATTTTTAGACAAAAAAGCTAAAGCTAGTGGTAGACTAAAATTAAGTCCAAACTTTGATGGATAGGCAAATCAGAAAGGACACATGCCTTTTACACTACACAGCACGCCACCTTGTCTGGGTGTCTGGCATAAGAATCGATATATCATGCATGCCCCTAGCGGCCAACCCAAACAAACGCCATGTTCTCACTGGCAACATTCAGCAGTGCTAGCCGCGTTCAGTGCCCTTACGTACCGCGTTAGCCTGGAACCATCTGCAATGGCTGCTTGCCTTACTGTAGAATTTCACCAGGTACACCTGACCACGTATCCCTCCCAGCAACATCACTCCCTACCACCCCCCCCCATAAGCCATCTGACACACGGCTCGACAGAGAAGCACTCACAAATGTCAGCGTTTATGCGTGGAGTCAGACTCCAGGTTTACACCTACAGTACACCATGCTCATATTCAGCTGGGCTCGGCCAGCAGCATTCTGCTCTGACTGTTCAGAGGTCTGATGCAATGCTGGGCAGCAGTGTAGCATTGTGGTAAGGCTTGTAAACCAAAACTTTGCCCCACCGAGGGAGATGCTGTTGTACTCCTGGGCAAGGTGCTTAATCCATAATTGCCTCAGTAAATATCCACCTGTATAAATGGATAAAATTGTAACCCATGTAAGTTTCTCTGGATAACAGCATCTGCTAAGTGACAATAATGTAATGTAATGCATGCTATTTACATTCATCTGTGCAGGAGATAGCTTCATAGCATAGAGACCATGGAAGCCAGAGCAAAGAAAACAACCATGCTACCGCTCTCCCATATCTCCCCATTTTGCATATGCACCTGACTGGTGTTGTGTTTTTACAGGTTACTCTTTACTGCTGCCATTGTTGAGCTATTCCTACATCTATTAGCTGGGCTAGAAACAATGTAATCACACACACACATTAGAGTGCCATCTGAAAATAAAAAGCTCATTTGCAGTGAGCTGAAATCTGCTCATCTGAGAAAATAAATGGTTTGATGCTGGGCCATTAGCTCCCAAACATCCTGCATTGTACAGTGCACTTTTCTTTCACTTAGCACCACATCTGAGGACCCCAGAGTAGCACACCCACAGAATGGCTACTTTAATGAATACCTGGATGGAGCTACTGTAGCTAGTTAGGAAGGAGCTTGCTGCACTTTCATTCAGTCAGGAAAGCATCATTCCTTATAATACAACTCAGGAATAATAAAAACAGCAATGTTTTTTCCCATACCTATCCCCACTGTTAAGACCGTTTCTCACAGCGAGGCAATATAACTAAATTCAAAGGCCATTCTTCTGCAGCACTGTTTACTTACGGGAGGCGTGTGTGAACAACAACATCCTGATTCTTCATTCCACAAAGGCGCACGAAAACCACGCCCATTTCCACTCGGCAGACCCTAGCCACACTGAGTATCATATCTGAAAGAGAGCTGGGACAGACAGGCCCCAGCTCAGGCACAAAAATACCTGGAGGCAGCATGAACGCAAACCACAGCAACACGTATGTGTAGATAGGCCCGGGCCAGTGTAAACACATCAAACATGCTGCTGAAGGATCGTCACTTGAAACTGCTCTTCCTTACATTTACTTGTTTACACATTACACTTAAAATAAACAGCGATTAAACATTTACAAGAATTTAAGTTTCAAACTCGTGAACAAATTAAACACATAAAGAAATCCCTCCTGAACAGTTTTATATAGGAAATAAATGGGAGATGGAACAGGAGAGATGCTTGATCTGGTTTCCTGAGCCTGCAATCATTCAGTGGTTTTACACATGTACTTTACTTAGGAGTACTGTAAATAAACCATATGTGAACATGTGTGAGAAGATTAAGGGACACAAATTATACATTTATAAATTGAAATGAGACATTTCTGCAAACAAATTACATTTCATGGAAAACACCACAATGAATTCATAAAAGTACACATATGAATTTGGCAATAAAACATATATATTTTAACATTCTGAAAAACATTCCTTCACATTTGTGCTGTTGTATTTTAACATGATCAGTATTTTATGTTTAAGCACATTTCCCTTGTGAATTTTATGTCATAAATAATGCTACTTGGATTACTTTTCAGCCTTTAACTTTAAATGTAGGCTTCATTAAGCAGCACTTGAAATTTCACTAAAACTAATGCAAAGGGCCCTCATTTTAGTAAGGAAATCACCAAATTGTACCAGAGTGATATGCATTTTGACCAGTGTTTCCTCATGTGGAATGTCAATGAGTCCAGTTCATAACATTAGGAATGAAACATAAGTCAAATGTATAGACACAGAATTCCCAGTATTCCAAACCATAATTTAGATGATCCCCTGTGCACAAAATGTCCATATCTTCAAATCATAAATATGTTAATATTTTCTAATGTGTTTAAAGAAGAGTTGAATAAATATTCAAAGATCACTTTTTTCACATTGCAACAGTTTCAGGACTGAAAATTCTTTTTAAATACTGGAGTATCATGCACATTAATTTGAACATTGTTCCAGACTGGTTTGATAAATTAATATCCTTTCACAGTTACCTTTGTGCGTGACCCATCCAAGAAGCGTATTTATAAAATGCACTCACTGTTTGAACAGTGCTACCACATCGACAAAACTGGAATCCTTCAAGGCGGAGACCCTGTGCTGAAGAGGGCTTACTGAGCTAACAGACCCAGCCATTACCTTGACTTAATTGCTATTTCAGAGACCACAAATCCTGAGCGGAGAATTTTCAGTGAATACAGCAAATGTTTTTCCTATACCATATTCTTTACACTGGTGTAAATAATTTGTCGGGCCGACAACAAGGTAACACGTAAAGCTAAGGTGAAAAATGATCTGCAACATGTTCAATCTTCGTGAATTCCAACCTAAAGGAATCAGCGTTGAGGTAATGGCTGTCGCAGGCGCTGGATTGTCTTCACAAACTCTCATCAGGCTGGTGTTTGCGATTTTGTGTTTACTTCGTGTATTAACCCCTTGTTAAGGAGCACTCACTGACCCTGTCACACCTCTGGGTTTAATCTTCCACTGTCCTTACATTTATTTTTAAATTCAAAGTTAAGTAATGCTTTTTTAATACAAACATTTTTTATGAATTTTTGGTTATCACTGAACCAGTTAAGGGCAAGTCATTGGGACCATATTTATGGCAAGCTTGGGGCAGGTGATATTTCTTTGCTGTACTGGCATGTCATGTCAAAGGGGTCTTGTCAATACATAGTTTTCACTGTTCATTTATGTTTCATATGAAATAAGCATGCTATTCTCTTCAATGTATGAATAAATGCCTTTTAAACAACGCACATCCATACCTGCAAGCTTGTCTCACATTTTCAATAGACATTTTTGTTAGTCTTTTTAATAATTGCTTTTTTATAGGATGTCAAAACATGTATGTAGTGCTCACATGCTCACTTCTTAACACTCAAGTAATACAAGCATTAAAAATCATTAGAAAGTAATAATAAACCACCTGCATGGATATTAAATTGCTCTGTTAGATTACTCATTTACATTGTTTTTTTCCCCCCACGAATGTCTGAGTACAGTCTGAAAAGACATGAAATACTACCAAGGAATAAACAATATAAACAGCATTATTTGTAACACCAGTGTTATCATTTCAGTCTAAAGTTAATTCACTATGGCTGAATGCTAATTTACTACAAACACAGTAAGGAGGACAATGTCCTAGGATACAAGAATATTAATTGTCGTTATTATACTTACAAAGTGGTGGCCATAGATCTCATCCAATTGTGGCATAAAATCTGTCTTTATCACTCGTTCTAGCACACACACACACACAAACACACAGACAGAGTATGGTTCCAATAACGTGGAAAAGGACACACAAATAAAGTCAAATGTTTAACTCGTCAGTCATTACATCCAGCAGCTAGACACCTGTTCTGCGGCTCCCCTCTCATTATGTCCCGGTGCTTTCCCACCTGCTAATTTGCAGTTTTGTTTCCACTGCGGCGTATTATTACCACAATTAATTGCAGTTGCCAGCACCGGCCCCCTTGGGGGGTGGGGGGGGACAAAAACGAAACAGCTGCACGCTTTGCTTTGGTGAGAAGTTCTGGGTTATTTCAACAGCGATGGGTTGCGGTAAACAAGCACGCAATTGATCACCATGCAGCCACAGGGTGAGGGCATATCAGCGCCCGGTCAGTGCTGCCGAGCACGGCCTTTGTCACCGGGGTGCCATAACACAGGGTAAGCAGTTACTTAGCGGGAAGACTTCCAGGACGCGGAGAGAAGGAACAGTAATGGTTTGTTATGATGACCTTTGTGTTTCCATTAGTCTTTTTTTTCATATTAGGCATCGCAGGACACGACCACTTCCACTAAGTTAGATTTAACCCTGTGTACATTGACCCGGAGTGTAATTAGTAGGCCTTATAGTCTGGTCGCAAGAGCACGGGGGAGAAAAAAAAAAAAAAAAACAGCTTTAATCTGAGCCGAAGCCGTGTCCGTGTAAACAGAAAAGTCGTTAATGCACAGACAGTCAGGACGCTGTTATATTTAAAAGGTTCCATTAAGAAACCCTCAGATTGTTTAAATCAGAAGGGCAAGGCAGAGTGAATGTGCTTGGCCAGCCTCTCATAATGTCTTAATTTGTAGCGAATATCCTCTTCGCAAGGAACGTGCGAGAATGGCGAGTTTTTATTACTGCGTGAAAGATGGGATTCAAAACATGTCACTCTGCAGCGGCCTGAAAAGAGGCCTGCCATGTTCGCAATAGTGACATTTTGCAATAATATAACAATCTGCTCCTTTATATGTTTATACACATCAGGGTATCCCAATTTCAAGGAATATTATATTTAGTGCTTTTTTGTTTTGCTTTTTTTGAGGGGGGATTCAAAAACTGTAACTTCCAGTGATTATATAATTAAATACATCATTACAAGCAGAAAAAGGATAATTAGTAATGCCACTTTCACTGGATAAATTATTTAGATGATTATTATTTAGATAAGTTCCATGTTTGGATTATGTCAAATGGGCCACTGATGCATAAAACTCCTTGTGACTGATAGACCTATTCTATGGTTGTCACACTAATAGGTCAGGAATTTAGCTGGATGAAGCTGAATTTGCTGCTCTAAGCCTGACTCTCCCCCAGCAGTGCTCACAGAGCAGAGGACAGGGAGAAAGAGGAGCATGTCACATTTTCCCATCAGCATATGAAGATTATGATATTTCAATTTTTATGTTTCCTGCATGAGGAGACCTGTTTCTCATGATGGGCAACAGGGGCTCCAGGCATGCCTCATCCAAGCTGGACTTGGCCCGGGCCTTTAGCACGAGGTCAACAGCCAGAGCTCCAAATATCCAGAAAAAATAACAAACACCCAACCTCCCAGGACTCTGCAGCTGAAAATTATGTTACTACCGCGAACACTCCAAGAGTTTAACTCTTTAACAACAAAGACTGATCTTGCCTCTCCCCGTTTATATCAGTGATAGCAAAGTGTCTCTGAATTTAATAGTGATAAGCTGCTTTGACACTAGTGTTGAATATACACAGTAGAGGTTGAATTCCTTGTTAAATCTTCTCCATGCTTAATGCTAAAATGAGAGACCTAGAAACAGAGAAGGGCTGCCACCATGTTGACTAGTTCATGAATAGTGAGACCCATCCTAACACTGGATTTGACTCATATTCATTTATTTATATGTTTAAATAATAAAAAAAACAACCCATGTGTCTTTATTTAGACCAATTGATAATGAGTCTCTTACTTTAAAGGGCATAAAAAGGTAACATCTATTCAACAGGGTCCTTGAAGTTTCCCTCTTGAGATCCATTGATCATGGGCTTGAGCTTTTATTGTACTGTATGAAGGACTCAGTAATCCTCAGACTCCTCCTTTCCAGCCAGTCATTCCACTGCTGTGCTCAAGAACATTTTTCTAACGTCACTATAAGCAGCATATATTGTTTTTATTATCATTATAATGTAAATCTTTACTTTCAACCCTGAATGGACTCCCTGTGTAAAATTCCAAAAAATTGACACTGATGTGGGATTCCAGATGTTTACCATGTTACCTCCTGACACAAGGCCAGGACAGTCTTTCTGGTTGGGTGATGAATACAACAACATATCCTGCAGCATCGATGCTGGCTGTTTAGGTTTTTGCACCATGAGAATGCCCAGTACGCTCTGCCCAGCCTCACCTGATGATGTCACCTTCTGTGCCACATTATGACAACCGCTACTTGTTATCCAGGTGGATCTCTGTGAGACCCAACACATCTCCCTGCCCCCCTAAAACCCAAGGACAGTCACACAGAGCGGCATGCAGTTGCTTTGGCTAACATTACACTCCCATTTAATTTTAAAAATATATTTTAAACACAGACTAGAAGAGAGGACACTTTAGGATTTTCTCTGTGGCAGACACGGTACATGTCAACAGTCTCTAGATGACAGACCGAACCACTTTTTTGCAGTGGAAATAATGGCACCTTGCCATACAGAAGGCAACTTACAATAGCCTAGCTCCATTAAATTTGTGAAAGTTCCTTCCTAAGGCAAACATGGCCAAAAATAGTAATCTTGGCCTGAGCTCCTGCTTTACAATGGGGAGCAATAATACTGGGTTTACTAATGGAAATTATTTAATTGCATCCAAGTTTTGATCCAGGGAGAGATCGGCAGAAGGCATTCATTCAGCTTTCTCAAGCTCTGAGATTTTCCTCAAAACAAGCCGAGTAATCAGGCAAGAACAATAGGGCCTGGTATGAGAACCTGTGCCCTGCCACCAGTCAGCTGTGTTTTGATGCCTGAGTCTCATGCATTGTACGCCACGTGACCAGCAACATGTTTGTTTACACAGCACCTTCAAGTGGACAAACACGATAGATGGCAGCACAATGTTGTTAACACATACCAGGCGAAGAGCTTAGGTTAGGAAAAAACAATTCACAAGGAAAAGCTGTTTGTGTGTTGAATGCATACACTGCAATATAACTGCCTGGTGACAGCCATTCTTTTTTTGCATTAAGTAACTCGAAGGACAGTGCAGAACTCGTGCATGCGAAAGCAAGAGGCAATCAGCCAAGCAATTCAAAAGGAGAAAATAACTTACGCAACATCTCGGTTTTCTTTCAAGTTGAAATGCACAAAAACATTGTGTAAGCTGTATAAGGGAAAGAATAAATAATAATCTTACACCGAATGCACCTTTCAGGCTTAATGGAATTAATATGAAAGACAATTTTTTGCCCAACACCTTTGGATGGTAGACAATCATGTGCAATAAGTTTCATATCTGCAACCTACTGATTATTGAGTGTAGAGGAAAAATACAACATGGTATCAAAACATCCAGACCCATCCAGACCATTTTTCTTTGAAACACTTCCCTTTCCTATCCAAAGCCCTCTAAAGTTAGTACAGTTTTTATCTAGACTTTAGGTTTAGAGGCATTTTTGTTTAAGCAAAATTAAATCTAATATCTTATCTGACTGTGTGACAAATAAATAAAAACACTTTTAGTTTATTCATGTTACTGCATGTTATTGTCAGAGGAGCAGTCTGAACACCGAGAGTCAATTGCATCAAGCTTAGCAGGTTTTAAACGTCGAGTTCACACTGACCCCCATTTCAGCTGGAACTGCTGCAGCTAAGATTGTTGCAGTTGGCCCTCCTTGCAGATGTTAGTGCTGATACCCTTGGCGTTGCTGTTAACTGCGTGCCCACGTCTTCCTCGGATACTACATGAGCAATTTAACCTCAACACCTCACCTAAGTAGATGTTGAAAATGCATTTACAATAAATTATACTGGAAAAATATTTCGTGAAACAATGTTCCGGCATGTCTGATTATCGTATATTTATTAAAAGGCACGGATCTTACATGTAAAGCTTTGCAGGTCGTTGTCTAAAATAACGATTCCAGATTTAAAAAATTATTCCACACTTGAAATTCTAACGTTCAAATATGTATGCTATTGTGTCATATCGTTATTTTTAACAACTTCACAGTAATGTGCTAAACACTTGTCAACGCAAGTGCACGGCGAGGGCAGCGTTTAGCACTCCGAGATGTTTGAAAGCCTTGGGGTGTTTTAAAAGTTTTGGTCTTTGAGCTCATCAACACCTGAAATAACTGGAGCGTGCTTACCCGCTGCGCTTCTTCTACATCCTTTTCCCGAGATTGTTTTGTCTGCTTGATCGAGGGCAAACGTTGCATATCATTTCTAAATTTAACCCGGAAAAGTGTCACTTCAAAACACCGTGATGGGAGGCAGTCGGGGTCATAGGCCCATCCGGATATGAATCAACTCTAATGAAGGCAATAGAGGGAAGAGATAGCTAACATAAGGACAATTGTTAAAACCCCTGACGTTTGCGGGAGGTTAACAATTGATCAACATCATTATTTCGGTAATAGTTGTCATTTGCGATAGTACAACAGTGAATGACGGGAAACGCAGGAGTTACGCACATTATTTAAGAAGTACAATAATTAAATAAACACATGGATAGATTAAAAGATGTATTGGTCAATTAAATAACATAATATTATCTGAAACTGCCTCTATACGTTTAGCAGTTAAATAAATACGTTTATTAGGCCTACCTGACGGCGCTGTTTATTCAGATTATTTGTTATCAGGCATATACTAGGCCACCAATAAAACAGCTACTGTACTTTGTTTAAAACAAAATAAAACTGACCCGTCTTGGTAATTTTTTGTATTACAACTGTTATAGTAACAATAATAATTCGATATTAACAATGAAAAAACTAATAAGCGAATGAGTCTCTTTATCGTCATATATTACATTTAATGATAAACTTTATAAATTTTCATAATAAAGTTACGTATTCTTATAATACGTCTTGTCCATTGTGAGTTCATTAGATCAAATGTTTCAGCGCGTAAATATGGATGAAGTATTGCCTCTGTAGTTATTTGTGTTTTCGTTTTTCGAAGGGAATAGATTTCCTCTTTTTATTATAAGCATGAGGACGGATTTGCGTCACCAAGCAACTTGCAGGTCGAGATAAAGTTGCACAAATATTGAAAAAAGGAAGTTCTAACAGTCATTATAAAGTTTTTTCCCTCTTCTCCGGAAGAAATAAGGACTTCGGCTGTATCCTAAAATACTAAAACACGTTCTATTTCGGGACAAATCTAGCAGGCATATCCGCTCATTTAGTTAGCATCAGAGCCCATCAAAAACAGGATGACCTGAATCTAATAGAGACTCTAGTTTCCTGTACTCTGTGGGCCAACATGAAATGTATCACGCTGCTTGAGAAATCAGCCTGCAGTTTAGCGTTTCAGCTGTACAATCTAGACTAAATAATTTAAGCGACCACAATGTTTGCCATTGTCACAGAAAAAACTGAAATAACAATACGGGGATTTTTCCTCTCTTGTGAAACTTTATAAGGAATTGCTAAATAATTGAATATCAAGGCCATTTTATCATAAGTACAAACAGTGTGATGTTAGTAATTATTATTTTCATTAAGTTTTATAACAAAAATAGTCCTTAAGTTGTTCATTTGTCCATATGTTTTCCAGTCCTTCTTCCAAGTTCATATTCCGCGCAGTCTGCAGAATTCAGATTCAACATTTACATTTACATTTACATTTATTCATTTGGCAGACGCCTTTATCCAAAGCGACGTACAAAAGTGCAAATAGTGAGCAAACAAGAAGATTCAAGAAATAAGAATTTGAATTTGAAAACGTGTTTTCAAAACAGAATTACAGTAAAGGTGTGACAAGGCTATCCATTGTAACAGCTTCATAAATACGCATCTGGAACGAAAACAACAACAAAGAATACAAATGAACACAAAAGTCTAGTCTATATGATACCTTTCTGTTCAGTATTTATATGCTTGTTGTCCCTTTTCAAGTAAATGATAATGGTGACGATTATTATTATTATTATTATTATTATTATTATTATTATTATTATTATTATTATTATTATTATTATTCCTTGTTACTACTACTACTATTAATAATAATAATAATAATAATAATAATAATTTGGGTCAATAAGTACATAATTACTAGTGACACTTCATTCAATGCTTCTTATCATCTTGAGGGCGTGTTTGACCGCTGAAACGGATCTTTCATTGGCTAGAACGTAACCAATCAGTTTCCAGAGTCGAAACTTCTGCGTAGGACTACTTGGACCAGCTGCTGCAGTCTCGGAGTTGTGAGAAAGATTCCTGGCCCTTTAAGAAAGAAAAGTACAGTTTTCAGCGATACTTGCAATTACATTACAGGCAGGTTTCGACTTCTATCCTCATTCTTGCATAACTAAGGGTCAACACAAGACAGTAGGATGTATACTACCGGACTGAACCCGTTTTACCCGTCTAATTTTAGTCTTTGGTCTGCCTATTGCTCAAGCGGTTTTGCTTTGGATTCAATGAAGAAGCCTTCGTTTTGCATCGCCGATATATTGCATGTTGGAGACGCTGAAAATATTCCAGGGTCTTCGACGCTTATGGCTCATTTGGGACCTCGCGCTCCGGTTCATTCTTCGGGATCACCGCTGCGCCCTTCCCCGGTGGCTCCGGAGCCATCTGTTTTCGGCTCACGGATGAGTCCAGCGTCCCCGTATCACAGACACGGAATACACTTAACCTCTGTTTCCAGAGTGACGCTCAATTCGCAGCAAGCTCCAGCTCCTTCCAGTAAGGACCTCAAGTTTGGGATTGATCGTATATTGTCAACAGACTTTGACCCAAAAACAAAAGAGACTTCAACTTTAAGAGGTGGGCTATTTTTAATTTTTTTTTGTAGACATACAACTTGACTTTGTACTATTTCTTTGCCTCGAGTGTTTTAACGTCGTCTATCAGGTCTTTAATAACAATATGTCTTGTTAGAGTTATTTCATTTCTTTCCATATTTAAGCGGTGTTCTGTAAGGACGATATCTACCTTCCATTGAGGTTCCTGTTATATTATTTTTATTATTGCTGCTATTATTTTATTTTCCCACGTTTGAATAACTTTCCCCTCGCCGTATCAATCATTTTAGAACCCGCCGCTTTCTTTGGTAGCGAGAAGTGTACCCTAGATTTCCAGGGTTAGAGGGTGTTAGAGGGCAATAGAACAGACGTCTAGATCACAGGTTTCCATTGACCGTGTTTGGCTTTTTTTCCATCCTGTGGCAGATCTCACGTCCATTGTTAGCTCGAACCGTCAGTCAGGTGTGCACGTGCCCATGCAGTCCTCAGCGAGCCAGTACTTCGCATCTTTAGACCCCGGGATGAGCGACTCCTCTGTGTTGGGTTCTTTGGGCAACACCACGAGACAAGCAGGGCAACATCAGTTTCAGGACACCTTTCCAGGTAGAGTAGCCTTCTCATCTACTCGGGCCTAGGGAGAGAATTTTGGTTTTTACGGTGATTCTGGACATTTTGCAATAGTAGCGCTATGAATATCTGTCCAAGCTTTTTTTTCATCGCAAGATGCAAATGGTTTTTCCTCACGTCTTTGCGTTAGAAATAGTTTATGGATGTATGACACAAGGTGCGAAATGCTACTTTATCTTGATATGCCTCTAAGAGAATACGATTTCGAATACATTATTACAACTTCTCTTCTGATTTGTTTCTGTGTTTTTACTTGAACAGGCCCATATGCAGTTCTGACGAAAGATACGATGCCTCAGACGTACAAAAGAAAAAGATCCTGGTCAAGGGCGGTGTTTTCCAATCTACAAAGGAAAGGACTCGAGAAACGATTCGAAATCCAAAAGTACGTTACTAAGCCCGACAGAAAGCAACTGGCTGCGATGCTGGGACTGACGGATGCTCAGGTAAGCTTCCTTCCTATGCTACAGCAGGTAATAATACACATTCTGAGTTTTAAAACATAATAATGGCCGCAATAAACAACGTGTGGGTTCGGGTATCTTTCTTTCTAGAATGTGGAGAAATCTGTTAAGAATTAAGAATTTACTGTGGCATTTTGAGGCATGACAAATAAAAATACCAAGACACACCCAGTAATAGAAGCATGCAGAAAGAGAAAGACATGGCACTTTATAGAATTACGAAAGAATTCTAAGGAAGTGAAAGTCGTTCATAACGAGCAAATACAAATGAGCCGAGGTCTTCCTCAGAGCGAGGCCTGTATTTCCTGAAACAATTATTGGCTTTCTAGGTTATGTTTCAACAGATTGTGAAACATACCACACTGTTTTAAAATGTGTGCTACAGTTCAGCTAATTGTTTGTAACCAAACAAAATCAGCAGAATAGTAATATCCAACATATTACCAATTCTGTTTACAAAGGTATATACAAAGATGGGCTTGAGTTAAAGTTGCCTATTTACCTGAACAAATCAAAATTGTATCATGTAATTGTGAACATAATTATAAGATTATTCTTTGTGCATTTTTTCGAACTGGCCTGGGGTATTATTATTTTAACTACTAGTAGTGATACTTGTATACATTATTTTTCGGTCTCAGTTATCTGATGTAGGCCTCAAAGATTCATATATGAACAAACCTACATATATTACAAATTTTCCTATAGGTCAAAGTGTGGTTCCAAAACAGACGAATGAAATGGAGGCATTCGAAGGAAGCGCAGGCGCAGAAAGACAAAGAAAAAGAACAATCGGATAAATCTCTGACAGAAGCTGACCAGAAGGACCAGGAGTCCGAGTGCGCGACCGACCCGAGCGATTCCGAGTTCGAGGACGGCCAGGATAAAAGTGACGTTGACATTACAGAGCACAACAAGACAAGCGTCATCATGTCCGGGGCTACCCCACTGAGCGCAGAGGAGACAGCGTCAGTTAGCACAATTACAGAAACGACGGCGCCATCACAAATATTGTTGTAAATGTATAAATAAATATACGTGTGATGTAAAATGAATAATTTAATATAAGCATATTAATGTCATAGTAACGAACAAAAATAATAGATAACTTTGGAGGTCGTTGAAAAACGTCTTAAAACGTTTAATAAAGCAGACGTTTAATTTTATTTTACTTTGGACTCCCATCCCGCGCTCAGTTACAGGACAATCCAACAAAATTGTTGACTTAAGGAAAACGAGTTAAGGAAATCTTTCTTTTTATTTCAATTTTATTCACCTGTTACAAACGAAGACCTTCCAAAATATGCCACTTTGTAAATTTGATGTCTTTTGACAGTGTTGATAAATTTAATTGTACTATATTGTGTCAATATTTCTTTGCACTGAAAATAATGTAAATAAATGTTTCTTGTTTTGAAATTGTCTTGATGAATTGCATTAAAGGTTTTTTTTTCATTTAAGGGTTTACGTTCCTTTGATTTCTACAAAAAGGGTGCGCTTTGTTGTTCTCAAAATGAATTGTTTTAAATGATTCATTTTCAAATAATAATAACACTACTTCAATTATTTTTGAAAGGAAGGAAATGCCTCCAATAATATGTTTGGAATCAGGTGTTTCATGATTCGCCTTTCGTGAGGAATTCTTTGGATATGATTCGGCCTACTGACTGTTCAAAGGTATCCTAAGGTTTCAGTGGAGCCAAATCGCCCTGGAAAACATGTGAAGAAACTTGGGAAGTATTATTTGAGATTTAAGCGATTAGAACAAAAAAGACAGAAACATCTCATGGAATTACACACCTTCTGAAAAATGCTAGGGGAAATACTGTTGCCAGAAATAGCAGTTGGGAGCAGATGGAGTGTAATCTATCGATGCACGTGTACAGTTCTGGGAACACCCGAGCAATGTCGGGAAAACCAAAGTGGAATATAATGTACTGTACATGGTTGCGAGTTTTTGAGCGCAAGACAGTCAATCAATTTTATAAACGTTATAAATTAGGATGAAAAGAGGCGGTGTTTTTCCGAATGCAGAATTTGGTGTTAGACATTTAGACAGCCTGTATGAGAAGAATAACCTTGAAAAAGTAAGAATGCTGTTACTGCAAAAAGCGCGTGCTTGCCAAGACCGAATTTAAAATTATAACTAATTACAAAGTGTACATTTATTGCTAATATACATATTTAAACGGAATGCATTATTGTATACTTCATATACAATTTTCTTAGTGGATATTGAAGCGACCCTCAGAGGGATATTATGGAATTAAAATAAATTGTGAGTACAAGCATGCCATTTTGCCATTTCATATTTATTTTACCTTGATGTACGTTATATACGTTATATAGACGACCGTTTGTATACCTGTAAACGCGAGGGAACTAACAGGGTGATGGGCCTGCTTAACTTCTTGCCCCAATACATACAGCAGGCTATATGCATCCAGCGATTGAAGGCCTAGTGGAGTAAGTGCTAGTGCGGAACGATTATCTACCGTTATGTATAGTCAAACTGAGGTAGTGAAATCTAGACAGTTACTGTAGTCCCTCACAAATAACTCAATTTTAAGTATTCAACTGCCCCTTTAATTTAATTTTGGATCAGGCTTTTTTGAGCAGATGCAATACCTTTCCTTGAAGGCGTACATTTAAACGGTACAAACTATCAAATAATTGTCAACTGGGAAAACGAAGCAGTGTGAAATCAGACTTTTGCAATAATGTGGAGAAACACGTATAGCTGGGCTAAACGTTGGAGCATCTACTGAAGGCCATTAGAGAGACCAATCGAACATTTCTATGAATGACAATATCTGGAAAATGCACGGCAGTTTTGGAGAAAAAGTAAAGCATCTATGGAGAATAGGCTCAACCTTAACACAATGGTGCCAGATAAGTTGAATTTCCGTTTTTGGAACACTACAGAGCTTTTCTGGCAAGAGTTGTTAGCTGCTCCCTTGCTTGGTCTTCCTGCATTGTCTTACTATCAACAAATACTGTATGTGTAACGCGACGCGTCGTATGTCATGACCACATTCTTAATACAACAAAGATTTACGTCTGTGTGTGTGAAAGAGAGACACATTCATCTGCAATTTATAGTTTGCAATATGATGTTATCGAGAGGCTATTGGGTTATTTCACTCTAACATTAAAGTACAGTGTTCAGCCTCAAAAGACCTCACAATAAAAAAGAAAATAAACAGTTAACAAATTGAGCTGGAGTTAGAAATGGTCATTAAAACGAAAGCATGCAATGATCTAAGCATAACACTAATATTATGCATCATTTAGACAGGATAACGATGCCACCTTGTCAGCTCTCGCTACTTTACATAACCCATTTGTTGAATATCGGAATCATAAGAAGTTGATAAATGGCTTCCAAGATCCTTTCATAAGCACGTTAATGTAATTCCTCTAAGCCTTTTCTCTAAAGAATGTTAGCAGGGAGAAATCTGGCGTCTTCAAGAAAGCAGAGTGCGAGGAGAAGAAATTTATAGTTTGTATACATTTGCTGGCTCCAGATATCAGCATCGTAATGGATGGGTGTTTTTTATGATTCCAGGTTCTGATCTAAGAATTGCACTCCATTTATGGACCTCTAATGCCTTGCTCTTAATCCGCCCGGACAGGCAATAAAATTGGTTGCTAAATGTGCTGTTTTGATAACAAAAATACTTTATTGATTACAGCAACAGCGCAATAAACCTTGCATATATATATATATAAACCTCGTATATTATGACTGCGCTTCCTACAGCAGACATTCAAGGATAGAAGCATGTCCCATGCCTGCATAACTTGGCGCGTGCGAGAAAACAAACGCCTTACAATATGCAGGTATCCGTCTAGGGCGTTCTACACACAACTGATAATATGTATATGTTGATGCTGATGTTTCACAATCTGCCGCTGTAAAGACATTCGAAAATTCCAGTGTGCGCAACAAAAAATATAAGCTGTGACTGAATTGCTTTACTTCTGAGAACTGAATTGCTTGAATGAGCTGGCTCACCTCTATGTCCATGTAAATCCATTCATTCAATAACGTTACAGGTAATCACAAAATAAAGCTGAGGAAAAATGGTCATGATGGTGTGAGATTCTTTTCGTATACAGCTCAAATGTCTGTCAATTTCAATGGCGCCGTTTAGCTAATGTTTGAAATATGAATTAATATTATGAGTTCTTTGAAAAGTTAAAATCTTGGAAAAAAAAACGTCCCGCTTTGATCGGTTCGATTTTAAAAACAGACTACATGTGCATTCTAAAAAGCAGTTAGATCTTCTACCAGATGTTTAGTCGTCAACACAGTGGGCTGATGTGCTGATCTTTTAAAATTATTTTTGCAATAATGCATTTATATTCCATGTAATTTTATTTCAAGTCCTTTTGTGCTTGATATAGCAAAATTATTTAATATCACTGACTCATTATCGCCCCCCGCCTTACACACACACGCACCAAAAAGTTCTGCAAAATCAATCAGTGTCTGTGAGAATAATCATATTTTAAAGGTTACCCATAAATCTTTAACGTCCCATAATGTTCTCTCTTTAATGAAACATGTTCATACGTAAACATTTCTCCACTCCCGTTACCTTGCAATTTTGAATCTAAGTGGAGATAGAGGGCCAGTAAACCACGTATGCAGGTAAACCACCATTAGGCCTACAAGATACAAGTGTTTACATAGACATTGTTTAAAAAAAATCACCGGTCAATGGTAACAACGGGAAAAGTAAAAATGCGAATAATAAAAGTTCCAACTCACATGAAATATTATCGTAATACTTATTTTATTGCCTTAGCATTACTAACCTTCTCCTCCTACCTCCGCCAATATGACTACTACTGCACCACAGACGATAATGTACAATTTCCTCTCACTTTAGACTGGGGTGTAATTCGGATAATGATGTTAATGGAAAATTAGACCGTATAAAAAATGGCAACACATATTGGGCAACTGGGGAATGTCTCTTTGAGAGTGACTTCATTGAAGACCACCGGTATATTTCTCTACCATGGGGTCTACTTCTCTCCGTATCCGGAAAGAAGAGTAACCTCTTGAGATACACCGTTTTCCGCCTCAAGCCCCATCTTGATTTTCACTTTACACTGTCCCTTTTACCTGCCGGCCCATTTTTTTCCTTCTTTTTTTACGAGGGAAACTTTGGACACCAAAAACACATTAGTTTAAATGAGTCGCTTCAGCTTAACCTTGGGAGCCGGTGTATAAAACAGTTTGTTGTTTCAACTCATTTTCTTAATTCATGCTACCGAAGACGAGGTTTTTCATCAACTTAGCTGTCAGAGTTCAATGGGAAGCAGCGTCAGTGGAACACTTTAGACTGTAAGGCAGTTCACCCGCTTATTTTTAACTGTAAAACACGCAGTTTTTTTTATAAAATATCTGTATAGTTTCAATCAAAAATATCCTCGCCAGGTTATAAATTAGATGTGTATGTATAAACAGAGGATAACAATAACAATTCATTGGCCAAACATAAAACTGCACAATTTGATTTGTGAACAGTCTTTAAGACTTTTATGACCAGGATAGGAGAAAGTCCATCTGGCACATACTTAACGTCAGCTGTCCTCAACCATTAAACCTCTCTGTGTCCCTTTTGTGAACCAGGACAATATAGAACTAATCAGGTTATCTGATGTGTTGATATCTACCCGGTTAAAATACCTGTTCATTTTCATTTTTATAATCAAAGTGCAATGATTTTATTTTTAAATACCTGAAGGCCCAATCTACTTAATATGTATTCATTGATATTGTAATAAACTTACGCCAGGACTAAAAAGTTGCTTATTGCTTAAAATTGTTTATTTTCTTTATAAATGCGAAAATTGCGATAAAAAATTGCTTCTTTCAAATTAAAGGCTAACAACAACACATTAAAGTCGTTAACTGAGGAAACCGGAGAGAACAGAAAATGTTGCCCTGACGTTAATCCGGATTCGTTTTTACAGATCTTCAACATAATCATCGGCAGCAAAGTTGCCCCCGATCAAATTATTGACTTGGATAATTTTAAGGAATATTTATATTATTTTTTGCAACCCGATCTATTCCTTATCGGTTAATTTTCCAGCCGAGTAAAACTGTACTATAAGTGCGCGAGCGTGCGTGCAAAACCAGCATAGCCTGCCCGCGTCATCTTGTCTGACCCATTATCCAGATGTTTCATCTCTATCGTTGGGTCTCTGTTCTTGATGTTTTGATATATTAGTTTCACATGCTACAAACACAGCTTTTCAGACACACTACTCAGGTGGCTCGTTTCAGGAACGATCTCTGTTGGTGGGAGGTATCTGTTTAACCAATTAGGGAGTCGGCCCTCCACGATTGACCTCTATATTGTGACTTTATCTGACAAATTTACTGAACGGATCAAAGTTTATTCCACTTTCGTTTGGCTTTGCCTCTATTTAAGAAATCAGATCGTTCCATCGTTGTCTACTGTATTTCCATTGCAGTGGCTCCATTGGACTTTCTCGATTTGGAAAAAATAATTTGTCAGTCACAATAAAGGTTTACCTATGGGTCTCAGAATCCACCTCCACATCCATTATTGTGAGAAGTTTTTTTACCATTCATAAAAACAGAGATAGAGCTACTTACTATGTCAACTGTTGCGTGGTCATATTACATTACTTTCCTATGTGCCATTTTGTGCAATACTCCTCTAAGAACACCATGAAGGATTTTATATATTAATGTAGCTCAATAAAATGTATCCATATTCAATCACCCTGTCCTGTACTTAACTTTGACTGAAGCTAATATTAGTTAACTATTAGATAACCTATTAGATAACCAAATGATGTTAAATGGTTTTGTAGAATGCTATATCATTTTGGGTGAATTCATGCATGCACACACACACACACACACACACACACACACACACACACACACACACACACATATCGGACCTGGCTTCTAGCATCTGATTAAAACCTTTGCTCCTGTTAGGTGTCCATTCAGAATTCCAAATCCAGTCCTTACACCTTTCCCCTAGCTCCTACCCACCAGCGCATGAACACATCCACCAAATTTGAGGGTGTCCCAAAACTTAGGGAGTACATTTCAGCAAGGATTTAGGGTCTTAGGGCCTTGGCAGCCCACTTCAATACATATCAGTCCAGCCAGAAACTTTGCTGGCTGCACAATGAGGGGTGTCCACCAACACTGTGCGCTGTGGTGCAGACACATGGCTTGCATAAAGGTGTTGATGCACTTCACAATTAACATGTCTATAGCCTTGTCTCCACCCTGTTTAAACGCAATAATATGTGAGTGGCAATGTATAAAAATCAAGGAGGTTTATACTTAAGCAATAATATGCACATGATAAAGTATATACAATGTCTTCGTTCATAATGTTTCATAATAATGAATATGTATATTGTGTTACATATATAATCATTATATTTACATTGTTTTTATAGAATGTTCAAATTTGTATGACTTACATACATTCATGTAACTATCCTTATCCATACTGTTTTATGCATCTTTTACACAGAATTGAGAGACATTATTATGCACACAATTGATATACATTATCAATATTTGCTGCACCAGATTTGATTTTATAAATTTAATGACACTGTGCTCACTTTGTCGTAATAAAGCATACACGACAAAAGTACTCAATTTGATTTCCTAATGTATCGCTGTAAGAATATGGCAACGCAGCTACAGAAACGCTTCTCCTGCGATTTGCCCCCGCTGTGATGTCAGCGACACATGACACTGAGGGCCACCCACAACAAGTGGCTTGGACCTGAATGGGGATGCCGCTGTAGTTTTGCTGGATGGGTACTGCCAGAGTGAGGCCCTGACCCGTCCTAACCAAACCAATTCCACTTCAGTCAGACATGATACGAAGGATAAGCTTCAAGAGTTTCACGTTGAATTTTGTAAGAAGAGTTCAAAGTTCAAACCAACGACCACTGAATATGATTATAACATTGTTTTGCTTGTTTGTTGAATTAATTTGACCAGATGTTCATCAACCAGGGAGAAGTCATGTTTTGCTACATTTTTTTCTTTTAGTGCAATTTTTATTAGTATTTTTTTCTGTTTTACCCATGTTTACCTTTTTTCTGTAATATCCAGTTGTGTCCTTGGCCGGTCTCACCGCCACAACTTCTGTATTCGTGCGGGAGCGCAGGGTTTAGCGAATGTAATCCTCGGGTACACACGCCAGCCGCCAATATTTCGCCAAAACTGTTTTTCATGCTACAAGTCCCACAGTGCACCAATAAGCAAATGCCAGAGAACAGGCGTATCTCCCCGATATCATCTGAGTAAATCCCAGATCCCCAGACGCGTCGCAGGGTACTGAGGATGGTGCGATGAGGGAACGTTGGCCGACGTAACCACCCCTAACCCGACGGAACTTCGCTCCCTGTCCCTTTCGCTCCCGGGCGCTTTCGGCAGTACAGTATTTTTACGGAGTCAGCTGGCTTATACAGCACAGCAAAACAGTTATGTTTATCTGAGAATCGCAAAGCATGATGGAAGTATGATCGCTGGTGTAGCTAGACGTTGCCCGGTGTCCTTTGCACAGCAGTCGAGTCAAGTTGCAATATGCTCACATGTGAAAAGCGTAAACAAGGAGTGTTCTTGCCACTCTCTCCAAGGTGGTATTCAAGTTACTCTTCAGAAAAATAAAATATTGTGCTATAAGCATTGTAAGTTTATCCTAATATTGGTATTTTAAGATATACAAAGAGCAGATAATAGGCGATTCTATTCCAAAAATGACATACTTGTGACGTTTATTCAATGGTTACTTCACCAAGTTATTTTGGAAAAAAACTACCTTAAAGTACTATTTTTTAAAAATAAAGTTCCAGTTGCTCTGGCCTTTAATTGAATATTCACGTTAATGTACTCTATTCTTGTTCGGTTGTTAAGATATGTTTGATCTGAAAACACTTTTAGCAGGGTAAAACATCTTTATGAGTACAGTATATTATGTTGTCTTGTGACTGACTAATATGTGACCTTTCACTGAGGGTCATTTTCTTCAGCATGATGGGTGCATCCAATCCAACCACAATAGCAGTATATCATGTGGTTGGCTGCTGCAGTGACTGTATAGCGCATAACCTCAGTAGTCAGGATGTGGAAAAATGAGGAAACATCATTTGAGGTGCATGATCATTAAGAGTACTGTTTAATCTTATTGCAATGTGATTTTACTTAAATTTGAATAATGATTTAAAAATATTTTTCATGCAACATTTTCGTTTTCATCAATTTCGTCAACTAGATGAGGTCATAAAACTACAAGAAATGGGAAAATGTAGCTCTCTTTTGAATTCTGTATAGAACTGTAGTGCTGAATAGAGCACAGTTTTTGTTCTTTCTGTATGTTTTACCATTAAAGTTTGATTGATGAAAATGTGACTGGAAATTTTTAATTATTTTGAAAATTCTGAGTTTTTTCTAAGTTGTTACCACTACGCTATACTGCTGTGGGTGGTGGTGTAGCAGGGAGGCAAGGAGCAGGACTTGTAAACCAATAGGTTGCCGGTTTGATTTCCCACTGGGGCACTGCTGTTGTACCCCTGGGCAAGGCACCTACCCCAGAATTGCCTTAGTAAATATCCAGCTGTATAAATGGGTAACATGTAAATTGTAACCTATGTACATTGCGTCTGCTAAGTGCCAATAATGTAAATGTAAAAAATGTAAAAGCTATTCTGAATACAAAGTGTCAGTTTACCCACCCCCCACACATTCAGCAATTTAAAATGGAGAAAGCTGCACAAGTCAAAATGAAAACAATACTACATAGTAAATTCAGTTAACTGTGAAGGATACTGTATCTCAAGTCATAATTTTGATTGAATCCAGGGGACTATATCTTATCACACACATTATTAAAAAGCACACCCTAACTTGCAGCATAATGGGAAACTGCTCATGTTATTTATTGAAGGACGCCTATGGCTGTTCTCTGAAAAACAGATCAGTTGTTTACTTTACAACTATCATATAAAATGTACATACCTCAGATATGAAGTGTTCTGGAAAAAAGTTCATATGCATCTGAGAGTGAACACCAGGGAAAGCGTTTAGCTGGATGCATCATGCCCCGTTAGAGTATGCAGCCCATACACTGTAGACTGCTGATTTATAAATTGGTATGTCAAGCCCAAAACTTTCTCTTTTGATTTTAATTTTCCCATAGAACAGCCATGGGTGCCTTTTAAATATGGCTTGGCGTAAGGTTCAAAAACTTGTGAAATGACATTGGTGATTAAAAGGGTTCCTATGTGCCATCAAAATAAACTGTACGCTTTATTAAATTCATGTCGAATACTGCCATGGTAGAATATGAGTATTGGTGGGAAATGTATTTTTACTGTTCTTTGGATTATTTTCATTCACAGCCACAATCAACACATTTTCTCCTGTCTTAATTTTTTTTTCCCATCAATGAACTGCGGGAATGAAAAAGAGAGGATATTTCCTCCCCTCATCAATATTTACTCGTCTATTCCCGGAGTCCCTTTCATCTGAGTTGGAATTTCAGGTTTTTTTGCCGCCGTTGAAAAACCAAGCTCCTTATACAGTAGCTCCAGCAACGTTTTGATAGAGCCACATTGTGGGGTTCTCTTTTCACATGACTGCAGTTTCCAAGCAGCTTGGCCCGCTTCAAACCTGCAACCCCTGCCAGCTGCAAGGGAGAAAAACCTATCTAAAGTTAAATTTAAAGATGTGTTTCTCTTGGAGAGTGGTCCCTGTTACCATAAACCAAGGGAGACATTTTCATACTTGACATTTTTCCTGGTTTTCCCTTTAAGTTTCCTCCCTTCCTCTTTCTCCCTCTCTCTCTCTCTCTCTCTCGCGCTGGCTCGGAGAGTTACCTACTGCAGCACCGCCCGGGTGAACACAGTTGGTGGGGCACCGCTTCCTTGGAAAAAACTCCCCGCTACCCCAGGACTGAAAGCTCTCCCCGCAGGCCTCGCCGGCATTGTCCTTGGCTAGCTCACAGACACTCGCGGTCCTCTGGGATCATGCCACCTGGACATGTCCACTTAAGAATTCTGTCATCACTCACCCCACTGAAATGTACCATGTTATACTCCCCAGTCAGACTGATTGCCAACAGTAATTAGTAATAATCTAAAGGCTCTCTGACCCTTTCCCTTTAATTTGGTCATCTAGGAGCCTTTGTACAGCTGAGACAGAGGCTGAGTGCAGGCTTGAGTCAACCTTCTGAAATATTGTTTGCAAGAGGTATTGCGAAAATTTGTTAATAATTATGAATCTTACATTCTCAGAAGTCGCGTTGAAACTCTGCACAAACAGTTCAGGGTGGGCACTCAGGTAAAAGCTCTCATTGTGAGCGTACTTACAGGAGAGAGTGGGGATGTTTGCATAATACAGATAAGGTCATATTATGCAAATGAGGGGCTGCAATCTTTGCAATATCTTTGCATTATGTTTGTATTTGTGTGTGTATGTATGGAAACTATGAAAGCGTAAAAAGTATGAAAAAATTCTCATCAAAAAAATCTCCTAACATCACTCATTCTATGTTTAAAAGTACTGAAGTAAGATAACCAGGCAAATGCACAATTCTTTGATCTTTTATTATTATTTAAAAAAATTAACAGCCAGACTGTTACTAATATTTGAGTCATGAATTAAAGAAAGTAACATAAGTTCTTTTTTATATTTTTCATTAATATCAGTGACTGCCAAACTTGTGATGAAGGGTAAATAATAAAAAAAAAACACTTGCCTAATTTTGTTAGATAAATGGATATGTGTTAGGTCTGAGCACTGAAGCAGTTAGTTAATGGAATGGAAATACATAACAGTATTAGTATTACATGAGTAGTATTCTCAATTAAACACCTCCCAAATCTAACCAAGCTTTGAAACTGTTTTCCATCAAACTTTTACCAGGCCACTTTGTGCCTTGACCAAATTTCTCCATTTAATGGCATTTTCCCAAATGTAAAATGAAAAGACTTTCCAAAAACGATCATTACTCTTCTGTTGTCATGATGACTGAAATGCTAGAGCAATAAAACGGTTATTTTTGTAATATGCCCTCAAGTGGATGTAGTGCCTGGGCGTGTACACACACACACACACACACACACACATTATGTATACACACACACACACGCACACACTATATATATAATGTTTATTTCATATATATATATATATATATATATATATATATATATATATATATATACATATAATGTGTGTGTGTGTGTGTGTGTATATATATATATATATATATATATGTTTATTGATGTTGTATTGACTTACTCTGGTTATGTGTGTGCACTGGTTTGGTCCATAATATCAAACCAGTCACAAGCATATGCAATTATGGGGAGTCGACTGTAAAAAAACGTTTGGAACAATTCTGACATTGAATTATTTCACTTGCCTACATAATTTGGTATGTTTGGCCCTGGGCACTGCAAAAAGCAACTCCAAATGCATGATTTAAATACTTTGATTCATGACACAATCATTTTTTTTCTGTGAAGAAATATTGTTTATGTTTCTTTTTCCTCTTTCTATTGGACTCTCTTGTGCGTCATGCATGGTAGATGGATGGTAATTGTATCCAGCAAGCTGGCATAGCCTTCACTAGGGCTTTAAGTATGATCCTGAAGCACAGGCTTTAATGAGAGGTTCTAGGACGAACTCCAGAACATGAGGTGTCTGACACAGAGATCGACTCCTTCCTATAAGCTTACTCGGGCTTTGTGTTGTGTGATGCATGATCTACAAGAACTTTCTCATTATTTGTGGCACCCTCCAGTCGAAATGTAAGGGGAGTACTCCAGCAGTAGTTGCTGTGGCTTGTCTCATTTGTCAGGCAGTGTTTCAGTAATTTCAGCACGAAACATTGTAAAACACAGTGCTTTTGACTCCCTCCTCACAAGGCCACACACGCACACAACACACACACTCTCTTTCTCTCTTTCTTTGAGACACACGCGCACACACATGCATGCACGCACGCACGTACACACACACACATTGATATGTAATGATGAATGACAGATAAAATCTCTCAGTAATATGAAATTGTGTGAATCATCTGAACCCTTACTGAAAATATTTTAAACGGTTGAGATTTCCACCATGCTTCCACCAAAGATATTCGTAAGACTTCATTTTACAAAATGGTGTACTAGTGAATAATGCAGTTAAACTCATGACAGCTATGCTCTTATGAACTGGGCAATCAATGTGCAATACAGACTCTGTTCTACATTCCTCCCTTTGTAATTCATTGTGTATTTTCCTCATGCTTGAAACTAAAAGTCTTAAGCATCTTAGCATAGTGAGGCACTTATTTAGAAGTGACTCAGGTAAGAGCGTCTGCTAGCGTTTGCTAGATGACAATGTATTGTAATGAAAGTGTATGTTATGAGAAAAAAAGAGTAATGCTACTTAAAGTGTTACTGACAAACCACCATGTCTTCTGGTTAGATGATTTCACATTGGGAGGTGCCTATTTCTCAGTCATCAAAGAGGGGTTGCAGATCCAGAGTCTTTGAGATCTATACAACGTTTGTCTGTGGACTTTTCATCATTTCAACATTTTGCTGAAAGCAACACTTCTCTGTTGCCCTCCCCCTGAGCCAGTGACTGTTGACTTTGTATAGCATTGGCTGCAGTGTGCAGGTCAAATACCGGGTTTGCCAAAAACCATGCTCACTGAAGTCAATGGATTGGCAGTGGAAGTCAGTAAATTATCAGGCAATAGGCACCTTAGAGTGATATCAACACCTCATCCTCCAAGTTTCCTCCAGGTTTCCAAGTTACCTCCTTGTCTCCAAGTTTATGAGGCACAGTGCAGTTTTTATATATAATCTACCACGAAAAATATTTTTAGAAAACCTTTTAGAACACTTGAAAATATTCTTCAAAACATTCTCCAAAACTAGGCACCAAAATATGAAAGTTTTGCTTAGTCCACATACATGTAACAGTTACAAAATATTCAAGGTGCCTGCATCAAACCATGCCTATTCAATATTGCATTCATATATTGATACATATAGTAAGATTTCAAACAGGTTTATTTCTCTTGGAACTGTAACTATTGCTATCCTAAATAACCTTTTTATTGCACAATGTGTTGACAGTTTTTGTGCCTTTCAGATGTGGAATTACCTTGAACTACAGGGTAAAGAAGTATTTAAAGTTTAGTGATCAGAGGGTTGCTTAATTAAGCACGTCATTCATAGACTACATTCACAGTGTCATATTTCAATATTAGTAATAATTTGCTCAGTGGATATCCATATCACTATTTCATGGCTGGCATTTTTACATGTTATCAATCAATACAACTGGAAATTTACAGAAAATGTGAAGAGTGAGGGTTTGTAAACCCTATAATGGGTTATAGCCACCTTGTGCTATAAATTATTGACTCTTATGAACCAATTAATATTAATAACATGATTTCCCCATCCACTTTACAAACACTTGGGCATTTTCACACAAATTTACTTGCACGGAATTGACACACACTGAACTTTCAAAGAACTTGATTTTTTTTTCAATTCAGGTTTGCTTACTTTCAGACCAGTAAAATGCAAGTGGACTTATTTCTGTTTGTAAACTGTTCATGAGAGAAACACAAAGCAGGCAGCTGAGGAGAATGTAAAAACATCATTTCAGGAGATCACAGTCTGGTGCCTCTTCTGAGCAGTTAATTTCCAACTGAATCTGAATGTGACTGCATTCATGACAGAAATACTAGTTAAAATGTTAAATGCACAAGAGCATCAGCTGTAAACTGTCTGCATCCATCCCTCTGTAGTGGTCTTGGTTTCATTTTTTTAAATGTGCATCCCCGCGCAATTAAATCACTTTCAGTGTTTTGCAAATAGCTTAAAATGAAGGATGTCATACATCTAGTTAAATCAAACAGTCGGACGATGTAGGTGCGAAAGTCTCAACATCTCTATGGTGCTGACTAGCAGCCATTTCACTGCCAGTACTTTAATTCCTTGGTGTCATATACAGCTTGTGTTCATACTTTAGCTATTAATAGCCTGCTGTTGTGGGGGGCTACCTAAGTTTGCATCTGATCACTTACAACATAGCAAAGGGAAACAATATTAACAGTAAAGTCTAACTCCTAACACCACTACAGTGCTGTGTAAATTTGGGTACCAGAGCTAACTACCAGTGCTTAAATTTTACCATTGGGCCAGGGTCTTCTAGCTTATTACAGTGGTAGTTATCTGCATTATTATGCTGGTAGTTATCTATTGTCTTGAGCTATTGTAGTTCATTACTGTAATGTATTATTTCTGAATAACGGAAGACAACACATATCAAAGTGAAAATTGTTTCTTTTTGTGCAATCAAGCTGCCAACTTAAAAACCATCAAAGGCACCTAAAAGTCTACCTGTCAGAGTGTTCCATGTAAGCTGGAGTTTTTCAGAAGGAATGCCAATCCACAACACAATCTAGCACTATAAATAATGAAGGAAAATGAAAGGGCCTGGATACAGCAAGGATGGATGGATCCCTCTAGTATATTCTAGGAAAAAAAAGGTTTCCACATAAATGCATGGGCCATCTTTGCATCTGATATATCCTTTTCATTCTAAGGTCCACATTCACATTGCTGTTGTACCCTGGTGCTAGATGTAGTATTTCACCAAAGGTTTTTTTTTTTTAATTGACACCAAATTGCATCACAGGCATTTGGCAGATGCAACTTACATCGTTACAGTTTTTAATTTTTTTTTTTTTTTTTTTTACAATGTTGCCCATTTATACAGCTGAGGCAATTGTGGGATACAGGATACAGCAGCAGTACCCAGCGGGGAATCGAACCGGCAACGTTCCGGATCGGAATCCTGCTGCTTAACTGCTATGCTACACTGCCACATATGAATGGATTACAGACTTTGCACGGAGAAGGGGTGTAAGCATTGCAAATCACCATGGAGAAGGGCTTCTGCTACACAAATTAATAGCCCTATATGGAGCAGGCTGAGAGAGGCTGATGATATGGGTAGTTTTGGAGAACCTGTTGGTCTGTCCTGATGAATGGCACAAGTGTACCTTCCACAGTGGGATGCTGTTGACTGCAGAGAAAAAAACCTGAACAAAAAACAGAAAAAAAAATCAAAGACTCATTGTCTGCACATGAATTAAAATCTTGTTTTGGAGCATATATAGGTGGTTCTCTTAGAAGGATTCGCAAAGGACTAAGGACTGTATGTATTAGAAGTTTTTGAAACAAGATATGTGTTGATGCGTGTGAATTTAAATGAACTGTGGTGAATTTTGCATGTAGAGTTTTGAGAAATGTAACATTAGTAGCTTCAAAAGAAATGTTTGGGCACATTCCCACAGAAGGACATGGTATTAAGTATAATATTTAAAATATCAGCTTTTCAAGTGCACTCCGATGCATTACAAAGATTTTTTATATTGTATTGACTTCAACAGAAATCCTGCATTAACAAAAAAATGATGTGAACAAAATAATGGAAAATAGTTTATGATGCACTACTGAAAACAGACATGTTGTGTGTGCTTGCAGAGTTCCAGAGGTTTTCACCATTTCCTATTTTCTGGGCCTATTGTGGCTTACAGAAGCATATTTATTGGGGAAGAGGTCAGGGCACAAGATGAAATGCTGAACAACAAATGACAGGACATGTTTTATGCTTCTTTAGACCGCAAAACACAAGTTTCCATCTGCAATGAATGGAAAGTATTATTATTATTTTCTTCTTTTTTTTGGGAGGGAGAGGGGGAAGGGGGGCTTTGAAATAAATGGTCTTGCTCAATGCTACAGCAAAGTGAATATAATTCCCAGTGTGCATCATTGGTATAGTATGAAATTTGCAACATAACAGTCGGAATCAGACTGAATAAATGTTGTTAACATAACACAATAGCTGCAAGTTTCTACAATTGGTGCCATTCAACTTGAGTATTTCAGCCCTGTTTTTAAAGTATTATCATTTGTACTAGTGAAACTACCTCAGAAGATAAAGGCAGCTTTACGGTCATCACTACATTTTTTTATTTTTCAACAAAACCTTTAAGTTAAGTTTATACTTTGTATTGCACAAGTCTGTTAATACAAAGTATTAGTCTGCAGGATCATCTTTTTCCTCCTTGTTATCTGCTTTGTGTTTTGATTCAGCTTTCGCCAAGTCCTCTTTATGAGGGACTGAAATCAAGTAAGAAGAGACAGTTTTATTTTTATTTTGTTTTATTTTTTATAACCCTTACACAACACAGGGTGATTTTTTATGGATTAGAAATTAAATTACATTCCTTATAATCAATGGTATCTTCCTCAACAATAGGACAACTGCAGCAAACATAATCACTTGTCAGCTGCCAGCACTGGTGTGGAAGTCTTACACAAAATTTTGAGTTCCGCAATCAACGAAATTAACCAATAATATTTGGCAGGAAAGAGAAAACCCGCAACGCTTGCATGAAGTCGAAACTCAAAGCCAGGGTAAAAGTGCATTGTGATTATACCTGGGGATGGGCATTTTTTAAGTAGCATGGTTCTCAAACCAAAACTTACTAGTACCAGTTTGATCACCATGATTTTCTCGTGCCTCATGTATTCCAGAGTCAGGTACTGCAAGCAATTTCAGGGCAGATCCCAGATTTGTACGAAAGCATTTCCGCCTCATTAGAAATTAGCATGCTATCAGAGTGAAATAAACCCAGGCTGGGAAATTACACAGAGCCACTGCAGAGTTAGTTTCAATACCCTATCTGCATATGTATAATGGAATGCAATTTAAAAAAAAAAAAAAAAGCAGAGAAATGCCTGTTGGCATGGAAGGCATGGGAGAAGTAACTTTGGGTTTAGAGACAGCTGCCTTGTTTGCAGCAGGGTCGAAGGGGATGGAGGTCTGTGTTCAGACCACCCTCAGACCTATCCCAGCTGCTTAAATGGACTCATTCCTCATGCTCCCTTATCTGATAAGAGCCTCGTTATCTGGACCTGAATTACAGCGCCACTTCTTGTCAGACGCAGTGTACACACTACAGCAAGGGGGAGATGGGACTGTGGGGTGTCAACACTCTCCCGAGAGCACACGTTTTTGCAGAGACTGATAATGACCGATTAACAAAGGAATTTGTCTTCACCATGACTAGCCTTGTTAGAAAAAAAAGAAGAGAAAAACAAATAGGGTGTCACTACGGTTTGTCTTGCTCGTGTTCCAAAATAAACAGGGCTGACTGAAAAGTTCACGCAACAGCTGACTGGTATGTGTCGGCAAACTGGCGGAAACGGAGGAAGGAGGACCCCAAGCTGTCAGAAGCCCTGTTGCCAATTGCCATAGCGACCAGCTGAATGAAGTCAAAGCGGACGCGGGACAACGTTTTTTTTTTTTAGCTGACACTGTTCAGTTTCACATCACGCTCTGAGCTTCCTTGAAGTGGCCCCGGTTCAAGATCCTTTTTTACACGGCACGGATGAATCCGTATCATTGCCTCCCATGTTTACATTTGCACAGCTGCCAGTCAGCTGCACGCAACTCAAAGGCAATAATGAGGCCTAAGATACACCGAATTAAGATAGCGACACACTGAAATTTGTGGTTAGGAGGTCTAATTCAGTGACATGCTGAATTACAACAGAGAAACGCACAATTAAGAGAGCAGCACATTGAGTTAAGACAATGGAATACTGAACTTATAATACTGCCGGCAACTGACTGAAAGCCACAAGATTCGACACTGCAGTACCTGCATGTATACAAACGTGGCTGGGCCAGCTCCAGTGCTCTAACCCATGTGTGTGAGGGGTCAAAGTTCAATTCCTCAAGGGTTTGTTTAGGAATATATGACACTCTGCAGCTGGTCCAATCATCTGTGCATATTTCACAATAAAACTTTATGAAGCATTGCAAGGGCCAGCTGCCTTTATCAAATGAAATGCACATATTCCCACTACAAGTCCCGTTTCATTTCCACTGTTTTTTTTTTTTGTCCTCTTCACTCATCAATGACCGTTCATTTCCTCAGACCTTCATATGGACCACTGACATTTTAACTCTTGTTCTAAAATGAAAACAGATAAATGCATCCACAGAATCAGATCAGCATTAATTATTATATTGGACCTCACAATCAAACTTTTACCAGCACCTTCATCAGTGTCCTCCTAATTTATATTACGTGATATAGCATTAAGCATCTTCAGTGCTCAGCTAAAATCCTTTTGAGTAATACGCAGGGGTTATGCCTTTATCAAAACGCCGTCATGCAATAAAGCTGCTTCACGCCGCTTTGCGTTAAAACAGAGTTAGCAGCCGCAGTGGAGGAGGAAGCTGCCTTCACACCGCAGTCTGCAGGAGCTCACAGATAAAAGGCTGACATACGCGGCGCGCCCAATCCACTTTTCACACCGCAGCCTCGCTCCTGACGGCCTCGCTCCTGACACACGCTTGAACTCAGACGCACGGCATTAATCAGGTGACCGTTACAAGCCCCGGGGTCCCGACCCCCTCGCAACTCCTTCTCAGATCACCTCCACCGTCTCCTGCTCTGGGGAGTACCACCATGTTCACGCTCGCCCCCACCCCCCCCACCCTTTTTAAACCCTCTCTGAAATTCCCCCCAAATAAACAGAAAGCGCGGCGGCTGAAACCCTCTCACTTTCTGACTGCAGGAATTATCCAGACGAAAAATTAGGGCACTGCATTGCCACTGCCATTTCTGCGGCTCTTTATTTTAAGGAGAAAAATACATTCTGCTGAACTCGTGTCCCCCTCCCCCCACACCCCCGAGCACCACCCTCCCTCCGTTTCTCCGTAAAACCTCAGAAATGTCTCCCAGTTGAGGAACACGCACGAAGGTGTCATGCAGCTTTTAGGCTAGTGGGAGGAGTGCTTTCCCTCCTCATCTCAGTGTGTTTGGAATTCGGCGCGTTTTTATCTCGCTCCTGACACACTTCCAAGCGTTTGCGCTGCAAACTTCTCATGGCTTTACACGTCCTCTCAAAACAAACTATTTGTAACGGTCAGATCCAGACGAGGGTGCTATTGATTATTAGCTTGGAGGGACATCTGGCTTTCATTAAAGCGGGTAGAATTGTGCTGCGCTGGCCAGAGCGGCCTTTTAATAGTCAGCCGTGAGGACCATAAAGAAAATGTAACATGTCCTGTAATTACAGCCTGCAAAGTGCGGAGGGAATTGAAACCAGCAGAATGAAATTCAGATCCAAAATGCATTTATTGTTAAGTTCCAGGGCCATTTATTTATTTGGTTGTAGATTTTTCAAAGCATTCACACAAATTTATAGAGGGTTTCCCCCAGCATTCAAGATATGCCTTTCTTAACTCACGTAGGCATGTTTAAGCTGACCTGCTGAAACAATGACCTCAGTGAGTAGTTTCCATCCTTGACATGGAACATAGATGTATTTATTCGGTAGCAGACATGCTATTTATGGGCTAAAGTGTCTAAATGATCTGATGCATTTCAGTGAGCTTCCAGAGCGATTACATCTTTCACTTCAGCCAGACAGCAGGTACAGTAAGGCTGAGAGGACTTCCTGTATGACATCACAATGCACTCTTAGCAGAGGCATATTGTGTTCTGACCATAATAATTGTGTAATCTATGCTGTGCCCACTTTCTCAGTGTGGTTCTCAAAATCAGCTTCCTTCTTTTGCTAATTTTCCCAGGGTTGGTTACTCAGATATACCAGGCTGCACATGGAGGAGCAGATGTAGGTTTTTAATTGCAACGTGAAACACAGATCAACAGATCACAAAGATGAGTGAAAAGCTTCATCTGCTTGCAGCAGCAAAAAGTCATAGTCACGCGACGTGAAGACGTGCAGATTTCTTTGTATCACTTTTTGTTTTTATAACTACTTTCGCTTTGCTTCATATTAGATATCTGTCTGTCAGAGGTAAGCTAAATTTGAAAGACATTTTTTTTCTGACAGGAAACAGTTAACTTGTAAAATGGCACAAATCTATGTCACAATCTTCTCATTATCTGTGTGTTAAGATGTTAAAATTTTAAACATGGGTTGCTTCTAATTGTGAATTTTGGCACATCACCACTCAACAGCCTGGGAAAGAGGCATAAAAAAGGAAGAGACGAAAATACTAACTACCCCACATGACTGGCCATTACATTAATTTAGGCAAGCACTGAATTGCCTTCAACAAGGTGCAGTTCCCTTGCACTGGTGTTTTTGGTTTGACAAAGCAGTAATATAGTGTAGTTCTTTCAAACACATGTCATGAATGTGATTTCCCCACCCCCTACACCCTAACTGCTGCCCTGACCTAGGCTTAAGTCACTGGTTTGGAGCTCGTCTGCCATGTAAAATATGGTGAGATGTTAAGTGATGGAGACAGAATAGGTGTCTGAACTTGAATGGAAGAAGAAATAACAGACTCTGGGCTCCACAACAGAAAGAGTCTTACACTCAATGTGTTTACTTTAAAGAAGACAATAAAATAGAGCAGCTTCAGTGACGAGAGTATAAAGTCAAACATCCTACATGAGTTTTTTTCCCCCTGACAATTCATATTTTCAAAACATTAAAATAAAATTACATTTATGATATTGCTTGTGTCCTGTGTTCTGTGAAGAAATAAAACCAGCTCTCCTGGGAAATTCTTTAATAGCAGAAGAATTGAGTCAATGTCTGGTTAGCACTGTGATGGTAGTTGGTTTATGATACAAATGGAAAATCTGCACTAGTTTCATGTTGATCTATTCAGTGAGAAGAAGAAAAGCCATTTATTTTTTATTTCATTTAGTCAGACCTATTCAAACTTATACATAAACCCCAATTTAGTTTTCTCATTCATAACCAAATTGATACAACTGTGATAATTCAGCCTTGAACTACTTAAATCGTGACTTACTAATCAATGACTTAATTATGACAGTCGTAACACTCATTTTGATTGTGTTACTTGTGGTTAAGGACAAAACACATTGTGGTTAGGACTGAACAGAGGCTACCACTGACTATTCATGGTACATCCTGCTAGTAACCTGGGCTGACTCATTAGCTGAGTCTTGTGTTGACTTTCAAAACAGAAAGGTGAAACACACTTGCAAGCAAGGAAAGGAGGAGGCAGAGAGCATTCCTCTAAACTGATAATGGTCCTGAACTTGATTTTGACTGATTTTCATTATCAAAAACTTTGCCAGTTTTATTAAGGATCATTCATCAGCAGCTGATTCCTTTTTTATTTAACTGCCCCAGATATGGCAGGATTACAGTACATTCGTGCACTTCATATTAAAATATTCTAACCATGACAGAGATTGAGTAACATTGAACATTCTTCATTAGGACTTTATTGAGTTTGGACAAGCACCATGTGAATAGCACCAAGGCAGCATTATAGAGTTAGGTTACAAAGCAAATTTGTTAATCATGTGAAACAAAACAGGTTCAAGGTAATTCTCAAATGAAGGCAAGTTCTCTGCCTCCCACAGTCGTACCTCATTGGCCTCTACTGCTCAACACTGAAAAAAAAATCTTCATGCAGATCCAAAGCAAATTTAAACTTCTACCAAAGACAATGTTCTAGCTGTCTGACTTCACACAGCTTGCTGAAGACCATGCGGCTAAGAAATGTTTACAATTTTACTTCAATGAGGCAAATAAATGTGAAGATTCATTAATTTCTTGAACACATCCTCTCCACACAGATAAGAGTGCCTGTAAAATAAATAAATACTAAATAATGACGATATCAAGCAACTTTCACGGCATATGTCAGAGGATAATGTGCAGGATTTCACATTGACTGATGAAAAGCATTAGACCGAAGTGTTTGAAAATCCTACTCACAAATAATGCTTTAAATACCGTTTAGGAGAGTTATATGCCAAAATGAATTCCAGGGAAAATGTTTGGTTGGATATACCAAACTTTTACATATCTGCCTTGTTAGACCAATTAACTTGATTCTTGTAGCTGAACACTTTCCCCAAGGTTTATTTTCAAATAGTTGTTGATTTTGTCCAGAAAATATGCTAAATGTAACAAACTAAAGTTACATGTTAACGATACTTGGACGGTCAACTAGTGATATGGTTTGAGGCTAGAGTGCTAAATTCATCTGAACACTTCACTTCAAAGCACACAGATTTCACATGAAAAGGTAAAAAGCTTGTGTCTGAAGAGTGTTCTAAATCTGTGTCCCAGACAAAAAACATATATATTTTAAAAAAGAATAATCTTTCAAGAGATCTTTAGACTGTGTTTTATAACACAGACAAACTAAACAGTGTCTGGACATATGTTTTTAACACCACAAACTTAAAGCCCTGTCAAATGCATTGTCAAAACAAGGGGTATAACATTTCTAATAAAAATCACACTTTTGATTTTCTCACACTCATATCCCATAGTTTCATGATGTATGAAAATAAATCACGGATATAACACACTAAACACTCCACCTAAAACACTCACTAAATTTTAGTGATTTCTTCGAACGGACGTGTTTTCCTTAACAAGAAAGATTACTGCTAACATTCCTTGCCTGTTTTTTTGCAAAGAACACACTCTAGCTGCCAACATGCAGAGGAATAATGAGGTCGTCTTCTCAGTGTTACACTTATCACAGTTGTAAGACATAGATTATTGACTTAAGCAGTCTGAGTATCTACAGAAAGAAATGGTTAAACAGAAGAGAAACCCAGTCAGGACAAGCGTAAAAGGTGTGTCACCATAACATTGTACATATGACATATGCAAGACAACAAAAAAACAAACAGCATGTTGATCGGTAGCAGATGACAGTCTATCAATTGTGACTCAATACAGCTCCGTCAGTGGTGGCTTCAATTAAATATCTGCGATTTAATTTTCATTTGCTCTAATTTGGCAGAAGTTTGTCGGGTTAGTAATTTTAATTTCGAAATTGGCATGTTGGCAGGGTAACTTGCCTTACTCATATTCTAAATATTTACACATCCGTTTAACACATCCATGTTTTCAGCTAAATAACTTGCACAAAAGTAAAGCCCTGCTCCAGGATTTGAACCAGACGATTTCCTGTTTTCAGGTCCTGCTCCCTAACTTCTACACCACACTGCTGGCTGGTTTGTTCCCCTCGGTCGGGTTTTATTGGCTACCTGTAGTGTGTTTCTGAGGCACTTGCCACAGTTCATTGCTTCACACTGAACAGACCAGAGAAACTCGACGATTCGACCACACAGCCTGCTAATGAGGGCTCAGTTCAGTCTACCCAGAGTGGGCTTTATCCTTGACATGCAAAACGTAAGCAAGTGGTACATATTTAATTTACATGGCATTGCACAACAACCAAAAATGTTAAGGAGTAATACATTTTAAACTCTTTTACATGTGTTCCTCAAGACTGATGACTAAGTGCATTGCACTTAGCTGGAATCGAGGTCTGCTCTAAGAAGTATTTCTTCTAAAGGGTTGTTGCAAGTCAATAACTTCCTGTGAATCACTGAGTAGTGTAATTTGGGATTAACTCAACACATGTTTTTACCCATAAATTTTTAAAGTACAACATTCAAAATCTGACTCATCAGTTGTAAAGAGAAAAGGCATAAAGACTACAAAGATCAGTTTGTCCAGAAAAGAAAAAAAATAGACATAATTTTTAAATGATAACATAGTATTCCTTAGAAAGATCAAGCAAAACAATTTCCTTCCCTTATATATATATTCCCTTGACAAAGACAACTCTGATCCATCTGAATCGCACTACTTTACCTCTGGCTAATATGGAGGCACGAGTTAACCTAACTAATCTGAAGACAGTCGGGCACACACAATTCATTTAGGCAGTGTGACAGAGCAGAGCCCAGAAAGATGGGGGAGAGGGAGAGGGGGAGTTTGAGGGAGGCAGGGTAAGGCGATGGACAAGCCAGTTAATCTGCGACGCTGTAATTTACTAATGCACTTTACAGCCAACCTCCATCAAGCTGTCCATGGAGGATGACTGATCTAGGCCTTCCCAGAGATGGACTGCTGTTGATGGGGAGGGCCCAGCGGTAAACGAGATAACAAGCAGTGAAGCATGTCGGACCAGGATAACCCCGATGTTACAATGATGAAACCCTCCTGGAGAGGTGATGTCTCGTTTGCCTTCCTGGAAACTAAGCTCCTTTTTACATGTACTTCTTCCTTTAATTATCTTGCATGAAATATGTTTGCCCCTATGCCTTTGCTGTTTATGTTTTCCCCCATTTTTTTGGATCTTATCGTATAGTTATTTTTCAAAAAAAATGTGTCTTCTCTGTGTTTCCTAGTGGCGGTATGACTGTAAAAACCCTTAGCCTTGTAACACTTATCTTGTTTTCAGTATATTTTAGCCAGTAAAAAGGCAGCCGCCAGGGCCATAAGACAGAAGTTTCACTGACCCAAAAAAAAAGTAAAAACTGTATACAAGAAAGACAGAAAGAAAGGGAGAAATTATCTGGGCTAGATTTGTTATTACATAAACAGAGATGTTTTAAGTGAAGATAACATTAAATATTGAGCTAAGGGGGGGGAAAAAAAGGTAGTTTACATTCTCAGTGGAGTAGTCTTGATAACAGGCCAAGAGAAATATGAGCCGCTTTAAATGTGTGCATTAACGTTATTTATTGGACTCCCATTCAGCTCCGCAGCTCCTCGAGATTTTCCCAAACAAAAGACAGGCCCCTGTCTCCAAACGGATGGGAGAGAAAAATCATTCACAGCTGATAATCGCATAAAACAACACCATATTTGCAGACTAATAAGGACAAAAAGTTCCATAACTCCCTCATTAGGATTATTGCCCTTCTCCGAAAAGAAAAAAAAGAAAAAGAGGGGGAAAAAAAGTCTGCGTGATTTATGCTGAGTGATTTGGAAATGCTTTCTTAGGGGGAGCACAGATTTCATAACTCTTTTTTTTGTGTATGTCTGGAAATCTTCCACCCGTTCCGATTTTAACCAATTTATGTCCAATGAAGTGACCCCGGGAATTAATGAGGCTCTCGCTGTCAGTTCCGCCGCTGTGAGGTCAAGTAAATCATCCGTTAGGCCCTAATCCCCCCCTGTTTCGCGCTGTCTCCCAGGCTCCGCGGCCGGCCGATAACAGACAGGCAGAGACCCCAGAAACACAGGCTCATTGACACTTTCTGTCTATCCGGCTGGACATGTTTTTAGTCTCCTCACTCGCCTGCCGGTTTGGCTGTAAACTTTGCCTTTTTAATGGAGTCTGTAATTAGTGATAAACGAGAGTCGGGTATAGCTGTGGGCCTGCAGGTCACCCCTCCACATTTAGCTTCTCGCGTGTTGCTTTTCTCCTGAGGGCTGTTTTCCGTTCACATACTCTAAATTTATTTTGGTATTTGTAATGCCTTGTACGTAATTTGTCATGGATACGAATATTTTTCCTTTGAATGAATGGCGAATGTTAGGCCGAGTTAGATGGCTAGACCATCCGTAACACAGTTGGAAAACAATGAAATCATGAACATTAATGGGAATAGGGGAAAAAGGACAAGGAATAAACAGATAATAAGGCAAAAATAAATAGTGACAAGTATTGACATGCACACAGACGCAATCAGCAGATTTCTTTTGAACAGTTATTTAATACAACTGTAAAATAAGACAATCAAAGCACCATTTACCACAAGAATTAACATGTGTTTCTTTACCCCCCCAAACAAATATTATCTTAAGTTATAGCTCTGAATATGCTTTTTAACTATTTATTTTTGATACATATAGTCATAGATTGTTTCCTGGAAAAAAACTGAAAGAAGCAGCCCACAATATGGCATTCCCATTGCTAGTACACAGCTGCATAATAGATTAATATCTCCCTTACATTTCAATAGCAACAGATACACATTCGCAAAAGACTAGGATGTGTTGGGGCGAAATTACTGAACTGCAAAATACACTGATTCAGTATTACTGCTCCTGAAGGACAATGAAATGTGTAATTTATTCAGACCATCTACTTCGATCAGCTCAGAGAAAGCTGAAGAAATTTAACACGGCTCCCATCATGAATTGCATTAGAAATGGGAGTTTGCATTATGGGAGAACTGCACCAAAAATTATTGTTGTTTAAATCTTAATAGAAAATGCAAGAATGCTATAATGCAAGTGAACATGCATTATTTGCATCAGGTATTAGGTATTTCATGGTCTTGAACACAGTTTACAGTATCTATGAAATGACATGATTGAACTTCTATCAATGACACTGTTTCTGTTTCTTAAACATTCAAAGGGGTACACTTTTTCCTTACACTATCTAATGAAGCTGGCCTTAAATCCAGTTTTGCAAATTACCAAGAATCATCTTAGCATCTAACGATATGTACTTACCATCCCTCTTTAGACACAAGCGAACCGCAACCACCTGGTCTTCTACTCTGAATCTTACTTTTTCACATTGCAATTTTGCATTATTTCATAAGTAGCTGGGAGATATCTTGTTTTAGCTTCATCCAACATGCTATGTGTTATACTAGGCAAAATGACCAGAGAGATGCCTTCTGTTGGAAAGACAATGGCATTTGGGCTACTATCCTTAGAGTCTGTCAGTATCTGATGTCCTGAAAAAGCGTGACAAGCACAACAGAAACAGGTGTACTTTGCAATTAACTTTGAGAGTGATGGCCTTTTAAATAACTGTGAGGAAACTGAGTTGAATGTCGATGTTTTGAATATATGCACATTATCTGCCTTCAATCATAGTTAGTGTAACGGAAACATAGTCATCAATGGTTGTAATGAATGTAATATAATGTAATGGCTCGGAAGAATACATAAGGCATCTCTGATGGAAGAATTAGTAAATTTGCCACTTTCCCCATGTTTGCTCAGGTTTTGTGACATTAAATTTTAACAAACATTTTCAGTTTCACTTTCACACTAATCCATTTTGTACGGTTGTCGTTATGGACAGTGGCATCTTACCCTTTGACAGAAACCGCAAAAGTGCTGAGATGAAATGGGACAATGTGAATTTGGAGGTCCTGACTCCTCAACTGTATCACAGCATTTGATTTTTTAATGCGCTCACCCTTCTGAAACATTTAAACAATTTATCTGAACAATTTATCTGAAGTTCGGCTCCATTCCCTCCCATCCTTCTCACAACCTGGGATGTGAGAGCCCTTTTTTTTCATGCTTTGACCAGCGTGGATGAAAACCTAGAGGCTGACATTTCAAATAATATGTTCATTCTTCCTTTCGGCAATCCTTCATCTTGTATATAAGATTATTCTCCAAGTAACAGTTAAGTTGATATATGGATTATCTGGGGTGACAGTTCTCCGTATAAATCTGCCCTGTCTGCAATTACAGCCATTACATACTTGAGCCACTTTTAAAATAAACTACAGGATGATGTCAAAGGGAGGCCTTGAGAAGAAGCAGCCTCTCGGTTCTTGGCCAGTTGTCTCCCGCGGAACACCTTGATAGCTGTAATTACTGCCACATTACGAGACCTATGAAAGACGCCAGAGGTCCAAATAAAACATAAAATTGCTTGATATAATAGATGTTAACCTCTTTGTTTAGAAGTACCACGAACTGTCCGCTCCGCATACCAGCGGGGAATGTATCCAAGCCCCATTTATTTGCGCCTGTGTTTTCCTTCTTTAGATGTTTTGACCTTTTGTTGCCGCAGATAAAGAGACAGTGAGGCAAGTCACATGTCTGTGGATGTTCTGAATCAAACCGCCGATGGATTTGCCAGTTTATTTTTTTGGTCAGGGTAATAGAGGATGTCTAACATCCCTCCTCTCTGTTTATTTTCAGCCTGATGCATTTCTTTGTGAGTTTAGAATGTTATGTTTACGATAAATATTGAAATTTGTGTCACTTGTGTCTATGGTGACCAATGGTAGTGGATATTGGGAGGGGAATACCCACCGCTCTATAGCTGAATGTAATTTTAACCTGTAATCTGAGCCTCTAATGCAGGGGTAGCTGTTTGAGCAGGGAAAGATGGGAGTATACAGTAAGTATTCATAAGGAACCTCTTGGTGATTGTGGGTTTCTCATTTCTAAGAAAATAGTATAGAGTACTGTTCTGTGAAAGGTGTGTGTGTATGTGTGCGTGTGTGCGTGTGTACGTGTGTGTGTGTGTGGGGGGGGGTAATACAATCAAATGAATATAATTATAAACAATAATCAAATTATCATTCTTTAGACCAATCACTACCTTTTTGTAGGGAGAATTTCTATCTTCTGGGAAAAAACAAAAAGAGCCATATGAGCCTTTTAAAATCTAGTTTTTGTCACATGAAAAACACATTGTTTTTTTGTTCGTTTACTTGAACAAAAATAGTTAAAATGACACACTATACATTTACGTTTTGATGGTCTTTCAGAGATTATTTTATTCCATTTGTTTTTATTACAACTGACTATCATGGCAGTTGAGGTTGAGGTGATGGCCGTGAATTTTATAAGGAAATTACCATTAGTGTTCTGGAGGCTTGTCGTCAAGGAGACCACATTGATGATCTCCAATCAGCAGTTAAAAATGCACTCTAAACTATATGTCATGTCCATTTTTTGGCAAATTCATTCTGTGCTGGCTATATTTTAAATGTAGTATGAGTAAGTATCTGTGTGTATGTGTGTGTTGGGTGGGATGGTGGGGGCAGTGGGGGTTTTAAAGGATAGCAATGACTCTTCACAGATGTTGTGATTTTGTGGCTGTGGCTTGCCTACAGAAGCAAAAAAACACATTTTTTCACCGCTGTAATTCGCTATTTGGGCCCATTGTTTCGAATGCGGTCACCAGCCATGCCGAGCTTCGCTGCCATGAAAAACAAAAGTGATGCTTTGAAAGTGGTAAACAAATAACTGTTGAAAATCTGTGTGGCCCGCAAAGCATTTCATTTAGTAGAACAAACTGCCTGGGAACCGCGCTGACGGAGCAGTGCTAGTTTATCTGCACGGTAATATGCATTACCCTGGATCTGGTATCCCCGTCAGCTGGTCAATAGAGCAAAATTATTATCTTGTTTCCATCGAGCATCCAAATCTATGGTACACGGGAGCATTACTGAGCTATAGGAAAGCTGTTTTCCATACAGCTGATTTTTGATGCCTGTCAGCTGAGATAGTTCAGCCCAGAAGCACACACCACATTAGATTCTCTTTGTTCAAATGCTGAAAGCTGAGATGTTGGTTCCACCCTTGTAAAAGTTTGTGAAAAGCAGTTGCAGAAAAAAAAGAAAACTTTGTATCCTAATATGTTAAATAAAGCGATCATTCTCTGCTGGATTATTGTCTTTCAATACATGCTTGCGTGATATGAGCAAAGACTGAATGCAAAGAATGACGAAGAAAGATCTGCCTATTGTATCAGGATTGAGGGAGCACTGAAACATAAGTAGCGAATATCATTTTCACAAAAATTAAATTTTTGCCGTGGACCATCCACATCCACTAGTTTGTATAAGGCATAAGGGATCTGGACAATTTACTGACACCATTGCAACATTTATTTCAGAGAGAACAAGGGAAAAAGCAGGACAGATAAGCACTTTATTAATTTCGTACAGAGGCAATACAGAAATATTATAACAGGGTGACCACATGGCCAAAGAGCATGCCAGAGAACCTATTAGGCCCGTGCAAATCACTTAAGGCTGAGACGGTTATATTTTCCACAGTAATGTTGTATTTGGATAGTGTCAGATAAACATCAAATTTATGAAAATGGTTCTAGAGAACATATAATAACAATTCCTCAGAAACAGAATAAATGGAGCCACGATAGGATGGTATTAAACAAAAGATTTACCAGATAGCCTCTGTCAATGTTTTACCCAGAAATAAGCCCGTACTCAGAAATACTGTGCAGGGAACAACTTGGCAAGCAGACGACAGAAAGTAAAAACATTTTCAAGTTTGAGGTAAGACAAGAAATTAGTCACGTAGTTGCCTGAACCACTGTTTGATGTTGTCTCTATAAAATGCCTTTTTTTAGAAGCAGGATTTTTCCGCAAAGGGCATTTTCCATAAGGAGGAGCACGTATTTGCATAAATTATTTTGTGATGTAGCTGGAAAACAGGACAGATACAGTATAAATTGGGCTTTCAAATATTTACAGGCACTGACATCATACGAGATTACTGACAGCTGACATATCATTCATCTTACTTCCCTCTAAACCCTGTGAGCAGCAAGTATAATAATGAGATGCAATTCAGAATGCACAAAACAGGCACACAGTTATATTACATTATTGTCATTTAGCAGACAGTCTTGCCCAAAGTGACTTATTTGATATTTACTGAGGCAATTGTGGGTTAAGTACCTCATCCAAGGGTACAAGGTTTGATTCCCAAAGCAGGGTATCAAACCAGCAACCTTTCGGTTACAAGCCCTGCTCCTTATCACTACACCACACCACTGCCCTGTTGAGGGCAGGCAACTCCTGATAAGATGGAGAAGCAGCAGCAGATGAGGTTAATGGTATAAAATGGTCTGGTCATTTATTGAAGGGGCCACATAATGTGGTATCTGAATTCTGTGTGAAATAATTGTTTGTAAGGCCTCAGACCTCAGGCTCAATGTGGTTATTTCTATAGGTGACCCTAAAAAGGCTATCAATACTGTGTGGGCTAACATCAGCAACCTGTACCTTGGTGGGCAGTTTGCCTGACATCCCAAAACCATCTGGGCTCCAGCTTTGCATACAGTAGTGTTTGGGTAATTCATGCCTTTGCTGCAACACGTTAAGCTGTATTTGTTTGTGTGCCTTATGGCAGCACTTATTGTGTCAATGTTTCCCACACTATATTGCACAATATTACAAGTATGGCACCAATGATTCAGTATCTGTATGGCTACATGCCCAACCCTACTGAATGCACTTTTTGTTAGTCACAGTGGTAAAGTGTCTGCCAAGTGAATAAATGTAAATGTCTGAATGACTTCTGTCTCCATCTCTCATTGAATGTGTTAAAATGGTCTTTATGGCTTGTGAAAAATATGGAAATACATCACAGGTCTGATTAATGACTTTCTTTTAACATTAAGACAAACATTTTAGTGGATTATGTATAAACTGTATGGGATGAGTGCCATGGACCAAAAGTCATGTCATCATATTTTAGGCCTTACTGGCAAAATATCAATAGATATTGTATTTTACACCTTTGGAATAAGTAGCTTATTTTCTGTTGTAATTAACTGAAATAATGTCCATAAAATGCCAATATTTTTTCAAAAGTTACTTTTATTGACCTTAAATTTAAGCTATCTTTGTGTTAAAAAAATCGTTTAATTCATTTTCATACTACTTTACAGAACCTAGCTTGTATTATTTTTAAATGTACTTGGAATACATTCCGATCTGACCCCATAATACTGATAACATATTACTGGTACCTAAGTCACACTGTTAACAAAAAGGGAAAAAAATAACACCTGCATTGAACCAAGGTCTTTTACCATGAATACATTTAAACATTATTAATATTTATTGCACTGTAGGTCCTAAAGTAGACATCTCTCACCCATTATAAATGACTTTCGGACAGGCTCTGAAAAACAATTCAGCGAAAGTTTTATTGCATTAACTGTTTTTTAGTGTGGAAACATAAGTCATTTCTAAAGGGTGAGCAGTTTCTTCTTTAGGATAGCCACAGTAAAACAATTAATTCATGTTCGTGACACGCTCTGCCAAGTAAGACATTAATACTGAGATTATTAATGCCTTCTTATGATGTTTCATTGGTGGTTAATGAATGGGACCTTGTATAACGTGTAACCAATCTCTCCAAAACCCCCACCCAAATATTGAAGGTGTGAGGGAGAGGGTAACACCACCCTCTTCACTCTCATCAGCATGTTGCTATAACAACAACAGAGTGTTAAACAGGCAGCACACGCCCACTGTTAGACAGAATACTCTACCTTGGGAGCACACAAAATGGCTTCAACCTAAATGATAAATAGTTTCAAGACTGCATAAAGAAAACAATTTAAAAACAGCCACTCACAAAGCAGTGGCACTCTCCACGTCTCATAGATGCTATCTGGGCCATGTCAGTGAGTAACCATTCACCCACATTACAGATTCAAACAACACCTCAATCCTTAAGAGTGATTTTTTTACATTTATATTTTTTATTGTACCAATCGCAGCAAGATTGCTTTTTAATTCTGATTAGCTCAGATGTGTAAAATGAAAAATCTGGGCCAATTGGAGTTGAGCTTTTAGTTGATTCGATTTTAAAACATACCCTATTAGCAATCGTTCTGTAAAGGAATCAGGTACATTTTGAAATGAATTAAATTTTCACAGAATCAGATGAATGAGGCTCCTCTTAATTTAAAATAATTAACAAATTTGAACTCGCTCTCACTTTCCATCTTACCATTTGTGCTGACATCACATCAATTTCATGGACGCAAATCAAATATCAAGGGGCGCAGCTCGACAAGTTTTAAATTAAATGCGAAGTATAAAGTTAATGTTCAAGGGGACAAGTGTAGGTTTCCCTTTGCAGCTGTAAAAAAAGCCCTTCAGACCATTCAAAACCACAAGCATGATTTATGAACCAGGGCCGGTCGTCTCTGCAAAATTAATAGTAGGAAATGCAGGAGAAGTCTGACAACTTGTCCAAAATACACTTTCTGCATTCACCAGGCCTATGGCAAACCTGGGTGGCCTCCCTCTCATTTCCTTTGGTTTTCTATGTTAATGTCATTGCTTGTGTTCACGTAACAAAGCTCAACCACAAGTTTAGTTTGGGTGAAACAAAAGAAATGATCATATTGTTCACACTAACACAAACATTGAATCAGATGCTGATGGTGTTTTCCAAACAAAATTAGAAAAAAGGGGTTTACTTAAGTCAACTTTTTTTTTTTTACCGCACGTCAGAGATAATATTTATTGACTTTAAAAAAACTGCTTGCTGGCATTGGGACAAGTATTTGAGTTTTTAAAAGACAAAAGCCACAGGATGCATTATGGGAAATGGATGTTTTGAATTACTTGAACAACTTAATGGATCCCCTAACCAATCCCACAGAATTGTTTCATAGTGGTTTTAAACCATTGCTTAAGTCTCTAAATTGAACGTTAAGTAATTCTGTCCACTTTTTGGTCTCTTTGATGTCAGGATAAAATGTTTAAATAACGTAATTGCAAAACAAAAAGGTCTATATTTTATTATCTGAATGGAATGAACTCAATGCTCCAAAGATCATGTTTTGATCATGTGAGGTTATGTTTTTTTGAATTGTGTATGTATACTGGTGTTAGTTTACAAAACAGTAAGTTGTAAAAAGATAAAGTTGACATGTTAAAGAATCTATGAATGAAAGAAAAAAATATAGTTAATATAAAAATGTAAGTAATCACAACCCAGTCAGAATTATTTTTTGGCTTCACAACCTACTGTCTAACCCTAATACAAATTCCAGAATGCCTTGCTTCACCTCTCCTTCTCTTTATGCAATTGTAAACTGATGTTACAAATTCTTGAACAGATACACACATACATGCAGACTAAAACTATACACTTAAGGTGCAGATATTGTTCACTTTTTGTACAGTTGATGGTATCAAGGAGTAATCACCCTGTGTTGCAAATGCAAGCAAGTATGTGATCACCAAAGAAATTTTTTTTTTAATTAATCCTGCACATTTACCGCCACAAGGCCTAGCTCACAATTTAACAATGCAATACTAAAAATGAATTGACCCTGGATGCAATGATTGGAGCTTTCAGACAACAGATATAGTCACCACAACATACACTATGATATGACAACAAGGATAAGCCCCCTGATTGGGGAAAACCTTTGGTCTTTGATTGCATGCACTGGTAGTGCAAGGAAGTACCTACAGGAGATATTTAGTTGGCTGTTGTTGCACACATTCATATAGCTGCTTGTTAACATAATTGTGTAGTTTCTGAATGCAGACACTAAACAAAACTGAACTGAAAAGAGTAATTTGGTTTTGAAAATAGATATTTTCAATGCTTTTCAATGGGAACTTTGTTTTTCCCCTATTGGTGGGAGTGGTCCCGTTTTGCTGACTGTGCAATGAAGGTGCTCTTGTGATTAAGGTCTTTGCACATTGGCAAGACAAGACAAACCTGGTCAACACAGAAATATTTCGTGGTCATCAAAGGCAAGAAAAAGTGAACACTGCATGCTTTCATATGCACAATCTACAGGGGTGAATTTCATATGAGATCTGTAAGTGCAAAACAGGAAAAAGAAAGTGAAAATGTCGGGGCCTGTTATACAGACACTGTTACTCCAGGTGCACCCATTTGTACCAGATCTAAAAATACATATACAGCATTAACAGTATTTAAAATACCACCTGTTCTAGGTCATTCTCATATCATTGTGAAATGCTTCAGTGAAAATGCTTCACCATATCACATTCAAAAAATGTTTCAATACTAAAATCTGTTATGACTACATTGTTGGCTGGAATAGCTAGCTGATCATCATGTTGATTACTTAAGTGACTAAGCAAATGATGATGTATTGATCATTTAAACTCCTATGTCCTTGAATGAAATTCATTCAAAGCTATTGCTGCTTACCTATCAGACAATTCCCATTTTAGGAAATATTCCATGTTATACATATATTAGATTGTATATAATAATATATTATATTAGTCATTGTGTTATTGATTTTACAAATTATGACTGGTTTATAAAGTAATTATAAATGTCAGACTGTTATTACTCTTTAAATTTAGCTTTAGTTATTGAACTTAAAGGAAACATAAACATCTTTAAAACTAGATACGTTCAACATGACTGCCAACACTTTCACTACAGTTTTGGAACCATGGATAAATTGTGCACAACTTTATGTATCAAATTATGATTTTAAAACAATAGAACACTAAAGCTTTTCAATTTGCTCTTTAGAGTTAAATAATTTTACAAAGGTTATGGAGGAAAGAAGAGTGGTGAAAATTTCCATAAACAATTGTAGTGTAAATGTATAACCAGCCAGTCAGTTTGGCCATACTTTTTTCTTGACAACTTGTAACAGCATTGACTCCACTGAAAAATATCCAACCCCAGTGTTTTTGACCATACAGTATGAGATAGCTGGCAATAATAATGGATCAAAATGATTCATATACGGATCAGGGATTCTGTGTTTATATTATCTCTGTTTTCTGAAATAACAGAGGGTCAAAGCCCCATTTGTTCTCTATATTTGGAATCTTTAAGGAGGCGCACTGGATGGCAGGAGTGGAACATTTTGTAAATCTTGTTTCACCAAAAACCCACTGCAGTACGATAAATGCATTTTTCTATCCAACAGGATATCCATTCAAGCTTACCGGAGACCAAAATACTGCATTTCTGATGAGGATAACAGAGGAGGCAGTGTATTATTTTCTCAATGGCTCGAGAAGGTGCTATAGGGCTTTTTTCGAGTCCTCACAGGGTGTTGCTGTACACACACATTATTTCACATCCATACAACAGTTAATCTTTCTGAAAGGCCTTCCTTCAGCTTCCCTTTTACCCCTCCTGGATGGGATCATTTCTGTTGCAATGGAACCATTAAAACCAATTATGTTATTCATTATTTATTTCTTTTCTGGATGCTCTTATCCACAGCAACTTACTAGGCCATTATGGCAAAATATATACTGTACATTGCATATCATAGGACCAAAAATAATAGAGTATAAGTACATAATAGCATGCTAGCAACCAATGCTAGTGTATATATAGTATAAGGTTTATATCATGTGTAAGATTTGTGTTCATATAGTATATGAGCTGGTAGTTGGTGTGGAAAAATAATGATGGCAGAGGAAAATAGGAGCCATTTTAGGAAGTATGAAGACACAGTTCTGTTGGAAAACCTAACCCATGGAAAGTGCTTGGTTTGACTCAGTGTGAGTGTTTGGTGTGTACAACATACACTTCCCCTGTGATTCCTTTTCAAAACTGTAACCACACTGAAAGTACTCAATATCCTGTAAACATGCCAACTGAAAGACGTCACAAATACAAAGCAGAAAATAACTGGAATGGAGCCAGCTTGACCGAAGAACCCTCAAGATACAAGGAGACACAAGAGGAAAACAGGCAGGCCTAATTAGCTTACTCCAGCTTACTTAAAATGTCTTGGGTTGCCTACCAAACAAGACAGCAGGTGACTATCACCTACAATCCCTTATGTCACTTACCATACATCCAAATGGACCTGTCTAATGAAAGCACATGAATGCACTTGGGCTCAATTATCTGACTATGAAATTATTGACTTATTATTGACAAGTTACAGTAAATGTTGGTTGTTAAACTGCTCATTACATTACATTACATGCATTTAGCAGATGCTCTTATCCAGAGCAACTTCCAGCACAATAGAGCATAAGTGTATCCATTCAAATTAAATGAGTAACAGTGCCAGACCAGGCTAACAACACTCACAGACTAGTGAGTGTGAACATAACACTACTCAGGCCCTACTGCAAGTTAACTTGTGCAACCAGACTAGATAACAGAAGCCAAGTACACTATGATACATCAGAATCCAAAATACATCGCAATACTACACAATGATACACAATGCTCATAACAAAGACTGAAGGTATCCATTAAACAATGGTCTGTTTCTGTCATACTGACTGTGCTTTCAGCAAGTTGAGTCTCTTAACTTCTCTTAGGCGGTAGAATTTAGGAAGCAGATGCTCTCAAGGTTAAATGCAGAAGGACATCACATTAATAACAATTCTAGGAAGTGAGCTTACCACCAGCAAGTTACCTTCTTATGAGGAACTCGATGGCCACTGCAATGGAAACTCAACCACGATGCCAATCTGATCACTGGAAGTATGTTACTCTGTTGCCACGTCTACTTAGGTGAATCTTTTTGTGTTTAGTGGGCCAGCAGAGGGTTATCTCACCAGTATGCAATATTGTGCAAGGGCGTTGAATTACCAATATCACCACCGCTTATGACAGGTTAGAGTGCTAAGGTCCTGGGCATCTAAGTAGACCTCACACAGTTTGAAACTGGTGCTACATGCACCACAAGCAAGGTCCATACTACATACCTGGTAATAAGACATGACATTAAACACACCAGTACAAACAGAACGTACAGAATCCAAGCAGAAGAACTGAAGCTGACTGATAATTGTACAATTTCCAGTACTCCATTTTCTTTGGTTGAATTTTCTGAGCTGTACAGATAAATGTTGGCCCTTAAAAGCCTCACAGCTTTGTAATTTTTTAAAGCTTCCCTTTAAATGAATGGATGTTGTTACATATGCAGTTTTACATTTGACCTCTTTACATATAAATTTGAGATTCTATTTAAATTCAAAGAGGGGGCGATGGCTCTCTGTGACCATCAGACTTTATGCGGACGGCTGCTTTTATCCTTCTGTGTAAACACTTTAAAAGAAGGATTTCTTTATTGGTTTGAAATCATGTCACAGGCGCTGGTAGTGCAAACATAATTTAAAATTTTTCAGTTCTGAGGCAGCCCATTAAAAACACTCATAAACGTTAATTTTGCCAGTGGGAAGTGAGACTGTGTTTCCATTTTGGCAGACGTGCATTAAACGCGTGGTTAACCATCTGCTGGAAAGGTAAAGGAGAAGTATCTGCAAAGAAAAAAGGCACATGATCTGTGCAAAAGCTGTTTGTCAACCTGATCATATCTGATTACCTCTTGCTGCAAGATGCCCAATCATGATGATCACAGACGTTTCATCATGAAAAAATTGATATATCACTTCATTATTGCAAGTGTTTCTCATGCTAAAACTATCACAGTAGCGTGCTGTCGCTAATGTAAAGGATCAGTCAAAATTAACGGAATCTGATCGGGTCTGGATGGCCCACATGGGACGGACGTTATCTAAATATCTATGTTGTTGCTGGAGTATAGTGACCAAGCATAAACCCATACCCCCCTTCGCCACCCCGCCACCCTTCTGCCCTTCCCTAGCGAGGAGGCCTGTCCATCCATAAGCTGATATTTAACATGTCTTTGCTGTGCAACAGCAACAGAAAAAAAGAAGAAAAAAATATTCAACTTCACCCATCGTTTCCTGGTTTCCTGAGATGGTTTCCATCAAAGGGACTGACCAGATGAGCTTGGCCGATCATCTAAGACATGATGAGAGCTCTGACTAAATCAAAACTTCAAAACACCCCGCTATTGTAAATTACATAGCCTCTGCCATGTGGGTTTTTAGTTGGCAGGGGGCCCCCTTGATTTTCTCTGATGGAGACCCGCCAGCTCTCTGAAGGAGATCTGCCAACGAGTACCGGTCTTTATATTTGCAATGGACTGGTGAGTCCAAGTTTGATTCGATCTGGGTGAAGACACCGAGCTTGAAGGTGGAACGGTTGCTGACATTGCTGTTGACATTATAATGATCTTCTGTTGATCTTCTTTTTGTTCCTGTCGACAGTGACTTTGTTGTTGTCAACAGTATAACTGTATATGGTTATGCTGTATAGTATAAAAATAGTCATATTTAGCCTGAAGTTCAGTGTTTAGTGTTCAGACTATTGTCTTCAAGGGGGAATTAGGACTAGAGAGTATGCACATGCAGAGTTTTGCAAAACTATTTTCAAAAAACATATTACAAAACAAGAAATCACATAGTGTAATTATTTCCCTTCCAAGGCATTATATGCTTTCCGAGGAAATCTGAATTTCCTCTTTAATGGGAAGACAACATGGCTGTTGTGAAATTACTCATTATACTGTGTAGTTAAAACTTTGTTATTAGCACCTGCATGTGGTCATTTATATTTCTGTGGAGCTCTTCTGTGAGCAGCACGGCTGAAAGTTTTAGTTGAGCCCATGGACATTTAATGAGGCTGCTTGTTCTAATCAAAATAATTTCAAAACTCTTTGTACCATAGAAACTAAAGGAAGTGGTGACAACGTGTCATTTTCAGAATAAGGAACAAAAGACGTTGTTGTGGTATTCATGCAGTTGCGAGGAGCAAATTTAAATTGCAACTATCACTGTGGTTTCTTTTTTGTTTCAGCCACCTTAATTCTTAGAAACTTTGCTGCATTCTCTATGTCTGTCCTCTGAAATACACATAGCATTATTATGAAGAAAATAATGTAAAGACAACAACTTCAGTGCATTCTTTACTCCTAATTATTGAATATGTGCCGGAGTTGTGTGATGCAATGCACTTAACCAGAGTATGCATGTAACAGGTTGAAGTAAAGTGAAAAGGACAAGCTACATAAAATGCAGTTAAAAGATGTGATTATAAGGAGATGATATATTGTATTCATACTGATGACATGCTTTCTGCCAAAAAGATCAAAACCATATTGTTTAAACAGTGTCGTACAAATTGGGGAAGTAGTCTTTTTATGTAGGCAGGAGCCAAGAACAAGTCCATATTTGTGGCCAGGGACTTTTGGGTTACAAAGAATAAAGAAGTTCAGCTTCCTGAGAGTAAATATCTTTTGAAAAAAATATTCATTTCACTTTTATTTAGCAAGGAACAGGTACCTTTATTTAGCCAGAAAGGTCAGCTAAGAACTCATTTCTCTTTCACAGTGACAACCTGGGGAAGCTCTGAGGTAAGGAAGTGCAACAAATTTTGCCATCAATCAACTGTTGGAGGGGGGTGACTAGGCAGCCAGGCTGAGAGATCATCAGAGTGATCTCAGCTTTAATGTCTCATCTGAAAGACATCACTTCCTAGAGAATAATGCCCCATCATTGCATCAGGGCACTGGATTTACTACCAGAGGGAAGACTGCCCCCTACTGGCTCACCGACACCACTTCTGATCTGATTTCCCCTAGAGGGCCAGTGAAGGCTACAGGCAAATACACATACAGCACACACAATTTCAAAATGTCATAATAAATGGATCATTCTTTCAGATGAAACTAATACAGAAAGATACAAACCAGATGTGACAACAATGCAAAACTCTCAACCATGTCAACTCTACTGGATAACAGATGACTTTGTGGTTTGATTTAGTGTAAATGTATTACTCCCTTTTTCCAGTCATAACAATTGCTACTTAAAATACATTGCCCCACTGTGGTTGACAGTAGGAATCATCAGTGTCATTGAATGACCAGAGATGTTCTGGTAACATTTTATAAAATGTGCGGTTCATGCAGCTTCCTCATAACCCAAACAGGTGCCAAATGATGCATCACGAATGTTGTCATAAGAGTACAAAAACATTATCATCAGCTTGTTACAATTACTTTTCATAGGACATTTAACATATACTGTTACTGCATGCCACTAATGTTGTGAATGTTACATTACATACTTCATAACCTTATGCTATTTGATATAAGCTAGCCATAATGTTTATGATCTTTTAGGACCAGGGCTGTGGTCATTAGTAATAGTCATCTGGTAGGGTCCCCCTGAAGTTTCATTCCAGAAGGGGTCTTGGTGTCAAGTAAAGAGAAACTGTATAAACAACTTCAAGAAATTAAGGGATGTTTTCCTGCAAATATCTGAACCCTCTACTACCTACAATATTTTCTGAATGCAAATGATATACATATATATGGTCTCAGTAATGCATTCAAAAACACTACAGATGGATCTTTAAGTGTGGTGAAAGCTATTTTGGCTGACTGTGACAGTAATTAGTTTCATGCGGTATTGTTATAGTTTTGCACAGCTGTTTCCTAAATACCTTGGTGAAGCCCATTTACACATCTTGAGGCTTATCTCCAATAATGTGGATACACAGTATTTTCTTGTTCAAGGGCAGGGCAACAGTGCTGTTTGTCATTGGTTTGATCCTAAGATCCTATGGCTACAGCCTTGATCACAACACAGCAAAGTGGTAGTTTACTGCTGTGCATGTATTGTGGGTTGCGGCAATGGCCTACAGCCTACTTCTTCTCATTAAAAAAAACAAGGTTTTTTTATTAAGGAGAAGTAAGCTGCAAGTCTGGCCAGCAATGAATATTTGTTCATTTTTTGGGTTTGGGGGTTTAACCAGAGAGTCAGGAGGTGCAACGTTGCACAGACTTGCAGTTTTAAATGAAGCCGTGGGAGAGCAAGTCTTAGTCAATCTCTACACAACCACCCCACACTGGCTCAACTGTTTTTTTCCCACAGATATAAAAATTGCATCCACCTGCATCCTCTTGTGTGAGCTGTTTCTAGCATGTCCCTAAACATCACTCTTTTCTTGTGATTCTACAGGCAACAACCAGGTGCAATCTCTTCCTCAGATTCCAAGCCAAATATAATGTTACCTGCATATCTGTGAAACAGGTATTTCCTCTGTGCAGCTTTTGTTAATAAATAATATGAATACCATTCCTGCGTCAAGAAATTTCTTTCTGCTGACATTTTATTTTATTTCATGGACATGGCTGTACTTGTGTGGATTGTGGCTAACACACCATTTAGTTTATTCAAATACATACTGCTGCACAAAAAAACCTTGTTTAACCAGGAAGCATCCGTTCAAGCATTTTTATGGTACATTCCCAAGCTGCTTCACGGGCACATGACCCTAGTGTAGAGTCTAACCAATCAAAGGAAGTAACACATATAACCATATAACCACATAACCATATGAACCAGTCATCACAAAAGCAAAACTAAGGAAAATCGTGATCACTATGAATAATATGAACTGGTAAAGGTCACTACAGATACACAAGAGACTACAGTGCATAATACAGATATCCAGGCAATGTTAGTACCATTAATGTAATTAGGCCATAATAAAAATATGTATCAGGCATATCACAGCCTTGTTTGCCAGCTGTATTCAGACAACCTTAGCTCCATCTGGTGACAACTGTACCTTTAACTGACATAAGCACATGGGTGCAATATGCATAGGCAGCCTCTGACTGCAGGGGGAAGTACTGTTAATTGCCCACTTGAATGTTATGTAATGAGAAACACCTGCCACAGACAAGTGAATCGCCCCCTGCTTTTGCTGCACACACTCAGTTTACATCATGGTTTGTCACTGAACTGTTACCGATTTTGGTGGCGTCTCATTGCAGTTCCAACCCTGAAATCTGAAGCAGTGCAAACACGTGATGTGGCGTGACATGCGTACTTATGACACACCCAAACGGCATCAAGCGTGAATCAGAGATGATGAAGGAGACATATTATGATGACATACGTGCAGAAAAATCAGAGATAACATTCTTTCAAGTTACTAAGTGACCTAAAACACATCTTTGAACACTCCAGTAATATGAACAAGGAGTGTGTAACATTTCTGTGCTAAAGCACGTATGCAGGTAGAAGGATCCCCGCAGCACTATTTTTTACTGAAAAGGGCATGTCATGAAGACAGCTACTTGGACGCGCGTAGTGTCCGGCTAAACGAGGGAGAGCCAGGGGGAAGTCTGCGGAGCCTGGCGGAGTCCTGGTGGCACATTCATCAAAGTCAACGCGACAGGGGCTAATTTGTACTACAGCTGTTTCCATATATGATGTGTTGAAACGCTCAATCAGAAAATGGGGGCCGACCGGCTAGGGTCTGCAGCCAGAGCGCGAAACACATTCGGCCATTAATGGTCCATTCAGGGGGTCCATTTGGGAGGGGGTCCATTGGGGGTACTCCAACCATCCTGCGACAGTAACCAGATCTGCTTCCGCTGCAGAAAGTCAATGGGAGATTGAACTCCACAATTTGAAGTAGCTGTAAATGTCAGCTGTTCTAATTTGTATAGCGGGGGGCTCTGTGCAACCAATGTACAAAACTATAGAGGGAGGTTGTGGGTGGTAATGACTGCCAAGGGTGGGCTACAGGGGAGTGTTGGGGGTGTTGACTATTAATGTGAGGTGGCATAAAATGGACCCCATATGGTTGAGAATGATGCTGATTGAATTCTGTGTGGTAGCTGAGAGACTATTTTTAAGTTAAAAATTAAATAAATAACGCAAGTAGGTGCAAGGGCATAACATTTGCTTTCACTGAAATCTGAGCAGTGAAAAGGATACAGCAATCGATTAAGAGCGAGCAGAGTCCAGTCCCATACAAATCCGTTAGAAATGCATCATTATTTCTGCAGATAATGTTTTAATTGTCGTAGTGTTGTGTCCACGCAATGCTGCCTTCTCATTCTGCCTGTTGTGTTCTGGCACAGTATCTAAAAGCTCTGTATTACCATGCATTGTGTGCATGGCATGTACCACACTGACCTGAGTGGTCAGAAACACGTGGTACATTGTGTGCTATGTTCATCAATGAGCTGGGCCGCAAGCATGGCTGCATTTTTCAGTCAATAAAGCATTGTGCCTGTGCTCATTTCCACATGGTATCTGAATCTGTATTTTTTTTTTTTTACCTTTAAATCCAGGTATTAAAAAAAAACATTTAATAAAAATCACATCTGTAATCCAGGACGTCCGAACAAAAAAAAAATCTAAAAAAAAACAGAATCTCCCAGAAGCCTCCCTTTCCCTGTGACACGATGGCCTCTGCTGGACCTCCGGCGATTGACACAGACAGCTCAATCATTTCCTTATAGCTGCGGGCTGCCAGCTCCAGCTGGCTTTGACATTAACACGAGGTTCTGACTGACAGAGGCCCTGGCCTTGGGCTGGGCCCCGGAGACCGAGCGAGTACATTCAGCTCTCCTTTTAGCCTGTTGATTTACTGTCCCCGGTGGCCGCTCGTTGATCCATTTCCCTCTCAGTTTGCTCACAGGGCACCCCGAAAACCATCCTCCAGCAATATATTTGCTTTATGATTTCCTGAGGAGCCAACAAAGAAAAACAACCCCGCGCACTGCACCTGTTCGATTTAATGCACAGCCAGTCTCCGATGGGGCGAGATGGGAAGCGAAAGGGCTACAATGTCGCAAGCTCCATGTGGATCTTCCATTTTCCTCAGGCATAATCAGGGCGAGCAGTGGGGACTTTAAAATAGACGGTGTATTATATATGTCAGTTTTTAACACTTGGGTCAAGTTAGCTGGGCCCTGCTGAACAGTAATAGGTATCCTTTTTTTTTAAAAAAAAAAAAAAAGGCGGAACCATATGACACGAGCTCTGTTGAACATTAACATGTGCATGGATGTTTGTGAAACATGAAGCGTGATGTGGAAGGGAGATAAATAAAGAGGCCAGGAGGCATTTTTGGACCCAGGGAGATGTGATCCAGTGGTCTACTGAGGGTAATCCCTTTACATATGAATGCAGGCAATTGTGCATCAATAAGAGGCCAGTGTAGAAGAACTCGGCTCCTTGAATCAACATGTGAGCACATGCTGCAGAAAACAGAAAACAACATCATCTATTTGAGCCATAAAAAGAGAATGACCCTGGTCTTTAGCTTGGCGATTTAACAGTATCTCTTACTAAGTGCTAAATGAATGGCAGGGACCACAGCTTGAAACCCATGGCAGACCTACCTCTGTTATATAAACATCAGTGGTAACAAAGATTGTCGACTGCAAGAATTGTGTGCTAAATTTCTTATTTTATCGGGAGTTATGCTGAAGTTGTAGAACTTTAGTGTGAATTTAGTGTAAGCTACTTTACAATATAATGCCATCATTGCATCAAGCTACTGAACTCTCTGGGATAACTGGGCTTCTGGGTAACAAAAGAACTGGGCCATGCGTCTGCTTCTTTAGCTAGCTAGTATCAGATTAGTTTATTCCTTCGCAGGGCGAAGTTGAGTTTTGCTGTGACTGGAAGATGGTCTAAAATGTTACTGTCCTTCACTTCACTTTCTGACTACTGGAATGACCAACAGTGATGGTGAAAACACATCATTAGAGGGAGCCACCAAAACAGTCACAGCGCCTGAACAGTGCAGCTGTTTGGTTTTCACTGATGACTGTGGCTTACAGTAGCTCCAATTTGACCACAAAGCACATTGCCCTCTGTGGACACTGAGTAACAATTTTAAGAAATTACCATAAATTTTAAATAACAGTCTATTCTTACACAGTACTGAGAGCTTGGTTGGTTTTAGATTTGACAAAACATACTACTAAAATACTAAAACAAAGCTGCACATACTCAATTTCACTATTCATTGGTAGAAACAAAATGCATATTCTGGACATAAGTCTTTGTCATGTACACATGAAGCATGCTAACTAGCATGCTAACTAGCTAGCTAGCATCATTTTTAGGCAGCTTTTACACACTACAAATCTCATTCAGTATCACTCAAACTGTTGATCTGATCAAAGCAATTCTTCTATTCTATTCTTTGATCAGATTTTTTTCCCTGGTGATTTAAAGGTTTGTCGTATCTTGTACATCTCTTTTTTTAGTTCTAAACACTACTTGGCCTGGCTGGTGACATTGTGTATTTATTGGATCATTCATAGGTACAGTAGCTACACAATGTTGTTATGACTAGGGTGCAAAGAAAATAACACACGATTGCCAAAGTTGGCTGATAATAGCTGTTGTTCAGAACACAAATAAGTTGTGCAGGTGATGTTAACATTTTTTGTTTTTTGGAGTTTTCACGTTTAGTAAAACTTTGGCCCTTTTAAACATAATTTATTGATGTAATACCACATTTATTTACATAATGAAAAAAAAAGTTGAGACATTTTTATTTCACCCCGACGGTACAGCATTTGGCTGAATACATCAGTTTGTCTCTCTGTCTGTCCATGCTACTGCCAAGGGTCAATGCTGAATTAAAGGGATAAGGGTCTGCATTCTCTGGCTGTACTTGTTAAGGTTGCCTTGGGTTTAGCTAAATGTGTTTCACCCTGTTTCATCCCATTTTTTAAAAAAATCCTATAAATATGATTTAGATGGAGCTACGTGTAGCATTCTTGTTAACGTTCCCTTATTTTCCCATGATAAGTTTTGCACCGAAGAGCATGGAGCACGGCTCGACCTATATCCTTTTGATTTCTGAACGCTACAGTGCATGCTTGCTGTGCAGTTGCCTCGCTCCATTATGAACAGGCAATTAATTGCTAGTAGAGAACAGTCCTGAAGTTCACAGTGTGAAGTCAGGATTCCCTCCTTTGCAGCCCCTGGAAGTAAGGAACAGAGATTTCCCATGTGCTGTCAGGGAATTAACTTCCAAGGACCTGAGCTTCTCCGGACTCCATTTATTTTTTATTGAAAAGGAGTTCTTACTTGACAAGCCAAAATTGTTTTTCACCCCTTACATTTCCAAACGTGTTTATGAGTTCCTGAGCTCCTCCGTTACCTCATGTCATCTCTTGTCATCCTCAAGATTGAAGGCAGGACCATAAATATATCTCGTCAGTTATTCGACAAAAAAGGGGGGAGAATTCCATTTTTTAACAACTGACTTGTTTTTCCAATTTATGACATTACCTCTAAAGTGGAAGAGCAGACGGCAAAATTGAGAATAAGTTAGATTTTTTTTGTCTCACCTCAGTGACCTGCATTATTTATGTATTTATTTGTTTATTTATGTGCACACATGGGACAGTTATACATGGCTTTCTGTATAAATTATGCACATCAGTTTTGTTACCAAAAAAAAATCAGGAAAAATATGACGGATTTCTGGAATCGTTTCACCTTTGGATGTGTGAACATAAAAAAATACTTTGAGGATTTTGTTTTCATTATACTGGTGAAGCTTCTATGGTGAAGCTTCTTGAGCATTTTCCAACAAAAGCAAGGTGTGAGTATCCAAAAACTAAGCTTATAATTGACAATTGAACCTTTACTAATGTAAAACAGGAGTAAGTCCAAGTTTCCCTTGCAACGGAGGTGGAGGGAGCCTTCTGGACTCTGTGGATAACTGCCGGTAGTCCACATCTGAAAGCCGTCCTAGAGTTTGGCCCAATTTGATGCTTTTTCTTGGAAGGGGCCCAGTGGTTAATGGAACCTTTTAGGTCAAGAAGAGAGGTGAACTTACAGAATTATGAGAGGAAGTATGCATGTGGCAACGTCTGTTTTTTCAGTCATGTGCATTTAAGTAGCAACCTGACAGAGTGAATGTATTTTAGAGTACTTGCTTCTAACTTAACTCAGATTGTCCTCCTGATGGCAGATAAATATGAGACCTTTGCTGTGTGTAGCCTATTTCATGCATGTATGACTGTGTGTGCATGCCTGCGTGTGCTTGTACTTTTTTCTTTTAAAACTTTTCTTAAGCTTTAAACCGTGTGTAAACTACCTGATCCAACTCTTATCAATCTTTATAGCTGCAGATCACCAAAAACGCAAGCACATGTGTTCACTTAAAAATCACAGTTTAAAAATTAAAATAAAATAAAAAATCCCGAAAAGAGATCCAAGGCTCATTAACAAAATAGGTGTCTTTCAAAAGGAAGAAACAGCCACGGTGATTGCTACTTCCTCCGCGTTTCCACTTCATTGATGGTTATGTGAGTTAAAACAACGTGCTTAATGGAGACCTGCTCGGGCTCCGGGGAGCAATTAGAGGCACGTGACTTCCTCCGGGGCTTTCATGAAAATAACTCCATTACAATGGTCTGTGATATTAATATCGGCTTTGGGAAAGTCAGGCAGCGGCTCCGCGGGGAGCGCTCCGCATGAGCAAACACTGAGGAATGTGCGGCATTTGATGGAGGGGCAAGCCGCTCGCAGGACACATGCTTTACTGCATGTTCCACACGCAGTGTACGCCTCTATAGCAAACGCCGATTAAACTGCGCCAGGAATTCGCGCGTAAAGTAAACCGGCAAGATTTAAAAGCGGAGAATTAATAATAATAATCGTCGTCAATACTCTCGGAATGCATTTAGACATTCCAACTGATTTTTTTTTTCAAATCGTCTGCCATTGCCTGCGTAACTGACAAAATGTTTTTGGATGTTGATCCTCCCGTCTTGTTTTTTTCTCATTCCAGGTTTAATGTAAAATGGTGGTGTTAAGAAGAATATAATACAGGGGAAATCAGTTTCAATCTGTGTTCGATCTATTTTAATTTATCACAAACCCTCTGCCTGGGTTTAAATATCATGCACATGCATTGGCTAACCATGGCAAAAAAGAAAGTAGCGAAACAGACAAAATAATGTCTTAAGAAAGAACAGTGGGAAAGTTTATCTGTTTTCTGCCAGTTTGAATATTTCCTCTTAAATAAGCCTTTCAGCATGGTCCCTCTCTGGTTTGCCTGCCATGTTGATGCCAGCATTTAGGCCCTTAAATTTAGTTTCCAGCTGTAGTATGAGCTGAAGTCTGCTGACTGATTCAACAACTCTGACTAAATGCAATAAAAAACATTCTGCACTTCTGATTCCTACCACAGTGGCATGTTATGTATATACAGCAATATCTTTAAATGTGAAACTATTCAAGAAAATAATACATATACATGATATAGCCCTGTGTGTACATGATATACGTTTACGTATTGTCACAAGAAAAGAATGACATAACTCAGAAAATATTCACAGCAAAAATAATAAGTGAGGCAACTCAATGAAAACAATGTTCTGTGAATGCAATGGCTCTCTCAGAGAGACATTATTTGGGATGTTGTTACTTATCTACCTATTTAGCGGGAATGTTTCCAAATTTGTCATTTTCATAAAGCCTGGAAGAGCTGCAAATTGTGGACACCTTTTTGAGGACTTGGGACCTGATGTTCACCCATATGCATGTACATGAAACCAAACACAAATATTTGAAGTGTTTTGTGGTTTTTGGTCAGCTAGAAAAAAGTACTAATGTTTACCCCCAGATTCAAACCAGACTGATGTACTGACGTTTACCCCCAGATCAAATTTGCAAAGTCGTCTTTAGGAAAAGTACCACTGAAAGAAGCAAGAAACAAATCTTACAACAAAAAACCAATCTGTGGATGCTATCAACACCACCATGCACTCTCAAAGGAAAAAGTCACATTGTAGTAATACTGAGCTCAATTAATCAGGGAAGGCTTGTATTTTATGAACAAATAGCAATTTCCCTTCAGAGGATGTGGTGGTTTTAACTGAATCCAGGGCTAGTTTTAGAGTCTATCCCCACAAATTGTCTGTGTGGGCAAGTACTTAAAAGGTGTGAATTACAACACATAAAAATTCAGCCTGAAATCATAGTGAGAAATTATTTTAGTGCCTAATAATGTTTGCAAAGGGTATTCAAACTGTGAAGCTGGATTTATTAAACATTAATATGGGGGGAAAACATAAATGATAAAAATAACTTTTTGGCTGCACATAGCTTGTTTTAACATCCTTTTGCTTGCTATGAAACTGTCTTGCTGTCATTCTGTGGTCTGAGTAGGGCTATAATTCAATGTATTCACGACGAGTGAAATCACTATGAATTAAAAAAAAGCCACATCCATTTCGTTTTCATTACCTGAGATTGTATCTTTGTCTTTGTCCTTTTTGGTACCCTTTAGCCGGTCACATGCTCTGCCCCTCCGTATGGGAAAGAAATCTCAAAAAACCAGCTGAGGTCTCATATAAGTAGTCACTTGTAAAAATACTTCAGTTCACTGAATTGTAAGCCAGGCAAGATCTCTTTTTTCCTGCATAAGGCCCATGATAGGATTTATTAGACCAAACATCCCCAAACTAGATCATTTACCTACCTTTACTTTTCTAAAATATTTTTAACTGTGCAATAAAATTCATCCTACATTCCCTTCTAAGGTCATGACCGCAAAACTTTGAGGTTTCTTTGTAATAACATTATAATATTTTAAAACTTATAATACACTATTCTCCAAGGGCAAGACCTGGCTTTTTGAGCAGCAGTGGTTTTTGGAAACTGAGTATCGGAGAACTCTCCATGCTACAGGAGTCACAGTAGGAAAGCGTTAGAGAACATTTTTGGCTTTCACGGTTGTTCCTAACATTTTTGTTCATCTATCCAAAAAAAAATCACAGAATTATATGTTATTTTATTGCATGATTGCATATGATATAATTATGTTATTTTATTTACAAATGCTGATATTTCAACATTGTTTTCCTGCTTTGGCACATGGTCAACACATAAGACAAAGTGGATGGCTTTCAGTCAAGCCCAGTAGGCAGTTTGTTCAACATGGTGTTGGAACTGTTGACAATTCATAACTAGCTATGAAATTGTTTAAAACATACCCTCCTACACTGTTTCACAACCCTGGTCAAGAAAGCACACTGTGTGTGCTGCTTTTCCTTCCAGCTGAGCTCTGAAATAATGAGGTTTGACTGAGCAATAATTAAACATTCCTCTGGATTTGTGATCACTAAAGAAGTATCTCCTTTTAGTTCTTTGTTACTTATATGGATTGTTGGACATCTGATTGTTCAATAAACAAGATTCTGTACATTTTTTAAAATTCATTTGAGCCACTTAAACAAATTACTAATAGAGACAGGTATTATTAAATGTTTATTAGTTGTTATTAGATTGGTTGAGCACCTAGTTTATCTGAAATACTGTAGTTGCCCAAAATGTATCCAAGAGGTTATATTATCAAAATATATTGAAGAGATGACATTTTCATTTTATTTGCACAAACACATCTCCAACAGCAAATAGTGCATTGAGTTTTGCTGTTTGTTAAATAAAGAACAGTGCACAGTTTAACCATTCAAAAACTCAGCTGAATTGAATCTAATTCGTTTACGGTACAACTGGAGCATACCTGCTCTGAATACACATAGTGACCCCAGGAATAGGGTTGGGAAACTTTCCACTACTCTACCTTTTAAAACTAAATGTTAGAGGGCGGGACTGAAACCAATGGACAACATCCAACCTGACACAGATGCTTCAGGCAGTGAGTTCACTGGGTTGTGTGGCACAGCTAAGTATTATGATCTTTGCCCTCCAGTCACTTGAAGCCAAGTATTGTCATCTTCGATTGGACACATATGGCAGTCTATTTAAACCTACCTAGGTTGTGGTGAAACATGTTATGCTCGCTGTGCTTTCAATTCCTTCTCCCAGTCAGCCCTACACCTGCTTTTTGGCTTTGCCTGACAGTGACCTGTCTCTGCCCTCTGCCCTTAGCTGGCTGCTCACAAGGCATGCTGGGTAACGGTGTGTTTCCTCCTGTGGTCAAGGGGTCAGCCTGAAAAGTGGGGCCAAAGACAACCATCAAGCTGCCAATTTGTATTTACATGCTTCATACAAATGTACTGTGTTTCCCAAACGCACAAGCCCTCCTGACTGAAATGGTATGTGCTGGCACAAGCCAGAGAAAAAAAAAATCATGGAATTTCCTCAGTCAACTGCTTCCTCTGCTATCGTCAAATGAGACCCAAACAGAAACATGCTGTGGTAGTACTCAAAATGTCATGAAAAAGGAACAGTCACACTCTCCAGAATATTACTCTTCTTTGACGAGCAAAACCAGCATTTCGGCGCTCGACATGCCTTCCTCGGGGATTACAAGTGTTGAAGCAATGTTTTTTTTGCCAGCAATAAATAAGTAACCCTCTGGAGTATGACACCAGTGTCCATTTTTTTCAGTGAGCCTGATCTTCCAGTGATTGACACCTCAAAACAAAGGGGGTGTTTCTGTCTCTCTTCCACTATTTAAGAAGTCACCAAGTTCCCTTTCCTCTGTATCTTTTTTTTTCCCAGTGAATATATAATCAGCCAGAATCCTGTGTATTCAGACTGAGCCGTTCCCTTCAAAACCCTCCTTGCTGAAGGGGGTTGGGGAAACACCCAGCAGACACAGCACCTCCGCATTGTTCCCACAGAAGCATGCGGTCTTGTGCAAGAAGTCACATCTGCGCAAGTGATATCTGTTGCTTCATTATTTCCTTTGTTCAAAACAAGGCAGAGTTTTGAGGAAGTGACACACACCATAAGAGGGTCACCGCACTGTGCTGCCGCTGGACTCAATGCGGTGGGCTGAACGTTTTTTTCTGGGCCCAAGAACACATTGTTGCCTTGAGAATTCAGTCACATGGATGGTAATATTAGTGGTGTGAATGAATTTAACTGACTATGTAAGTCACTCTGGATAAGAGTGCCTGCTAAATAACAATGTAGTGAATAATGCATTTTGAGCCACAGGAAGTGAAATAAACAAAAAATCATGGCGCATTTGGTTTTATCATTTAGTTGTGTATAATATTGCTCATTGTTATTTCGACTAGTCCCTCTATCACCATAGGCCTGAACTGAAATATGTCTACATATTTCAATATGTACAATTTAACAAGAATGTATGCAGTGTGAACAATGGAACATAATGTAGGGCTGTTGACTAAAGGTTTGAGCTATTGGGTCAACATCCACAACAGAGACTTCCTGTTGGGTGTCCCACCCATTCCTCCCATAATAGCTACACAATATAATGATCCAGCAACCTCATAAAGCCATGTTGTACATATTCATTCAACTGCAGTAACTAAATGATCTCAATTAGTTATTTAATTACTACATACACTATTGCATACCTTTACCTATTGCATACCTAATCTTTAAAGGAGTGGTATATTTATTGATCTCATTTTATTTAGAAGTATTTTATTAAATACATAACTTGTAATATGTAACCTATAACAGCTCCTGATTATAGTCTAGAACAGTATGGCCATCTAATTAATGTCCTGACTACTGCTATCTGCTAATCTGCAAATAAATAACAAAAAAATAATCATATGTAAACTAGACTGTGCATTCTGTCATTGGGAAAGAGTAAAGGAGAGAAGCTGTGCATAGGTTTGACTGACACATGTTTTGTATTTTGTTACATAAATACTATTTTTTACAGTTATCTTGTTTTATGTAGGACTGAAAAATGTTGAAAAAGTTTCTCTTTCTCCTCTGCCAGAACTGTAATGACCCCCTGCCCTCACCTTTACCTTCTGAAAGTACATCAAAATAACATAACACCACAGTTCTGTAGCATATTTTCTAAAGACAAAATTCACCTTGTTTGCAAGGTGCACATAGGCCAGTGAGAGTGTCTATAAAAAAGACACTGTACAACAACATAAGGGATTGCATGAAATTATTTTTGATCTCTTACATCTAGTTAATTTTAATTTAATCACAGCTAATAACCTGCTCATTGATAAACTTCATCACCTCTAGAGACACCTGGTGGATTTAAAAAAAATTGCAGATTTAAAAACCAGGTCACAGAAAAAAATGAGGCCAACTTAATCCACCAATTTCAGGTTTTTACTGGGCATTAGTGCTTTTAGTCCAATGGTCAGATGATGAGATGGATGTAGTAGAAAAAGACCACTACAACAGAACATAAAACCAGAACAAGAGAATACAGACCCTTCGTGAAACAGAAAAAAAAGAGATGGATTGTGGGTAGCAGCCATAAATTTGACTGGTGTCCTGTCTGAGGGAAGCTGTTCCACACAGAGTCAGAAGTCTCCCAAGCTGGTGTAGATACAAAGTATGATGATCATGGCAGTCAAAACTGAACTGTCATATCTTCATCTTCAAATATACTTAGCTCAGTCATTTTTGGTGGGTCCATGGGTTGGTTAATGTGAAGCCAATGGATTTCTAACCTTCTGTTCAGTGCATACAGTAGGGTACTTGATATGGCTGATCCTTTGAAAATGCTAGTCCAGAATGGCATTACATTAAGGGCAGTGAGGGAACATACAGTGCCTACACTTGATATGTACTTTTAATGAAATACCCAATCAGTGGCTTTTTCAGCTGCTCTTACTGACTTCAGCTCAAAAAAGTACTATTTTGCTGAGCACCTTTAAGAATTACCTGGGTGGAAAAAGAGGACTCGGCCATATAATGGTGACTGATTTAGGACAGAGTAGGGGGTTGTTCTTGTTTAAAGAGAAAAATTTTCTTTTGTGCCACCCTTAAGAGTTCAGTTTTAGTTTTCAGGAAGGGGATAGATTTATTGGCATATAAATTACATAGGTTTCTGTGGCAGGACCCAATGCGTAATGCAATCTACATGTGTGTGGACTGTGTAAGCATGTGGGTGAGTGTGAAGTTGATGTTAAACGGCATCACTTGTTCCATTTGCAGTGTAAGATACCTCCCTGAGCAGTTCATTTTATTAACAGGTTTTTTTTTTTTGGCACACGTGTTCAAGATCGGACATCAAATCTGTGATTTTTACTCCTCTTTTATATGATTGCTCTGACATATAAGGTTTCACATTACCGGTGATTGAGTGAAAATAATGTACTGTAAAAACTGTTTGTACCTGAGCATTTCCAGAACAGTTGCAAGTGAGTGCATTGACAGTCTGAAGTGACCCATACTTTCAGTCAATTGAGCTTGTACTTGATAAGTGCTTTACAGCTAGTGTTCCGTTGTTTTTCCTTATACTTTGTCCACCTTCCAAAAGGGATTTACCTCAGTTTACTCTGGCCAGACCCAAAGTCAGTTTCAGCTCCAGTATGATCCAGGAATATTCAATCATTCAAAGCCAGGCACAGTGTGGGGAGGACATATATATCACCTCACTGCAATGTGACTGGACATTACATTTGTACAGGAATGGCACTGTCAAATCCTTACACAAAAATACATAAACATAAACTCAGGGATGTTCTGTTTTTGTGAATGGGTTACGTTCTTAAAAGGCTTTGCAGATATAGGACTGGATTTGGGGGAAGGTGGGAGGTTTAAAACCTTCAGTTACCATCTTGCTGAGAAATTCAGTAACTAAATAGCTGGCTAGCTGCACAGCCGAACTGATAGAATGATAATGAAAATGAAATGAGTGTGAGGTGTGTTTGCCATTGCTGTTTCTATCCTTATAGGAAGAGTTTGAAGCTGTACAATGTGAACATGGTGTGCAAAAGGTTTGACCAGTTGTACAAATGTGTTTTCATTTGTGTGATGGGAGAATATGATAACTCGCCAGAGTATGTTTTTTTTTTTTTTTGTAGAACAGGTAAGGAAACTTTTCCTCATATGTGTTACTCAGAGTTAACTACCAAGTACACTGGAGTACATTTTAAGTACATCATACAAAGTACATGATTTTTAAATGAAGAAGCCTCAACATGGCAACCAGACAAAGGTGCTCATGCGCTTAATATTAATTCATGCAAATGAACCCGTTTACCATTCTATATATAACTAACACCTTAGTAATTAACCACAATAAAATAAATACAACAATAACAATAGGCTCCATTACCCTGTTTTTAACCCCCCCAAATATATACACACTTTAACACACTTTAGGGTACTTCACAGCTCCCCCACCCGCCCGCAGTAACCCAGACAATACACGACACATTCAGCCAATCATCTTTCTTACATGTACAGCAGCTCTAGATAAGCACCACATTTAATTTGTTTGAAATTTATAGTTATATAGGATTGATTATTTCAATAACATCACTATGGCAATAGTTCACACAATATATTTCTGCTAGCACTCCTTTGCCTGGTGGGAAAAAAAAGTGTGAAAAATTTTGCAACACGCACATGATTGATTACTGTGTTTTTGTGAACATAGTTCTCAGTATGGCTTAAAAAATATACTAAGAACAACTACTAAATTATGCAATTTTGCAGGGGCTATGATGTAAACATCAAGTTATTCACTCAGAAAAATATCTCATAGCAACAATTCTAGTATTCTGAACTTCAATACACATAATTCAGACGGTTTAATTTATTTTGTTTAAGCTGTTTCAGTTTACATGGAAAGCCGAGCATTATCATTTTTACAGAATCAGCTTAAAGAGAAGGGTAATAACCTGCCAACAAATTAGTGACTCATTTTATCCTACTAAAGAGGAAACGTTTTATGCGCGCAAGACTAAACTCACATGAAATCCTAATATAATTTATAACATTTCTCCGGTAATTATGGTAAGGAGACCATGAGAATAGATTGATGCGCCTTATGAAACCAGATTATTAGAAGTTGCCAAGTTTTCTGCAAATTGGTTTTCCTCTCTGACCCCGCGGAGTCGCCGCTAGGTATCATGAGAAAATTCCAACAGGGAGCCATAACAACCACTCAAGGCCTCTAAATTTTATGTTTGACGGCTTGAGGGTTTAGCAGGAGGATTTGAAATGGATGAAGAGGAGAAAATTGCACATCCTAAAGAAAACACTCTGCATTTCCTTCCATGTGTAGGGAAAAAAAATACAAAAATACAAACTAATTCATCACTGCGTTTTTACAGCTCCCGTGGGACCGATATTTCATGTCGGCCTCTGTTCCCCTCTCTTCTCCATATTGTCATTTTCATGATTTGCTGTGCCGTGTTTTAATAACCTTATTACATGCAATCCTACACTGCCCAATAAAACGTTAACACTTTGAACTGAGGTCCATGGTATGAGTAACATGTTTTACAGCGTTTCATGAGATGTACAGTCATGGAGTAATGGAATAATAGTCTGATGGTGTGCAGTCAAGTTTTTTGGAAAGGACAAAAAGTAAAAAAAAAAAAAAAGTTCTTTATTAATTCCTCATTTGGGCGATATACATATTTTCAGACAGTTGTAATAGTCTCAGAAACAAAAAAAATGTTTTGACATTATTATTTGCTTCACAGATACCTCTATCTAGGCTGACATGCAAAAAACATTCCACTGAATTCAGTCAACACTTGCGCTTAACTTTTACTCACAACTAAATGCAGGTTTTTTATTATTATTACCCATTTACCGCATATAATAAATGCTCACAATTTTTTTTTTGCTTAAGCGTACAACGTCCATGTCCCTACATAGGATTTAATCTTGCAACCCGCTGGTAACAATTCATGCTCCCAAACCATTACCTCACACCACCACCCCATTGTTAGCTTTGTCATAGCAAATAGCAAAAACGTTACAGCAAATTTCAAACGCTAACGTTAATGCGCACATGCGAAGAAAAATGTTTTGATTTCCACGGAACGAGAATGACATAAATGACATTCGACGTCCATGCTTTAACCTGTCTCTGGACATTAATTATACCGCAGCGCCATATGGGAACCCAATATTGGAACTGCTGTTTCAGTGAATTCCTGAAAAAGGTCTGGTACTGTCATTGGACATCCCAGAGAAAGGGAGCTGATTTAGCATTCAGCTCTACCTATTCCCTCCATTCCTTTTGGGGAAATATTTATTGTGTAATTGGTTTGAGGGATTTCAGGCCGGGAACCTATTCACACACACTTCTGATACATTATTCAAAGACCCTTTTTTGGACCATGTACCAAGGGGTCGTTTCCCTCTCTGGCATTTAGTTCTCAGCATTTTCATAATGCAGCTACTTATTAAAATCAGCAGTACTGTAAATTCCTTAAACTGGGTACACAGTATAATAATAATTTATAATGGGCAAACAATGGAGGCATTTACGGCCGCTTTAGTAATCGCGTACTTCACTGGCAGTATCCTTTGGAAACTGAATCCATAAATTTTATTACTATTAAATGTTTCTAATGGGAGTTGACAAATAGTTGAATGGAGTTGCTTTTCCCTACGCTTGGCACAGGCAGACCAAAGGAAAATTTCCCTGCTCCAGAAATGAGAAACACATTAATACCACAACCCATTAATCTCAATTTTGTTTGAGTGCAATTTAAGACTTTTTAAAACGCCTGGTGAAAATACAATGTGCAGCAGGGCAGTTACAAATATTTTATGAGCGCAATAAAATTGTCGTTGCACATACATTAGAAGACAGAATATAAGGAGTTATATTCTGTAAGTGTGTGCGAACAAAGTTCACACTCTGCACCCTGGGCATGTCAGTAGTGCATGTGATCATTAGAGGGTCAAACGCTGGCGTTTGTAAACTGGCCAGACCTGAAATCTATCCTGACGACTAAAGGGAAATTATCTTTCTTCAGAGTTGCATGTGGTATGAGTACATACAAGGGGACACTGACATTAATAACATTGTTTGAATCCTGTCTAAATAGTTTATACCATAATTTAATTTGTACCCAGGCAATTAAAATTAAGATTATCTCACAAACTAAAACTCAGTGCATGAGTGAAAGACTGAATATTATTCCTAACACTCTTTCTTTAAACTACAGTACATCTTAACATGCAAAACATGCAACATGCGAAACTGACAGAACACAACCTCGTGAATTCCAAGTCACATTAATGAAAAGTATCATTAAATCCAAAACACCCCTTCCAGATTAATTTGGCACAGCATTTTAATGTACAGACCTCTGAGGTCAATCAAATGTACCAGGCCAGGCGTTTCTTTTTGCATGTTCCCCTTTTTGCGCCCCCATGTCTGGAATCTCCCACGGCATACTAGACACGTCTTGTGACAAGCACGCCAACCTCTTGTGCAGAAGCTCGGGGGATTGAGAACGCAGTTCTCCGATGCATTCAAATGACTGTAGCAACTATTTTTCACAGTACAAATCCCAAAGTGAACCATAGTGGAGCAAGCGCTGATTAGAGGATAGGTGTATCTCCTGTGATGATCAGTTCATAGGTGCATGACAAGTGGTAGGGTGCCTAAGAAAGGCGAGATGAGAAATCCCTGCCACCAATTCACCCTACCAGCCACATTTGTTCTGCTCCCGGTCATTTTTTGGCTATCTACATCAGTGCATTCAAACCCAGGCCCACGCTTAGAACAAGTGCCTTTACTGTCTGAGCCACTTGGGAGCAGAATTTTTTGTTTAGGTTTGCTTTGTTTTTATAGAGCAGTTCTTCTCTTAAAATGACTTTCTTGTTGTTGATGGAATCTAGGAGTTTATGAATGCAAAGCCGGGATGAAAGTCGTGTATAGGCTGGGAGATGGGATATACTAGGCCTCAGGTTTGAGCAGTGGTCATTTCAGGGGCTTGTCCGTTTCTGGCCAAGTTAACAATTTTCAGGTGATTTTAACCTACAAATCCTGCAAGTTGGGAAACACAGTGGTAGCATCGTCAGTCATAAGACTTTACTTACCCCACGACTTTATTTCGAAACTAGGCTTACTTCTTCCTGTCTCTGTGGGGGTGTGTAATTTATGGCTGTATTTACTGATGTGTTTCAGATGTTGGTGCTGACCAGTCATTGTCTTCCTCTATTAGTTCCCAGCTGAATCACTTATGGACAAATAAGTTGTAGTCCCATGGGACTTGGGACATTTATGGAGGTTATACATCACAGCAGACCTCACTGTTGGTTACCAATTTTGCTCGGGGAAACAGATGGTCCTCAGTCATGGCACATTTAGACATTGAAACAACTTGGGTTTCATGGTGCTTTTTATGCCTTTCTGCACATTCGAGTTACATCTTATTTCCCCCACAGTTTATGTCCACGGCTTCTACTGTATGAGCCGCCGGTCTGAATGAAAAACTGCCAAAGGAAGAACGCTGAAATGGTTCAAAACTCTGAACAACTGACACAAGCGTGAGGATGCAGAGACGGTGCTATACAGTGTGAGAGCATTTTACTGTGTGTGCGTTTTACCTTAGGAGAGAACACTGGAACCCAGCTATCCTTCACTTAACGCAACTGATGAATAAAACTGAACAAACATCGTTATTTGCTTAGCAGACACCCTTGTCTAGGGAAACTTTCATATCTTACATTTTAGATTACAGCCAGTGTTTTGGAGGAAAATATGTGTCTTAATTAGTGTAGTACAGTCCTATGACATATTAATCTTCAAAGTTAAACTTACAGTTTCCCTCTGTTCTCAGTCTGGTGTCTATTGTCATCTGGGTCATTACTCACCTTTTGGTTTAATTCTGCTTTTGTTTTCATTTACATATTTTACCTCAGTGGATGTTTTTCTAAGCTGTACTTGCTCAATAGCTTTTCTTTCCAGATAACACACATTTTGATGTAAGTGTTATCATTACTGTCGTAATAACAATGTAGTAAAATTCATGGCCATCTCTGATTGATAACTTTATTCCGGAATGTTTGATGTGAGTCCCTGCCAGTGAGCTGTCACCCACTTTCTCTGCTAAAACCAGAGAGCAGATCTATGAGGATGTGTCTGCCTCTCTCTTTCTTTGCCATCCACTTGAACTGTATTAATAAAGTTTGTTCTGAAACACACTACAGAAGGTGAGCACCATAGAAACAAATCAATACAGCATGATTTCTGATGTCTTTCCTTATAAAACTCTCCCAACCAGCTGGTAACACTCAAACAAGTTTATTTCAATAGGCTTAAAACAAATGAAGCATGATGATTAAAGCCAATATTTAAACAAAGTGCACCCTAACAAAAGGGGGCAGAGATGGGGCTGATTACCATTAAGTAAAAAATAATGAGCTTTCAGCTTAAGAAACCATATAAAGGTAACAATGAGACTACTCAATTAATGCAGATGCACAATTCCTGTGGCGAACAGAAAGTCGAAGGAAAGTAAAGAATGCTTTCTTTATATTTCTGCAGTTTATAACTGTTTCATTTTTATTATGGTGTAAAATGGGAGAGTGGACAGAGATTCACAAAATTCATGACTGAAACGTACTAGTAAAACATGTGCAACAGTTGGATGCTACTCTGCGGCATGAGATAAGTGCTTCAATGCAGTATGTTGTAAGGTAGCAAGTGTCTGCATGCATGATAGATTCATCATGTCACAGCTACAACCACTTAGACATCAGTTATTTGCTAGCACAACAGATAAATAAGTGCACCCTGATTGATTCTTTCAATTTGTCACTACTCTCCTTCTGAAATGCAGAATCACTCACTTTCAAAATGACCATCTCACTTGTTATACCTATTGGATGGAGAGACATGCATTCCATCCACTGGCATTCTTTGTCTTTAAATTTTAACACAAGCCTGAGGCCTGACATTATTGCCCTGTATTCTTTCATTGACTTTAGTGACTACTGAACTTGCGGTGACATAAAGAATCAAACAACAATTGGACAAAATCAACATTAGTGTTAAATTATTTTGACAAAAGCTTGGGACAAAGCATCATAGCGGTTTGGCTGAATACCTCTTTAAGCAATGTGTTTTTGTTTAAATATTTTATTTAAACCATAAACCCCTCTGCCTATTGGACACAGGTACTTGATATATAATCATTACATTTCACCAAAAATAAACTGTTCATCATTCTTTTATTAAAGTGCATGCACATATTGACACTTCCAATTGCATAAGCAATTGTAAAACCTTACTTGACAATATCAACAAAATATTAATTTTTACACACAACCTTTTTTTAAACCTTTTTTTAAAAAGTTTTTTACACTGACACCACAGAAGGTGTGAGATTAAAAGTAAAAATAAAATAATAATCATCCTCAAATGCCAGAAAGAAAGCCTCTCTTTCAAATCTTGAAAACATCTGGAATGTCCCTTGAACCGCATGGGGAACAGTCAAAACTGCTGCATGCGCTCACATTGTTTACTTTACAACCCCCAACCTCCTTCCTCCAATAAAAGAAGGGCAAAGCTTACAGGAGCAGACATCGGCTCAGTTCATTATATTCAGCTAAGTGAAGACTTCCTTATTCATCCCTCTATTTAGCATCTCCTGTGTGGTTTTTTTAAACCTGCTTGCTTCCAAGAAAAAATCCCCAAGCAGGACTTAAGACACCCCACCACTCAAATGTAGCAATCTGGCATTTACAGATACTTTTACTGCGTATGTGCATTTATTTACTTAAACACAGGAAAACATTTTAACTTAGATACATAAGTGGAACGTAACTTTAACTGTTAAACAGTGAGATTTAGTTTCCTACATTCATCTAAACTTACTTCCTGCCCAGCAAAATTTAAAAGTTCAATTTGGCCTACATAATATTCTTTCAGAAAAACAGGAGTGAAATTTTTTCTCAAGAGGAAAGAAGCTTTGAAAAGGGGGTTTGGGCATATTTTTCTTTCTGTTTTTCACCTGTCTTCAGATATGTTTTCCTTTTAAAGTCGAGCTGTAGGGATTTACTCGGCTGCTTCCTCCCGGGGCCCAGAGGAATACAACATTAAACCGCAGGGAGGAGAGAAAACCTGTAGCGCACTAAAATAAAGTTATGTCAAAACCATTTCACTCTTCCTGGAGTCCTTCCTCAAGCTCACAACTATCCCCCACAGACCCCAGAACATTACAAGCCATTCAGTTTATATGAATGGGCACAAACAGACTTTTTCGCCATTTTGATATGTCTAAATTTGCAGGCATATCCTGTGTTCCATCAGGAACAGGCTTAGTTTCAATTTAGTGTCTCCCCAAAGAGCCCCTCTTCCTATTTCAAGTGGAAATTGTATAACGTTCCCCCCGCCTTTGCCTATAACTGCTTCAAAAGCAAGGGTCAGTCTTTTACTTCAGAGATGAATGAGCTGACATTTTGATGTTTCGAGCAGGCTGGCAAATCATTTCTGATCATTAAAAAATACTTAACGTGATAAAGCTGGGGGGATTCCTCGGTGGCTGCCTGCTCAGTGAATTTGCTCCGAGATTATCGTCTTTCTGGAACCAAAATTGTGATCCAGATCTGTCAAGAACAATTGCATTTATTTTTTTAATTGTTTTTAGCTTGCAGCCTGATTTTATTATCATTATTGGGCAGACATCCACAAGAAAAAAATGTGAAGAAAAAAAAGCATTGTGTTCTTTGCTGCAGACCTTGCATAAAATTCCCCTCACAAAAATCCTTGTGATCACTTCAGCTGATAATTATTTTATGAGGATCTTTTGAGCCACAGAATCCCTTGACTTTGAGACATATGACAATTTAAGAATGTATTTCATACTATCTAAGAATTAAAACAAAGAATATCAAATTGAATTTACTTTGAAATAAAATGTTATAATTAAAATGAAAGTATAACCATGTATTATCATTATTGTTGTTTTCTTTTATTTTGTTGCCAGTCTGAAAATACAACTTTAAACATTTATACTGATTATAGAATACAATTTGCACATCTGCCTGTGTTAATTCTGGCTTTGCAGATTTGAGCACTCAGGTTTTCTTTAACGTGTACAGTGCAGTCAGGATAAACTTCACTTCAGCTTGTTTACTTCTGTGCATCAGACTCCTACAAATTGAGGACTAAACACTTAATCAAATACAATGTGCTATAAATAAGCTCTACTCAGCTGCGCCAGAAAGATGTTTACAGCATGTTGCAATTATAATTCCATTGTTTCAGCACATGTGCGGTAATAAGTGCTAAGAATGCATGGTATCTGTAAACGTTTTTTCTTCCCCTCTCTCTCTCTCTCCTGATCTCTCTCTCTCGCTCTCTCTCCACTTTTGAGACAACAGCGCAATCGCAGTTCAGCTTGTGAACCGATGCACTCTGGGAGATATTTTCAGTCCTACGATGGGGGCCTGGAAGCTCGCGGTCGCTCGCTCGCGGTAATGAGACAGGGGCCGGGTGCTCTCTCTCCCAGAAGAAGAAGCGAAATCTCTCGTGATGAATGGCGGCTCGGCCGTAATTAACATAGCAGGCATTACGGGTTGACGTGTTGAGTAATGACTCGCTCCTCTGTGACACACCAGTTCCTGCCTTTCTCCTCTGTGCAGGTGATTCGGTAACCTTACCCAGCCCAGCTGCTCCTCTAAAGAGCCCTGCGGTGCGCGGACATGACCTTTTGAAATGCTACCAATCCGCAGCAGAGGCAGAGAAAGGCTGTAGAACGTTACAATCAGCTCAGGGCTTTAAGCGGAGCTACCTTTGACCCCTGACTTATAACGACCATAACAACTGTAGCACAACAGTCTTTTTTTTTTTTTTATTTGAGAGGTGATTGAAATGTTTTAGCATTGGTCATAAATCACATGGCAGTGATCACTGAGTATGTTGCACTGTTTATCTGGAAGCTGAGGCCTTTTCTGTTCTGTTTTGCTTTGGTGTAGTGGTCCAGATGGCGTAGTTGTAAATATACCAGGTTGTTTATTGTAATAAATCATGTATAATTACTTTGTACTTTCCCTTAATTTTAATTGTGGGAGATCTCTGTATTGTGAACGCAATCCAAATATTTTTGCAATGGCTTGATGAATTTGTAATAAAATTATATTTTTGTGGCTTGTTATCTCAAGATTAACATATCAATTTCAGGATTTCACTATCCTTGAAATGGTTCTTTAGGTATACAGTTCAGATGAATCCCTAAAACGCACAGTAATTACCAGATCCTGAGATAACCATCTCTTGATCTCGAGCTACCAAGCCAGCAAAATATTATCTTACAATGGCCTGAGGAAGCCACTGTATGTTTATGCTCTTATCCGCTCCGCTTGCCCTTGCATTGTAAAAGTGTGCAGCGTGAGTAAATTTAGCCCCGAATCAAAGCAGCCAGTTTGCAACGTGAAAGTGTGCCACACCCAGAGGCCGTAGCGCAGCCGCTCCGGCTTTGATTCTCAGTGTCAGATTGTTTTCAGCCGTTTCCCTTGATCTGGGAAAGACGATCGGTTTTGCGTTTCCCAGCGGGGCCTTCCCACTGCCATCTTGGAGCACTTGGAATCTTTCCCCCCCAACATCCTAATTAAGCCCTGAACACCGCCCCCCCCAGGGAACGTGCCCTTAACCGACACCATCCGGCAGGTCAGGGAGGGGCCGCTCGCTGCAGGACTTGTGGGCAAACTGTGGGTGACTCCCTGGGAAAGAGCCTGAGTGAACGGGTTCATGACAGCAGGATTACTAATGCACAGCCCTCTTCAAGATCCTGCCACTTGAGGAAATTACAACACTCAATAATATATTTAGTTGTTTTCTTTCCGGTGGAACTTGAATATTTTGTCTTCTGCGTTTAAAAAAAAAAAAAAAAAAGTATTTGTTTTTTATTATTTGTGAATTGAATAGAGAGAGCACTTGAAATTTTCCATCCGTATCCAGGGTCATCAGCCGTGAAAGGGGGAAGTTTAATGGCTTTAAGGCATTCAGCAGGAAAGACTGCCCATTAATATTGTTAATATTAGCAATATGGATGAAGGAATAAAGAAATCCAAGACCCTTAATGATAATATACACCCACAGTCAGTTTATTTTTGAAGTTGGGTGGATTGCCTTGACCTAACAGTAAAGTTATGGCCTTTATTTTATCAGTTTGGTATCTTGTTATATCAGAGTACCGGATGAAAAATGGGTCTGTTTCTCTAATGCACAGCACATCAAGAATGTGCTGTTAAAGAATGTGCCTTAAAGCAAATGATTGTAAAAATACAGTGGCTATATATTTAATACATAGTCACTTAGTACTTATGTAGTACAGTACTTAAGCAGATAACTTGCATTGATCTTCCCAGTTCCCATGTAAAACCAACAACCAAAAGCCTCTGTAATGCTATGTACATCAACCTGGATAAGAGCATCTGACAGAATAAATAAAATTTGATTAAAAAATATATTTTTCTTAAATACATTCTGGCATGAATACATCAGCTAGCAATGCCCATATGATATGATCTTTAAACTTCACAGCAATCAAGTCATGTCAAACACAAGTTAGAGTTGGGGGTACCATCACTTTTTTAATCAGTCAAGTCTTTCCAGCACTGAAAAGCTTTTTGTGTACACGTCTAAAATCTTTTTCTGATATACTTAATTTGTCTTAAAGTCTTTAAGTAGTTTTCAATTTTTCCATTTGCTTCTGTATGTTGAATATGTAAATTAAATTATATCCTTACCATCCTCAACAAAAAACATATTCATTTTTTTCTTGGTGTAAAGTACTCATTGGATCACAGTATATGGTATATTTTTCTTTTCCTTTGCCATAATGCAATGCATTTCTGTTTATATGGCTGAATCAGATCAGTCCTTTTCTTGTGCTTGTCCTTCACTGTCCAATTCATGATTAGAAACATTTTAAAAAGGGGCGTAAGAGAAACCCAACCCCTTCACAATTGTCACCAGAGACATTTATTTAGGACACTTGCAGAACAATGTGCCAGTAAACCTCCCTATGACCTTCTTATTTGTAATCTGGACTAGTGCCCTGAAACGTCTGTAAGCTACTCTCGGCAATTATAAAGCGGAGGGAATGAAAGAGAGCTGTCATTGGGATACTCTTACAGATACCAGCTTGCGCTGTTTGGAAAACAGCCAAGGCTGGCAAATGGGGCTGGATCTGTGAGGAGAGCTGAAGTCAGGGGGATAATTAGACAGTTTTGTGGGAGTTTGTTGATGTAAATGTGGCAGAGATTAGCCTCTCCCCCCGCCCCTCTTTTGGGTCTGGGTAATGATCATGTCCAACAGGTGGCAGACAAATGGAGGTATGCGAAATCGATACCGCGTTTCCTGCAGCCTCTTTGCTCTCTCTCCCTCCGCTCGGGCCTCTCTTTTGCAGGCCGTCTTTAAGTGCCATGTGGGAGGGCATCGGGGCGTTTATCACCTTTTTTGTCGATTAGTGTCTGTTATCTTTCAGCTCTTGCTCTTTAGCTCAATGTTTGTCCTCAATTTAATCCAACCGCAGTGCTTAAATATGGTATTTATCCGAGCATCAACAATTCATCAGTGGTCTTGGATTCTTTTTTTTCCTCCCTCAATAGTACCAGCCAGAGTGATTGTATCTCTGCTTTAGCTGTGTTCTGTTCAGAGCGCAGTCTCTGTTATGTAGGTTTTGTCTGTTAGAGTTCTAAGTCTGCCTTTGCCAGATTGTTTTTCTGAGTGGAAAGCAACTTAATGCAGCGCTATATGGCCTGTAAGATATGTGAGGTAAAAAAAATCCAGTTGTTCATTATTCATTTTCAGCTCACTAAGTTTCTTACTGAGTGGAAGTGACAGCTCCTAGGGATTCGTTTTCAGTTTTAATTACTCTGGTTTAGTTGGGAGTCAAAATAATAAAAGAAAAAATCCCAAATGTAGTTTTTTTTTTTCCTGACTCTGCCTAGGATCTGCTGGTGGAAGGGGCCACTTGCCTGGATTACGTCATCAGTAATGGTACCTGGGAGCGTGGATCCCTCTGGAGCTGTGTGAAGCTCTGAGAGGATCCACATGGACTTGAGGACCCCCAAAATCCAGACCCTCAAAAACATGGAAATTTACAACATTTCTGAAAAAAAAAAAAAAAAACACTAGCTGTACAGTGGTACAGTGACGCAGCTTTTTTTGCTGTTGCTGTTTAATTAAATGGCCCGCCGACCAAAATATATGACCATATTCTTCTATGTCCATATTTGATGTGTAGACATGTCATTTTATAGAAATAGAAAAAAAGACAATAAAAAGTTCACATGGGTTTGGGAGCCCCTTAACTGATGTCAGTTCTCGGTTTTAGTGCAGTTGATGTGGAAGCTGTGCACCAGTTTCTAGAAACCGTGGGGCAAAACGGGGCCCTTCCCCCCCCCGAACGTAAGCTCTGACCAGACGGCGGGTCATTCCGGTGCTCGCGGTTTTCGATATGTATTTTGCGAGGACTCGTATCCACTTGGCTTCAGGAAGAGGTCGGGACCTTGGGGCGAGAGATTTATGGCGACGAGAGGCCGTGCAGTGGACAGGACGACCGCTGGGAGAGGAGGGAGAGACCGCGGCAGGGAACGTTAAAAATCCGAAAGGCACTCCATAAAGATGGCTGCGCACGCCAGCGTCTGGGAGCTGGGAGCTGGGAGCTCTCCATGAAAAACCTGCCGAGCTGCACTGGGCGGTGTGCGGGCAGCAAGCGAAAGCACATTCACATGTGGCCTTCTTAAGAGGGCCTGTCTTGAGCACTGTGTTTTGTTTTTCACCGTACTGGAGCCAGTATGGGTGTAGCATACATTAAAGGCATTCCTTAAAAAAAAGAGGGAACACGGCAATTATTTTTAAATCAAGATGTAAATTATTTTCAAGTGACCGTATATAAATAGAAACCACTTAAGTAACACTTAGCGAAGCACGGGCAGCAGCAGTTGTGGATTTTTGTTATATGGGTCTGTGCACTGTCCGTGAGTTTTAAAATGAAACCTTAGTTACTAACATATAAGGATTTGTTGGGTGGTGTTCTGTTAAATACTGTTGATATTGTTACTACACTAGTTAAGGTTTTGTTTGGGGGTCTTCCTTAACAAATTATCTCATCCAGAGTTAAGAACAAAGTGCATTGTGGCAAGTACTTTCATATTCACTCCTGGCTTTTGAAAGTGGATGAGTCATATTTACAAAAATCCGTGTGAATTGTGGCTGGGTGTCGTTTTCGAGCAGGATAATCAATAGAACAATGCTGCTGGCAATCTGCTAACTCCATGTTTCTCCTTATCTTAACAACCCAAAAGCCTATTTGGCATTTAGAGTAAGCAATTCATATTACAACTTCAAATGCGTTCTTCTGCACAGCTTTCTCCCTGAAATACCTTGCTTGCGTTTGCTAAAGCATATTCACTTTTAGGTACTACACATTCTTGCATGCTAGGATGCTGTCTCTGGATTGCTGGAAAGTTTTGCAAGGCCAGTCGAAGGGAAAAATAATCTTCCTAAAAGCAGTGGCCTTCTGAACCCTCCCAATAGCCCCCCAGGACCTAACCTGTAAGCTCCTGCTTCTGCGTCTCCATTGTCTCTCCAAAACAAGAACTCTGGCCCCTAATACTACACTTCATCCCACACAAGAAGAACGCAGAGCATGGAAGCCTTACGGTAATTACAACCACAACTGTGCTGGACTGAAGGCAATGAATCCGTTATTCCAAGTGCAAAATATTTCAACGTTCCTTGGCAGTGTGCACAACCTCATTTGTGTTCAACAAATCGATTAATGTATTTTCTGACAGACGTGACATGTTGAGTTATGCTGACCACCAAACTGAACTAGGAATGAAATGGCTTGGTAGCTCATTGAGCACTTGTCCACAATTGTCCTTGGCTAGCTAGCTGTGTAACTTGGAATGGGAGGATTACAAGGATAAAATGAACTTCAATTACACCTCCCTCATGAAACAAAACAGGTTTACAAAACTCATTTGTGTCAAAGTGTCATTACAAATCGCATTTTTACTGATCATGCTAGCTAGCTACACGTCCTTTTCTCATGTCTGCACAGTTCACTGTGGTCTGTGTTTCTTGCAAAACCGAGCTTCACTGCGTGCTGTCTGCTACACTGACACAGGCCCCGCCCCCTTCTTCAACTACATTCGACAGATGACTGACAGGTGCACAGACGAAACACAGCTGCACATTATGATGTCATACAGTAAAACAGCACGACCTGATGTTATAGCAGAGGCTTTCTAGCCCTACGCTGAATTCCCTGCCTACATATGGGCCTCTAAAAGGTATTCACTGTCGTTGCTGGTACTGCTGCACCAGGTGATGCACATGGTGCAAGGTGCAGGTGGCCATTGTACAAAGGCAACGCACTGCAGTGCCACAAAGTGGCAGATGTTTCAGCCCTTGCGTGCAGCAAGACCGAGAGGATGCGGGCCCTATGCAGTAATATGTTTCCGTACTAGAACAAGGGAGCAACATGCCAGGGTTTCCTTTCTTAAGAACACAGAGAACACAGAGGTGACTCTCTCAGTGCCGGTTACAGTTCACAAGCAGTACGGCACAGGGACTGAAGCAAAGCTGAGGAGAAGCTCCATTGAAAACCACATTGACCATCAGATCTAACATTTATGTTTTGAAGCATTGAGGCTAAGTGAAGCAAACAGACCCCTGGATCATATCAAAGCACTTTGTAGTCTATGGTACACATGAACACACTGCATGCCTCGGTAAAACAGAATAGCAATAAACAACCCCATTAGTGCCTTCATTCGGTATGTAGCAGGTATTTATTTTTCAGATTTTGTCACCTTGAATGTGCGCAACTCGCCTCACAGTATGTGGAACTTTCTAGCACTATTAATATGCTTCCAGATGACATTCCCAAATAAAGATGTTTGTTTTCCTTTTTTTAACATACCTCATTCTAGCATTAAGCATTGTTGTATTGTCTGTCTATTTTTAAAAGGACAGAGAATGCATGTGCGGCGTCCCCAGAGACAAACATTGCGCCACAATATGATTATTGACCCCGCTGTGTCAGTGGCAGAATTTATTGTCAGTTTATTTATTTTTGGATGAAACCCCCTTGTGCTTTTTACTCACACTTCCTCTAACGGAGAATAATGGGGCAGATAAGATGTCAAGGCCTCTGCTGGACAGCTGCTAAAGTGCTCACCGCCCCGTTCGGCCGTGCCTCCTGCGTCAAAATGCATAAAGCGCTACGGAGTTGACTCATATGTGCCTAGAATGCAAGCTGTTCCAGTGTTTGGGGGGGTGGCGGAAACGGCACCGACGCGAAAGGGCTATTATTGCGGCCGTTATTATAGTTCATTAATCCGCCGGGCCGATCCGGTGACGTACTCGCCTTTATCTGCGGGAGAAAAATGCCGCCGATCGCCGAGCGAGCAGGACAAAGACAGGAAGATCAAATAATGCATTCATCACATTCCCCGGGGCCTGGGGCCAAGTTCATGTCAGAGCCATAATACGGACAGCCCCCCGGCCACCCCCCCTTCCCTCGGACCGTTTCCCCACACGCACGTCACACTCCGTTGGAAATCTACGTAGAGGATGTATTGATCTTCCTGGTGCTTCCTTTCTCACAAGCTCAAAACAGACCCGTCACATCACATCACAAGCCGCGACTGAAAACAACACCCCCCCCCTTTTCCCTGCCCCCCCCCTTTCTCTCCAAACTCCATTAAACACAATAATAAACTATTAGGCTGCCAAAACACCCAGCGTCTTTGTTTTTTTTTTAGGTTTGTTTTTTCCCTTCTCTTTTTTATTTTTATAGGTAGCCGCTCAGTGCATGAGCAGCCTGATGGGGCCAGCCTTTCCCTGGAAAGCAAAAACAGAAAAATAAAATAAAAAGTGATCAGCTCTTGCGGGGGAAACATGAGGGGGATTGTAATGGTTTCTTTTTCTGCTCAATTTAAGACACTCGAGAGCCAATTTGCCAAAGTTCTTTCCCTCCTTGTAAACCTTACGGTAATCTAAAAGGAGCGAGGGGAGAGTCGGGAGCAGGCCGCGATTTTCGAGCCAGCCCCTTCCTCCGTCCAACACACGGAGAGTGCGGAGTTCAAGGTCGCACTGCTCGCTGCTGTGACTGAGGGGGAGTCTAAGAAACCCCCGCCGCGCAGACTCGGGGAGGGGAAAAGCGCCCCTGCAAACAGCGGCGATGTCAGAAATCAACGCTTCCTGTGGTCCCTCATAATTGCCACACATCAGTAGCCTCGCATATGCCAGGCGGAGGGGGCGCGGGGATGATGTTTACTTGTTGTTTAGCCAACTTGTCTGGCACATGGAGGAAAACCCTGATTGAGTCAGAGGGAGGGAGAGAGAGGGGGAGAAGACAGAAATAAGCACAAGAATAATTAGTTTGGGATTAAGGTGAGGTTCTAGCCGCAGGATGTTTTGTGTGTGGCCTCAGGGGTGCCATGTGCTGCTGCATGTCATCAAATGCTGCGCGGATGCGGTGGTTCCTATGGACAGCAGCGCTGCACGTGAGCTCCCCCACTGCGGTGCCCAAAGAGTATGATCTGGCAACCTGATGTCATGCATTCAAGTTATATTTAATTTTCATTTATTCATTTGGCAGACGCTTTTATCCAAAGCAACTTACAAGTGAGGCAGAGTACAACACAATAATAGAAGTGCTGAATGTCCAATGTCAATAGTTGGCCAGACAAGGTACAAGCTAGCTGGTGGAGGCACAAGTGTATTAAACCATTAGAATTCTGTTTTTTTAAATCGAAGGTTACAATGTTGAGCCCTTGTTATCAAAATGCATGGCCTGCATCATATTGTTAAATGTGTGCTTTTTTGCTCTTGCTTGAATATGTTGCTCAAAGTAAAGGGCAAAGCACCATGGAGGTCAATCACTAAGAGTGTAGCTGGATTATAATGCATGAGTGAGGGGCTAAGGTGTCATACACGCACACAGCCTTGGCACAATTGTAAGTACAGTTGATAAAATGGATTCTTGAAGAGACATTTACAAAGTGCAACACCAGCCTACTGTTCAGTGCAACCATCATGTGTGGTTACTCATTCACTGCAGTTTGGCAATTCACATTTACTGTGTGTGTGTGTGTGTGTGTGTGTGTGTGTGTGTGTGTGTGTGTGTGTGTGTGTGTGTGTGTGTGTGTGTGTGTGTGTGTGTGTGTGTGTGTGTGTGTGTGTGTGTGCGCGCACATGTTCAGCTGTACTGAAACAACTGCACAACTATGCAGTGCACAACTACACAAGCATTGATGTGGATAGACTTTTGTCCTAGCTGTGCATGTTTATCTGCATGTGTGCAGTGTACATATATGTGTGTGTATGTGTTATTGTGGGATTGTGCATGTGTGTGTGTGTGTGTGTCATTGTGGGAGTGTGTGACCATGTGTATATGCATGCGTGTGTCTGTGTGAAAGAACAGCGCAGCATGCTCTGCAGTAAGTGTAAATATGTTTGTTGAGTGAGCTGCAGTGTGGTTTGCCCATAGCCAAACAGGCCACTGACTAATACCATACTAAGACAAGTTCATCCCCAGCTGTGTGCTATATTCGAACCCGGAGAATCCTCTCGGGGCAGTGCAGGAGAATTTGAGTTTGCGGCAATCGAGTTAAAGTTGGTATGGAGCTACAGCCCACGATCCACTGCTTTTGTTTGTAGCAACTTTAGTCCACAGCTGCGCACTAACCATGGGGTCAGCATGTATCTATACAGTAGGCTACTGTAATGCACTAAAATAAGGCAGATTTTACATTGTATATATATTTTTTTTTTCAGGGTGAAAATAGACAAACACTAAAGCTACTGAGGTGCTGGGACCACACTTTTCTATGATATGCTTTTGCATAAGTACAGATTGAGATATTATACACTGTAATGACACTTAATTGGCATCCATGTGTATTCTTGTAATTATTTCAGCATAGCACATTATTTACATTAAAAGTGTATTAATGTGTCAACTGTTTTTTTTTTGTTTTGTTTTGTTTTACACCACTGCAGCTAAACATATATTTTCTTATATGTGTACTTATATATTTTAAAAGGCATTTTGGCTGGATGTAAATGTATGTATGGTAATCTGTACATGTTTGGTATTCAGAAACATGTAGATATTATCCAAATTATCCATTATAATAGCATGATCTCATTACACACAGGGAAGAAAAGATGACATCTAGTGGACATCTTGTGGAACTGTACTTACTCATTAGCCATTGCAGTGACTATGGTATATGTACATACACGTGGTTATACACTTTTCCACTCATTAGCAAGGGAAAATGTGAGAATATTACAGTATGGCGAGTATGTTCTTTACTAGACCTGGTGGATATCATTCACAGTGTACAAGTTTTAAGCTTTTCAATAAACTTTTACTATTCAAGGAATCCATCTTTTTGTGTGTGTGTGTGTGTGTGTGTGTGTGTGTGTGTGTGTGTGTGTGTGTGTGTGTGTGTGTGCGCGCGCGCGCGCACTGCTATGCTTTTGCTGCAGTTCTTTTCCATCATGCATATCCAAATGTAAAGACACAAAAGGAGAGAGTCACACTCATGGCTGCCATGGACACTTGTGACTTTTTTTTCATAAGGGAGACAAAATGATAAAACACTCCTGGAATGTGAATGAATATCATTTGAGGAGAGTAGCAGAATCGTAGCAGGTCCTTCTGAGATTTGTGGAAGAATCTGAAGGCTGTTTATCTTCCAGGATCATAAAGTGATTACATTTCGGAAACAGGCAGGGAACAGGCTGTGTGGGGTGGCCAGGGTGCTATTCAGTAATCGGCATGCACTGGAGAAAAATAACAACTCCATATAATGGTAATTACAGTTCGCTTCTGGAACGAGAGCGAGATTGAGTATGTGCAGAAAACTGCGAAAAGACAGCACTCCCCCCCTGCAACCAACCAAGTCTCAGACCACCTGACCATACCACTGATGCGTTTAGCATTTGACCGTTTTATAACAGCCGGTTCAGCTGCTCTGACTCAACCGTTCCGTCTCATTCCCGACCTCTTTAAAAGGGAAAAATCAAGTAGGATTGGCTCGGGTGAAGGTCAGGGGTAGAGTGTGTGTGAGTATGTGTGTGTGTGAGTGAGTGTATGTGTGTGGCCTTCTGCCTTCAGCTTAATTAACATAGCGGGGAGGGTCAGCTCGTGGTTAATGAATCCAGGGTACTGAGTTATTTCAGGGCCTAATGAGCTCCAATAAAAAGCATTTGTTTGGCAGGCCGGTCCCCCAGTCCCTCTCCCTCCGTTTCGTTACATCTGCTCCTCCGCGATCTTGTTCGATATTGAATTACCTCCCGCTCAGCCAAGCCCTTGCATTTGTGGTAGCAAAGCTGCGAAGGGGGAGTATCGGATACTGTAATATGGAAATTCCACCGTAATGTGGGTTGCGGTGTGATGCGATTACTTAATTCATTTAGCCGAGTAAATGCGACCGCGCTGCCAACTGCGGCGCTGAATTTACTACACGCCCAGGCAACCGTGTCCACGCCAGGGACAGGGGGGACACGGGATCGCTTTCCGAGGGACCAAACTATTTACGGTCGCCGGGGGACCGTGCGAGGGGGAAAGGGTGTCGGGGATATGTTGCTTGATTAGTAAGTAAACTCTCTTTTGCATCTAGCGGGCGCTACGGCAACGCGCTTGACTCTTAAAGAGCAAATTAACCGAGAGACTCTGAGGGCATTGAAGGAATGAAGTGAAAAGTGTTGGAGTGCTTTGTGCGGGCGGCCGGGCTGCTCTACCCACTGTCAGCAGCAGATTATTTCTGTACTAGTTCTGGTTAAACGGAGAACAAGAACTGAGAGTGGAAAATGTCTGAGGTAAAAAGGTCGTAAGTGCAACTGACAAACTAGGAGGGCCCAGAAAGCACATAACTGCTAACTGTGGTGCGTTCTGCCTTAGACCTTGAGCGAATGAATTTTAGAAGGTGTTGAATTTTTAATTATTTTATATTATTTTTTCCACAATATTTTCAGTTCATTTCAGTGACGGCTGAACTCATGCTGTTGTGTAAGGAAAAAAATGAAAATAGGAACAATTGCCTGAATGAGTTTGTTAAGGACAAAGTGGGTTGTAGTTAGGTGGCCTTAATCGCACGGATTCTAAATGGCACTGCTGTCAAACTGATGTGTCAGCCCAGTTCTAACCCGCTGACAGCTGGGCATGAACTGCTGTGCATGACGACATGTTTCAGAGTGGACCATTCTTAGCTTCCTAGTGAAATCATTCTCGGCTTTGTGGTTTGTCCACCAGTAAAAAAAACCTTGAAAACAAAATGAAGATATGGTATAGATAACCAGAAAAGTGGTGTAAATTATGAAACTAACTATTCATTCAATTATTGTAATTTAAATGTAAAATACTCAAAGATAACACTAACACAAGATGTTTTGACATCAAAGAGACTAATCTACTCACAGGAAATGTCAAATGTCAATATGTCAATACAATAGCTACTGCAATTAAATTTGCCCTTGAGTCCCTTTGTAAAGGTTGAGATATTTTTGGAGAATCTGTTTTGTCTTGAACCATTTTAAAATTACCTATGGAAAGCTTACTATTTTTCATTGATTAAAGTATCCTTTGCTGTACAACATTTGTATCTTGTGTTTGTACAATGCTCTGTATATATGTCTTATAAATAGCTCATATAGCTTTATGATTTTATTGTACTGCATATTATTGGCAATAAATATTTTGAATCATAAGTAGCATACTTTGTCTATAAGGGTTTCCATGTGTTATATGAGGTCAAAACAGCAGTTTGTTTAAAAATTTCAGTCAGTAACTGCATAAACTTCCCTTTCAGCGCTGATTATTTGGCTTTGTTCATGGCACAAAGATAATGAATTTCTTTCCTACATCTGCACATAAGTGTATACACTTACATCTGGTCATTATGCTTATCCATAACAACTTATGAAATAAGAGTACAAAGAGCATCTAATAAAGTAACAGGAACAGTGAAACAAATAAAACATTAACTGACATTATCTGAAAATGCATTGGTCCTATGACAATTAGCCACCATAAATACATAACTGTAGCTACATACATATAGTTGCATGTATGTATTTTTGTACTATAAATACATACATGCTACCATAAAGTGTGATACGTAAGAGCGTACATTTTGAATAGGATATCCATAAATATTTTATTTAGATATATCTCTACATCTTAAGCACAGCAGTCTGACTGGGCTTCCACCCTGGCCTTGCAATGTAATCTTTTATTTACCAGCATTCCTGGGAGACCCGGCCCCCTTTTTCCCAGCACATAACAAAAGCCTGTGTTCATTCTCTCTAAATTACTGTACACATGCATTCACAACAGACCTACCACTGCCACACCTTCACATATTTCAAAGCTGCCTGGGAACTTAACACTTGACATCTGGTATCTGTAAATCTAAAGCATAAGCTGTGACATTTTTTTGTCTTATCAGAATAACAGAATTTCCGACCTTACAGACCCATGTGGTTAGATAGGCTGCCATGTACTCCCTGACTGATCTGTTTCAGTTTAAAGTTAGATTCCTCACTTTATCTTGGCATGGGAGGTAATAAAGAAGCTTATTAGTGACAAGTTAGCAGGGAAGTCTGGTAATGGGGTGTTCTCACCCATTACTTATTTTCCAACAACACTCATTCACTCATTGTTGGCCATACATTTTTTTCCATTCATAATTATCACCAACATCGTTTAGTCAGTCTTTGGTACTTATAAGACAGACATTAGTCCACAGCTGTGGGTATATTTAAGCACTGAGCGATTAATTATGGCTGAGTTCAAGGCCTCAGGCACAGAGGAGGAATCAGGAAAGAAACTGCTGAAGATTAGTGTTATTATAACTACTTACAAAGCACTGAAAATTATGAACTTACTCACTGAATTATAAAACAGCCATTGCTGCTATCACAAATGCATTCCTGGTTACTGTATCGAAAACAACTGACCAATCAATTTAAAACTGTATTCTCTCAATTTAATATTTTTTTCTGTCACCAGCTCTGCTGAAGATGCCATTTCAACGGGAAAAAAATAATGTATTATACATTATGATACAATACAGTATAGTGTGTGTGTGTGTGTGTGTGTGTGTGTGTGTGTGTGTGTGTGTGTGTGTGTGTGTGTGTGTGTGAACTGCCGATATATTTTGACTAGTATGTTGCACAGCTGTATGACAAGCTGGTGGCAGCAGCACAACTGAAATGCTCCACAAAACATTTTTTTACACTTATTTATTAGTTTTAACTTATTTTAACCCAAAAGTAGGCCTAAACATTTTGAGCAGTTTAAAATGAGGCATTATTATTATAATGATTGTATTTAATACAAATGCATCATGTATGAGTTGTCTATCCACTGTTTCAACCTCAGAAAAACCTGTTCATGATTTACATAATATTTGAATAAGGATTAAACTTAAGTAAGTACTAATGTCTCAGTCTTACTATTCTTGAATCACGGAACAAATGCTAAATATAAAGTATAACCATTAGAGTTAATTTAGAGTTAATTTCATGTTGTGCTTGATGTTTGATTAACATGGCTTTATACTCGTTTACAAATATGTTTGTAAATATATCTGATCATTAATTTCTGTCATTTTGTCTTCCAAGTGCCTCACAAAAACTTGTGAGCTCAGGAGTACTGCTAAAGCCAAACTCAACTGCTTCGAAAAATAGAACTATTGCACAGATTTGATATGCTCTGCCACGACAGTATTATTAATTTGGGAAGTGGGCCTGCTAAATCTATCATTCAGTTATTCTAAGAGGAATTGAAAGAACATTTGCCGCCCGCAGTTCTGCAGAGAACCAGACCTGTTGTTTTAGCAGTTGAAAGTCGGTTTATCATCCATTTTAAGAAGGGGGAAGTGTTACTGTGCACTATCATTGCAGCATTATGTACTGCCACCGTATGGACGCTTACAGTATTGCAAACTCCCACATACACGATACAGTGCTACTTACTATAGTACTTTGATGGAGGTTACTTAATAATTAATAAAGAATGCTTAGAACCGTGCAAAGAGAGAAGTCTGGCCACATAAAAAACGACGAGAAAGAGGAACCAATTTTGGGGAGACCGGGTGCAAGTGACCACATCTCTTTTTTTTCTTCTCAGGAGTGTAATATGGAAGTTATGTCTATAATCCTTTCCATCTGCCAAACGCTACACCTCACTGTCACGTTTAATTGCTACTGACCTTTCCCTGGTTTCTAGACCGTGACTCCCACAGACTGCGATTCGGTCTCTGCTTTGCGGGAATCACGGGAGGTAGAGTCGCGGAGGAGGTCCGATTATTGAGCGCGGCCGCATCGCCTCTGTTGGCTGGGCGTGTGCGAGGCTGGGGTTTGACTGTCGCAGATTTATATTTTTTGCCATTAAAATCCTTTTACAAGCCCGCAGAGTTAAGGGAGTGCACTGGAAGTCCGGAAGGCTTGGCAGACCCACATCAGGGCGAGTTCACGGCGATGCCAAGGTACACAAAGGTTGCTGATTCATAGCAAGTCCCCAGCTAATGGCTAACTTAAGTTATTGGACGCCGCGGCCTTCTTGCACACTCTGCAGTTGGTGCTCACGCAAAATGGATTGGACTTTTTTTCTCATTGCGCTACCCTTATTGTCCACTAGAGGGCCGATTCCCCAAACCGCCCTGACCATCTTATCTGCTCCTGGTTTTGATTAATTACATCTCTTAGCATTCAGAGGGCATAGCCACATCCATTCTCAAGCACTGCCTTTGCAGACGGAGGCAAACACTGTGAACATGTACTGCATCAATATTGAAGGCGCATTCCCCTCACCACCTGCATTATGACAAAAATCTGCATCCGCGGTGAGAGCGGTGCAGCCTCTTTTATCGGATGTCTGAGTGACTGAGTCAGTCCAGTGTAATCTGGCGAATTCAGAGCGAAGCCTGGGCCTTATCTCAGAGAACAGCAGCCTCTGATATGTGTGAATCCATGTGCCTCGTGTGACCAAAAAAAAAAAAAAAAAAAGAATACTTTGGTATTAAAATGATTTTAGAGCTGCAATATAATCATTGCTTGACTGCTTCCCAGTTTGCAGTACATGCTTGTGTGAGTTGCATTGATTTTATGACATCACGTCACTGCAAAAACCCTGCACCTGAGGGCTTAACCTCTTACCTGCCCATTTTCTTAGATGCAATCACAATAAAGGTCATGATTCCGGCTGTCGAACATTCAGATTTCTGACAGTTGTACTTTAAGTGTAAACAGTGCTGTTTTTTCATGTCCAGGGTGCTCAAAGACAGTGACCTTCCCTCTGGTCAGTGTGATCTGATCACATTAACCTGGAGGGATCTGTCTGTCAGCTCAGCCTCTGTTGGTAGCCTGTCACTGCAGAGAAACAGCTTGTGCCTGACTCTGCGGCCAAAGCCGACCCTGCTGTCCACAGTCCTCCCTCCCCCTCGGGTCGGCCAGGCTGAAGATCTGGCAGCCGTCCACCCCCCCCACACGCACACCCCCCACACACACACCTTCTGCTCAGAGGGCACTGAAGCTGCCACCCCCCCCATTCCAGCATGTCGGCAGCGTCCACCTTCTGCTCAGTGGTGACACACGCCTGGCAGTCGGCGGTTTTATTTTTATCGTTATTTTTGTTGTTGTTGTTGTTGTTAGCCTTGCCGATATTGCTGTCATCGCTCTTGATTGTTCTGGGCGTAATTCCTTGTCATGTCTGAGTGTGGTCCAAACTGACCCGTGCTTCAAGAGGGGCAAAGAAGAAATCCTGCCACTCCCAGCATGAAGGGCTGATCTGAGATCAGAGGGAGGAGGGGAAGCGGAGGAAGGGCGCAGGGATCTGGGAAAGAGGTGAGAGGAGCGTTGCCAACTCGCCAAGTCCCCCGATCAAAAGACTTTTACAGCGTCCTGGTGACGTTTACACACATAATGTCATGTACACATTTACAAAGTAGGATACATCTCAGCCTGGATGGCAGCCAGCCCTACCTCTGGCAGCCTCTGTGTACAAAAGGTGACTTTCTGTGGCCCATCAGGCTGGCTTTTGATCTGAAGTGTCCTCAACGCTGATTACAGGTTCGGAGGTACGGTACGTGAGGAAGAGAGAGCCAAGTCCTGGGGTAAGAGGAGTGTGACAGTGTTTGTTAGCTAGAGAGCCCTCACTACCTCCGCGGTAATGGCAGCAAGGTGAGAAAGATTAGGAAAACACGCAACTCCACTAGCTTGCTTAAGTGGCCATTAAAAAAATATATATATATGAGACATCCTTATAGTGGTGGTGCACCTCAGTAATTAATAAGGAAATCGCTGGAATTACAGATAACAGCCCACTTTGTGTTCCTGTCACGATTTTGTACCTGTGGGGATAAAACATCAAGCAACATCCTAAAAAAAAAGGAAAAGGGGAAAAAAAAGTACAATTTCCCAGCATTCTATGCAGTTTTGCATCACTCTCTGAACAAATGCACAGCAACGTTTTTAACGACTCTTAAATAGGCAGGACAACTCTTAAAAAGGCAGGCCGTTACACGAGCCGCTGGTGAGCCAAGGAAGTGGTCATGGAGAGGGTGTGGTAACTGCCAAGAGGTTGCCAAGGAGACCACTGACCCACCATCACTCCACCACTCTGTGCGACTGGATAGGAAGCCTGGGCCATAGGAAGACCCCCCTCCTCCTTCCTCTGGACACTGTTGGATGTGAAGCCCTCATACTGTACACGGCCTTCCATTTGCACAGCATGTCATGTGTGTGCTGTATTCACAGGGATCTTGTATTCATTTTAGCACTCACCAGTGAGTTATGTTGATATGTTGGAGTGTTTTATTGAAAGCCAACTTTCTGGGCAAAGCCAGCTGTAAAAGTTTATCGTTTGTCCTTGCCTTTTGTCTTGCCAGGAAAAGTGTAAGGCAATGAAATAAAACAATTCAGTGACCATTGTAATACTCCCAGCCCAGTCATTGGATAAAGTCAAGTTGCACAATACAAATAAATCCAGTATAACAAGAGTGCGGTGAACATGTATGGATATAAAAATCTAGTCTAGACATCAGCGGGGTCGTCCCTCAAGTGTAAATCACTCCGTGACCATGTAAGCTCACAAAGCACTGCTCCCTCCCGGTTCCCCAGAGGCATTGAGCGGAGTCTATAATAGGCAATGCCGCATCTCGGAGCTACAGGCTGTTTGAAACGGAGGTGAAAAATGGCACTTTTATTGTTCACGTTGTCTGTTTTATCCGCACGCGCGCGCAGAGCGGAGCACTGGCGGTTTTAAAGCAGCCCGTGAGAGATAAACAGGCATTAATCAGAGCCAGGCAGGCGTTACTTGCAGTGACATTATGGGACGGGAGCGACCCGGGAGAATACAAACTGTGCTGCACTTTACAATTCACTGGGGAGAAGAGTCTGTCCATCTGTCTGTCATGGCAGCCAGTGTGCTAAACATGAGACTTTTTTATAAATAAAAACACTAAAACTAAATGCTGGTGAGGAGGAGCTCATTTAGGTTATGCGAACAATGTTGATGAAGAGGATGAGGACTGTCTTTGAGGACTCCTGAGTGTAGGCGCAGCCATAAAACTCCACTTCAGTAATTATTTTTAACAAGATCAATTCTCACAGGCAGCATATGCATCACAAGTAGCAAAATTACAAATTTGTAATTTAACTAATAGCAAAGCTGCAAGTAGCACAAGATTGACAATTAGCAAAAATGTTTCAGCAAAGAAGGAAAGGAAGATCATTTAGAGGTGGCACCCACAGCAGGTAAAATCTAGGTAGTGGCAAAGGGCCAGGGCCTGTAACCCACCTCAGGTTTGCAGGATCAAATCCCGTCTGAGGCACTGCTATTTCACCCTTGAGCATAGTACTTAACTTTGATTGCTTCCGTAAAAATAAGCAGCTGTGTAAATGGATGACAAAATAAATTAAAGCTGTGTAAATGGGTCTTCCTACAAAGCCTATAAGTATAAACGCACAGATCCACACACAACAGCTGTGCTCACCTTTCACGACAGACCTTTTAAACTGGTGTACAGGTCTTAAATCTCCAGCAGTTAAAACAACTGTCATGACCAGCACTGACTGGGTGACAAAGGAAATTTGTGTTCACATGTGAAACCAACTGTTCCTTCAGCAGCCACACACCTGTAATTAAGCAAATGTTAATTAGGCAGGTGTGGCTTGTTAGCCCATGGCTGGCTTCCTTTATTCACACATACCACATGCACATGATCATAATTTCTGTCCGAAATTAAATTGATGGAATAGATCTGCTTTGGAAAAGTTTTTTTCTGTGAGTAATCATCTTAGCTGCCTGGCTGAACAGGTAGGGAATTGGTATAAGTTAGGCTTTGGAGTTTGTAAAGCGGCTCAAGTTTCATTTCAAAATAAAAGTCCTGGTGAATTCACGGGGGGACCATTGATGTTGTACTGTGTTCAGATTATTACACACCTCATGCTTCTCTGGTGGCAAACCTATTATTGGGTCACATATTATGAACTAAACACACAGTGTAATTCACCAGCCTTTTTTGTGACAATGGTAATGGGAACAACCAAGTAAGTAACCTTCTTGCCAGATAGGGTCATGTTCCTCCCCCTTTTCTTGTGTGGTATATAGACATTCATCAGCATATTTACAGTTACAGTTACAGTCACTAGCTTTGTGGATCATGTGGTTCCTCTCAATCTTTATTCTGACGGCTTATAGCTTAAATGGATCAGTTTTTCTCTCACTCTCTCTGATTTAAGACAATGGCCATAAATTCAAGATAATCTGGGTTTTATATCATTCACCAACCACCTTTTTTGAAAGTACTGTAACAGCAAGCATGCCATTCTTTTCTATAATCTGTCTTCAGTAGGCCTAGACCTGAACAGAACACCTTATCTTGAACTGACACACAAACATTCATCCCTCTTGTCAAACATGGGTACAGTCCTCCACCAGAGGTAAACCATTTTCATGTATGTGAGTAGTTCAGAGCTATAACCAGAATATGAAGATTCTGTAAAAAGAGCTCACTCACTTCATAAATAACATTTTACTTCTGTGAAGTCACATTAGGGCTAAAGTGTTTTCTGAAAAAAACAACACGACAATACAATCAAGTGTTACATAATCAACCACTTGATTATGTGTGCAGTGCTGAAAAGAATTCTGGCAATCACAGTAATCACAGTAATCATGAACTGAAAATATTTTTCACCCAGTGTTCTTTCAAATGACACATGATATTTGATTCGTCATTGTGTATGTTTGGGAACATTTCATGGTCTTCTATGATCTCTGTTTAAAGCAATCACTTTGAGTATTGTATTGCATACTATATGATACAGTAAATCACTGTAGAGCGCAAAGAAGGGTACTGACAGAATAATGGTCACTTACCTATTGTTATTTCTACATGTTTGCATAATAGCGACCGCAGTAAAGTAGCTAAAATTGGGTTTCACCCACTGCCCAGCTTCCCTTATGCTAAATCCATGGTTGATTACACAATCAACAGTTGTTGCCCAAATAGCATCCAAAGAAATGTTGTGGTGTCTTGCTCTGACTCTTCATCTTCCCCTTCCTCTTCAGCTGCCTCTCCATGCTGTTCCATTGCTCTCCAGAACAGGAGAGTTCACCTGTGGCCTCTGTAATTCAGGGCAAAGCTCTGAGAGATCATTGAAAAGTTAAGCAATTCGGATTTTTACAGGTGATGAGTGAATGAGGTCGATTGTCAATTGCAGTGCGACATTTTCAAAAGTGTGTTTCCAGGTGAACACAATAGATTTTATCCAAAATTATGCTGAATGTGTTAATGTGTGAAGTGTTTTGCGAAAATGTGAACTAGAGTTGCATCTTGCTTGAATTGTTGCAGGAATAGTCATCACAGAAATGTTTTTGATATGTGGATCCTCGTGTCCATAGTGCCAGCTCCAGTGTGTCTACAATCAGGAATGACTAAATACTAAATCAATTGTTAACCTTCTTTTGATCAACACATTCCTGTTTCTAACTTTTCAGCTTTAAAACAAGAGTGCAATCCATTCAATCTACAAATGATGAAGATGTCTGTAAGAAAAGTGAAGGTCAAAGCGGCTAAGGAAGATACTTTCATTTTTCAAAATTCTTTGTTGCGTTTTTAAAGAAAATTGGTGATTACTCAGTGGCCCCTTCTTTCACTGATTCAGCACAGGGGCTGTACACCTATTCACACACATTAATAATCTGTGAAAAATGTTGCAGTATAACATATGTCCATCAGATGGCAGTAGTATCCCCTGTAACTCTGGCCGTAGACACAATGCAATTGTCACTCTCAGCTCTTCCACAGAAAGATACTGAACTCTTTATTCTGCTGTCTTGGATCTTCTGTCTGCTGGAGGACCATTTATAAATTAAAGACACAGTGGCTGAATACCTCCCACGGTTAGCTAGACGGTGGGAAGAGCAGAACCAGAGGAATTGATGAGCTGAAGCCAGTCTGTACGAAGACGAACAAGAAGTGATGAGTCAAGCCAATGCTGTGGGAGAACTGTAAAAAGAGGGATTATTTTAGAATTATGACAAATTATTCTACCTTTCAGAGCAGGGATTGCCATCAATGGCTCTTCAATTTTGAAAATTCCTTTAAGCTATGTTAAGAAAAAAAAAACTTACAGTCCAATTCGGTTTTATAGCATGGACTCTTGCCTGCTGTGATGTTACGCATTTAACAAGACAATGCAAAGAACAGGGGTAAATAAAGTAAGACGGATTAAAGTGGGAGCATTTTATGCTACTACACAGAGTATGCAATTATCCAACATGCAATTATAGGGAGTTAACTGTCCTTGCATAAAAATAGAATTCCCTGGCAATTGAAGCATATGCTCAGTGAATCAAAACCATATCAAACAAATGTGCTTAGTCAGTACATGCAGTGACAGCACTTTCACGCATCTCTACCGACACCACAAAGTTTACTTTGGAATTAAGTTAATCATCCAGTCATCCATCCTGACAACACACACACACATACACACAAAGTGTACAACTGTAACAGCCAAGGTCATTATTATTGCTGCAGTACCTCGCACTGAGAAGACTCTCTCACCTCTCCTGCTGGAGGCCTTATTTAGAGAACCTCTTGACCTTGCTGATAAAAGGGGCACCAAATACAAAGAGACAAAAAGACATCTCTGCAGGCACTGTGACGGTGTGCGTGGCACTGTGATGGTGTGTGTGGCACTGTGATGGTGTGTGTGGCACTGTGATGGTGTGTGGCACTGTGATGGTGTGTGGGCACTGTGATGGTGTGTGTGGCACTGTGACAGTGTGTGGCACTGTGATGGTGTGTGTAGCACTGTGATGGTGTGTGTGTGTATGTGTGGCACTGTGATGGTGTGTGTAGCACTGTGACGGTGTGTGTGGCACTGTGACGGTGTTTGGCACTGTGATGGTGTGTGGCACTGTGATGGTGTGTGTAGCACTGTAATGGTGTGTGTAGCACTGTGACTCCAGGACCCCGAGGCCCCTGTACCACTGCAGACTTTACACATTAGATAAATCTGCTACTGATCCAAATCACAAGTCTGTGCCATTGCACCACTTATACATTCAATTAGGTCAAATATTATGTCACCAATGTTATTTACTGGACACACAATCACAGAAAGAAAAGAACAAAATGAGAAATAAAGAAGCTGGACAATAGACAAAAATAAACACTTTATACAAAATAGACTTTAGGCTTTAGAATAGATTTTTAGAGGAAAGACAGGCTGAAAATGCTAAGTGTATTGTATTGTCTTTATTCGTTTTAGTTTTTTGGTGTTCGGTCTGTGAACTGATGAGGGGCAGCTGAAGAGAATGTATTAATTTTTGCCTTTGAGTGTGTGTGCTGTCTGACTCACCATGCAATAAGGACCTATCCAACGGATGTGGTTTCGGTCTTTCTGTTCACTGCCCTTTCTTTCTCAAGCTGTCGGAGAGTGCTTGCCACAGGACAGACTATTTATACGGTGCTTTATGTGCAATTATATTCAAACATACAGCTATGTATTGAATATTAATACCTTATGATTCTTGACATAATCCCTTATTGATCTAGCTTTTTTGTGAAAAGGTCCACTTGTCTCAATTGTGACATTGTGTATGACTGTGTGTGCGTTCGTCCGTGTGTGTGTGTGTGTGTGTGTGTGTGTGTGTGTGTGTGTGTGTAGATGTATATTCACACAACTTCCTAAAAAATGAAGCTGAAATGACAAACCATGATGGCACCTTTGTGCCATTACCATCCATGCATAAGAAACTCTGGATCAAATTTGAGAAGCAAATATAGGCTTAAAAACATAGATCTCTATCTTCTTTTCAGCATGCATTGCTTTACTGCTAAAGTCAGCTCCAGTTTAGTCATATTGTATTGTGTCACAAGTATATAATACAGGACATGTGTCCTAAAACCAAACAGCAGGATATCTGTGTTTAACACCTACCCAGAGAGCGGCAGTCCTGTTCAAGAGCTTAGCGGCAGCTGCCCTGAGGTGCGGGGGGTATCTGAAACAGGAGAGGGCCGCTGTTTGGAGAAACCCTATCTCCTAGTGACCAGTGTTTTGGGGGCAGCCACTTTGTGTGTCACGACACAATATGTCTTGCAGTGACAAAACGGGATTATGTATTTTTAACGTTATTGCATTTTTCTGGCGTGATACCCGACCTCCAGTGCTGCGGTGCCTCGTGTGGCCGGACCCGTTAGACTCTGCAGCTGTTGTTTGTGGAAGTGTCCTAGGAAACGGAGTAATTGATAGACGCGTCGGGTTACATTACATACGATACTTTTCATGGGCTGTGATAAGATAATCACCCTAAAGCGGAGGAAATATGGAGGGCCAGTTCCAGGGGTGTCTGCCTTTGACGACCGCAACTATTTCGTCTGCGGGATTGAAAAGATTTGACAAACACATGAAACCCCGGGAGCAATAAGCAGATGGAGAGGGAGAGAGAGGTGTGTGTGTGTGTGTGTGTGTGTGTGTGTGTGTGTGTGTGTGTGTGTAGGAGAGGGGCAAACCCTGAGTGTGTATGTGCAAAGGACTGAGTTTGTGTATATGTGAGAGTGCACTTTTAATGCTTTTTTGTTTCCTAAGAAATGCTCAAATTGATACCTTTTATGTGAATGGCCTTTCCCTGTTACAATATTAATATTTTTGCAATCATTTTGTTTAAACCTATTTGCTTTAGTAGTTCTTTACAATGTACAATTTTGTCCAAAAAACACAGTAGACTTATCAGTCACAAGCTGAGGCTGAAAATTGCCTCTCAGAGTTGACAGAAACAAGCTTAACAGTTTAAGACAATATTATTTTGGGTGTATGAATGTACAAGGGTGACAAAAACTGTTCTCTTTTTTATGTTTTCAGTTGAATGAATAGATTGTAATACCCATGTCATTAGTCAATAAATGAACCTTGTCACAGTAGTACTCTTGCTTACTTACTTTGCAGTTCTGTCTGATCATTCATATACATGTAAAATAAGCAGATGTCCACAAATTCAGTGCAGTGCACTCCTGACAGCAGAACGTAGATTATGATTATTATGCTGAACTGTACTCAGCTGGCCTTTTCAAGTGAAGCCAGGCTTACCATTAGGGAGGGGTTGCTGAAAAATAGCAATTTATCTTAATCACAGCTCTTGCTCTCACCAGGAGATAATGGTGAAATGTCAGTAGCATGTGTGTGTCTTGATTTTGTGTGTTTCTGGCTGTGAGTGTGTGTGTGTGTGTGTGTGTGTGTGTGTGTGCGTGCGTGCGTGCATGCGTGCATGTGTGTGTGTGTGTGTGTGTGTCTGACTATGTGCACACGTGTTTTTTGAGTGCCAAGTGCGTGATCTCTGTCTGGTGGCTCCTGAGAGGTGAACAGGTTAAGCGCTGCACTCTGATTGGCTCCTGCTGTTTGGGGCAAGGGGGAATTCCCTGTTGGAGTGTGATATAAAGTAGGTGGCAACGAGATTGGGGGTTCAGAGAGAGTCCACATGAGAGGCGCTGAGTGACATCTCCACAGAAATGTCAGCTGAAAGCAAGCTGGCCTCGCTGGCATGTCCACTGTACTGTCTGTCTGAGCTCAGCCACACCAGGACTCTGCCTGTCTACACCGAAACAGCTCAACTGCTGAACCTTTGATTCTGTTATTGCATTGTTTTTTCTGTTGATTGGGGGCAGCAGTGTAGCTTTGCAGGGCAGTTATTTAGAAAACTGACAGGTGCTGCTGATGTACTCTTGAGCAAAGCACTTGAGCAATATTTTTTTCAGTAGATATCTAACTCCACCGCATTAAATGTGAGCCATTTCATTTTTCCCAGGATAAGTGTGTCTGTAGTGTAAAAAATGTCATATGGTTCAGAATTTCTTTAAGGCTTTCCAAACAGTTCCATTTGACATCAGATTTGAACACAATGATATTGTATTCTGTTTGTGCTTTTGTTAGTGTCTCTAGCAGATACAAAAAAGCTAGTAAAAGTTTCACAAAAAGTGTGAGGGAAAAAAAAATTGGGTTTTGGTAAAAGCGTGAGGAAAGTAACTCACATCAGGAGAGCACACACACTCCCCACACACACATATACATGTGTGTATATGTGGGATCTTTATGAGCTATGTACTAATCACCTACAAAGTAGTCACACCAAATCTATACAGTACTTACCTACAAATTGGCTAAACCAAAGTTACATGTTACTCATCTACAATGTGACTAATCCAAAACTGCAGAGTACTGACCTGCAAAGTGACATTTGTAGCCAATGACAAGCTCTTTTTTACCTCATATAGCTTATCAGCACTGAAGGTTTATTCAGTCAGTCTCATTCAATTAGTGGGATAAATTGACACATAACTAAAGGAGTGCTGAACTCAGTATTGGGTTACAACTGATGAGAAAAATGTTCCCAGCTTTGAGTGAGATCATGAATGTTCGATAATCAAAGAGTGTCCATAATGGGGTTTTTGTAACCCACAAAATGAAATCATTACCTAACCATCATCATTCGTAATAAAACAAAAGCAATTTGTTATTTATGATGCTCATAAAAGATTCACTGGCTGTTAAATTATTTACTTTCTTGGCAGACACCCTTATTCAGGGCAACTTACATAACTTGCATTTTACAAAAGATTGGTTCATACAGCTGGATGTGTTCAGAGTCAGCAGACCAGCAATGCACCACCTGGGACTTCAACCTGTAACCCCCTGATCACAAGCTGGGCTGAATAAAAACTATAAACATACTGTGTCCTTGGTTCCTTTATTTTTGTACTTGTACCATTGTATAATGGTACTAATTCCGATTACAGAGACAATAATTATGCACCTGTTAAGTAAGACTATGGTCAGAATGCGAAGGCAGAGTGCTACATAAACATGCCTGTTTACTCGGAATATTGAGGTAGGCTATAAAAATAAACCACTGTTGATGGTGCGTCTTTTGTAGCTACCTTGTTGTGATAAGTTACTGTTGTAGTCACATTACATTTTTTTCTTTGATGAGCAGCTTACTTTGTGGACTGATATCTTATGTGTATGCCTACTAGTGACCAGCTCCTTCCACAGCAATTTTGTTGTAGTAACACTGGTAACACAATGTGTACCATTTGACCATATTTTAATGAATACATTGAACAAACATTATTTAAACTTCAAAGTGACCATTGTGGTTCGGTTGGTGAAAGACTGCCATTAAGACTTAAGACTTGTGACTTGAAAACAGCACTTGAGTCTCAATGCTGGCTGCTTGTGACTTCACTTAACCTCACCGTTGTGATCCGGGACTTGCCTCCAGAATCATATGTTAGGACTTGTGACCCACCAGTCTTTTTTTTTTTTTGAAAAACTTTCATGTGAGAAGCAGTTGGTCAGGTCCATCACGGTCCATATATGTTTTCTATAACTACTACTGTACAAGTTCTTATACCATACACAATTATACACCATTATATTATAAGCTCTTACACCATTATACCATACTTTACTGGATTGCCCAATACAATATCAATGTCAATTATTAATGACAAAGAAATAAAAGTGAGCCAAACACATGACTATATCTGTTAAACATCTGCATTTAAATGTCTACATGTGAAAAAAGAAAGTTAAATTAGGTTGAGTGCTCTAGTTGGTGTCATATTGTAGCCTGTAGCTTCGAAGCCTGTAACAGGGCCTTAAAGAACTGGATATTTTACATAAATGGGGGTTCATTTCACAAAGGTCTGCAAATGAGAGGTGTATGATTTGAGCAGCAAAGTTTTATAAAAAAAACCCTCCCAAAACTACTGCCCTTGTTCCTTAAAATAATCAGTCTTTACTCATTATCATTGTCTGCATGAAGTACTTCCATTATGTCATGGTCATCATTAACTAACTGAAAAAATGAATTTGTGAATATTTTCATCCCAATTTAATGATCATCATGAAGTAAGTTAAATACTGAATAGCCATAAGGCACTCATACCTTCTTCAGGAGTTGGCGTTACCTCTTTATAAAGCATTTATAAGCTTTTTTTCCTTTACGAGGACTCACATGTTCTCACACACAGGGCGTCATTTTTACACAACATGCCCTGTATTATTTTCATGGCACTGAATCTTGAAATTACTTTCAAAATCCTTTTTTCCTGAGGACACAGAAGTACAGTACAAAAAAAGTACAAAAGTATTTCAGGGTAAAGGCAGTGGGAAATGACAAGTCACATTCATTTATTAATACACCTCCTGTACTCAGAGACAAATTGCAAGTAAACACCAGCATCCTTCTGATATAAATATGAAGTGAAGGTGAGAACGCATTTCACAGCATATTCAGACTTCCATCAGATGTTTGGCAGAGCTGGATGCCTTTCATGCTTTCAGCACAGCTGTTAATGAAATTACCTCCACCTGACAGATAAGATGTGAAATTCTTTTGGATGGTTGCTTAATTCCCACAGGAGGTGTGACAGGAGAAGAATTTGTGTTCAGACTTTATCCTGTGATACAGTTATGGACCAGCTGATAAAGGAAGCTTTTTCAAAACACAGGCTCTACTTGCCAGATAAACTGATCAAACATTTTTTTGGATAAATGATCCAGATGAATTATCATAATTTTATTGTTTTTTTTTTTTTTTTTTTTTACTGCTCTGCCACCAGATTTTTAAAGGGGTTGCTTTTTAATTCAATGTCTTTTGCTTTACTTATGGTCTCATAAAACATATTTATGCCTATAAAAGGATATTATTATTATTATTATTATTATTATTATTATATGAAAAAGAAGTACATTAGAATAAGCACAGAAATGCTGCACTTGTCAGAATTCCTTATTGTTAGGTGGACAGAGCACATAGTGATTAGACCGATACGGTTCATAGATTGCAACACTTTTCATCGCTGTGTCCTTCATCCACCTTTTTTTCTTCAAAGCTTGAACGGCCTCAGAATTATGAGCGCCATGTGCCCACGTCTACACTACTCCCATGACACGCCTGGGGGCCCTCTCTAATCACCACTATCAGCTGTTCATCTTTCACACTGGCACTAATGTGAAGAATAATTCATACTCAACAAGAAAGAGCTGACTGCACAAAAGCCCATACCGTCAGTTACAGACAGACGGTGCATTTATTACCAGAATACTCTGGGGGGTGGGTGGGGGTATTTTATTGATTTATTTATTTAAATATACAAAATAGTTTTACAATTAAAATGCACACTTTATGCAAGTGCATTTATAGTGTTTCTCAAGATGACTAATTTTAACAATAACATGCTGTTTTCCAACTGCTGTCTAATATGGACTCTCCAGTGTATATTTTTACTATATTATTCAGTTACCATAATGAACATCACACACATTTTTAAAATTGTAGTTGAGTTACTTTTTAAGGATATTAGTAACCACAATGGCTCCCTGAATGTGTAGGCCAAAGGAGACCACGAAGGATATGCCGGGGACTGTGGGATTTGTGCACACCTTTGAAGGTAGGATTTTCTGAGGACTGAATACTGAAACAAAGCTCATAATCACATCCGCATGTACATCAACAGATTTAATCTAATTTTCAACTGTGATGGCTCCTACCTACCCACCCACACAGACACACAAACACTCTATGTTTCAATAAACGTGTTATTATTAGTAGTAGTTGTTGTTGTCGTTGTCACACCGTGAGCACTGCCATGGATGAGTACACCGTCTACACCTGTGGATTCGTGCACATCTGAGGGCCAGCTCAGACGGAGACTCAGTCAGAGGCCAAAAACACGCCAGGGCCCAGTAAACACAGTGAATGGGCTGCAAAGTGGATGTTAAGAATAGAAAAACCGAGGGCTTTGAATTATAGCTGGATATCAGATGAAGTCAAAGCGGTGCAAACCCACAAGCACTGTAAATATGAGTCTATACAATGATCTTTGTTGTCTCCACCATTCATCTCTGCTGTGAAGAAAGGGAAGCTGTCTGATGCTTGACAGAACTCAGCTAAAACATCCTCCCTGGATTATTTCAAAGTATCTTTTAACAGGAGCAGGGTGATGGGGGGGGTCCTATGCCTGGCCCTCCGTATAAAGTTCTGGGTGTGACCGCGGTGGGTGGGGGGAGGGGTGGGGGGTGTGATGGGGCTCCTCTTGGGCCTGTTGTCTGAGCCTGCCTTTCCTAATACGTCCAAAAACATAGACCCAAGGCCGCATGCAGGGCCGCTAAGATCAGGGCTATTCTGGTGGCGACGGGCTGCGGAGTGCTGATAGGGAAGGATTAATGAGCCGGGCTGCTCATCACTTGTAATTGGAAACAACACTAAAACTATTTTTGGGCCTGTTCCTATGCAGAGAACTCGACCTGCTTGTCCGTGATGTCATATCTCTCCCTCCTCTGTACAGAGGCCTGAAGGGCTTGAGTAAATATAGGTTGATATGCCCAGATCAACGTGACAGGAGGTTCAATGGGTGAGTGCAAATTATTCACAGCTCTGTCTTTGTGGCGAGTACATACATTGCTATTCACAGATACATTTTTCAGATACTCTGGTTTCCCTCTAACATGGGGTACAGCAAGTAAGCCCACCAGGCGGTGGTATTTTCAGTGATAACAATGATAAAAAGAAGAATGTTGTAGTAGAAACAGAAACAACACTAGTAGTATTAGCAGTAGAAAAACATGACAATTAGTATTTAGTATTGTTATTATGCTCGTTGTTGGATTTAGTTTAGTTGTTATTGATGTAATTATTATTGATGTCCGTTACTCAAAGCAGCATTTCTTAAACTGGACTAACGATAACGGAAAAAGTTTCCAATTATCTCTGGTCTGAACACACCCTGTTTAACATGAGTGGATGTATTTTCATGACTCACTTTAACAGCTGACTGCAATAAACTTTGAGGCCATTTTTATCCACTCCCATCATTCCCCGCTCCTTCAGAGAGCCAGCTACATTGAGGCCGTGCCACAAATAGAGATACTACAAGCCACAACACGCATTCATCCATCTTCATAAATGTCACTGTTAAACACTGCCCTACATATCATCCTGTGTGATCTGTTTTCAGTGGAAACCAAACACCAAGCTGCAAAAATACCTGCAAAGCTCTATTGACTGAGCCGTGTATGCAAAATTTACAATAAACAGATTGGTGCCTGCAGAAAGAAGCATTCTGCTTGTTCTCAGTCGTGTAACAGTATCACTGGGAGGTTTTATTGACATAGTGTGGGGCATTGAGTACTTAGCACAAATGGATGGGACACCAGTCTGTTTGACTTATTCTTTTGTGAGTATCATGTTTGATGATGCATCTGTTCATTACTATAGTAGCAATTGTGCCTGATTGTACTATGAAAAAACCGGTACCAGACAACCATTTACTAAGGCAGTAATGTCTCTGTGGTATGGGACTGGAGATAAAGGTTCTTTTCCGTGTTGCAGAAAGTAAGTTCTTTGCCTCCTCAGAAACTTCCACTCACTGCATCAGTGTCAAAGTGGGATACACTCATGCCAGTTGCATGAGCGTATGCATTTAAGGGAGAAGGTGGAAAGGGTGACGTCACTAGAAAGAACTTGGTAGGAATACATTTCATCCTTGCCATGGCATTTTTAGCAAGGTGGTACTACTGCTGTGATGTAGGTAGCGACCAGGCTTCAGTTTCCAACTCTGGCAAAAAAGTTCTAGACCTCCTCCAAAAATCCCACTCGCCACAAGTATGTCCCTTTTTTATGATTTTTATTTGTGCTCTTTCCCCTTTCCCCAAGTTGGAACTGCTGGTTGCACACCAGACGCGCCTCTTCACACACCCTCTGTGTGCTAGCAGGAGTTCTGAGGCGGATTGGGTGCAGTTCTTCCAATGCGCTCGGATGCAGCCAGCAGCTATTTTTCACACTGCAGGCCCCGCTGTGCTTCGTGGTGGGGCAAGTGCCAATTGGAGGATGAAGGCACCCCCACTGACATCACTGAGGGACTTCTCAGGAGGCTCACGAGCCATTAGAGGGCCCCGAAGTCGAGATGACAAGGGAACCCCATCCACATGCCCACCCCTGCCCCCCAGCGGAACAAAGCCAATTTGTTCTGCCGCTGCGGGCTCCCGGTCATTGTCTGCTAATGACACAGCTGGGCTCGAACCCGGGGCACAGGGCTCAGCCTACGCTCAGAATGAGCGCTTTACTTTAGCTGACTGACTGCTGCTCGGGAGCCTGGTACAGTTCGTTCTATTCAGTGTTGTTCTGTTCTGTTTTGCTTAATTATTTGAAGGTCCACCGGTTTTCTTGTTCAGTTTGGGCACCTGCATCTCACCTCCCTCATGTCTCAGTTTCATGTGACTTCCTTTTCCAAATATTGGATAAGCATCTGCAACTGCATAGCTGGGTTCTTCAGCTGGCTTCTTAGGACAGGCTAGCTAAAAAACAGATGAAGCTGGGTCTCTCTGTTCTTTTGTGGCAGTACAGTAGGCTCCGTGTTTTTGTTTTAATTTTCTTCCCTGCAGCACACTGCTAGGTGACAGTTCTAATAATAAGACCTGTCTCCAAAACTGCAGATAAAAAGACATTGGTTCAACCTCATTCTTCAGATGAGGGCACTCTTGTCCAAAGCAGTCGACAAAAAACATCTTTCTTTATAAAATATTCAGTTATGTACTTTTTTGCTTTTGACAGTCTGCGAATTTCTGGTCTGTCAAAGCAATTGAACTGTATCACGGACTGCTGCTTTTTTATTGATTTGAAAATATGTGCACTTGAGTAGTCCCAAAAGGTCCTCCCTTCTGTCAACAATGTGGTGTAGTCTTGTGTTTACTTGCATTTGCATGAGAAACAAATATAAATGACAAATGAAAAAAAGGGGTGGGAAGATACAGGGTTTTAATTGGATAAGGTCACATGGGGGCAGATGTGCAACTAATGTGTTTAATACATGCAGAGAAGCCAATTTAGAACCCACACAATGTAAATGGTTCCCTTAGTTATATATTTTATCTGGTTATTTCTGTAGGATTCCCCAAAAAGATATGGGTACATCCCATCAACCCATAAACTGATGGATGGCATCTGTCATCTGTCATCCCAATTAGATTGATGGTAATTATAATAATGGATTGTGTTTATATAATTTTAAACACTTTTCATTACTGTCATTTAGTAGACGTCCTTATCCAGAGTGACATTCATGCAGCCGGATATTTACTGAGGTATGTGTGGGATAAGTACCTTGCCCAAAGGTACAACAGCAGTATCCCAGCGGGGAATCAACCTTTCAGTTATGAGCCCTGCTCCTTACCACTATGCTACACCGCGTCCCACCGTGTCACCTCAACGCACCATTAGCATGTAGCACCCACCTGGGATTTTTGCTGTCATTGTTCCCTTTTGTAATAAAAAATCTGGCCTCAGCTGGGTCCACACTTGCCTCTGAAAGTCCAAGCTCTGAGGGTTCAAGCCAGATATTTGTTTTAAACCATGGATTGACATGCTTCCCTTCCCCACCTCCATGGCAGGCAATGATCAACTGAGCTTTCTTCATGCCCTCTTCATGCCCTTAAGATCAGGAAGAAATTGGTAGATTGGTAGAGAGGGTCAGAGGTCAAAACCTCTGTGTCAGCCCCTTTAAAAATCCAGGTTCACACTAGATTCGGGTCCATCATGCTGAGATCCAGGTTGCATAACAGAGCTGACTCCTGAGCGTAGCGTCCAGCTGCTTTGATCATTGTCCTCTGTGCTTCCATCCACTGCCGGGTGAAAAATACATTGGTGGCTCATTTGGAGTTTCAAGCCACCTTACTGAGGTTTATGATGTCACAGGTAAAGAGTGTGATCTCCCTCTGTTCCGACGGCCTCACACCCCTTTTTCCACTGTGGAGTTGGAACAAGGTAGGCTTCGCTTGGTTCGCTACCCGTGGCTACTTTCCCCCCTGTCAGCTCAGCATACTAGCGCTACTGCACTGGGCAAGACGCCAAAGAATCTGATTATTTCTGAGGAGATACAACAATCTGCCGCAGTTTGTGAAAAAATATACTTTATTTCCTGTCTGCTACAAATCTAAACACATGATATGTTCAGAAATTTCCCCAAGGATCTCCCAAAGAAGGATTTAGATATTATGTTGGTCATGGGCCTGAAAAGTTCTAGACTTTGGATGCCTCTGTATTTCCTATGGCACAAATGGAAACAAAACCTGGCAATATATTACAGATACATGTCTATATTTCTAAGAATCTCTGCGTTTCCAGAGAAATACGAACATTGGGAATTGTGATTGATTCAGCATGTTTCCGACAAATATCCAGACTATTCCTATATATCATGCATCCAGGTAAGATATGTTCTGGAACTAACTACAGCATATCCATCTAAGGCTAAAAGATTTGGTTAATATCCTGTCTATAAGTCATTGATTGAGACGAACATAGGTAAATACTGTAGGTTTACACTACATGCTCTCCCCCTATAAATTTCCATCATTAGACAGGAAAACAGAAAACCATCACTGGTCACAGCAACAAGCAGAGGCAGAAGCAACATGGACTCTGGGTTGTTCCCTGGAAAACTTCAGTCAAGGATTGTAAATGAAATTCAGGCAGTCATCGTAATCTGGGCAGAGTCTTCCATTCAGTGTGATATCATATGCGACAGCTCTAGTTGCAGATAGCATGATGGAAAAGCAATTGTGCTGTAATGGGTCGGCTGGCTTTGTTAGCCTGGTTGCAGCTCTAAGGTCTGTGAGAGTCACCAGGGGTGCAGTTACCACTGTTGCTCCTGATCTTCTTTCAAGATGTTTCACTTACTATGAGATTGGGTAGTGTAAAGCTTCAGAACCTGGGCTTGTAAACCAGAGGTTGCAGGTTTGATTCTTGGGCTACTGAGGCTGTGCCCCTCAGCAGGGTCTTTAGCTTGAACTGCTTCAGTATACAACAAGCTGTGAAACTACTTTATACTGTATTTAAAAATGTACATGCAAGTCACCATTCATAAGGTCATATGATAATCAAAAATAATAATAATGTTGAGAGGAGTGCCACACTACGTAAATGTTATTGCAATCTATGGAAAGATCTTGAAGTAAAGATTATTATTACATGGTTGAGTGAGAGATTTCAGTTCTTCGGGTGAAAGGCATTGCTGTAGTGAAAAGATATCTTCCTGTCTTAGTGATAATTACAGTCTGCATATACAGTAGTCACCTCTGTCTTAATATTTTGATGACGCTGACATGTGTCTTACTCAGCTGGTAATGTCTTGCAGATTTATCCATTTTTTATGCAAATACTTGCCCTGCCTTCTGGCATCATCCTTCACTCAGGATAGAAGGTTACCTTAACCAGCTGTTACATCTTTAATTCACAGTAACATTAACTTTCATGTAAGACATCTCATGCCAAGGGCAATTTTTCAGATATGGCATAATTTCAAAGGGCTGTTAGAGAACTTCATTTAATAACAACTTAACAATTTTAAAAAGACCCGATTTTATGGTAAAGCAACAAATGGCCACATAACAACACAATGCTTTATGCCTTTTTTGTTTATTTCAAACTTTGTAAGGAGGGTAAGGGACTATAAAATTACAGTATTTAAACCTTGATAGTTTAATAAAAGGGGATAGATAAGTTGGAGATATTGAACAGATCATGCAAAAGGTGTGGAAGAAGGCCTCCATAATTATAGCACCCTTGTGAAAAAATAAATCCTGCTGTTTATAAGTCAGTGCAAAAATAGTAATGATTTATGCATAGAAACAAAGTTGTGAATACATACAATATATATTTATCTGCAGACTATAGGCACACATTTACTGTATATTGCGCTTGTAGGATGAACACAAGCCATTCCCAAACACTTGAAGAACAATAAAAGCAAGTCTATGAATAAAATTTGTATATGGTCTTTGTACAGAAACGCAAAACCATAGCCAGAACCATTTCACAGTTGCCAGATACTCAAAATCACCTTTGTAAACTGTTTAAAGCATTACGAACAGTCTGCATAAATCATAATGCTCATAGTCAGAGCACCATGTATATACATATATATGTATATTGCATATGCATATAAATGTATATATGCATTTAACATGAAATCCTCCAACACACTTAGCACACTTAGAAAACAATGTAGCCATGCTTTTTTTCTTTTGCAACACAATGTAAACACTACATTTATGCCACAGACATAAAAAAATATCCACATAATTCTCCCCATTTGTCTACAGGAAGCTCTTGTGCTTGCAAAGACCATGGGAAGGGAAAAGAGAGAGAGGGGTTGGTTTACATTTTTATATCTCATAGCATTGGCTCAGCATTATTTTGTAGTTTGTTCACTTCTTTCCCATTTGATATGTTTGCCTGTTTTTGGCACTTTTAAAGGGGCACTGAATTCAAAATATGTCATTTGATATGTTATATAATATCTAATATGTTGTATGCTCTCATAGCACAATTATCGCAGAGCAGAACCCTTGTGACCGCTGTTGATGTCACTGGAACAGCTCTGAGCTGCCGCTGCAAGTTAGTAGGTGTAGGCAGGAAGTTATCAGCAGAATGCAGTTTTCTCCCACACATATGTCACTGACCACTTAAAGGCACCAAACAGTTCGTAGATATATTTCAAGTGCGCCTTGTGCGTGGTGAATGTTTCATTTTTACGATGTATTTTTTTTAATCTGCTAATAACTTCTTGCTTACACGCACAGACCGACTCGCGTTGACTCAGAATGACATCATCAGTGGTTAAGACAGGGTTCAGCTCTGACGTAACCACTGTGACTACAGTACCCGTTTTACCTCAACTTTAAAAAGAGTACCTTTCCAGAAAGAAAATGTACATACAACAGACAACTGCAGCATGAGTACCCTTATACTGCCAATCCTACTGACACAATCAATAAGTATTTGAAAATGGAGACATACCAGACAGTCCCTCACAACCAAATCACACATGTATTAATTGCCTTTTTTTACCAGAGAACTTCCAAATTTCAAGCAATAACTGGATATATGATTTAAGACCATGAGATTGAACAATGTAAGTACCTATTCATTTCCAGGTGTAGTCCAATGAATATATATTAATGAAGCTGGTATTTTCCAAACTTGACACTTACAATGACATTATAAAAGCCCAAAGACAAACGGAAAAAGAATGAGTTGAAACACAAATATCTACAGGCAACACACACACAGCTACAGCGGTCATTTCATAATGGTTCCTTCCATGCCTCCATATTAAAAGGGCTGTTGACATTTCAGACGTCATTTGAGGTGCAACATAATTGTACAATGCATGGATTAAAAAGACAGAGAACAAAACAGAAATGAATCTAAAAGGCCCTCATCGAAACCACACAGCAGTAAAATGTTAAAGTTAACTCACAGTACAAATTTGCTTTTTGACCTGGCCTTGATGTCTCTTCTTGTAGCATTAGAAAACTTGTAGAATTTATTTTTCCTTCTAATAAACTTCAATTTATGTGGATATTATTCAGTAAGGGGATACAAGAGTTCATGTCTCAGGGTATGATGATAGTGCTGTGCCTTATAAGAATATAACTTTGTTGTCTGAAGCTGCAATCTAAGATTCCTATCTGAGAATATTTTGACTTAAAGGTCACATCAGTTTGCTTCGCAAGAAAAAAAGGAAGCATTTAAATCTCATTTCATTGTATTGAAATACTGAAATGTGTTCCACTTTTTCAGGTTTTAGTTTCTGAGTTTCGAAGTATGCTGTATTTTAACCCCTCATACATATCTGCTTATGCTTTTTAAATAGCACTGGCTTCCTAATCCACATAATTTCACATTTTAAAACTACTGAACAAAATGCCTGGCATTGAAAAAGGACAGGAGGGAACTTAAACCCAATCATTCTTTTTTGTCTGGGACCTCTTGCCAAAAGCAAAAGCATTTGACTTTACCTCTTGGGCCTCTAAACAGTCCAAGTCAAAGACAGAGGGACTTTGGACTCAACCTGTTCTAACCTGTCCTCAAGAGGGAATTTTGGGACAAAAATTGGCCTTGCATAGATGAGGCATCTTGGGATATATAGCTAGCCACAGAATGCATCACACAATTTTCATAGCTGGTTGAAATATCTTGCAAGCTGGTTGAATTATCTTAAAAGTTACATATTTCCTTCACGTTGCTTTTTGCTAGTATAGACAAAGCTAACATAGCGTGTGCAACATTTTGAATATGTGACAGCATCATAACAGTAAACTAGCTGGCTACGTAAAAATATAATTAATGAGAAACACAATGATCAAAACACCACAGCTTGTTAGCAAGCTAGCTGGCTCAATGAATAGCAAGAAAAAACATATTTACCAACTGTAATATCAAATATAATAATATTATGAACATGTTAACATTTAGGATAGCTAGCTATTCCGATGTGCTTGCATTAGAATGGCTGGCTCTTTGCCTCAGTGTATATGTGTGCCCAAAATCTGCATATCACACCATTGAAAAATTAAATATGAATACCACAGAGTAACCAGTATGTGAGTAGGTTCAAAAATAGTTCTGCATTAAAGTGTAATCCTGTGCTTGGTACTGGTTTCTTCCTGTACTTAACCAGAGGCTCCTGTTTTAAAGGAAGTTACTGCATACAGCAGTTTCCTGTTCACTCTTTTATTTGGATTTGAGCAAAATGTAAGAGAAAACCAATAAAATACATTTTGGCTTTTCAAAAATGAAAGACAAATCTATGACATTACATCCAACATAAAAAGCCAGTTGTCTGTTTAAAAAGTTTTTACAACACAGACTGAAAAAGTTTTATTTGGCTTTTTTCCTGTATGATTATCACTGTATCTGTTGATGTATAAGTCATGTTTAGTCACATAATAATGTTAGAATTATATATTTTGCTATCTATTCCTGCAAACTCATTGATTTCCCTTTTATTCAATACTGGTTAAGAAAAAGTGTTTATTCAACAATGAGTCACTGAAAAGCAGATTGGGTCCTTATTCCCTATTAGTTATGAACAGATGTCTACCATGACAGTTTCAAATGTAGTTTTAAAAATAGTGAGATCTGGGGATAGGGTATTTCCAATCCTTAGTTTCTATGATCAGGCCTGAAAACAGTCCCAATAGATGTTGAAAAAATTCCCAAAAGTATAAAATGTTTTTTTTACATGCATGAAATCAAATCTCTAGTGATACTGCATGTATTCTTTAAAAAAAATGTCAACTGCACTTATCACAGACACCTGGCATTTGGTAGGTTTGAAGTGGAATGGAAACAGAGTATTGTTTTATCATATTAGAGGATGACAGAGTGGGTTTTATTCATGTTGGAAGGAAAATCTGCCTAGGCCCAATTTTGTGGTGATGAATTACAGCACAAACAATGGTACTGTCAGTGTGAGAGTAACTTTAACATATTGCTAAGTATCTCGTATACACTGCAGCTTCATGGTACAACCTGGTGCATTCAAAGTTCAGAGGGACCATCTTTTTGGGGCACACATATTTTTCGTGCTAAGTTGTACTGTTCGTAACCATTCAATAAATATGTTCCAACTTGTTAGGCATGACATATTTTTTAATCAGGTCATAAACTGAAACTGAGAAGATACTAAACAGCTAATAACATCTCCATTTTGGTTGCTGGTATACCATCTCTCTCACAAAGAAAATATTGATGCAATAACTCTAATATGAATTCAAGCAAACAAATCTGAACATACGAGACACACATTTTCCAAACATTTTCACACTATATAAATTGGAAGTTTATTACCCATTATTTACTACCTGGCTCTCATCTGTTTGCCAACTAAAAGAAGTCTGACTCAATGAAAAACTTTTTCTAACCTTATAAATCAGCTGTTAAAAAATAATGTGTGACCACTTTTTATGAACCAAAACATGTGACCTTTAAGCCAGAATGAAACATGCCTTACTTGTATCTAGCTGTCCAATTAGGTAGCTGTGCATGTTTTAAAATCTCAGTGTTTAGGCTAGAAATGTTACTAAATCCATTTTTAAAATCCATGTTATGACTGAAATGACCATACATAAAAAATAATACAATGGGAGCTTCTTTCACAACATGCACAAGGACAAGACAACAAAAAGTAGCAATGAATTATGGATACAAATCAGGAAACAGAACACTGTGATTTATGGTACTTCAGTCTACAGTACAACTAGGGTTTACTTTCTACTGGTACTAAACCACCCTTAGTCAAGGCAGTTTATCTTCAACATGCAAATAGAGTGTCTGATGAGCTTCACTTCATGACTCAGAAATAGACATAGATTCTGTTGCGACTTTACACAAATGAGAAGACCACACATCTATGCAATTTCCATGGATATGAAATATGGAAGACAATGCTAAATTACTAAAATACACAAGACAAATTCAAATGGTTTCATGACTTTTTTTATAGAATAAACAAAATGACATTACAATAGACAACAGTAACACACCAGTACGCAGTGCCAAAAAAATTAAATAATTTTTTTATATGTCATTCTGATATATTTTAGTGCCAGGCTATACAGCACTGTATTGGTATCCAAAACTGAACTGAAAACAACAACAAAAATATTATTTCATGTCAATCACCAACGGGCTGGAACATGTTTAATTATCACTCTATATACACACATTAGGTCCAGCTCTTTTTTAGCATTCCACTCAGAAATTATTGCACAGTAAGCCACAGAGGGTATGTTACGGTAAGCCACCCCCCAAAATTCCCATAATGTTTAAACTCCCATATAAAAATAGAACATGAACAGTAACACACCAAATAGGTCTGTCTTTTCACAGGGAGATTGGTATATGTTTGCCCTCTTGGCTGTGCCCACGACTGGCTGACGCAAGACACAGTTTTTTGAGACATGTCTTCTCACTGTATGAACGAGGACACTCTCAGCTCTTCTCTTTTGTTTTTTTTTTTTTTGCGTGTTTGTTCCTCTACGGACCTGCACAGATAGCCTGCCCCAAAGACCCTTCATACCAGTTCAGTGCAATCTGTATTCCAGGATTTTGGCCAGTTCTCAGCTTCAGCGGGTGGGTAGAGGCATCTCTAAACCCCCTTAATCCACTTCTGCCCTTCTAAAAACGGGAAGAATGCATTATCTGAAATCCTTTCCCCCGGGTAACTGACACCGCTTCCCAGAGCACTAACGCGCTGAAGTGTCCCGAAAGCACAGAGAAACGCCTGGTGGCGCGTTCCCCTTGTCAAGAGCTGACCTGCCCGGTCACCGAATTCCCACCCTTTCGCCCCTTGCCTCCTTTAGACGATGGTCTCCACCCCGATGAGCCTGGGCGTGAGAATCCGAGGGGTGACGCCGTTGTTGAGGTCCTCCTCGAACTCCAGCAGCTGTCCCATGAAGTTGAGGTTGGGGGAGATTATGGGCCTCCTGGCCTTCACGAACTTGTAGGCGTCGGTCATGGTCATCCAGCTGTGCTTCATCAGGTAGGCGATGACGATGGTGGCCGAGCGAGACACCCCGGCCTGACAGTGAATGAGGAGACCCTGCCCAGCCTGGTGTGCTTCCTCTGGTGAAACAAACACAATAAAAAAAAACACCATGAAAAACCACCACATTTACCCTCCACCCCAAAAGTGTATTACATGTGTCTGCCTGCCTGTCTGTTCACCCATCTGTCCCTCCCTCTACCTCTATGTTCACCCATGACTCTCTGTTTGTGTCAAATGTAACAAAGATTTTTCACTAAAGGTCAGGAATGTGTTAAAAGGTTTGAGGGTCTAGAATCTGTGATTTGCCCTAGTTTTACCATTTCATTTTGAATCCAACAAAAAAACACCACTGCAGTGATCCAAAGCACAATACAACAATACAATAAAAAGGTCCAGCCAAATATGAGCTGTAAAGCTGTCATACCACAGGAGAAGGGGATTTAGTGAAGGTGCTAGGAAATGATAGAAAAACTAACAGCAATAGTAAGAATGTATAATGATAAAAACACGTAAATCACTCACGTTATAGTAAATGGGTACCTATATAAACAACCCTGAACATTAAAAATGGTCATTTGGATCACTTTGAATCAATTTTTTATAAAGCTTTCCAAAGATAAAGTATGTGTAACTGCTCAGTGCTATTTTAAAAGAAGCAGTCAGGACAAGGACAGAGTGCAGGAATGGAACTGATTGTCATTTTGCAGAATGAAAAAGTGTTCCCCGGCGTGACTGCTAGCAGACGATAGATTATCATTTTGGTTTATGTTTATCATTAAGAGATTGACCTCAATGGAGCACCTTTGTTTTGAGGTCTTCAGGGGTATGGAGTTGGACTGTGACACTGGGCGTGTGCTAAAATGGAGAAAATGATTGTGTTTTTAATGGTTTTTAAAGATTAGATTTTTAGGGAGACTGTAGACAAGCTAAAATGAGAAAATAATATTTACTGTAACACTTCTATTAAACACATCTAACAGCCTCTAAAAAGTGCCAGGGACAGGAATAAAACCATGTTTCAGTAAATAAATGCCAGTCTCTAATAGTAGCTAGGACTCCCATTTTTATGTTAATTTTTTTTCAAAACATTCCAGTTTTTCATTCAACTGATATTAAAATTGTTTATTCTTACACTTTCAATCTCATTTAACAACAGCCTGAACAACAAGCATTAGCAGTGATGATTATTCCTCTAATGTTAAGGCAGATTTTTTAAAAAGCCCCTGCACCACTTTCTTGACATATTACTGTGAAAGATCAGTGGACACATGGTTTGCTTAAAATTCCAACACTGTATCAGACCCAAAGCCTTTCAAAAGTAGTGGAAAAGATCTGACAAAACACCACCTCATCTATAAAACAGCACATTATGGGAAACTCAATGTAAAGCGAGTTTCTCAGTTATCAGTGTTGCTTTAGGTTTTAAATGGAAAATAAATTTTTGTTGTACAGTTTGTAATTTTTGTTATATATATATATATATATGTATATATTCAAATACAATTTGGTAGTTGTCCTGATACAATCAAAATTACCTGGATTGCTTAAAAAGTAAATTGTCTAAAAGTTCAAATTTAGCCTAACTGTTAACTTAAATATCCACAGCATGGTGTCCTGCTATTCCTCTAAAACACATAATGCAACTGCAGAGGGAATTTGAAATATTATTGACACTATACAGAAAGAAATGTTTTCTCTGAACACAACATTACAATCATGTGTCTTCATTTGAGTGTGCGCTAGATCAGAGGTTTCCAGCATAAGTGATTTATTGGGCCAAGTGATGCCTCTTGTGATAATCCCATCTGATCCAACGAGCAGACACCCCTAGATGTGCCTTCAGCATTCTGCTTTTGTTGCAAGCTGTGTCAGTTCCTGGAGATTATTATCGGAACCATTAACATCACATGAATTGCTGCACCATTTTTAAGCCTCTTTAAATTATGCTCGGTGTAGTGTGACCCAAATTAAGCTTGATGCATCCAATCAGGCTAATCGTACAAAATGAGTTTGACACGCCTGCACCACACAATGCAACAGCCCGTCTTCGCAACGACTTTTTCCATTAGCTCAGCTATAACAGAGAATCACGGTCACAGTCGATGCAGCTCAGGGTGATACTGCTCCACCTCAGCAGGTATCACTGTGCCCGACCCAACACAGCCTAGAGAACACATCAATCAACTGTCAGTGTAATAAGCATGCCACACAGAAGTAATCACTTTACTATCGCATGTTTTCTGATTTGAAGGCAAATATACACGCAATAAATATGAAAATAATAATCACTCCATGTCATATCCAATAATTTAGTTTCTGCAAGCCGGACAACCTTATGGAATAAAATTACAGGTTTTATCCTCACCCAGCTGCTGGGAGCTTTCTCCTCCCGCTAACGCAAAAGCTCTTCCAACACAGGTAAATGAAATGAAGTTAGCTTTGTTTCAAGGCACTGAACGGCAAAAAAAAAAAAAAAAAAAAAAAAAAAGCACCAACAAATAAAGACTGCAGGCCAAAACAAGCACTTCCCTTAAGGGCTGATTTCACAAAGGCAGGCGCCTCCACAGCTGCTGTCGAATAAAAGCCAAATTTAGATCTGTTTTTTTTCTTCTTTTTTTTTCCTTCAAGAATCAACTTAGATTTCACCAATCACCACTTTCAGTGCCATTCTTATGTTTATAAAAAAACTACACAAAAAAGGGTGCCCGCCACCCCCCCCTCCTCCGCATCCTCTCCTCCCCCGAAGGTTTTCACCTGAGGCACACGCAAGTTTTACATACCGATGAACTCAAACGCCTCCTCAAAGTATTGCCTGAGGTTCTGCTTGTTGCTGTCGGTGGCAGGGAGGCGCTTGTAGTTGAAGAGGCCCAGCTCGTAGTGGTACAGGGGCAGGTGGGTGGTGACGTTGAGGATGTAGCCGATGTTCATCCTCTGCATTTGGTCTAAGTCCTGAGCGTCCTGCTCGTTCCCCAGGAAGAGGAAGGGCAGGATGGGGGTCAGCTCGGCGTTCTCGATGTCGGGGGTGGTGGGCAGGGAGTGAGGTATCCCCCCCGACAGCGCCGACGCCCCCCCGGAGTCCAGACCCTCTTGCAGCTGCAGGGAGTTCTCACAGAGGTTTGCATGGTTCTGCCTGAAACTACTGAGTCCTCCTGGATATGCAGAGAAGAATAACAGAGCGCATTAAACTTATGCCCTAATGACATTAAACTCACACATTCTGGGAAAACTTTTAACCTGTAAGGCGTGTTAAAATTATACCTGATGAGGAATAAATGAACCATCAGCTCTTGCACAGTGCTTCTTGTTCATTCTTTCTTTTTTTCATGCACCTACAGCAAGTTTTTTTTTCCAGGTGTGAAAATGTCAGACTTTACTATTTTTATGACTAAAAATTATTTGATGTGGTCGTCAGGGGAACAGTGGCATATAGTTTCCATATTTCCTGAAATACCTCCTCCAACCACCACCAGCAACAAAGTGGGCCCTGGTTTTAAAATCGGTTAGAGATGAAACCATCCTCCATCAACACCAAACCCCCCCCCCAAAAAACATTTGTTTGAAATTTGAATTTCAGCTTTAACAAGTTCTCCTTTTGGTTTTGTTTACTTGCACATGCCACTTTCACAGCAGATCACTAAACAGCCACTCCAATTACATTTTGGTGACTTGCCCTCTTGTACAACAACATTCAAAATGGCTTACGGAAAGTTTGGATTTCTGCCAAACATACCTATGATTTTAAAAATGTTTTTAATTTGGGAACAAACATGAAAAATACCAATTTTTAGCAAGTACATGGCTGAGTATATGCCTTTGCTAAACTCATCTAGGGCATTTACATACAGGGGCTGGAAAACAGATATTGGCACTCATTTTCAGTTAGTCAGATGTGGGGCCTTGGGCACCTGTTAGCATTACATCACCAGCTTAGTCCTTCCCCCCCGGCCCTCGTGGGGTTGGGGCATGAAACAAAGTATCAGTTCATGCATTGTTCACATTACAAGCGCTGACATCATGCCAAGTGATGTCATTGTATGCCCTGACTGCGTAACCATGGAAACGGGGCAGGTGGGGTTTTCATGTCCACAGATAGGGGAAGTGTAAATTGTAAACTCAAGAGACAGCCGTAAACCGGCCCAACAGACCCTCCGCTAAATACACAAATAGGCCGATTTGTATGTCTGTTAACTGGTCTTTTGTGATGACTTTGTTTTTAATAGCCGTGTCATCAAAATAATTTCACACCAGTAAAAATGGGGGTGGGTTTGTATACAAACTGTATGTACTTTTTTTAGTTAATTCTTAGTGGAACTAGACACTTTAACAATTAAAAAAAACTAAAGAGAGTAAGACAGATTTCATTCAGACAGTTAACAGGTTTGTAAGTAACATTCCTTCCTACAACACATGTCACAGGAATGCTGTTTAAAATCTAATTGCCACCTTTTTCAAAATATTGTAATATGTCCGCCTACTTTTTATTATGGATTTTTAAAAATGATTTTAAAAGTGTGAACATTACCAAATGTTCCAGAGCATCAGAAGGGAACAAAAGCAGTCAAGTGTGGCTTCTTACTGTTCTTTATAACCTCACTGAGGAAAGTACCTTTGACTGTTTCTTTCACTTTCAGTCTTACACATCATGCTAACCAGGGTCACGCACAGACATGGCTCAGCAATGGTCAATCAAACTTTTGACTTTAGCACCAACAGGGCAGGGGCTCAGGCCCTCCCAGGCCTCCACCCTTGTGCGTGTGCCTGATCTTAAGACAAGGGTCTGCTTCAGCACATCTTTGAACAGTTTCAACCAAAACATCAAAATGGCTGTACTCCATGCAAAAAAGCACAAGTGTCAAAATGGTTAAAGTGAGGGTGAAAACAATGAACCTGTTAGAGAACTTAGAGCATTCCACATTAGGCCTGGAATAATAAAACACAGTCATTAGAATGATGTTACTTTGACTTTTTTTTTTCTTTTAACGCACCATAACAGGAAGTGGCTATGGTGGGCAAACCTAGCTAATATAAAAAGGATAAAACACCATGTGGCTAAAACATTAATGCCAGCTTAACTTAAATCCCAGTTCTGCTAATTTACCTTTAAATCTGAACTGCCAATTCTGTCACAATATGTAAAAGACTAATATGTTTTCCAAAAAATAATGGTTGTCGGCTTTTCTTCCTTCTCTTTTTCCTTCCCTATTCCTTCATGTTTTGTTGGGCTTTAAAGCTGCGAAGAGTTGATCTTAGAAGGACTTAAACCCAGGGAAAGTGTCAAATTGGACTTAAAGAACCCCTTGTGAAGGCCATATACCTTTTGTGTGCTTGGTATGTCCAATAAAATGCTTTCCTCATGATTAATTTAGGGATATCTCCAAGGGAAAGGTCAAATAATGTCGAGCTCCAATTGATACATAAATGTAAAATAAAATAAATAAACAGCCCGGTTAGCCATTGCAAAGGAATACATTTGGCATTTTCATATAATAAATATATAATGAATATTTTTGGTGGGGCATGCACTTTGATTTGAATCAGACTGCTAGATTTTATCTATATTAGAACTGTACCCCCATCTTATTATTATTTTATAATTAATAACTCATAATTAAATAATTATCATTATTTTTATAATTACACAGTATTATTTTATTGTTGCACTTGTGATATCCATGAGCCAACAAGTCTGTAATGTAATTCATGTTAAAAAACATGCAAAATAGTCATAATACATGGTGGTACAATAAAATTTTTCAAGATTTGCCTTATAATTCAAATAATTAATTCAAACTGTTCCTCAGATGGCCAAAAAAAAAAAAAACATTCCATCTGGTCATCAGACCTCTTCAAAGAGTTTGAGCTGCGCAGAAAAGATTGAATTTAACAGAGAGATCTTCCTAATCAATGGAAATTAATTATGTCTGCTGATAAATTGCTTTCATGCTATTTATCTCCGCTGAACTTCTACACGACTGCTCCTTCGCAGCCTCTCCCCAGCCGTGAGATTTAAAACAGCACTGACAGACTGACGCTCGCGGAGGAACACGAGTTCCACTGAACCGAGCCTTCCTGGGGCAGCTGGCATGTCTCCCCTCTGTGTGTGTGTTTTTTTTGTGTTCAGATAACAGCAATCCAAAGGAGCCCCTCTCTTTTAGCGCGCCTGGAAATTAGAGGTGTAACGAGCGAACAATGTCAAGGTGCTGCGATCACATTCTCCCAGCGTGGTACTGTCTGTTCCGCGAGCGCACCCAGCCGCACACCAAAGATGGAGAAAAATCGCACTTGACCAGCGGCAGCTGCCACCACAGAGCTTCACTATTTACCAACAGCTGCCGTGCAATTGACTGAACGTGTTATACTGCCAAGCAGCAGGGGTCGGCTGAATAAAGCTTGAGTGTTCTGGAATCTGTTTGTTCTCCGTTCTACAAACATACCTGCACACTAAAAGCACCCAGCTGGCTGTCCAACACAGGAGTGACTGGGAGCCATCAACAAACTCGGGACACATTACTTTTGCAAACAACAGCGCAGCGAAAACAACTGCTGCCACAGGCCTCATGAGTTTTTTAAAAAAACATTAGAATTTTGTATCCAAAAGATTAAATGCATGTTTTTCCAAGACACATAATGCCCTTCACATAATGAAGCATAAATATATGCCTCTATAGCTCTGTTCTGTTATCCAGGTTGTCCATGGCGGCATATTGCTTACCCAAGTAGATTAGAAATTGCAATTACATTACATACTTTTTAACCTACCCCCTTAATTCATTTTATTTATCTTTAGAAATGTTACGCTTCTTATCAAAGTATAAAAAAAGAATTCAGCGCTATTTCTGCCTCTATCAACCAGGAATGCACAGCACACATGACCAAAAAAGACATCACATCAATTTGGTACTTCACAGATCCACGCCTCTTCACAGAGCAAACTGATTATCATAAGGTAATGAACTGCATTACTGTAGTTTATAGTGGGAGTGATGATATTGGCTTTGGTTAGAATTCCATCTATACCCGCTGCAGGTGTACTTGCAAGGCCTATCCCCTCCCACTCTCTGCCTACTCCAGTGCTGGATGAACTGCCTCTGAAATAAAAATGACTAAAACAGCTGTCATGTAACAGAAGCCTTTTCATAAAATCACTCTTCACTCACCTCGGACCTCAAAAGCTGGCGCTTGAATTGAACCGCCATCTTATTCAAATGTATTTTTTTTTCATATGAATATTTAAACAAGAACAATCTATTCGCCGTAGAGTCCTGCTACCATTTGGATCAAAACGGTTGATCTAGTTGTCATACCTTTCAGGACGATGGGGTCTTTGCCTTCCCTCCTCAGCGATTCCAAGACAACGTGCAAAGGCTGGGAGGCAGTCACCCTGCCGGGTTCGTTGGTGTTCTCATCGTAAACCACGATCTCTTTGGAGAAAATCCCTTTGAAGGAGTCCTTGCCCTCCCGGCAGGAGATCAGATCCAGAACCGTGATCTTGCCCTGCTGGAGCCGGCGCCGGCTGATCTTGTCGGAGCAATTAATGTGCACGGCCCCCCGGATGTGGCTCTTGTTGTACTCCATGAACGGCCGGCAGTCGATGATGACCGGCACGGGCCCCACCTGGTGGCCCTTGGGGCAGCGGGTCATCTTCCTGGCCAGCTCATTGGGGTAGATGACCCGGACGGCGGAGAGGGGCTTGGGGGGGGCGGCGGGGAGGGCGGCGGTTCCGGCGGGCGGGCTCAGCGCCTCATTGTTGTTGACCATGGGGGGGGCGCTGCCGGCGTAGCACACTCCTGAGCTCAAATTGGGACTGCTGGCGCTCACCTGGCTCTGGGTCTGGCTGTCCTTCTCGTAGGTGGTCACCGTGCAGCAACTGGCGCTGCTGCAGCCGCAAGACAACGAGCGCGTAGAGCCGTTGGATGAGGGCATATAAGTGAGATTGGTAGCCCTGATCTTCACCACAGTTGTTGTGCTGATGACTGTCTTGGTGGCAGTGGTGACAGAATCCAGGTAGCTGGTGGTGTCCAAGCAGAGTTTCAGTTCCTGAGGTCTGACAGGCCTAGGCAGCTCCACCACAATTCTGTCGTCGAGAGGAGAGGGAGGCATGGGGAGACTGAGGGCTGGCGATCTAGGAAGAACTCAAGAATCCCGTCTAGGAGCAAGAACAACCGAGGCAATTATGGACTGCTCATACCAAACAAACAGGCACTGTGCAGACACTTCATTTCAGGGGTATGGACTGCTGGCCTGTGCAATTAAAGAAGACAGACAACATGCAGCATTGGAGTTTAGGACACATCACTTTTTTATGATGCAATTCACTGTGAAAGACCACAATATTTGCTGGTAACATTTCAGTGGGTTTCGGTGACCGCTGCAACTTTAAAAAAATTACAAGAACTCCTTGCACTGATTTGTTTTGATTAGCATGCGAAATAAATCGTTTGGTTTATAGCAAGCAAATGAATCATGTTTGTGACGCTACCCTCTCCTAGCGCGCCTAAAAGGAGACAGCCAGACTTTGAGATGGGGATACTAAATTCGTTGCAGTCCTCGGCCGCTAAATATATAGAGGGATTGCATTCCGTTTGGGTATCGGACTCCATAAAACTGAATTTATTGTGAAAGCAGATTCAAACAGACAGCTCACACGGGACAAAATTGGAGTTTAATTTAAACTAAAAATACGTCTGGCCAACGGTTTGACAGATTTCACGTTGCTGCTGAATGATCCTTATCTCTGCAAATAACAGCGACTGAAACAAAACATACTGCACCACCACACTGCAGTCGCGTTCCTCCAAAACATGTCTGGAACAGTTACAGATTGCGTTAAAGGGTGTTTCATCTTTCTTCTAAAGATACAGTGCTTCTTATCGCCATCCCCACGGCTAGGTATCCGCTACACAGACACAAATGCAGTTGTTTTAAGCTAGAGAGACCATGCAACATGAAATCAAAGGAATACATTAATTACAGGAACCGGCATGTGGACGTGCTGAGAATATATACACAGGCTAGGTAAAAAGCCGTGGTTTGAGAAGTTTTTTTCTAACTATAACGCCGAATGACGTCGCAAAAATAACTACCGTTCAACATTTATTCGTGCACATTTTTAACCGTTTGTATACTATCAATCATAATTGTACTGCCGCTGTACATCACTTGCTTTAAGACATGCGGGATCAGCCCATATCCTCAACTTGAGGAACTCAGACATAAACCTACAGGTATGGAAAGTAGTTAGATTTAAATCTGCATCGAGGCAAATATTAGCTTAAAGTACATAAGCATCCCTTACTTTTCCCTTGCAGCCAAGACATCATTACAGGGAAAATGCAAAGATTAATGTAACACTGCCGTACTGAAGCACATCCAGTATATAACGTTATGCCTACCTTATGTGTACATTTGAAACAAGGACTTTCAAAGCCAATGACGTGTAATTAGATGTTTAAAAAGTTTTACTTACATTTTGCAAAGCGTCGTTCCGTCCCGATGTTTTACGCAGGTTTTAACTGTTTTTATCAACAACGTTGACTCCATTCAGCCCGTCCCATAGCCTTGAATCCGCAACATTTTTACTTTCAGCCTTGCTCCCAGTAATATAATATACAAGAGGGTCAACCAACCTAGAGAAGTACTACTTTACGATTGACATGTGACGGAGCCAGTAGAAGACGTCATTAATATTAAGCGTGCGATCATTTAAAGTGATAACCAACCCAGGAATAGGAGGGTGGAGTTTGTCCGGTGTAAAGTCAGCTTTCTCAGGGCTGTCGAGTGAACAATGCTCAGGGTTCTGTATATGAGAGCAGGGGTGATGTCATTGGCAACCAATCAAAAGGCTGTAGAGCCGGAGTGAGGCAGAATGAAGCAGCCGGGCCTTTTCCGTATGAGCCGAGCCGCAAGCGCCGATATCTGACGGTCGAAGCGCGTCCTTTTGTGTCTTTTCAAACGGCGCTTGCCGGCTGCAGTTGTAAAATGCGCTCAGACGCTCTGACGTGTTCAAAATACTACCCACCCCTGAACAAGTGCACAGAAGGCAAAAAGTACACAACAGGCAGAACAGGTGTAAGCGGGATGATAATGATGATGATGATGATGATAGTGATGATGATTTGAATATTTGTAGCTATCGATGAAATCCACTATTCACCTTTTTTTAAATCGAACTTTATGTGTCCAATAGTATCTTCACTGGAATAGTAATATTCATATTTAGACGTCTGACATGTTAGCTGATGTTAATTAATTAATGAGTACATTGTTACTGATAGAGCAATACTGATGCAACAAAACCTTTAGGCCTATCCACAAATCTGCCAACTGTTACATTCTACAAAGACAGAAGTAGAGCCATATCCTGTTTACATATTCCACACAATGTAAAAGTACCATATTTTGCACTGAAAACAGTTAGCTTTAAAGTCAAATAAAATAAAATATGACATAGAAAACCAACATTAAAACACTTTGTAACAGAGAACTGTGCTCTGTGCCCTAGTTTAATTATACTAGGTGTTGTAGAATATCCTCTCCCCAAAAGTTTATTTAGCTTTTGAGCTTTCCTAATCTTCTCAAACAAGATTATTCTATCATTGATATAACCTCAAAGCAATAGCCAAAAAAAAAAATATTATTATACCATACATCCAGAATATAGTCTAATAAGACTTAGCAATTAAAATGTAATATGTAGAATATGTAGAATTTCTGAAGAATAAGATAAGCATACTGCTGTCTGTATACCGCAATGCCAATAAATTTAAGAGAAGACCCAGGCAAATCCTTGCCTTGTGTCACGTGACCCATAGCCATTCAAACAGAGGGCGTTAGCCTCGGCGCGTTGCAACCATGCAGCTATTGTGACCCAGGGACCCACAGACAAATGTCAAGTAATATTATTGGTGGTAAATCTTGCTTTTTGGCAGCGCATTCGATGGGAGCGTGCCAAGTTGGCAGACAGTGCCTTCCCATATGACAAGACACATGCTACGGTGAAAGGGGTCTCGCTAGTATCTCCAACCAAGTAGTATCTGAGCTGTCTATTTATATTCAGTGGCAGCCTGGGACAATGCAGGACATTTATTATTACTTCTATTAATAGCGCCAGTGTGACGGTTTATTTTTAAAAAGTGCTGTTGCAGCTGATCAAAGCTATTCTGCGCTGTATTCAGAGAGATGGAATTCTTGAGAGGGTGAACAGGAGCTTGTTGGAAGAGCTTTGTTTTTTTCTGGAGTTTGGATGAAGAATTAATCATTTCTAAATACCCAAAAGCGTGTAAGTACGTAAGATTAACACAATTCTAGGCCCGGCTCACTCACTAATACTCAGTATATCTGTCATAGATGATCCACAATGTGGCTATACATGCGGTGAGTTACTTTGTGCCACAGGAAACAAGGTTCCCATCAAAATAAACACACAGGAAATGTTTACAGGGAAACTGCAAAGCATCCCACATGCTTACACCCTATTAGTTAATATTGACATTTGGAGCTTTTTGTCCACACCCAACTGACAGGATGTGTGTGACTTTCCAACTTACATCATGTATTGACATGCTGCCTGTCGCATTTTTTATTCGGACATGTTTGCCCCACTTAATTTATGCAGGCAAAAACACATCCAAGGTCCCTCACTCTACATTTAAGCATGACATATTTTATTTAAGAAAAAGTTCAAGAGGATTGGCTAACTGAAAGTGTAGCTGACCTTTGACCCTCACAGACCAAACTTGGGACACCTGTTCCTACTGCATATCTCTGTTGTTTCCCATATCTTTTTATATCTCTTGTGGTGCTGTACTTCTGTCTTTTTTCCCTCCAGCTTGTAAGAAGGTTTTGGATTCACAATTAGCCTAGTCGTTACCAGACATTTTGAGATTAAGCTGTATGGCACTTTCCCCTGACCCACTTCCTGCTGTCTTGACATCATCAGCTTTGCTCTTTCCCTTTCATCTACCTTTTCAACTTTTTCTGAGGGAGATGCGGAGTTACAGTTTCACAACCCTTCTGTATCTCTAGAGAAATTAAGGGTTCAATTTTGTTACAAGCACAACATTATGAGTTCAACCGTTAAACGAAATGTTTAAAAAATATGGTTTAAAAAAAAGGAGGAAAAAAAAAACAGAAACACCTGCAATATACAGAGATAAGGACAAAGCACATTTTGGTTAGATTGAATCTGGCCCTGCTGTATGTAAGACGCACTGTGCATAGTGTTTCAGAGACAGCAGCACTGCACGGTAACATCTGGGGAATATAACTGCAGACCAGGGCCTTGTGGATGCAAACTATGGGTGGGGCACAGCTGTCATTCCTTTGAGTTAAGCACTTAAGTGCTTAGGTTAATATTCAGCCATACAAGAGGGTATTATATGAAAGAAATATGAAAGACTTTGTGAATAAGGGCATCTGCTACGCAATAAATAATGTAAAACATCCACACTGTAGCGTCGGTTACTGTCTTTACAGTGCGAATCTGGAAACAGGTAAGTTTTCAAAGTAAAAGTAAGCCACTACAATGTATTCAAAACGCTTCACAATATGCAAATCAATCGCAAAAACACAGGGTGCATGAAAAGATAGTTACGTAACAGACAAGCTGCAGCCGCTGGTAACACAGTGCTTGTTCATTGCAGTGCCATAGATAAGGCCAGCAACAAAAACACACTTCAGAAGTTCCCACTGAAGTGGCCACACTGTACCACACACAGGGTTTATTTCAATATCAAAAAAGCCTCCAATCAACATCTGAAAACATGTTTTTAATGTCTGCAAGGGCCTTTTCATAACGACAAGGGGCGAGATTAAGAGAGTAATACATGAAACACGCCGTTCTGACAAATTTTGTAATCTCTTTTGAGTACACAGATCTCCCACTCGTCCATCTGTAGAGTGAGAGGGGAGGGAGAGTAAGATTCCTAAAAGAGAGCAGGTGGAACTGCAACGAGAGGTTAGGAAACATCACAGTAACATTGGAACTCATTCCTGTGGGCATTCTGAAAACTTCCTCAATTTGCAACACTCTTTTTAAAATATAATCATAAAATTGTTCCATTTTAAGTATATTCACGAGCCTGAACCAAACCAATAGAGTGTGATGGGGTGGCAGCGCATAGTAGTAAGGAGCAAAACTCGTAACTGAAAGGTTGCTGGTTCAATTCCCCACTGGGGCACTGCTGTTGTACCCTTAGGCAAGGTACATAACCCAGAATTGCCTCAGTTAATATCCAGCTGTGTAAATGGGTAACATGCAAAAAATTGTAAACTATCTAAGTTGTTCTGGATAAGAGCTAAATTCCAATAATGTAACGTAATAGTGTAATAGATTTTAGAGCATGGATCAGAGATTATGTTGTTTGTCATTGTTCACTCTTAAGAAAAAGCCTGCAATGGTAGAAAAAGGGAATTCAAACATCTTTCTAAATTCAGTATGCTTGCTGCATGGTTTCAAAGGTTAAAACTGATGAGTGGTATGTCTGTGCAATAGTGTGGTTTCCAGATATGCACGTCTGGTTTGGGGAGACAGCGGCTGACATCAGAAGGGTTGCCACTCCAACACACTCTCTTGCAATCCATTCCCTCATCTGACTTTTTGGAAAGATTTGTTAGTGAATTATGGCCAGAATCAGACGTTGCAGCTGCTAATCTCACAATGCCAGCCATCCCCCCAACTTTGTGAACATTTTTTCAACATGTTTTGTGACAGTTACAGTATGTAAAACCTGCTTTGTTTTCACAGCCACATCAAATGTAAGGTAATTGTTTGCATAGGGCTAAAGACTCATACTTGTAAAACCTGCTGGGCTGGGGAAAGCTTTTGTAAACGTTGGTAGAAATCCTGGTCCCCGCCTGGGAGATAAATGGCTGCCATTTTTCACCAGAACACTCACCAGACAAAAGCTTAGGTGGATTCATTTCATGCCAATTCAACTGGGGAATGATTAGAGGACCACACTGAAAGAGCCAGTTTGGAAATCTAGGAAAGGAACCTGTAATACTAATGTTTGTATTGTAAACCTGTAAAACTGACTTTTATTATTGTGGGCTGGTATACCAGTGGTCATATCTACACCGACAATCAATGCCACATCACATGCAAGATAAACAGAGTTCAATTTCCCCCGCTTTGAAGCAAACATGCCTGCATTTAGCATCATGACTGATGGTTCATGGACCAGTCCTCTGGTCATCAGACAGAGTTAAGCTACCTTATGTCTAAGAGGGAATTCTTTTTTCACCTTTTTTCATGACAGTAAAATTCCATCTATGGTGATGGGAAGATCAGCCACACATCTCTACTGATAATGACGCAACTCTGTAAACCTTCTGCCGGTTTACAAAGAGAGCAGCAAGGCTGTTTTTCTCAGTCTGTGTTGTGTTATGGAAAAAAGTGAGGGTGTGTGTCATGAAATTTACATAACTTACACTACATGAAAATCTGAACCACTTCCTCTGCAGCATCTGAGAGACAACTGAGAAACGAAAGCTCTCTGTGACTCACATCTAAGAAAGCAGTAGAGAGATGGAGACTGAGTCTTATATCTCAGTACGTTCTGTAAGCGTCATAGCGGTTAAGGAGCTTGAAAGCGAAAAGTTGCAGGCCTAGCGCCTACGGGCACTGCTATTGCTGTGGTGCAAGGCACTTGTAAACACCCAGATGCATAAATGAATATGTATAATGCGAACTGGATGAATGAAATAATCGAATATACTGAAAACATTCTTTGCTGTAGTATGTAAAGCTGTAACAATTAAATATATAGTCATGCTGACGGCTGGATTGATTGTACTTGCAAGTAATTGTCATTTTATGTCTCTCCTAACTTGACAAAGCTTTCAACATCTAGCCACTGAGCAACTAGAAAATTTTCTTGTAAATAATGTTTATAATTCTGGAACAGCTTGTTTCAGACCAGGCCTGAGATCTCAAAAGATGCGCAGATGGGCATACTGTGGACTTAACAGCTTGCAAAAAAAACAAGACACCCGGAAATGATGAGAGAGATGGGGATGCAGCCAAAGACTCAACAACCTGTCCATTTTGTGCCCCCAAAAATGTGATATTTCAATGCGTTTTTTACCAAATACTAATCAAACAAATGAAGCCATCCTACACCAGTGAAACACTGTACTGTAATGCACATTAAAAAAATTGGAAAAAACCTGGAAACTTTGTTTTCTGGGATAAAAAGTTCTTGAGATGTAACACCATTGCTGAAGGGGCCCTGTGTTGGGGTAGTAAGGTCAACAATCAATAACAATGTCAGAAATCTCAAAAACAAAATTTACACAATAATTACACTTAAGATATTCAGTTGTAAGAGCAAAAATGGCAACAGTAAAATGGAGTAAAAGAATAAAAAGAGGCCAAGATTGTGAGGTGGTTTACTCAGGCAATCAGAGGTTTAACATGCATTGCTGATGGTTGGGTCCTCACTGTCAGTGTGTTGTCTGAAAACTGATGTTCAAAGCTGTGGGAAAGGTCAGATGAAGAGAGACGCCCGCTCACTTCTGTTTCTGTGGTTCAACAATGTCAGTTTCACACAGCGAGGATATGAGTCTCTTTTTTCCGTTCGAACAGGTGACCACACGTTTGACTCAAATGATTTTACTAAAATTGTCATGAGTCCAGTGTCATACTGAAACTTACTTTTTTTTTTTAAATGACAGCAAAGAGCTCAAATTAGAGCATGTATTTTCATACTGTAACTAACATCATCCCATAACTCCTCTTGAACAATGGTCACATTTAAATATATATTGCTCATTTCCCTGTCATGACTCTCCTCTCCAAAGCAGGGTCCCCCGACCTATGCCACTTCCTGTTTCCCTGCAGTACCACAGTGTAGGCAGTAGTCAAACTCAGAATGTGTCACAAAGGTGAACCGTCATCTATTTGCTTAACAGACAGCTTTATCCAGGGAAGCTTACACAGCCTCTATATTACGCATTCATACAAGTGGAAATTTACTGAAAGCAATTCAGACTGAGCGCTTTGCTTGAGGGTCTAGCAGCAGTGCCCGAACCCACCTGTGATTTGGGACTGAAATCCTCTCGTTTTCGATTAAATTTTCCTAGTGACTCCAAAGCACTGTAGCGCTAAATCATGCACAAATCAAGACTTATGTGCGATCACACATAATGCTGTTTTTTCACAGGTGGGTGGGCCACGGGTTTCATGTGATAATATACAATTATTATTCATTCAGATTCAAAGTTTCCATATGACAGGGAGGGGAATTGATGCAGGGGTGCCTTCAAGCTGTTTAAATCCTGGGTATGAACAGATCCCTCTCATTACCAAAAGCGAAATATTATTACAATTAAGAAATATGATTTTTGTATTGCCTTCTCTGACTCAAAGTTCTTCACAGAAAGTAAGCAGGGGTTCATTGCATGAGTAAAAGCAAGATGCAATGACATAATGGTTAATGTACAGCCACGTGTTGAGCAGTAATATATGTCACTGTAACATGATGGTTTTAAGGGTCTGGACTTTCACCAAGAAGGTTGTAGATTTCATTGCTGGGTGGGGCACAGGTGAGGAATCCAAGGCACAAGTTGTAAAGGTGACAAACAAGCTGAATTGTTTCAGTACATAGATATAATATTTGAAATATAACCTGTTAAGAAAATACAATTTGCAGTAACATCTGTACTTGTAAATGCCCAGCTGTACAAATGAATATGTATACTGTGAGCTGGATCAAATATACTGAAAATACTCAAATGTACTGAAAAAGTTCTTTGTTGTAGTAAGTTGTTGTAGTAAAACTGTAACAATTAAATATATAGTCATGCTGATGGCTTATTTTTGCCAATATTTGTCATTTTAAGTTATTGTTCTCTGGACTTGATAAAGGTGACAGTGTAAAGGTCATGATAGACAGTTTTGATAATTGTGCACATTGATAAAGAACGCTGAAGACGAAGAGGTGTTTGTTGTACTGTCATAGAGGTCAGAGAAACCTGACTCCTTTAACTCCTCTTTGTTGCCACTAAGACTCTTTTTTCAGAACAATGGGTATGAGCTATGATCCCATTTCAAGACAATGGGCTTGAGCTTTCAATGCCTGTGGTCTTGCCCACAACAAGAAATGTTCCATTTAAAGGAATCCAGGGCTTTTCTCTGAAAAATTAAGTGTAGTTTCCCTCACACTGAATATCTATGTCGAAATACATATGTCAAACTGAAACTTAAAATTTTTTGTATGTTCTACAGTGCTAGAAGGGCTGCTTCAAGGAGCCCGTCTTATCAGCAAGGCATAATGTGAAATTAGTCACAGTGGTGGTGGGAGGGGTGAGTTTAAAGGGCCCTTTTCCCTGCAAAAAGCTGGGGATCAATCTGCACTCTAGCTCGTCCCCATGCCTCCACTTTAAGGTCATGTTGTCTGTCCGATTTATAAACCTTTATGTTACCGAGCTTATCAAGGTAGCTACTGGGAGTCGGCCTACTCTCCCCGTGCGGTCACTTGCTTGTTGGGTGTATTGACTTTGATTTTGATTTGAGTGGGGTTTTTTTTTTCTTACACAGTTCCACAGTAACTCGCACTCACAGTGTTTCATCACACAGCTTCACAGCACAAGACCCCCACATTACTGTTCTTGTCTGTATCGTGTGTACCTGTCTGTACCTGTGTATTTTATTTTTCAGGGTGTTATAAACTGGGCAGGCCCTCCGGTGCCCTGATGTTAGTTAGCTACTGTGTAAAGCTTTCGTGTGTCAGCCCAAAGTCGAGAAGACTGAGTAAAGCACCTTGCATGTCTATAGGCTGTGAAAGGTAAGTGGATAGTGAATTACGGCATGTGTACATGACCTAATACAATTTTGCACATTTGAACACATATTTGACATTTTACATATCTTGTCAGATCCTGGCAAAATGACATCATTGTGGAAAAATGATTAAAGTAACACTTCAGATGCAAATTGTTATTTGACTGTTTTCATTTCAGATACCATACATACACATCAAGCCAAATAAGAAAACACACGCGCGCACGCACACACGCACACATGCACACACACACACACACACACACACACACGTGACAGCCTGCAGTCTCTACCATAAGCCCTTGAGATGTATCATACAGTAGATACAGCTGAGGAGATTCTTGGACTGGGTGGCCTATTCATTTAGCCAGTAACTTGAGACAAAATAGTGTCCTAATTCTGCCTATTTACACAGTATGCAGAGAAGTGCATATTTCATGGTGAAGTAAAAATACAGAATCAGCTTCTGCACAGCCCACATGTGCCTTCCAGCCCACAGCCCAACCAGATATAAGCAAAATATATTAATAATTCAATATCTACTTGTTTTAATTTAAGCTGCAGTGTCTCTCACCAAGAAGCACATAGAACTCCGGATACTCTTGTTTTATGATATTTTTGTGACACTATGCCTTTGGATTTTTCTTTTATATGTGTACGTGTGTGTGTGTGTGTGTGTGTGTGTATGTGTGAGTGCATGTGTGTGTACATGAGAGAGGTAACATGTCTTGTGTTTTGTATATATTTGTATACAGAAACAGACTTACAACACAAACACTCATATAGATAATATTAAGCACATTGACCAATGCCAGTTTCTGTTCAGGTTTTCATATTCCTGATGTTAGAGAGGGTCCTGTATTACTCAGAGAGTCCAGCCTGTCCTTTAGCCCGAAGAGAGGGTGAATCACCCTCACAGTCACTTAGCAACTGCCAAATATTGTTTTATTAATAATCAAGAAACACTCACACACACGGACACATACACACACATAGAAAATCTCACGCATGTGGTTACTGATGTAATGGACTCAAAATGGACGTCCTATATGAGGAAGTCACAGCGATCGGTTATAAGAGCAGGGAAGTTTATGTATGCTACAGCTGTGAAGGAGCTGTACTTTTTCACATGGAAGAATGCATGTATATTGCAGTATATTTTTCCACATCACCTAACAGAAAAGAACAGAAGCACAAATTTTGGGCCTGATGTAAATACAACTGATTCTATAGAAGGCATTGAGCAACATGCTTTGACATATGAACAAAATGATCACAATTGACTGGCAAAATCAATAACCTTTTTCCACATCGCTACGTTGGGGAATGGATTAGCTAAGTACTCAATGTGTTCAGTAATTACATCACAACGATGTTACTAGTTTTACTAATAGTGATGTCATTTAGCGGACACACCCGTGGGTATTATTTTGAGACCATGACTGTGTCTGTGACTGCACATTTCTCTGTTGAGCTGTTGCCTATAAGAGCACAACTTTTTAATCATGAAAAGTATATATATTATGTTCCTATAATTCTAAATGTATATAACTTACAGAACAGTAGCACTAAGGCTGCCCGCTTTCATATGAACTGTTGGATCACATTTTTAGCTAAAATTCTGAAAAAGTGAGGTCACCACTCCAGCCAAATCATTGGTATCAACATCTCACTGTACACCCCACTGTAAAAATAACAATGACACGCCGAGCACCCGGCGCTAATAATGTAAAACAGCAACTGTTTCTAGGACAGGGGGTCACCTGCTACAAACTGGGGAGGGAGCCAAACCTTTTAAAACGCAATACCGTTCTCAAGGGCCCAGATTTCAGCCATAGCCAGCAGCTGTTTCCTTCCACCGTGGCACAGCAGCAGACACGGTCAGCGTGTTGAAAAGTGCAGATCGTTGAGTGCACGGCGACCTAAGTGCACTGCAGACTGGAGGGTTTCTTCTGGGTCCAGCGCAAATTGTAGACGCTAAAGAGAGACCTTTTTTTTAATGAGATTCCACTCATGCGGAAATACAGGTGCAGAAACACTGACAATCTTTCCACAAGCATTCAAATTAAAAAAAAAAGAAAAAAACAGAACTGGTCTCAAGGTTTATGTCTACCGTCTGTAAATACACACTACAGAAATAGCCCTGACCTCAGTTAGAGATATATGGATTAAACAAGGAGGGGAGGGGGTGGCGGGTGCAAGAATGCACCAAGCCTCTAGCATTGCTTAACTTTCCTTTCTGATGTGAACTTGTGTCTCCTCGTGAGTGAAATACAACAGAAACAATGAAATTGTGCCTGGAAAGAACCAGCATACGTGGGTAATGGGTAGCGGCAGATTTACAACCTGTTTTTGTTTTCTAAGAAATCTCGTCATGAACCTTGCCAAGGCAGAAATACCACTTTAATGAGAGGCACTGTGTCACATTCATGCTTCAAGCTGAAGTGTAGCCAAACTGCTTTTTTGGTAGTCATCAAAATCTGGGTGACTTTCTGGTGCTGAATAGGACTGAATAGGCCAGGAAAGGCTCTCATTATAAGAAATTGTGAAATCAAATTTGCTAATTGATGTTTTCATATCAGCTGAGCTTAATTCAATATATAATTTTTACAAGGTATACGACGATGGTGTCATATTACAACACGGTTGCTGTCACCACCGCTGGGGTTTGCCACAAATAATGTAGTTTCCTTTACAATCAAAAAAGAATCAATAGTTGCAGTCTTGAGACATTGTTAGCTCCTCTGCAAATCACTGTAAATTTATGATGTGAATGGATTGGACTTGCAGTTGATCAGAATGAACAGCTGAAGGGATATCAATATGAGGAAATGGTGAGAAGCATAAATTGGGGAGGGGGGGTCAGGATCGATTCAGTCAGATGTGTAGGAAACCCCAAAAACTCTGTGTAATGTATAGGTATGAGATATGCCACACAACTCCATAACTTGGAAGATGGCATACCTACCCTACTTATGATCTTCTTTTTATGACCATCCTCTTGAGTTAAGCCCTAACAAGGTGATGGAGTTGCAGGTGGATCTTTTAAGCAACAACACACATGGTAAATGATGTATGAGTCATAGACTTTACATGAATACATTAGCAGTCCCAGAGTGCAAGTCTTATGGACGCAAGATTAAGATTCAAAGCTGAGAATGGCTGTTGATGCCCCCTTCTATCTATATCTTGTTAAAGTGTGAGAGCTGATGTCAAAGTCTTTTGCTGTGCTTCTTAGTGATTTGTTTTGAAGTTTTACTTCTCGTATGTCTCTCAGCATAACATCTGGTGGAGCTGAGCCACTCTTTGTCTGTCTCAAACTATTTTTTGCCCACAGCAAAACAGTATGCACTTATAAGTAAATACAGGTCATTACTGGGGTCTGTCATCACTTGTGATAACTAGCTCCAAAATGACTGTGACAACCCATTATAACCAGACTTTGATTCACTCAAGCAATTGTTTCTGCCTATTGCACAAATTGTAAATGTTTCACTTACAGTCTCAAGAAGATTCAGACTGGATGCATCTTAATATCTCAACTTACAGAGGACAACGGCACACATAGAAGTGTCCAAATTATATGGTAGCATCCTCTAGTTTCTCAGTTATGAACTGTGACAATCAACTGCTGGTGCTGATTTCACATAGGAGGAAACAAAATTCAACTGTGTACTGAGTATTTTCATTACATATAAAGGGTGTATTTAAAACCCTTTTTTACATGGTCATGTAAGGCAGAACAATTCAGAAATAATGTGATTTGGAATGAATGATACTTACAGATTTGGTCTGTAATCTGACTTTACTGGGATTTGGCATATTAGGAAAAGTCAGAAAAAAGTGTTGAGGAATGCAAAAACATGGTGAAGTAATAAAAATAAGTACTGAAGAAGGCCAAAATATTTAGAGAAGTACTGCAGGAGAGCACAAACTCAGGGTAGATTCTGAAGAGACATGAAGGCAGTGAAAAATTGTGGTGGAGAAAACTTTGATACACAACTCAGAACCCACAAATCATCTTGTGTGCCCATATCAGAATCACACAGTTCAAAGAACTGAGGAGATTCTGTGGATTGGTGAACGAGCACTGAACAGATGTCTAACCTGGTAGGGTGGTAATGGCCTGGCAACAGAGAAAGGGAAATAAAGCCAAGATGGGTGATTGCGTGTCATGACGAAAGCGGGAGTTGGTGTGGAAGACATCATAAAAAACCATTTCTTTAAAACTCAACTAAAATCAACCCCTTGGTGTGGACATATTACATAGAGGTGGACTAGCAGATGAAGTGTGTATGTGTGTGTGTGTGTATTCAACCCAGGTGTACTCCACAAACAAAATACAGTCATTGAAAGAGGTAAATGGAATGAATAAGGATTCTGTGAATAATTTGTCGTTATACCTAAAATTGTCTCTGCGCTGAGAACCATTTTTAAACAGGCTCTGCACAGTAGGAGGCCACATGTGATCCTTCAGAGGACAAAACTATATTGTACATTTAAACAACTCATGCAAATAACAGAACAACATTTAATGATGGCACCCAGTCCCATCTTATCTTGGAGTATGAATTTGCAATAAGGTATTTCTTACAGATCTTAATGAGCTTGACGTTCGCTGACACAAATGAGAAACACTCTGTGCTAAATTTAAAAGTGTGACCTTTGCTTGTATTCATTGCTCAAAGTGCATTGTGGTTAGATTTAATCTGAGCCCATATCTGTAGCAACTGGCACAACAGACGTGGCATGAGAACAGAGCAAAACTACACTATGTTTTCCTCTCTGGGTGTGTTTTGTTAATTTGATGAATTACCTTACTTCTTACTTCACATTAAAACATGATTTTATCTAAAGGCTACAAACAAGAGACCCTGGGGTGATTCATGCTGGTGTGGTATGGAAGACTAATGTAAAAACCTGTAAAACCCCTATTTTAGTATATTTTTATGCCAGTATTCTGTAATTTATACTTTAAGGGAATAAAATAAATAAATGTATTTGTTTCTTTTGTGTAATTGCTAATATTTATGTAGTGGTTCATGTCAATTAGTCTTAACTTTTCACAGCAGTTTCAATTCTATTGTTCAAAGAATTACCTCAGAGTGATCAGTTGGTCATGGATAACGTGGTATAATGGGAACCAATCAGCAGAACACTGTGTTGTTGTTTTTTTTTTTTTGTCTTGTTTTGTTCTGTGTTTTTTTCCCCCCCCGTCAGAGGCTAAGCGTGACATGATTTAACCTTGCTGGCTAATGACTAACTAGGTGATGTCATCCCATTCTCTCTGCTTTAAAACTAACAGCGTGGTACCACGTTGAAAAGTGATGATGATGCAAATAATGGTGTGGGGGGGCAGATTTTTCAGGGGGGGCAGTTCTTGCCCGTTTGCTGATGGGGTTGGATAACGGGGTGACGGTGGTGGCAGTGACTGACTGAGATAGAGGATGACATCAACCCTCACAGCCAGTCTGACAGGTTGTCTATCTACAAAAAGGGCTTAGCCCCACGCTCCTATTGTGTTACAGTTAATACTGTTATTCAGGCATGGACAGTAGAAACCATTAGTTAATCTGATGAAACACACAGTTTAAGCGAATGAGTAACACATACAAACACTCAGTTGGGGTTGGGATAGAGGGGGAAATAGCCCTTATGGTTGTTCTTATGGTTCTTTGTTAGGCACTATGTCTACGCTGTGAGATTAGGAAAGGTTTTCACTGCTCCTATTGGATTTGGTCGTGCGCTTATCTTGGCACTGTTATTCTAGTTTGATGTTGTATCTCTGATGTATTACTTCCTATTCTGCTCTCAGGCTCTTGTTCTCAAAGCCCTTTTGATATGCAATAGATTTATCTGTTAGACACTCTTGTAAATCACTGTAGTTCAGAACATCTGCCATAACAAACATAATAAAAATAAGGCAAGATAGGGTAGTTGGGTAGTTTAAAAGCATAATAGTGCGGTGTTGTTGGAGGCTACTTTTAATAAACAGCCTCTGGATTGCAGGCACACTCAATTTGATTAGGTTCACAATGACACAATTTATTTTACTGTGTGATTTGTAGGAGTAGCGGTAGTAGAAGTAGATATCTGTTGATGCTGCTGTGGTTCACTGAACTTTAACACAAAAGAAGTATATATTCAAAGTCAGGCAGACAAACAGTAGTCACCCATTGTCTAGAAAATAAACAAAGGACATGAGGACAATAACTGATGGGTTTGTATTTCTGAATTTAGAATGATCACATAAATAATCAGGTGTAGCCACGATTCTCCTTTTCTGTAACCTACAGGAGCATTTCATGAATCCTGGCAAATCTTAAAATGTCTACTGTTTGTTTTTTTACAAGGCCTTTATTCAATATCAGTGTATGTTCTTGCTCATAAACACAAAAAACAGTGATCCACTAAGATAATATGGTGTTTGAAGAATCTGATTATTACCCTGTGTTTGAAGAGTTTGTCACAAAGGAATTGGAAGCATAGTCATGTCATAATTACATGAAAAATAAGCCTTTTTGAGCCTATCACACTGAAGTCATAACAACAATAGAGAATGAAGAAATTGCAGACATTTCAGTCATGACATTTTCCTGACTGTCTGTTGTTGAATTTAGCTGATTTTACCACAATGACATACTTCAGTAGCAATGAAATAATTTGAATTATCTAACGAGGGCATTCAGCTGTAATGTTTTTGATATTATTAAATGATGTGGTGATTGCCTTTGGAAATATATCCAGTGTTATGCAGTACAATCATTTGGTATAACATGTAGTGATACACTTGTGTGGTTTTCTTTCATATCACATATTATTATATACATTAGACAGTTGAGTGATCAACCAGGCATGATAAGACAACTATAAGTCTCTTTGTTTTGGAACATTCTGTTGTTTCTGAGTCCTCACACAAATGCTGCTGGGTTTAGTTTAAAAGGCTTGGGTATCCGTTTTCATCAAATATTCAATATTGATATCTGCAGCGGCACTTTCTAGGAGATAAGTACCAGGCATCAATCATGTCCTAAATCGCTGGGATTGTCAAAGGCGATTAAACAGTTTCACTGTTGCCCAGACAGCAGGTGGCTGCCCTGCCAGCAGACCTGGCACGGTCTTAATTCAGGCTTTCAGTCATCCAGGAATGCATTTAGGAAGAGCATGAACTGAAGTCGATGATGTACTTTGATCATACTGTAAAATGATAGCTCGGTGTCAGTGTCAGTCCATGATGAACCTATAAACACTGAATTGAATATATATCCGAAAAGCTGTTACTGCTTTTTTCGCAATTCCAAACGTGACATGTTTCGCTGATTCGGACAATCCCCATCAGTTTAAATGGTGTTGACATATTTTACCGTTTAAACATTGGCAACGGCAGCGAGGAAAGAACATTTACATATTTTGGACCAACTAAATGTTTTGCTCGGTCTGGCTTTCCTTTATTGGATTTATGCCTCTGTGTGTTGATTGTTACATTATGTGCTTTGCAAAGGCCATCAAGGCTGACTTGCACTGTTTACACTTTACATACAGTCCATTTACTGTATACAGCCGAATAGTTGTTGCAGCAAGTCAGGTTAGGTCACCTAAGGGGTACAAGTGTAATACTCAAGCAGGGATCTGATCTCCCAGCCTGCAGCCATCTGTTAAAGAAATCAAGTTTCTTATCCATTAGGCTTCACTGACTGACTGTAAATGGAGGAAAAAAGAACAATCCAGCCTGCACTGAGCATAAAGAGGCAGACAAAAACCCATAAAGTCACCTATTACATATACAGCAAACCATCAGGTATTATTAGAGGTATGCATCCAGCCAGCCATGCAGTGCCATGGTGTGTTCCATAAAGAACCTTTGTGAAGAAAGGTGCATTTCTGTGGATTTGTACATCACTTTGCAGTAAGAGATTTTCTGTTTCATTTCATAATGCATTTTGACAGCTGTAGTTTCCAAACCCCAGTGCCATGTAACCCTGATGTGTTTCAGATGTAACAGATATTAGAGCGTTGGCAAAGCACGCTAATGCGTGACATCAGTAGCAGCAGGCACATACAGTAGGTCTAATAAAAATATTAATAAGCATCACCTGGGATGCGGCCGTCTTTAGCGAGACTCGGCCGCTCAGTGAGTGGCGCGTTCGTTCTCACCGGAGGGTTCATAATGTCACTGAGTTTTCTTCCATTTCACTCTCTAATGGAAAACAGCGATCAAAACAATGCGTCATTGCAATGTCAAGTGAGTACATTTTTTTTTTGATTTCCCTGGAAAACAATGAATTTGAAAACACTTACAAAAATGAGGTGAAATCGTTGAGTGCGTGGGAAGGGGCTGACGGTGAATCAAGCCAGTAAGAAAAGTCTCGGGTGGCACTAACTAATCTACAGTCTGTTCTTTCACATCACTCATTACTCAGCTGTTTTCTCTCAACAATGCTAAAGAGAGGAAGTGATCTGCCTGTTGCTGTTTTCTTCTGCATTTTGACCAAACAACAAAAGCAATACAGCCCCACAAAAGGTCAGAAGTGTTTTATCTAGGATGTGAAACTGTGGCCAAACAAAGGGATACAAGAAGATCCACGCCCAGGGAAGTCCAACAGCTGCGCCTCAGTTGTGTTATTTGAATCACTGACAAATCAGGTTTTAAACCTAATGGAAACTACTTACATGTGTTATATTTGCATCACGGAGAAACTGAAAAACTGAAACAGCCAATGTAATAAGGATCTACTTGTATGGAAATAATCAATGAGAAGCATTTCTCCCCTTTGGTTTACTGGAGATGAATATATGAATTCAGGGAAAATTATATTCCTATTGTTATCTTACATATGTATGATAACTGTTTTCTACACTTGATTGACCAGTGTGACTGGGTCTGTGGCCTTTATAGTTATGTGGGTGCCAGTAATGTTAGATGTAAAATGTAATTGATACAAAATGCATGTACAGATGGCAAAAACTGGTAATAAAATATACTAAGCTGCCAAAATATACTTTGTGTTGTATCATACTGGACAAGTTTCATATGCGTGAGCCAAACGTTAGTCAGAGCCAGCTCTCTGTACAGTAGCAACAAGCCAGGCTCAATACAGGGAACAGGGGTGCCCCCTCCAGGTGAGGACAATAATATCACAGAGAATCCACCAAAGGACATTGTTGGACCAAAGCCAAGCGGTAGAGGCATGCAAACTTGAAATGGGGAAGAGGCTGAAAACTTACTAGTCATTGTCCTGAACCTGTTTTATATTTGCAAGATTAACAGGTGTGACAATTCAAATAAGGATCACCCGTCAGAAGGCAGTTAGTTTTTGCTTATCTGTTTCTTATGTGGTAGTAGTATGCCTTAGTAGCTTTGTATGTTTTGTAGGTTTTACCATGAAAAATTTCATTACAACAAAAAGTTAAGACCATATTGTAGCCAAATCACCATTTGTAGTAACAATTAAATAATATTAAGCACAGAGAAACATATTAGCTAGCACATCAGATCGAATCATATATAAAGGGAGTCAGCTACAAATGGGTAACCAAAACTATTTTCAGGACAGTTATTAATTTTTAAGTTGGTATTTAGTAGTTTCAGGCTGACAAATTCTTGCCAGTACATGAAAGTGTTGAGGCATTGATGTAATACTTAACATTAGCTCCCAAATACAAATTAAATATATTGTAATATATTGAGAAATATATAGGAAATCGAATTAATCTCATTAAAATATATGAATACAAATATGTAAAATGTCAATAATTTACCTAATTTAAATATATTTATTGGGCGAAAAATATACTCTCTAAAATGTATTCTGAATTTTTTATGCAAAAAGCCTTTGTTTTTTCCAGCTTGTTTTTCAGAGGACATTAGGGAAGGAGAAAGAAAGGACTGATTAATATTGATTAACATCTGGTCCCCTGAGCTTGACCACATGGCCCCTCAGGCCGTTGAGCTTGACACGCCCGCTTCGAGAGGAAGTGTTGCTAGGCTGTTGCTATGCTTCGTTTGTGATGTGCTGCTGTGTTACCGTTCTGCCAGGCTGCGTTGTGTCTAGGCCAGCCCTGGTGGAGCAGCAGTTCCACCCAAGCAGCATGTGCCCTTTTTATTGATTTTTTTTTTTATTATTATTATTGTTTTTTTTTTCATTTCTCATCTTCATTCTTCAGAAATACATATGTGAAGATAAACGTCATTTCAGAACAGGTGAAAAGGGTCCTTACCTAATCCTGACTGTTGGAAGCTATTAGTGGCAGTGTAACATAGTGGTAATGAGCAAAGCACGTAACCGAAAAGTTGCAGGTTCAGTCCTTCCACTGCTGCTGTACCCCTGGGCAAGGTACTTAACCCATTGCCTCAGTAAATAACCAGCTGTATAAGTGGGTAACTTGTAAAATCATAACCTATGTAAGCTGCTCTGGATAAGAGTGTCTACTAAATGACAATAATGTAATGTAATAGATATGCTTTAGCAATAAAACATGTCAGATGGGCTCTCCGGTACCTCAGTCAACACAGTACTAGACTTGTGTGCGGGCTGTGTCCTACAGCGGGGGTTCAAAACTGACCTATGCTGACAATAACTGGGTGCCCACAGCAGCAGAACAGATTGGCTTTGTTCACTACGGTCTTGAGGGATGACATATCGCACAGGTTGGTCTGGTGCTTGACTTTTATATTAGGCTGCGGCATGACAGATGCACTGCTGTAAACAACAACAGAGTGTAGTGTCCGCTCCAGGGTTCCTGTTCAATTGACAGTATGGCTATAGCCCAGGAATGATGACAGAAGAGAAGACAGCAAGAGCTGTGATGTTTCTTTCATTCCTGCAGATGCGAGCAAAACCAACCCAGCCCCCATTCTTCTGAGTGCCCTGGGATAGCTCTAAGCAGTGTGATGTAAGGTCTTTTGAGAGAGAGATAGAGAGGCATTTCATACATATCAGACTCAACAGATTTAAGTGAAACTCCGGGAGTGTCTTACAGGGAACTTTTCTGGTGGATGCTGGAGTTTTGCACTAGCTGCAGTCAGAGCGAGTGTTGCAGTAATGAGGACTTTGCACAGCAGGGAGTGAGGTCACTGTTGTACCCTTGAGAGAAGGTCTTTTCTCTGGATTGTTCCCATAAAGTAATCATCTGGAAGAAAAATAACATGACTGTTAAAATGCAAGATCCAGTGTAAAGGTGTGCCTGCCAAGGAAACAGGAGACAGAGAAACCTATTTAATGAATTTAGGTTTGCTGCTGTTGCTGGAGCCAGAGTGAATAGTAGACCTCAGAAATGATAAGAGCCAGAAATGATTAAAACCAAAACCATTTACAAACGCTATAGTAGCCAGTGAACCTTCATGAACCTCATAATGAAAGGGGCTGTCATACACTGCCAGCCATTGATGCATATGAACCAGTCAAAAATTTTCACTCTACATAGTAAAAATTGTTAATATTTGATAACACCTGCATTTTGGGTTTTACAAAGCCTCCCTGCGCTAGCTGTTTGTAGCCGTGTATGTCTAGAGACATTTCAGGACAAATCAACCCGAGACCATGTAGCTCCAACCAGCTCTGAATCTTACATGTTAAGCGTGATGACAACCACAGGAACACAAATCCAGCTTTTTCATATTATAAAGCAGTGGTATTTCAAATGGAGTAACATATTTTTGTAACATGTTTCTGCAGTATTTATAGCCTTGACTTGTGATTAATGTTTAGGTTTCAGTCTCAGGTGGGGCAGTGTTGTTATGCCTTCAAACCTTACAAATGGATATCCTGCTGTGTAAATGGATAATTTCTGCACGTCACACCAGATAGGAGTATCTGCTATGTAAATCAGTAATAACATTAGTAACAATTTTGCAACACACTTTTGATTTTGACTGCAATGCAACTCTACCCATAAAATGTTACATACAGTAACAGTAAAATTAATCTTATGAGAGGATTGGGTAAAAATGAGCATGGTAAAAAATGACAGGATCTATTCTGAGCATGGTAAAAATGACAGGATCTATTGTACAGTATGGTGGTTAAACCCAATCTCCAGATCATATCATAATTCCATATGTCATATTTCATAATTCAGGTGCAGCTTTCCTATAACTGTCTATGCCCAGTCCACTGTAGGATTGTATAGCTTCTGCTCTGCTGAGATTTGGTAAGAGACACTATCCACTTGCAAGAGACTGCCTGCATTTAAATGTTTGCCTTCTCATCTACAGCCACTTAAGAATGTAATTAAATGTGACCTTTGAAATGGATGAATTCACTTTGGTGGTGGATGTCAAATTGCCCCCTCTTTAATATGCAGGTGTTACGGGGACAAGCTGGAGAGCGTACAGTGCAAACTAGCACAAATCTTCCCTCAACATCGATCACTCAGCTGTATCTACAGTGCTGTCCCTTTATTTTGATCGATCCTTTAATTTAGGCAAACGGTGCATTCATTGTTGTATGATAAGCCAAGAAGTTCAAAGACTGCTTCTACAGGCTTTTTTTTTACCTTGCATACTTCATCTTGCATAGGCCTTAAAATGCACACTAATGAAACATAGCTTTTCACAACAGCTTGGATGAACCAAGAATTACTTGAAATTTGTCTTGAAAAACTGTCTCTGAGGGCTCGGGATAGATAAGGAGCTCATTTTAAGCACAGGCTGAGCCCTGTGGCCCAGGCTTGACCCAGCTGAGTCCATCTGCCTGGATCCCACAGCAGCAAAACAATTCTGTTCTGCCAGGGAAGTGGTATGTTGGCCAGGGTTTCCTTGCCCTACCAATCATGGCACCCTGTGACTCGTTTGGTTACCCATGAGGTCATCAGAGAATGCCAAGGAAACGCTCCTGTCCTCCATTTGGCATCTGCTTCCTGGAGCACCCTGGGACTTGTAGTGTGAAAAATAGTTATCTTGTCATGCGTGTGTATTGGTGGATTGTATTCAATACACACATTGTTGTTATTGAGATGAGCCAAATGTGCAATTGCTGATTATAAAAACTGAGTGAAAAGGGAGGAAAAAAATGCATGAAAAGTTTCTGAAACAAAATGAACTTCATGATGATGATGATGATGATGATGATTATTATTATTATTATTATTATTATTATTATTATTATTAGTAGTAGTAGTAGTAGTAGTAGTAGCAGTATATTTCTGCTTTTTCCATGATAATCTTGTAGTTTCCCCTTAATCCTGTAAATCAGGAACATGAAGGTAAAATTTAACACACTGTCTTTGGGTTAGTGTATTTTGTGTTTATAGAATGGCAGGATCTATGAATTTTATTGTCATTTATTAGTCTCAATGGGTAGACATAAGTATAATAACTGAAAACAGATTGTAGCTCTATTTATACCAGCAAGATAATGTTACAATGTGCAATAACTGAATACAAATGGCAAATATACCTCAGTCTGGCATCTTTATCCATTGTAATAAGGAAAGGTATGATTCAATGACATCTGCAAGGCAAAATCTCATCATTCATACACTCTACATATATTGATTTTGATGTAAATCCACTCCTTATCATTTTCTGAAGTAGCAACACACTTTTTTTAAAATCTGATTCAAGAAGTGTTTCCCCCCATTTCAAATAAAATGTGTTTCCAGCTGTACATGCATTTTGTAAGAAAACATTACTCCCAAGGTCACATTTTTTGGGGCATTGCCTCCAGATTACTTTTGCAGATGGAACAAGACGGTATGTAAGCCAGCCTGTTTGCTTTGTGAATTGTACCTACAAAACTGTTGTATCTTTGTACTGAAACTGGTCTGCTTTGATATATCAATCCCTTTTAATTAATTGGCTTTTTGTGGCAAAGTCAAGTTTGCACACAGTGTGTGTGTGGCTCTGTGTAGCACATTTTTAAGATGGCTTAAAAAATGTCTATGATGCATCGGCCAGCTGAGGCTACCTGTGCAAATTGCAGTGGTGCTATATTGTTTATCTGCCGCACTATTAAATATTAAAGCTACATTCTGCTACCCAGTAATGAATGAAGAATAAATGACATAAAAATGTCACGTTAGTGACCTCAGTTTTAATTAAAGGATGATGCTTTTAACCTTTGTTTAACCTTGTGAATTATTCATGGACAATATTAAAAAAAAGTACTCGCTTGGCTAACTGCAAACTATAACACTTGAGATATGTTAACCGTGCCAAGAAGATGAATGCGCCTGGATTAATCTGCTGTTAACGTGTACATTTCCAGATTAGAGTCAAGAACGGGCAGCACTTACCCAGTTTATGGTCACAGTACAACTTCTGTCAAACTTTGGGCAAGTTATTATGAACACATGAACCCTTGGATTTTTTTTCTTTATAATACAAAGATAAATATAGTCAAATGTAACATAGAAAAGATTCATAATTATGATCAGAGGACCTGCAGTTGTCTCCTTTCATCTCCTCTTTGCAACAAGCAGTCAGCCCAGGCAAACACATCAAATACTAAAACCCGCATAGCAAAATTCTACTGTCAATTTATTCGAGCCAGAGCTCTTTCCTTATTGTGCGGTTTCTGGATTTTGGTTAAAGTCTCAAAGGCCCCAGGTCTGGTGAGGATATCGATTCAGGCAGGTCCTTGGTAGGGCATGGCAGTGCCAATGTAGCTGGACTTTGTGTGAGAGAAACAGTGAAGAGGAGAGAGAGAGCTCTTCCGTTAGACCCCAGGCTATGCTGCATGAAAGAATTCTGTAACAAATCTCTTGGGTGCGGTTATGTCAGGCATAAAATTAAAACATTGTTCACTTTTTTTTGCTCCTCTCAGGGTCATATAACATTGCATATAACATTGGTTAATTAGATAAACAATTTCAATTTGATTTGAAAAGGGAGAGACCTTATTTTCTCTGCAGTGTTGTAGCATTAAGGTGGAAATGTGGCCTCACTCTATTTCAGGAGCTACTGGGGTGGCTAAAATGGTTCTAGCAGGTGTGGTGATATCCCAAGAGAAGGTGCTAAGAAAAAGAACCTTTCACTCTCTGATATATTTTACATCCTTTGTGCCGAATATAACTTCACAGGAGGAAGGGGATTACAGCCTATTAATATTTTATTAGATTTCTGAAAAATTGTTATTTCATTATTATTATTTACTTGGGATTCAGATAATTTGGTAATAAAGGTTTTGTTTCATAACTGAAAACAAATTCCACAGTGTGGACCACTTACAGCAACTGACTGGCACTAATTCAGAGAACGGGTTGATGAGACACCAGTTTCTGGCTGCAAAAGGATTTCCCTGAATGACTGACACAGTTGCTCTGTCTTAGAGTGTCACACTGCACAGACCTTAAAATCATCAGACTGACTTATTCCATTCACTGTGCATTTTTCAGCCAATCTACACTTTATAAAGTTTGGAGAATCTGCACACAATTCTCTGCAGTATGAAAATGTCTGAAAAAGACGACCGGCAAGTGCTTGTTAAAGTTAAAAATAAGAGGAATGTTCAGACACCTACCATCTGAGCAAGCAAATTAACGTCTGTGCTGCTGAGAAACATCCTTATCCTCTTACAAACCTTTGCATTGACAAAACACAGTATGCAATGCACAGTGTACTATTGGGGGCCAGCAGAATCAAGTCTGTATGTGCAGAGCTATGTCAATACATGATATCACTCTCAAAGACTGTAAAGCCACCTTTGTCCCAGTTCAGCTCCTCGGATATCTGGAAGTAATCTCATATTAAATTCAGAAAAATGCACCGATTCACTTTTCCAGAACCTTCATCTTCAGTTTTCATTTGGGTGTACGGTTCAGCGAGTCAAAGTTATAATATTCTAGGCACAGAAGTACATGCTCTGCACCATTCACAGGGTTGTATTTTTGGCTCAGGTGAAAGATGGTACACAAAAGAGAGTGGGTTTATGCATAATTTTATATTTTAATAAGCATGCAGTCAAAATGAAATGCCATATAAAAAATTTATTCCTTACTAAAATCCAGTGCTACATTTTAAATTTTCCAAAAATGGTGGTAAGCATTGTCGTAATACCTGGATGTCAGTGATAACAGAAATATGCACTCTTGGTTTTCCTTTAATATTACTACTTGTCAGTGTTTTGTCAGTGTGTTAGCAATGTCAAACATGCATGGCATGCATACTGTTCTGAAGCAGAGACTGTTCTATGACTACAGTGGTGGAGATTGGCTGGTAAGTTCAGAAACAATGTTTCAAGTCTATATTTAAGAATCACAGAGCATTCATTAAGAACCAGACAGATTATTCCTATATGGAGATATTTCTGTACAACTGCAGCCGTTTCTGGGCACTGTGCTGTAGTGGTTAGGGAGGGAACTGCAGGTTCAACTCCAGTTGTGTGCACTGCTGTTGTATCCTTGAACAAAGGGACTTCTCAGGTAAAAACTTCTCAAGCACTGCTCGAGTAAATGCATAAATCTACAAATAAATAAAAAATAGTAAATGTGTTTCCATTGTGCCTTTTGTCCTTTTCACGGATCTCAGAGTGCTCGCCACTGAAGGGATGGTGACCCCACTCCACCTCCAGTGTGGAACACCAACTTGGGTGACACACACCAGACATTTTGCTGGGAATGATTGGATGGACAGATTTGGAGAGAAGCAGCAGTAATTATCAATAATTCACACAGGCTCAACCCTCTCCTCCCTTCAGAAGTACAGGCTCCTCTCTGCTGGAGGTGGAAAGTGCATGACTGGTACTCTGTTGAGCAACTCATCATTAATCCAGTCAAAGTCAGCTGTACGGAGTGACATCGCAGGGTGATATGTATGCTTACATCATCATAGAAGAACTGAGGGCATCGTTGAGGAATGGCAGCTTTTGATTTGAAGTTATTGAGAATTTGTGACCGCTAGTAAATAAGAGACTTGGAAACTCATTAGCAGAGAAAGAATGAGGCTCTGCATGAACACCATAATGATGGAAGCTGTCAATCTTGGTCCAAACCAGTTAAGACTTAAATTTCCTCTCATCGGCAAAACAGCAATTATTGCTTTTTTATTCCGTCATTTAACTCTTGTTGCTAATTTGATTAAACACATTATTTGACTATACTTCATCATTTAGAGTTGGGCGGAAATGTGGAAATGTGGTTTTGCAAGATGACTTAAGCAAACTGAAAACACAGCTTGGTTATGGAGTAAGTGGTTTTGGTTTTCAGTGCTGAGTGTAAACTACCGCAGTGGAATAAACTCAGTGTTTGAGAGCACAGATGGGTATCCATGGAAATGGCTTGGGCTTTGTTGCTTATTTGCTGCGTCACTGGCGATTCGGTACCTGCGAATGTAATTCTGGTTGCTTCTGTGATATGTTTCACGCATTAAGCCATGATGGCCTTGTGAGGCCCTCTGGATAAGGGAAGGTGCCAAATAAATTAATAGTAATAATGGAACAGGCTTGGCCTATACGGCAGTGCTAACACAAACATTGTTCTTAAACAGCCCTACGGCCTTCTGCAGACATGGGGCATAAACAAGACTCATAGGAAAAATCAGTACAGAAAAAAAAGACCCCAGCAAAGCCGAAACACTGATCAGTACATTCCCATTCGGCGCAGAAATTAGTCTCCGGCCCTTGTGTGTTTTCTCAGACCTTGAGCAGAGACATGATCTCAGTCAGAAAACACTGGAACACATTCCAGACTGGTGTAGCTCATAAGGGTCAGCTGAGCCTGCTGTCATGCAACAGACTGCTTTGGCCCCCAACGTGCACATGCCTATATGTGTGTGTGTGTGTGTGTCTGTGTGTGTGTGTGTGTGTGTGTGTGTGTGTGTGTGTGTGTGTGTGTGTGTGTGTGTGCCGCGCGCCTTCAAGGGATTCAGCAGATTAAAGAAAAGCCATCTCTATATACATGATAAACTGAAGCTTGCGCAGGCCCCACCCTGTATCAGTTGGCTGGCTGGAACTGAACTGAGATGACCCAGCGACAGCTCTACCGTGGGTGCATATTGGCCCATCAGAGCTGTTAGGCTCGAATGATTCAGGAGGAAGATGCTACAAGGCAGAAAAACAGCTTTTCTGCACTGCCTATTCGTAGCTATTGATTTTCAATTTTAAGATTGCCTACCCCATTATCTTTTGCATCTCAGCGTTTGATATGATGATATAGCCATGTGTCTGCCACACAAACAAACAAATAAATAAATAAAATAATGAATAATTGTTTATTTCCTCCAGAAAGGTACTTCAGGGCAAATGTGGTCAAGTCCATTCCAGTGGTTTTTCAAAACACTCAAAAACTGGCTCCTTAAAAACAAAAACAAAAATCACTGTCACAATTACTGCTAGCAGCAATGAAATAACATGTCAAGTACTGCTATGTCTCAATATTCTCTTTCACTTTACTACAGATATAACAGAGGAGGATAAATTGCAAAAATGATTCACTGAGGTGTATTGGAAAACTAGCTTTGATTGGCATCAACTGTTACAGGAAATACCTGCACAAAAGGCAATTAGAAAGACACACGACAGCAGAAAACCTCACAGATAAGTCAGGTCAAAGTAGGCTATGTAGGCCAAAGGAGGTTATCTAACTGCAGTGAAACCTGACTGACACATAGTTTCATCACCATTCGGTCTGTTGCATGCTTATTTGCATGCCAAACCGAACACCACAGGGAATTTCCTTGCTGAAGAGCAGACCCTTCTTTGTGCGTATGACTCATGGCGAGTCTCTGCCCGAGCAGACAGGTGCCGCTCGACCCGCTGGCCCGTCCGTCCATCGGTTTGGTCCCTGTAGGAACCTCTGGTGTAAGATGTCTGCTTGTTGAGAAGGTCAGGAGGAGATTATGGACAGGACATGGAGTTCAGCTTGCAGTTCACCCAGGCTAAAGGACCACAAGTCAGTCTTTAATACGTTGGATATATATTACACTGGCTTATTCAGCAAAATTTGCATTGCTTGAATTTGTCCCTCCATTTGTTCACTTTCTGGGTATTTCCTGAAGCCATTCAGGTCAACACTGCTATTGATTAATAATAACAATAATCCATTATTTACATATATAGCACAAAATAAGTGAGTCAATAAAAAAGACAAAAAAAACTCATATTTTCAATTATCAAATATACTTTTAAAATATGGGATTAAAAAATGGATGTGGAAAAACATATCTTAAAAATCAGGAGCTGACCCTACTGTCTTGTCATTATTTCATCTTGAAAACGTAATCTTGCCTATGATTTTTTTTAACAATTAGTAGTCATGACGGTTGCTTTTGGCATTAGTCACAGTTCATATATGGGACTGATGGAACTTTTATCAAGGCCTAGAATGGGTGGAATCATTTTCACAATTTTGCTTTGTTGACAACTGTACAGGAATGCTTCCATATCGGATACCTGTGACATGCTGTAGGTGTCAAGGAGAGCAGTCTGTGTCCCATGAAAGCTACTGGGCCCGCAGTTGTGGTCCTCTCTTTTTAATTAGTTCCACAGCTTGATTTGATGTGACAATGACACAACGCCCATTTTTTTTTCAAAGATCATGTCATGAGTCAAGAGAAGATGATGGTTTCAGCCCATCCTCACAAGCTATTCTCCTGTATTTTCCCGCAGTTAATCAGGTCTGATTAATAACTGCCTCCTGTTCTTAAAAGTAAGCTGTTTTTCATGCCATGTAACATCAACAGAATTTAATTACCTGAGTACAGTGAGAGGCCAAACAGAAACCACACAATCTATATGTCTGGTGTCTGTGGAACTGCAGTTCTCTTTCTTCTTTTTAATCAAGGACTGCACATCTGAACAACTATGAAATGCCTAGAGTCTGAAGAGGGGTTTTGTTTTGACTTGAGCTGTCATTGCAACACATTCGTGTTGTGTCAGCTTGACCACAAGACTTTTAGTCACACTTGGGATCAGAATAATGTGAGAAAGAGTCCAAAAGATTAGGCTATTTATTCAAAGAACAGACAGCAAACTGAGAGCCAAGGTAATGACTGGAATAATTTCAGATATAAGAAGTTAAGGGAAAAAAAACTTGAATGCTGTCCCGTTATTTCAATAGGTGAAAGGGCTTAAGAGGCTGATGCTGACCCAACCTCCCTGCTGGACAGGGCAAGAAATAAGCCCGACCTGTGAGGGCTGGAGCACAAGTGATTCAAAAAGAAGAAGGTCTGGATTTAGGAAGACACAGAAAGAATGAAACAATCAGGCCAATGATTGATCCAGTCGATAAAAGCGTTCTCTCCAGTGTTCACTCTAGCTCGAGTCAGCGCTATGTCAGTAGCTGACTATGACCAGGAGTCTGTAGTGGGAGGACATGATGGTACTTGTCCTGCTGGAGTGAGGCGGCCTACGTCAGCGGCCAATCAATGCTTCCAACGTTGGGCTGAAAATGGGGAAAAAGGAAAGAGAGCAAGGATATGACACGCAGTGTACACCCCTTAAAATGCAGATGGACCTTACTATGCAAGGATGATTGACACACAGCCCATTGTCTGTGACAAAGCATGTCATAAATTTTTTACTGTCATTTTTTAAGTATTAGTACTTCGGTGTTTTTGAATTAGATAAGCATTCATATTATGATAGAAAACAAAACAGCGACTACATTCATCTAAATGAAACATAATGGATGTAATGGACTGTCATTTTAAGAGGGGGTCTGGGAGGTGTCCTGTCATTCACCTATGGGATGGCTGGATACACTATTCAAGCGATTTATCCCTTATTGTTCAGCTTTGCAGGGTGAAAACATGACCCTGCTCAGACGCGTGGTTTATCATTTAGACATGTAGCAGATTCCCTTATCCAGGTCAATGTATATCTTTCATTTTTGAATATTGTCCATTTATTCAGCTGGATATTCACTGAAGCAATGACGCAAATATCCAGCTGTGCAAATGAAGGAAATCACGGACGGGAGTTCAGCCAGACTTAGGTCTGGGTTAAAGTGCTGTACGCATCAATGCGTTATGCTGGCAGATGCCTCATCAAGGGTGACTTGCTCCACATACATTTACATACTTCATTTCACATCTATTTGTATATTTAAAGGGGTAATTCAGGTTCAGGAGCTCCTTCAAGAGTGTAACAGGGTGTTTTGGATTCTGTGATCTAGTGACTGTGATGTATGGTATTATACTTGGCTTCCCTTGTCTAGTCTTGTTGCGCAAGTTAACTTGTGGCAGGGCTTGAAAAGTGTTATGCTCACACTCACTGGCCTGAGAGTGTTGTTAGCCTGGTCCGACACTGAATGGATATACTTCTGTTCTCTTGCACTGGAAGTCGCTCTGGATAAGAGCATTTGCTAAATGAATGTAAAGTAACGTAATGTAATGTAATGCAAAGTAACAGTAGTGCTCCGCTTGGGAATCAAACCTGGTTACAAATTAATCTCCTTAATCACAATGTCACACTGCAGCGCCATTGATAAAGCTGTTTTCTTTGGGACCCTGATCGCGAGTGTGCATGCTTTATTTCCATCAATGTGTGACCACCCAAAATGCTTTTGCTTTGATGTAGTCAAAGTATAGTCCTGGGTGAACAGGACTGAGTGAATTTATTTACATAAAGAGTTGTTATAGTGAATGAGAATGGCTTCAGTAGCAGTTTTAGCAGTAGTTTTAACAATCCTGATCCTAATTTTAATTTTGTACTTGATCATTCTTCTATGATTTCTCTGTTGCCCTGACTATTGTAGTGCAATATGATGGTGCTGGCAAGATGTTGCAGATTTGTAGCATGTTGAAAATGCTGGCTTTTAAGAAAATAGTACAATGATGTACCCATGCTTTTAGGAAAATAATACTATGCTGTAATTAGCAATGGAGGAAAAGTGAAAGTTCTCCAAATTGTATTCTTAATTGTTTTTGATCAGATTGCAGGGAGGAGAATCTCGTCTTCCCCTTTTGTCCTTTACGAAATGAGATGTCTACTGCACTCTGATTAAGTTGGTCAGTCATCTGCTGCTTCTTAATGCTCCACCTTTGTGCATATACCATCTCAGTTTAGAGCCTGGTCGTCTCCAAACGTTTTTATTAACCCCAAAAGACAAACAGTAAGCCAGGCAAATCACAGAGCCTCTCTCTTTGCATGGCTAATACAAGTACTTGATTAAAGATAATTTCTTGGCGCTGGACGTTTTCTCCTCTTGACCCTGGGAGCTTTTCCAGCTATTATCAAGATGACTGATGGCCATTGACTCTGTTGAGACTAACTTTTTAAACTTCAGACCACATCCAATCCACTGAGTTGCACCGCCCACAACGGTACTGAAGGTGTCCCTCAAACATGACAAATTTTAACCAGTGGCAGCTGCTCAGAGGAGGCAAAGAAAGCCAAGCCTCCTCTATCAAAAAAAAAAAGATTTGAAAAAAATCCATTTTCTTGTTGCATAATTAAAAAGGAGTAAATATAAAGCAGCATTGCACGTGCTTACGGCTGTCATTTTAAATTGAAATATTTGGCAAAATATTGCACTGCATTCAATGAACAGTTGGACGTCTTAAAATCCCCCCTTGTCCACTTCAAGTCGGCCAATGGAAGCTTGGCATGCCGTTGAAAACTATTAGAAAAACAAACTTCATTTGAGGTCAGTTAAGGTGCTTTGTCTGGCTTTGGATGATAACATTATGATGAGAACTTAGCCTCACCCAGAAGCCTAGCCTCAAGTCTCCTTGTACAGAGCTCATCCTGCAGGGTTAATAACACAGGACCTCTTGATGACCGATTGATCTTGCCCAAGCTGAGATTCGCTATAACCAACATTAAGCCCACACTGCCCGTCACCCCCAGCTCTACATTATCCTACTGTAGAGAAGCTGGCCAGCACGGCTCCCATAAAACAAACCAAAAAGAGCAAAGCCAAAAAAAACCCAATAACTTATGTTGAAATTCAAACAGACAAAGAAACCAGCCTACACAAGCCAACAGCAGGGGCAAAATGAGCCTGCCCCCTGCTCTTCAGCCACACCTGTATTTGATCGGCCTTCAGTTAGACAGGTGTGGCTTGTTAGCCAATAGGCCGGTTCCCCAACAAATCACATACATGTGAACACACTTCACATTTATTTTTAGGAGGTGGTGAAGGCACTCCTTCATACCTACATAATGCATAGTTTCATTATTTTTTGATGATTCTAGCGGTCGTATTGCTTAGTCAGTGTTTATTTTTGGGGATGCATTATTTGCCTTATTTGTTTTCATGCTGTATCTGCGGTATTTGTTGTTGAAATCTTATCCAGTTCTCAGACTGACATGGTTAAAGAGTGCAAGGCATTTTGTGATACTGTCCTTCCTCCTTGGTGGAACAGGGTTTTTCCTTGCCGCTGTCAGCATGGTCTTGCTTTCATGGACATTGAGCATTTTACAATGTATGGGAAAATGTTGGTGCAAATTAGATTAGGTCTGTAAGCAATGACCTTGTATTTTATTGTATTTGTTGCCTAATTTGTTGCAGAATTAAGTAAAATATAAAATACATATCCTTCCAAAAGTCCAAACGTTTTCCCACTGCCTGGCCTCCTCCGTTAATGCAGACAACCCCTCAGCTGCCACTGATTTCAGCTTTGGGGAAGTCATGCTAGGAAGGGGTACTCGCAGAACGTCATCTGACACCTTTTGCTGATCAATGATTGGACTGATTCAGCGCTCTGATGCGAAGCGAGAAATGTGCAGTGAGTAGTATATCCTGTTGATAGTAAGCATATTCCACGTATCATGGCAACCATCCTCAGGGCAGTGTCAACCTGCTTGTCACGGTCACCTCTAACATTGTTATGTTGCCTCTGTATTGAATTCTCAGACGATGCGTTTCCCCTTTCGAATCCCCACTTTGGTGTCCAGCTGCACTTGTGGTCTGGCCCTTGCTTAGGAGCTGTTAGATGGAGTGACTACAGAAATACCCGCCGGCATAGCATAGTAAATGTATTACCCTCAGAAGGAAATGAATGTTTATTTCCTTGGTTTGGTTTGGGTTGGGCTTGTTGGTTTGTAGGCAGGGTTTTTGCTTGTTCGTTTGTTTTATTGTTTGGTTTGCTCGGGTGAGTCAGCCTAACTTATGCAATTTAGAAATTTCCAACACTGAAATCTTTCATTTTTCAAACCTTCCTTTTTTGAACTGGTGTTGTTTCATTGTTGTAACTGCAGTGTTTTATTTTATTGATGTTTCATTGAAAGAGAATATGTAGCTTTCATAGCAAAATTAAGCAGACACTGATATTGAGACACCAATAATGATGTCTCCAACCAAATGCGGTGACTTACTAGAATTACACCTTTAAAAGAGATGGATTGAGGTCGTGTCCCTGTGATGTGCCGGCATTCTGCCCAGGACATGTGCTTGAAGACGCTCTGAGCCCCTGGAATCAGGATAGGGCTAATCTCAGGGACCATCAGACATGGATGCAGACATTATCTTTTCTGCAAGAGGCACAAAATGGGATATATGTAAATGTAAGATTCAGTCCTGTAAGGGTAATATGTCATGGCAGTGAAAGAATTGAACTTGCAGCAAGAGAGGTGCAGGTTTGAATCTCATTTGAGACATAGCCACAGTATAACAGAGGTAGTGTAGGATAATGCTGTCTTTCAAAAAAAAATTTCCTGCTTAAGTCAATATGTAAGAGAATACAACTCTGGTCTTACAAACCAGAAACAAGCCGTCAGTATAGAGTAAATACTCTTTTGGTGAAAGAAACCTCAAATGTCATACATAAAAATGATAGTTACAGTACATGGCATCTGCATAAGTTCCATGCCTTGCGATTCTCTGCACCTAAATATTCAGGACTACTTTGCCAACTAACAAAACAGATAACGAATAAACTGCGGCTCAAGCGTTGTGGAGGGAATTAGTCCTTGAAGTAAAATCTGTAGGATTTCAGCATCTGAAAACAGAGTGACGCTGTTAAAGGGCATTAGGAAGTATAAACCGCATGGGCGCGATGAATCAGTTTTCCACACTGTATGTGCTGGAGTCAGCACCACAAACTGACAGACCATAACATTAAAAAATGTCATTCTCTGCTCATTCCTGAAACAAATTATTTTTGCAAACTACTTTTTCTCTTTGGTTGATTGGATACATATTCCAAAAACTGCTTGAATATCAAAAATAACCATTCAGTCAACACTCAAGTATATACGGAGTAAAGATGTGCTATTTTTATGGTCTACATATATATATATATATTTATTTCTTATACTGGGAAAAATGTACATAATATACATCTAGAAAGGGATTGGCATTTTTAAAAGGCACTATGATAACACTGGTGTGTCTAGAAACTGCCAGACCTACTCTCTCCTACTGATATGCTGAAATAAAAGATTTATCTAACCTCACATCAGCGATGCCATATAACATATAACTACTTTTGTGATGTGCCTCTTAGGAAATGCTGATCAACTTGAGTTATGAAGACCATTATGTGCAATTTTAACTGTTGTTATTTTTACCCCTTAAGTGTCATTAACCAGCTCAGGTACCAAAGATAAGACAGTCTGGGACAGATTTTTCCTGTAATGGAAGTCAAGACTCAAGCTGTTAGTCCTACCGTTCATCTAAAGCCCGAAATTTTTATTCTCACTGTAAAGATCCCCATCTCACACTGGGAAATTGCGTCTTTCAGTAGCCTTATCTCTGAATATAGCTGAGCATTTGCGCAAACACGTCAAATAATGTGGATACTAAAAACTGTACATCACAGAGGGGGCTTCAATCATATAGTTTTTTTTTTTTTTCGAATTCCGAGAGAAAAACATCGCTGGCGAAAATTTGTCTCACTGGAGTCACTGACGGAATGAGAACAAAAAGCCTTGTCTTTGTGGCCTGTCGAACCGCAGCTGTGAGTCAAGGCTGGTACCACGGAGTGGTCGAACACACTGCATCGCTGACACTGTACCTCAGTGGTCACTTTTTGATATATGGCGGTGTTTACACACTGATCAATGAGGAGTTGTGAATGAGCGCTTAGTCCCGGTATAACCTTCATTACCATGGCGGATCCCACGTGCAGGGGTACGGCGCAGGTCCCAAGTGTGTGCTCAGCTGGGATGTGATTGGGCGCGCACCACGTGACCGGGGGCCTGAAATGACCTCCCTCGGCTTCCTGAGACTCGTAATGCCCCGCAGCCGCAGGGAAAAAGTGACAGATGCAAGAGACGCGTGTCACGCATGAGAGAACAGGGGCGGAGGGGAAGCTGAAGGCAGCTGAGCGGTGGGGACCCAGCGGGAGGCGATATAGGAGCAGCAGTGCAGCATAGTGGTGAGGAGCAGAGCTCATAACCAAAAGGTTACTAGTTCAATTCCCTGCTGGGGCACTTCTGCTGTACCCTTGGGCAAGGTACTTAACCCACAATTGCCTTAATAAATATCCAGCTGTATAAGTGGATAAAACTAACCTGTGTAAGTCGCTCTTGATAAGAGTGCCTGCTAATTCGCAATAATGTAATGTAATCTTGTTGGGAGTAGACAACAGCAAATGGACGTATAAGCTACGAAAAGCCTGCATCAATCCAGGAATTGTGTCGTTGTTCATATCCTTATCCACAAGAAAAAACGAAGCAACCGAGTCATTTGCGACGGTAGAAAATTTTTACTTCTTTAGAATGTGACCCAGATGAAGAACCCCCGCCCAGCTTCTTCAGACTAACTGATCTGAGAGAAGTTCAACGTGCACTTCTCCCACACACTTCGCTAATTAACACAAGAGGGTAAAGGCAGGCATCTGTTTCAAAAGATCTTATGCGCTGTGGAGCTGCGCCCGGGCTTCTGTTTGAATTATGCACCTTCAGAGTCAACAAGCGCAAACAGCAAGGGAGACAAGACACCAGCTACACCCGCCCCGTTCCTCACTTCCCATAATACCGTTCCATTAATGAACACAGCTCACAGCAGTAGCAGCTGTGTCTCAGAAACCCACCAAATGATGTATGCCACTCCACACAGCAATGCGCTGCACCTATTTTTACCCGCTACTGAGTACCGCTTGCTTCTTAATCACTGCTTGCTTTATTAATGACTTAATGTCACCCAGAATGTTTACAACCTGTGGACCCATGCAACACAGTCCTGTTTTACAGTTTCTAGTAATTTTGCGGTTTCTAATAATAATCCACACCAAACCAAAAGCAAACGTGCTCACAGCCACAGAATGATTTCTATGATGTACTGGAGGTAGAAAAACATGAGGGAAAAGAAATTAAAATAAGACAAAATGCAACCATAATGTGAGAAATGGGAAAGCATGATGGGTAAGACTCTTGTTTGTGTTTTATCTGTTGGAGATGGTATTTTGTATCATGTACTGTTGTCCGACCGAGAACCAGTGATTTTTAATATTTTTTTTACCCTCAGCGCTGCAATCTTCCTTTTACCTGTGGGATTCTATTCACTCTGTGAAGATGCCAGTTGCCTTATTACATCTGTAGCAAAGGTCTCTGCTTTTTTTGTCCTCAGCAATGGCATACTGCCTCTATGTACTGTCCATCAGCTGGGTTACATATATTTGTCAATAGCCTTGATGTTACTGTGTAAACAGCTGGCCCTACAACAAACTCCTCAGTGCTATACAGCTGAACATGACATCACTGTGACTCACAAAGCGATAACTTCTGTATAACGGTGCGTGACACTGGGAAGCATGTTCAGTTTGGCTGAAGTTGCATTGTTTAATGTGGATCATGGGTTACACTTTGCATATTTTTTATATAAACCTCAACAGGCTGAACTACCAGGAATTCATTTATTGAAGGCATTTTTCTTAATTCCTAATTATATTTGAGAACATGAAGCCTAGCACTTAACTTTGTATCTTACTGACCTCTTGTAATACCTTGCGATAACTACTCTTAGCATAGTGATGCACTTATTTGTAAGTCGCTCTGGGCAAGAGCGTCTGCTAAATGAAGTAATGTACTGTAATGTAATGCCGTTGTTATTGTTGTATGTTTACATATTCTACCCCAGACGCCTGGTGTGTGTGCATGAACCAATTCTGATATAGAATGAGACACTTCTGGATGTTTGAAAGATGAAGTCCGAGCATTGCTAGCACTCTGAGAAAAGTAGAACCACATCCAGCAATACAGCTGAAGCCACAGGGCTATTCTGTCCCCAAAACAATAATGGTATGAAACCGGGAAAACAATTATGTAATTTTGCAAATGTTCAGGCCAAACAGAACTGCAGCCATAATGTTTGATGGTATCTATGGGTTGATGAGGACAAAGAGAGAGAGACAGAGATGGAGGATGTGATGGAGAGAGAAAAAAGAAAACCTCTGTTGCTCTTACAGATTCGGTCACCAAAATATACTGTTTGTAACATATAAATAAACACAGTGAGGTGTTTTCTCATGTAACGATAAAGAAATTAGTCTTCACATTTTAGCAACACTTGAATAGGTTTGCTGCCAAATTGATGATCCCACCATCTTAAAGAGAATACAAACAGAAAATGTAAGTAATGGACAAAAGCTGATCTATGAAAAAGATTCATTTGAAACATTTCAATATCTTCAAAGACCAAACCTTGATAAATACATCTAAATTGCACATTACACAACTTTTGACCTTTTTTGTACTCAGGCACATGAGCTCATTGGAACAGATGAATGACTGCTCCTTTAGGACCAATAACATTACATTTTAACAGATGAATTTGTGTTTTACCACAACACAAATATTAAATCACTGTTGCAATACAAGGAGTACAAAATTATATTATCTTAGTGTGCAAAGGGTCAAACACAATGCAATGCACGCCACTTAAAACTTTGAATTATGATAAAATTTAAAATGTCCTTTTAGGATGTGAAAATATGAAGGAGAAAGCAAGTCAATGAAATATACCAGTATGTAATTTGACAGCACAAAATGGTTTTCATTAAAGGCCTTTTAAAATCCTTCTCTTTCTTTTAAATCTTTAAGTCTTTTTCTTAGCATAAACTTACATGAATTTTGACCTATGTCAATTGTTGTGCCTACACTATGTACAAGTGCAGAAAATCATTTTCATAGATACAAAAAACTATGAGTGTTGCTTATCTTCTTGAAGGAGATAAGCAGATACACTGTACTGAATTAGCATATATTACCTTAATCTGATTTCAGACTAACGCTCTTGCTGATGTTAACATGCAATATAATAATTGAACAAAATATTACATGTAGGTTGCAATAGATTTAATGGGGTTTTACCTGTTATTTTCTGTTTGTTTTCAACAGTTTGTGGAAAACATTCAAGGATGGATAAGCTGCAACAGACAGAGGTTATTATTTAAAATGGGGGTAAAATGGATATACAAATGTAATGGATATAGAACTGCTGTGAACTTCAGCCTGTGAACTTCAGCCTGAGTCAGGCCTCACCGTCAGCATGAGGACAGAGATACGATTAGGTCACTGAGCAAAACACCAAGGTCTCCAGCTAAGGGAACTAATTGTTCCCTTGTTCTGAGTCTAGGGGGTGACGTCATCCTCTATATCAAATGATCATGTGCTCGCTCATGTCACTGAGTTATGCTATGTATACTTAGAAAGTACATAGGGAACTTAACTGTGAAATCATAAATATCACGGGGGTTTCAGCAAGGTTTGGAGTCACCAGTTCCAGACATTCCTTTTCAATTAGTGCAGATAACACGTGCAATGACAAATGTGTGCATGTATGTGTTTATATCTATATATGCATGAACACATTGTTTTCGCACCATCACACAAAAAAACTGATTGCTGAAAATTGGTTTAATTGAGATAAAGCAAGGAGAGATTTTTGATACTATGAGGCAGCTTGTAAACCTGTAGCCTGTGAAATTGTTTTTTTTTTTTTTTTTGGGTTTTTTTCCCTGTGATCAGGCAGCCCGCGGCTTGGGAGGTGTACAGTAATCAGTCGACTGCTACACCCATGCGAGTGTGATGGATGCTGGCCGGGCAAGCTGACATTTTTTTTTTTTTATTTTTTTATTTCACTTCAGGGACTGAGGCTGGCTTCCAAACAGAGCAATTACTCATGTGAAGTCACAGCTACAGGAAAGTACACTGCTTGCCAAGACCTGAGCGATAGGATTTCCATCATCCGCCAGGCAAACGTGCCGCCATTGATATGCCTGGACCGTCACAAAGCAGTTGCACGCATAATTCTTCTACACAAACTGCACTGGCGTCTTTCTGCAGCAGATTGGGGTTGCTTCTTGTTAACCAATTTTGTGTTCTGATTACGTTGTACAACGGCGCTGTGTTTTTGAATGATGAAAATAACCTCGCTGTAAACTGTTGATATAAAATATCGCAAGCCTTTGTATTTCTACTGCAGATGGCATATTTGTAGTTTTTCTTGAAGGCCACAGTGTGTGCCATTTTTCCATTTCATAAATTTCAGTTTCTTAAGTGACCCCAAAATATTATTTGAGAATGATTCCCACATTACACATTACTTTAAGTGCAGCTCTGAAAGGCTTTGCTTAGGCATGTATAACACCTTCATGAGCATGGTATTACCACCTCATAAATCCCTTTTAAGTACACATGCTTTATGACAGCAGACATAAAGTGGTACACTGTGCATCTTCACATGCATTCATTTTTGAAATAATTTGCATGTTACGAGCTAGCTAGTCAGTTTCTCCCACTAGTCAGCGACTGAATGTCACTCAAGAAAGTTTGCAAGCATTTACTAGCCTGTCATGTTTATTTATTAATCTAGTTGGCCAGTTGGTTGGCTGACCCTGTAACATACATCTCATTAGCTGCTTTCATTCTCTACATAAAATTACTCCAGTAAAATATATTGTTGTTTCCTGTTAGTTGCTATAAAAAGGATACTGACCCTTTTAGCAAATCATCACAGTACACAAATTTCTTGAGGCTTCTTAACTATTGTATATGCAGCAGCTATCTAGGTAGTAATCTTGTGTCTATCTAATGTTACTACAAGTGTTCTTACTAATCCATTGTTTGTACTTCATTGTGTTTAGTTTAGGCCCACTTATCATGAAAGTGGACTGATTAATTTTTTTTAGCACTTTTCTTTCTCAGACTCACACTAATACATCATTTAACAACTACCCCACCCCACAAAGATGGCATCTATTAAAACAACAAACTGTTTCTGCCTGAAGTGTGATTAACAATATTAGTCATTAGTCATATTAGCCAACAATTTGTCATGAATAAACAACTTCTATGAAAGGACATACACACCCACCTGGACATACATCAGCACTGCCAGCTAGTTTAGATGTAACTGCGGGTTACATTAAATGTTAATATTAATAATGTTATGTTAATGTTAATAATGTTAACAGTCCCAGACATTTAACACTTGAGTTCCCCTGTAGTTTTATTTTGTTATTTGGCAGATGCTTTTATCTAGCACAATTTAAGTAACTAATATGGTATGAATCCATGTGACAGGAGTAAAAAAGGAATAACACATGTACAGAACTGCCAGTATCACAATTTATATTTGTACATCAAGCTGAAAGATAAGAATTACAAATACCATTAAAATATTGTACCCACCAACTACCTTAAAAGTGAATATATTTTTTAAGACACAAAAGTGAAGATGGAGTCTAGCTATGATCTACAGAGCAATATTACCTAAAATCATAGTGGTTACAAGATGAGAGTGATTAGAATAATAAGAGTAACGTTAACCTCCATTATACTACCTCACTCATAGTGATAAAACACCATCAAAAGCAGCTACACTACACAATGTAAGAATACACTTAAGGATGGAGCAATGGACATTACACAAGGTCTGAAGTTGCTGTCACCATCTTGTTAAATGCTATCAATATCACAACCATGTACACACAATTTTGTTCAATGCTGCTGAGACACATGCATAAAATTATGTGATCATTGAAAAGATTAGTGCATGCAATTAAATACTTCATTCATCTTGCAACCACAAATTAAAATCACTCAGCCACAGTGTGTGTGTATAATATAGTGTATTACCAGCAATGTATTTTATTTATCCTACTGAAATGTTTAAGTGACTAAGACTCCTCTTATAATAATGCTGTATGCAACGTGTCAGCCAGATCGAAACAGATTCACAAAGGGATCAGGAGCTGATGCGGTCAGGCATTACAGAAAGTGGGCCACGCTGCCTTCCGCCCCCCCCCCCGTGCTTCTTGACTAATGTGCAGCTGGGTAATTCATGAATCAGCCAGGGTTCATTCCAGGACACGGCGTGCCACAGAGCACACACTTCTGGCCATGCGCAACGGTCGAATCAGTCTCTTTTATGGCATAGCGGAGAAAATGTGTCCAAGTGCCTAGTATACTTTCATGACAGAGGCACACGGCCCATATTATGCAGAAATCCTGAGCAAGGCGTGAGCACCCCCTAGTGGTGGCTGTATGAATTGTACTCAACTTGCTGCTGGCGACTGTACCACAATTTAAATCCCAGGTACACTGGGGAGACAGAGTAAAGGTAGCTACAATGACAAGCTGAAATTCTGTGAGGACAACACACATTCCTGTGGTCAAGCTGGAACACAAAGAGATTTTCCATAGTACCATAGTCAAGAAAACATCCTAAGAATTGGCAAGAAAATGCACGTGACCAAATTAGATTTCTTAGTTGAAGTATATTGTTTATACCTGTAACCATTTAGACTCTGTACAACTATCCCACTTGGCAACCTGCATACGTAAAGGTGCCCATAGACAGAATGATAGTATAACAGAAGTCAATTTTACAACCACAGCTGCCACTCGTCTTCAATCACCATTTCCCTCTCGCAGCCAACATCAATAATCAGTCACTTTTGAGATAAAGTGATTTGCGATTGTGCCATTTTACATGTAAACCTTTAAGTCGCCTGCCATCTGCACGATGGTAGTAAGCAGGTTGCTTCAATAAATGAGAGAATTAAGAAAGGAAGATTGCCTCTTCCACAGGCGCATCCCACCCTTTCCCAAGACACACAGGCTTTTATCTGCAGCTCAACTGCGAAGCACTCACTCCACATGACACACCGAGCAACTGCAATGCATTTTAACACCTTTATTGTGTTCGCAAATAGAAAAGTATTAAAACAATAGCAAAGTACTTTCCTGCAACAATGACAAGTCAGTTGGTTTGGGGAGACAGTAATGTAGAGGTAATGTACACCATAACCCCATTTGTACAATAATTCACAGGGTCTCACAGAGACAGAAAACCCACCGGGACAACCCCCAGCAGCTATAACACACCTGAACCCTCACAAGACATTAGTGGAGGTAGGCTAGCTGTCCTCTCTTCATGACCGGGTATTGCACATGTTTCATTCCATACACTGTTTCTGAAGTCTCAATGATCAACAACATCATCAACAACAAATGATCATCCATATTATAGTCAAATAAGGAAGTAAACTATTTAAAAAACAGAATTATTTGTCTGTTTTGCCAAGTATATGTAGGTAAGGTAAATAAGGTAGTTATTCAAAAACTGGTCATGGTTTCACCTCAGTCAAAAGGAATTATGCTGTGATGTAACAGACAAAACATAAATTGTATCTCCAATGCGAGGAAAAAGCTTTAGTTGCTATGGTGTGGATCAACCCATTGTATTACTATGGCAATGTGGATGATTTTTTAGTAAGAGTGTCCTTGTCACCTCAAGTACTTTTGCTTACACAAGGCAATCTTTTGACTCTACATCCTCTTGTCCATCAACGCCTACAAGATGAATAGTGATGAGGAAGCAGGACCTCCCCCTCAGGCCGTCTTCCAACACAAGTGGAATGACAGCTCGTATTTAAATGTAGTTTCATGGCCTGATTTCTGCAGCTGGGGTAAGAAAACAAAAGGATGTTATTATTGTATTCACCTCAAAGCACCATTCAGAAACAAAAATCGTCGCCTCTCTCCCGATGAGACCTACTTGAACAGACACATCGATCCGCCGCTCATGCCCTACACACCAGCTATCTGCGGCGCTTGCGACGTTTCTTGCCACGTTGACTCTGTGCGGCTTTTAGCCTCTTCGCCTTCTCTCTAAACAATTCCCTTTTCCTTACGCAGTACATGCAATCTGAAATAAAGAAAAGCACTCAGGTCATACACCTGGCTGTCAAAAGAGATCATCTTATCCTGGAGCATCCAAATGTAAATCTGGTCCTTGCACTATTTCACCCATGCTGCAAAACCCCAGTTTACCATCCCTGGTCCTAGGTGGCCCCAACCTCCTTCCTGGTACATCCATTTTTTGTTTGCTTTTGTTTTGCTTCAACAACAGTATTCCTTAATTAGGCTGATTGAGGGCATTGATTCAATGATTTTTTTTTGATCAATACTTTCTTTGAGCAGTTTCGGCAGAAATTAAACACTACTTACGTACCATTCAGATTGCATGCCCGAACTGACCTTGATGGAAGTGCCTGGTTATTAAAAATGGGGCACTAAGGAGCTGTGTTCTTGACTTTAAGTCAGGAATTGAAGTAAGACTGACATTTTTTAAGGTTTTCGGTATGTAATCCTCATGTAAAATCACTACTCATAGTGAAGGACAAAGCACTATCACACCTTTTTTACCCTGGCTAGTTTTACCCTGAGTTTTGTTCCAGTCACTGTTTTATTTATTTTCTCCATTAGTGCAATTCTGTATGTGCTCTATTTTACTAATTGCTGTTACTGTTGCAGTTGGCACTTTATTTCCAGTGCTGCTGTTTATTTAGATCATTTTTACCAGTGTGCTTCATGCTCGTATTTTTATCACCTTCAATGACATTTCTAAAATGACTTATTACATGATTTTAGATCTAAGTGGACACAAATACAGAGGGATATAATTAAGAAGGACAAAAAGCTCATTGTTTGCTTACTCTGTCCAGCCAATGCTGCTGCTATTCCACTCTTCACCTTGACCAACTCTTCATTCTGCTCAAAGTTCTTCCTTGCTGGGTATGATCTGAAATGAAACACTGACCACCAGGACTTTCGTGTTTCCCACTCCTCGGCAATCAAATGCCTCAGTTTTCTACCAAAAGACAAGACAGTTTATTACATGTTATTACATGTTAACTACTCATACAGCAGCTGTAGCCTGAATGGCTTAGAGCATGAGAATTGCTTTCATAACACCAAACCTTGGTTACAATCTAAAGGCAAGAACGGAAGAGTGGTACCAATTCTCCAATAGTATCACGGTGATACTATCACCTCTACATAAGCTTTGCTTTGCCTGTTAAGTGTCAATATTGAATAAAGGTTTAGAAGCAGACGAGCTATTCGCAATGTATTAATGGTGCATTTTCAACCATTATGGTGCACTTTCAAATAAAGAATTAAAAGAATATTACTATAAAATTATCAATGTACTTGTCCAGCACCTACATTGCTTGCTTATCACTGTAAAACATTCACTGCTGCACTGCACTTCAATGGGAGAACAGCACACTGCATGTAATTAAATGGAAATACAATTTCACCTTGACGTACTATATTGCTAATTTGAAATGATTATGCATTAAAGAGTGCTTTCTCTGCATATTAATAAATCTGCAATAAAATCCCAATATGAATAGATGTCTTTTACCCTTTCATAGGAATCTTTAGAATGTATTCACCACAAATGGTTTGGGAGTCCTTTTTAAACATTTCAACCCCTTGGAAGCATTTATGGAAACCTTTAATAAAAACAAGTGACAACTCACAAAGTGCCCTTACCTGAGTTCTCACATAATCCAAATCAGACCTTATCAAAAATCAGCAAGACACAGTAATACTTACAATACTTGTATCATTCTTACTTTCTCTTGAGTTGTTTCATGATGTCGCTTAAACAGCTCCATGCATCCAGATTGTCCTTCCAACTGCTATAATCGAGGAGGCTAAAAATGACTCTCACAGCCTCATGAAGATGCTTTTCTTCTCCTATGAAGACATGTACATTTTCTTAATAGTCAAACGTATTGCATGAATCATCAGGCACATTTTATGAAAGTTTTTTTAAAGAAACCAACTTAGTTGTTTTTAAAGCAGCACTGAACAGACACTGCTCATATCTGTCACGCCACCCCTGAGGGCCTTTTCACTGTCTTGTGCCTCTAGAGGTGAAACATTGTTACTGCAGAAGGCAGTCAATGAGCGTGTGAGGGACAGTAAACTGCCATTCCCAGAACCCTATTCTCTCAAGTGGTTTTCCTGACAAGTATTTTACCACACTAACCTCCTGTACCCGAGTTAGGTTTTTACCAGTTCATCTAGAAAAACAGACAATGGTTTCAATATACGTAATATGATACACCAAGGATGATTGCGTTGAGGCTTGTACTTTTAAAGGCTTACATATTTTGGGTACATTGCATTACATTACCAGCATTTCATTACATTACATTACCAGCAACACAAAGAAATTCGATACTGGCATATTCCTTAGCAACAATACAATAAATATTACTCCCAAGTCTTTTTGCAAAATGAAATAATTCATTTTTAAAATGGGATTTCTATGGTTTCTTTGTATACTGTTATTCGTACATAGCCTTCTGGTCTCAACATGAGAGGGAAAGACATTTAAACATTTTGAGCCCACAGAAAACCATTCTATGTATGTTGTTCCCAGCTGTGTGTGTTAATAAATGACTTCACTGGCAGACTAACCTTCACAGCTGTGAAGGTTAAACGTTGAAAGATGCAAAGAGTAGAATCTACATGTCTGGTGAGAACTAGCTGTAAGTGTCAAGAAATGCCTGAGTTCACTTACCGGACTGCAGCAAAAGTGAACAGAATTCCAGCATCAGCACATGGCTAGGCACTAAGGCCTGCAGAGTCTGTAATGAAGGAGATTAAAACATATATTTTTACAGCACGATCTGTCAACTGTGCTGACAAGCACTACTGAGTGTTACCAGGGAAAAGCAGACAATGAAATTACTACATTACCTATAATTACATTCATCTCTGTTTTACCATTAGGTTGTAGAAATGAGGGTTTTTTTTTTTTTTATTTGAATAATGGAACGTACAGCTCGAACATACCCGCAGGACTTTGAAGAGTTTCTTCTGTGGAGCCTGGTGCTTCCTTAAGTACTGGTAGAGGTAGACGTGTGCATTGGGGTTGGGTGGAAAGCTGTTGTTGTACGCGTACTCATTCAGAACGTCCAGGGCTCCGTCCCGATCGTTGTAGAATTCCAGCATCTGCAAACGTCAGGTAATGATGATAAAGGGACACCTGGTCGGCTGACATTTTTACGAACGTATAATATATAGTCAGTCCCCACTTTGCCAGTTTATGGCAATCAGTGTTTGCAACATTTAAAGCAATGCTGCCCTAAATTACTTTCCGACACAAAACTCTGATTCAGATGAGAGAGGAGCTGGGGTATTAGAACAACAGTGAGAGAAAGGAAGCAGAAAAGAAATTGGGAGTTGTTTGTTTTAACTTGTTGGTTTCATTCAGTGAACCTATGATGGAAGCTGAAGATTTTTTTTTTCCTGAGAGGGTGTGCACTGTCTTGCTCGCCCTGTCAAAAAATACCTCTCCAAAAGTCCTTGATTTGCATCCTGAACATAACCTCCATGGATAAAAATCACAGCTATGGGAAAACAGGATTCAAATCACTGTCCTCTAAAAACTGGAACCGCCTCTATTTTAAGTATTTATTTTTTGACTGAAAAGGCTTTCAGTCTAACACCTCCTCCTCAACACAGGGAGCACTGTATTTAATGTTTTTTGTATGTTTAATTGTTTTCCTGTCCACGTCTCTCCTGACATTGGGAGGTTGTGTGAGTCTGGTCCTTTGAGGCAGCCACTTGGCCCTGGGAATTACAGATGGACTGCAGCAATGACGCGCTGATGGGCGGCTGTCTCGTGCAGGGGCGTGTGCGTGAACATATGGCTGCCTGTTGCTACAGAAACCTGGATAACGTCCGATTCTCTGTGTCCCACAGACTGTACACAGCCAGGTGGTAGCATGACGCCGTGGCTGACGTACAGCATACACAAAGGGCTGCAGGTTCAAGTCCCGGGTGGGTTTTTGTGTTTATAACCTTGTGCTCGACACTTGAGCCACTAACCTGTATTGTTTGAGTAAATATCTGACTGTAAAATGAGTAACTGTAAGAATGTGACCCAGGCAAGTCATTTTGCGTGAGGGCATCTTCTCAGAAAATGAAAGGCTGAAAACACGGCCTTCATCGTTATGACTAAATTAATCACCATTCACACCTGACACAGCCATCCAAATAAATGAAAACACAACCTTCATCATTACGGTTAATTTAGTAATGCTGATAATAATTTCTGCAATTCAGCTAGATATCTCATTTTCCATATTTAGTTCCTTATGTACAGTAGATATGCATATTGAGCAGCTTTTCAGTTTAAAAAAAAAAAAAAAAAACATCATTTGAGTTGGTAAGCTGGTGGTTCAGTAGGCTCTCTCTCTTTCAAAAAAGCCCCAGATATATCACTGTACCTCTCCTTCACAGTTTTGAACTAGAGCAAACTGTATTTGCAAATTCCATCATTTTTACAGCATTCTTTCTGTAAAATGTTTTCTTGATCACTTAGACACATAAATGCAGGTCTACCCTTTATGCTTAGCAATCGTTTAAATAAAGGATTTATATTGTGGCAGCACAGGGGAATAATGGAGCACTAGTTGGCTTGCTGTTGGCTCCATCCCCTGGCGCCAGACTGCTATGGCAGGCCCAGGGTACCTGACCGGCGCACCTGAGGTCAGTTAGCCATTACAGCGCTATTTGACTCCAGCTGCAGCAACTTGGTGGGAAAGCACCATTTCTCAGAAAACCATGGAGCTGGAAAGAGCATTCATGAGGGATGTATGTTTGAACCTAGATCGGGTGAGAGGCTGCCTGGCACCCGGCCCTCTGTTTTTGGATTTTCACTTTGAACCAAACTGTTGCATTTAGAATTGCAGTGCATTTTGGGGCCTGGAGGCAGTCAATAAGGAAGTGGTAGAGAGCACTGGGTTTGAAATAACTTTATGAAAATAATCAACATTTCAATACAAAGAAAATGTCAGATGTTTCATGTCAGTGCATTCGTGTAAGGTTCATATGGAAATCTGAAAAAATCATGACTGTAGAAAATCAGTGCCCATTCGCTGCTTATTGGAAATGGGGAATGTCATTGATGACTTCAGAGTATTAAAAACTGGAAATGGAGATTAATCCACCAAGAAACCAGCTTGCTGGATTTCAGCACACACAACTACACAAATGTAAGGAAAACAGCATGTTAAATTGTATGCTTTGAGTAGATACCCTGCAACTAAACATGCCACAATTCACAACACATGTGAAACTGAAATCGGTGTAATTGAACAAGAACTAGTTGCTCATCAGAAAGGACAGTTATGGAGAGAAAAATAAAACAGAGCACTGCTTACATTGACATAGCTTATGACAAAGGGATCCCACACTCCTGGATGCTTTAGTATTTCCAGCAGGTTCACAGAAGCTTGTCTGAAGTAGCTGTGCATCTCTTGGCTAGCAGCTTCATTTGAATAATCTGCAACAGAGTAAAAGAGTGTCTGGTTACATTACACTGCATTATTGTCACTAAGCAGACGCTCTCCTCCAGACCAACTTACATAGGTTACAGTTTTTACATGCCATCCATTTATACAACAGGATATTGACAACTGATATTAACAGAAGCACTCTTAACTGTCATATGATAATGTCTCTGATGCTGCTACAGGGTCTCCGTAGTGGACCTTCCCCCATACCCAAATATGGTGGCAGCATTACATTTCAAACCAGCATTCCAGATGCAAAACAACTGCTTTCTCTCAGAATGAGGACATTAAACGGACGTTAACTTGTTAAAAAGGAAAAAAAAAATTATGTGCACATATTACTTGGTTAATCCACAAAACTGTGAATACCCTGTTCAAACAGTAGATGGCATAGTTACACAATATGCAGACTCACGGAACGATTAAATGACTGAACGAGTCCTCCCTAACCACCCAAATTATGACTGAACACATGGGTTGTTCCAAACCCGTCTCCTCTTACCAGCCCCAGAGACAGCAGACTTCTTGGCACACCAGGTGAAGTAATCCAGGAATCCTCGATATGCCTGGATCATCTTCATTCTTTGTGTCTGTGAGGTAGATTGTTGACCAAATCTCCAGCTCTCTGCAATGGACAGCTGCCTTTTAGCATCCTCAAAATGTCCATTCATCAGCAGGTGGAAAGACTGTTCCAAACAGACCTATGAAGAAGAAAAACCCTCATGTTGGCATGAGTTTATGAAACTTTTGCTTTGGAAGTAAAAACTCACCAAGAGAATTAACCAAATAAACATGACAACCCACTGATATTAAGATGAGTTCAGTAAAAGGATAAAACCACTCTCTGTCCAGCAGTTGTCTCACACCTTAAGAATGATTCAGGAACACACCTTCAAGTAACACTTCACTCCTGTATTTTTCATTCGTTCAAAGAAAGAATTGAAATCCTCTGGTTTAGTCTTTGGGTGGTGATGCAGAATCTCAGTTCCCAGTCTCCAAATTATCTGCAGGAAAATACATTTTAACAGAGAAATTAAAGCACATTTCATCATTCTAGCTTAATTCTCCAATGCAAACAAGACGCGGAAGTGGAAGTCCTGTCTCTTCTGAGGTAGGTCAACGTACAGAAGATGGAAGCAAAAACAAATGTTTACATCATGCCTTCTTTAAATCTGATTTTTTAAATGTCCTGCCTAACACCTTCACATACATGGCATGCAAACAGGATGTCTGGCATGTAGTACTTAAGTGATTTAAACAACGCCAAGTGCCATTTTAAGAACTCGTCCAAGCTCTCTCTCTCCTAGCAGTCCTGCCACTGAACCTGGCTGTGAAGGGCAGAGCTTTCAGACAGAGGTGGAAAACCTGGATTCAGAAAGTATAAGTCCTGCCATGTATTTGTTCCACCCATACACTACACCAGCTGAATTTAATTAGCACAACTCTTCAGCCAGGTAGAGGAGCTAATTAGTGAAATCACCTTGTTTAGTGACTGGCCAGAACAAATACATGGTAGGACTTTTACTTTCTGAGGCCATGTTTTTCCACCTGCAGAGCTGTAAATTGGTGTACGGGGGGGGTTGGTCTGACTCACCTCACTCGCGAGCAGCTGCTTTGATGTGCTGGTATCCTCCAGCGTCTGGAAGTAACTCTTCATGTATTCTGCTGCTTCCTGCCACTGCAGCTGGAAGAGGCAGTCACAGATCTTCCTCAGGCAAATCCTGACAGTCTCATGAAACCCAGACTCATAAGGCCCTTCTGAAAGAAAGAAAAAACATAGGTAAAGTAAAGTATGTGAAGAAAAAGCACTTGATTTCTCAGAGACTTGTGGTTAGGAAGGGCTAATATTGCCACTCAGCAATTAATAGACTTGTGATACATTCCTGGTTTGTCTGAAGCTACAAATCAGTAAAATCATTGTGTCTGAACACAGAAAGAAACAGCAGCACCAGCTATGTCTGACCCCGACTTACTTTTGTTAATTTGAGTTTTGAGGGGTAGACGAGGACGCTCAATTCTTTCTCCATTCTGTTCTTCGTCTTCAGAGCCGCTATGCTGTCCTGTTGCTGGTCTCCGTAGTTCTGCATCTATGTCATCCATCGCTTACCCACTGAAAAAGTAAAGGTCTGCAGTTACATCATTCATACCAATGTATAACAAAACTGCCTTTTCTACTACTTTCCAGTGACTATTACTCTTCTGGTTTCATAAGCTACACACACACACACAGTATCAGACCCTGAAATTCAATACATGCAATACAACGACATACATAATTTTTGTGCTATTCCTATTAAGAACAGAAAAAGGTTTCAGACAACCCCTTCAATGGTACTGGGTTGATGTCTGGTTTACTTTTCTCCAATACTGGTTTCTAATGCAAGGAATTGCTAAGAATATTACATACTATGATGGTTCTACGGTCATCACTGAGGATGCAGTCCGCAAAATTAAACTTCGTATTTGGAGCAGATTATTTTACACACTATCTAGGTATAATTTCGGTTTGTACAGTGTAATGCGAATACGCAGCAATTTCATTGTGTGCACCATAAACTAAACTCGGGCTATTAATGAAATCATAATGGAGAGTTCAGAAGGGTGTTACAAAACGCTTTCCACCTAAACCAGTGTTGAAATCGCAATGAAGTTCCATGTTTGGGGGCGTGGCGCTGGGAAAAAAGTTACGAGGATTTACTGAATTTTCGAATATGTGGACTAAACAGTCTGCACACATAGGATGGATAAGCCATGCAAAATATGGACAGGTCGGTCGATCTACACACAATCTTTTGCGTTTCGTGTAAATTAAAACTGTTCCTTTCAACTGTCGAAGTAGTAACAGCATCTAGCTTGCTACTTACATGGCAGCGTCTGTGAGATAGGGATGTAACATTAACTACAGCAGACGTCCGACATAGCTAACAGCTAGTTAATAAAACGTGTAGCAAAAACCTAACATTAACAACAGCGTTAGCTGCTAGCTTATTTCCCAAACAGCTGAGTTAAACTCACAGAATTATGATAAGATAGGTAGACGCATAGATGCAGACCACCTCGGTCCGTAGCTAGCAACAAGCCTAACTGAGCCAAACGAAGGTCGCTAGCTAATTAACAAACGAATCAACTACCCACCTCCCCATCATGACTGAATATCCTTCATTGGTAACTTACTACGCAAGCTAACTAAATGGGACATTCAAAATATTCAGACATGTTGTTTTAGCTAGCTAGCTGGCTATGTGCTAGTTAGACACTCCTACGCTACATTTTGAAAAATACTTGAACTAAATGCTGTTTGCAAAATAGCTAAATTAGTTTACAAAAATATATATATGGTGTTCATTAAAACAAATATTGTGCGATTCAATGTTTTTAGATGGAAAATCTCACCTTCAAACGTTTCGGACGTTTTCTACCTCCGCGTGTTGGCATGGGAATTGGTTGAAAGATACTTCCGGTCCGTATGTTTCAAAATAAAAGTGCGAGACATTTTCGATTAGTCGAGCGCCTGCAATGCTTACTCTGGCCAATTGTTGCCATAATATTAGCGTAACAAATCGTATGACATAATGAAATACACCAAACATACTTTACCCAAACAGCTTTGGAACAGCATACCTTAACTATATCTAGTTATTTTACGCAGGATCCAGACGCACCACGGAGTCACACTGAAATTTACACCTTGCCTCTTGACAACCACGCCTATCCCCAGCGACCTGACCAACAAGATATAAGTATATTTACATTTTTGACCGAACGAACAACAGTCTGTGTCAAACACAAGACTGAGCCCACAAATGCGCAACTGACCCACCACGCAACGGCAACACAATATTCCCGACATGAATGTACCATTTCAATAAAATCCCAGCACATGCCCAGTGCAATGGTCGATAGTGTAATAAACTGCAAAAAAGGCGGAGACAGATCAGAGAAACACCTTGCTCTGAAAATGAGCGGATATGCAGCCAGTTATGAAGGGAAAACAAAACTAATTAGTAATTAGCCATGAAATGCACCTTGGAAACATATGCATACATTTAATTTTTACAGTTTTTGATGTTGCGATAATTTTCCTTGAATGTGTCACACATCTTTTAGGGTGTAAAATAGCACGTTTGCGCCCTTCCTGTTAGTTTGAGACTAACGTGAACCTGTTTGGATTCTCTTCAGTGACGTCATTACGGAATGAGTCAAACTCCATGGTACCCCATGATTCCAAGCCTCTACCTTAGTCAAGCAGAACATATAGTGTGACGTCACAACAACATTATGACGTTTCATAATTCGAACGTACTAAACTGTTTATATTTAACTGAATCAGGTGTTTCTATCATTTCAGAATCTTCAACCACTTCACGAAGATACTTCCTTATCGTACTATTCTGTGAATCTACTGGTGTGCTAGCATGACACGCTTACAACCAGACTTGAGAATATGACACGACTTTGGCGGTTGTGCATATTTTTATTACTTTTTAATTTGGGTTACGGACCCCAATTTATTGACAAGGAACATTACTGTGAGTACCCCTGCCCGAGTGTAATAGCGGGAAAAAGTCTCTAGCCAGTTTGTTGGCAAGTTAATTAGCCAAATAGCTATATAATATAATATAATATAATATAATATAATATAATATAATATAATATAATATAATATAATATAATATAATATAATATAAGTTTGGCTAAGAGAGTGTAGAGTGCTAGCTTTAGGATTCATGTTTTGGTAGTTAGTCTAGCTATGTAAAATGCAAGAAGTGGAATTATAGAAATGACAAAGTAGCAAGTGGCTTGTGGCTAGGTAGCTAAGATATTTAAGGTCTCCAGATCCCAAATTAAAATGTGACTTTTTTTTTTTTGCTTATTTGTTTGTTTGCTGGCTCATGTTATCAGTTTTAAAAGTAATTATGATTTTGTCGATTTTAGTCGATTTCCAGTTACTTCCGTTTTCTAAACAGGAGGTGTTTGAAATGAGTGTTTGAACAGTCATCAACTAATGCTTGCAATGCGATCCTTTCCCCAGTGTCACTGTGTGAAGAGGAGGACCCGGTCTCAGCACCCATCTGTCAGTTCTTTGCCTTTGACATTGGCAAAGGAGAAAGGACAGACAGATGGCCAGAAAGTGTGAGTATATATTCAAGGTGACCATGGATAAACGCATTGCTAACCTTAGATGCTAACCTTATGTTTGCTACCTGTTATTTCTCTCTGTAAATTTTTTGTAGGCCATGGCATAAAAATTGTGTTATTAAATACATGTAATTCTTTTGCTGCTTAGCACATGTGTTATGCTAGTTTTGTGTCTGAGACCATTATACAGGGGATTCAGCAATCTTTCTGAATGAACTTTTCAATTAATCGTATGCCTTTTCTCCCTTTTTCAGAACACAGATTTGATACATGTTGACAGCATAGACCTCAAAGTTTTGACAGCTCTTCACCCCGAAAGGATTCAGAATGACCCAGAAGCCGTTTTGGAAGAGGCCCCATCTACCGGTATCTTCTTTGTGCTCTTTTATGACAGGGGGGTTGCACAAGTTATTGTTTTGCTATATTTCAACATCTGAAATTGTTTCTGTGTTTCTGCAATAAGACAAAAATGAAAATGAGCCAGCGAGGAATTCCACGTCCAGCGGGTTTCTCGATATGGTTCAGGACTATGTGGATGCGTATATCACGAGGGTAAGTATATATTATATTTTACGATGTGTATTTGATTTCTGAGGGATATAGAATGAGGGAATATTTATTCATACTAAAAAGTAAAAATAGTATATTCCGCATCATCACTGCTCATTCCCTTGCTTGCTACCTAGATAATATACTTTATTTTTAGCTTGTTATCTAGCCCCTTAGGTAGATAACTAGCAACACATATAAACAACACTGAAAGCTGACGCTGAGTTCACATTGCGTTGAATTTTCTTACAGATCTCCAGCATTTTCAAGGAGTGGCAGCCTGAGCCCACCCTCCATGGACTGACTTGGGATGCCGTGGTCATCATTGTACTCTGCGAAAGCGTCTTGTTTTTCACCGTTCTCTGGGGAGCATTTCACGCTGTAAATCTTTTTTCATTCTTATCATTTTTGTTTGCCTTGATTTTGTCATTATCTCCGTGCACAGCCTCCTCATGCCGTACCATAAAACCACTTCACTCTCTTTATCAAAACGCACGTGTCTGTTGCTTGTGTACCTCGCAGAAGACGTCTCTCATATGTGGTCAGTGACAATGTTTAGTTGTAGACACATGTAAAAAGGCTGTAAAAGTGCAGTTAAGATTCAAGGGTGTTTTTTCTCACACAGATGAAGGAGGCTCTCTCCGGTCAGCAGGAAAGCGACCATCAGAGAAAGATTGAGCAGCTGGAAGGTACATTGCACAGAGTATCTCTTATTATCCTATCATTTTTCATCATTTTCATCAGATCATTTCCCTGCATCTGACTGTATTGTGACTATTTGTGTCCCAGACCAAATTCAGATGCTGGAGCATAGCAGAGTTGCTCTGACAAATGAAAACTGGCTCCTGGAAGAATACATCACAACCATCCGGAATTGCGAAGCAGACAGGCTTTCCGAGGACAGTGACAACACTCAACATCAGTAAGTATCAAAAAAGATGCCCATGAGGAAAAGATGGGCTTTCCACAACTTTGGCAATGTGAATGACATTGTACATTCACCTACACTTCACACACAAGACACAAAATACACTACTACTAATGTAGAAGACTGAAGCCTAAATGATCAATACTTACAATATTAACTCTATAGAAACAGTGCTATAAACTGCATCTGTATGTTGTAATTTAACAAATTGTTCAAATGTTTTGGTAAATATGCATTGTGCAGTGTATGAATGTTGGGCGTAACTGAGGTTACATACTCTGTGTTGCAGGATGTCGGATTCTGAACGTCATGACGTCGAGTCACAAATAGAGGAGGCCCTCAAGGCTCAAAACACTAAAACGCAGGAGATGGAACAGGAGCATGTGAAAACTGAAGCCCTCCTTAAAACCCAGGTAAGTAAGTCCACCCAGTGCCCTCCTTACAACAATTACATTTGCCCAATATGATGTGATTATTGTAGCAGACCATTCTTGCACATTGTGTACATAACAGCAATTTTGTATTAGTGTGTTTCAAAAGTTTATTCATACTTTCTCTCACTACACAAATTTGTGTACATTTTTGACACCTTGCACAAATAGTTAAAAGAATTACATATATTGTTTTGTACAATCAAAATGTGAAAAGCAATTGATTGTTTTCTATTAGCCTGATTAGCAGTGTGCACAGGACCTAATGCATACAGTATTTAACGACTTTGCTTCTCAGATTTTGTGCTAACTGTCATTTGTCTCCCCAGATTGCGCTTCAGGAAAAGCAAGTAGAGGAGAACTGGGTAAGGACATGGTCACAGTCAAACCAAGAGATTTTGCGAGCTGATGTCTGTGACCTGGCAAGAATATTCATTTGCTCTTCCTCTGTCTGCAGATGAATGCTTGTATCTCTGAACGCGCCCTGGAGGCTGAAAGGAAAGAAACCGCCAACCTTAGGGAACAGTGAGTTCATTTGCCAGCAGAGCCCAGTTAAATATGCTATTGGCCAGCACTGGGATGGGTAATGATCCAGGACTGCGGGTGAAAAAATGTCAGCTAAATATCAGCCGAGATGACAGTATATTTGGACTTGGGTTGCGTCCACCTTACTGAACCAGTGGATATTACTGTTGTCTGAATGTCTGAATGACATTATCTCTTCACAGACTGATGGAAGCCAGTGTTAAACTGGCTCAAATCAAGAGCCCAGTTCATTTGCCTGCCACTGACGGCATTGAAACACAGACGACCCCTCTTAGCAAAGGTAAGTCTCTGCCAATTTTATGAGATTTTGGCAACATTTTGATTTAGGTTACTGTAATAAGCAAAACTCCACTCTGCACAGTTGGTGAGGATTATCACAAATTGTCCAAACAGTAGCTATATAGCCAACTAGAAAAAAACTGACATAACTGACATAACTAATAATATTGCAAAATATAAATCTTGCATTCACTTGTTAAGGTAAAAACTGAAGTGATGCAGTAGCTTGCACAACGCCCAGAACAATAAAATGTGTCCATAGCTGGCTGCTCATGTTCCCTGATCTTTGCATCATCTGTCTCTTTTAGATGACAGTGAACCACAGACGTCTTCTTGTGCTTTGGATGAATCAGTAAGTTAATGAATTGAGGAATGGCTGATAGCATTTAGAAAGAGAACTTATAAAATGTTGCAACCATTCTTTAATTCCAACTAAAATAATTAGATAGTTTGCGTTGTTTTGCAGATTTTGGTCACACTTTATTTTAAGGACATATTTAAACTGATAGAAACCATTTCAACGTGTTACTACTTGTTATTAAAGTGACTAAATTGTATTTGATTATACATATCAGTATTAGAACATTACATTAATTCAGATCTGACCATATCAGAAGTACACTTTTAAAACAATGATTTCTTCATAGTTTCACACTAAAATTGGAAGTTTATAACAAATCCACTGTGCTCAATGACTTTACAAATTGTTTTCTAACTGTATTCAGGCCCTTAAACAAATTGTGGCCAAATACCAGAAAGGTGGAAAATATCAAATAATGAATTAATCTTTGTTATATGCCCAAGGTTTTTAAAGTGATTAAATTGTTACTGACCTATTCTTCATGCCAAAAATATGTAAACCACATCATCTGCAACCTTTGCTGTAAACAAAGGTATACAAGGCCTTTGAGGTGTACAGTTAAGATTTATTAACGTGTTTTCTGACATAGGGGAACACCACTTTGGAGCGCAAGGTTCAACAACTGGAAGGTATGTTGCACAGAGAGTATTTGCTGTCACCTGATAGTTACTGCTGTCCCTGTACTTATCCAAGTTGTGCCCATTTGTGCCTCAGAACAAATTAAGAAAATGGAATTGGATCACATCACCCTGCACAGCGAAAAAGAGCGCATAAGGAATCTGAATAAGATCATGCAGGAGAAACTTAGGATTATGGATGACCTGTGCAAGCAGAAGGACAGTGCTCTGCAGGAGTGAGTATCAAGCAAGATACTATACAGGGAAGCATGGGGATTGTATACATTGTAAGTTAGACAGAAAACAAAGATGTTATTGTAATTTTATTTGCAACTTCCTCTAAGTACACAAAAAACACGCTTATGTTAATGAAAACATTTTAAACTTTATTGAGAAAATCTAATTTTGACTAGCATGATGTGGATCTCCTGTTGTAATTTATTCTTCACATCCTTTTACTGAGAAAGGAGGAGTACTGTGTCTTGTATAATCAATGCACCCATGGATTAGAAACTACAGGACTTACAGGAATTGAAAATAATTACTAAGAATAAACATGAGCTCCCTGTGTTGCAGGAGGCTTTCTCTAGAACAGCTGGAGCAGTGCGAAAATGAGATCATGGCTGCAGGACCAAAGGAAGAAGTCAGGGCATTCAAACAGAAGATGCAAGAGATAAACGAAAAACATCAACAAACCGAGGATGCCCTCAAATCGAAGGTGAGCATGTTCATACTATAGCAATCCCATACACTCCCCTTACAAGAATCACATTTGACTAATGTGATGTGATTTTTTGTAGTTTTATTATTGTAACTTTAGTGTACAATAAGGGGTTTACAAATCGCATTGGTTTTCAGTGCATTTAGTCAACTGTTTAGGAGTGCCCCTGTAATATCAATTTGATTGTTACACTTGCCATGTCTTACAATGACTGTCCCATTTTTTTCCACAGGTTGCATTTCATAAAAAACAAGCACAGGACAATTGGGTAAGAGCGTCACGGTCATAATTCAAAGCAACAAGTTTTGTGATTCTGTGTCTGAACAAGACAGAATACTTACTCCTTTCCCTTTGCCTCTAGATTAATGTCTGTGTGTCAGAACGTGCCCTCCAGTTGGAAAGGAGAGAAACAGCAAGTCTCCGTAAAAGGTGAGTTCTTTTCCTGCTGAGTTCTTTTCCTGCTGTCTCAATGGGTTATTAGCATTCATTGGGGCGGGTAAAGGCCCAGTTGATTATTAACTGGCAATCAGCTAAAACGCAATCAAAAGCTTTTTACTCTTAGCTGAGATGTGACAGAACAAGGATCTGGCTCTGTAAGTGTAAGCAAAGATATCTGGATCAATTAATGGTTGAAAATGAGACTGGCCAAAATGAGAAGGGCCATGTAAAGATAAAAATGAATAATATGATCAGTCTAGTGGTTGAATGGCCTGTCCTCAATTAAACTTTTAATGCTCTTATTCAGTGGAAATGGATTCAAAGTTAGACTTAAATCTGCCTAGGCAAATGTTTCAGTTTTCTGAATGTGTTTATCTGCTCACAGGCTGGTGGAGGTCAGTGCTATATTGGAAGGACATGCAGCACCTCTCTCTGAGCCCACTGTCAGCCCCTCTGCCAAACAGGTGACCCATGTGAAGAAAGGTGAGCCTCTGCCTGTTTAGGCTTCTGCCCCTCCTACTGTAGTCACATGGTAGCCAAACTATACCCCGCCCTCTTGTTTTGCAGTCTGTGGCCTGTTAAAGGGATTATTAGTGTTTCAGCAAATGGTTCAAATAATTTAAGCATTTGCGCATTGACATTCATTCCTTGTGCATTGTGTTAGACATCCAGTTCCTGATTGATACTTACCTTAATGATGACCTCACTGGTCTGGCCTTTCACTTCGAAACACTTTTTCACAACCTTTATCTACTTTTTCATTTTTAATAATTGGTCCAATTGTTTTTGCCTTGTCTAATGCTTGTAATCACTCCTGCAAATCCTGGTACATCTGCCTAAGTTGCGTGCAACTAGTGTTTATTTAAGATTCTGCGCCTTATTCCTGATTTTTGTATCATATTGATCCTCTAGGTGGTAGCATCTCAAGGAGGCCTTCTCGTAATAAATTGGATGAATCGGTATGTTGATAGAAATGTTGGAAAATTAGTACTTTGACACAATGTAACAAATAGATCCTGAAATTATTTGACTTGTATGCGCTTTCCCAGATTTACAATGATTGGCCATGGCTGAAGATGCCATATTTTACATATCTGTAAGATATATAAATCCTTCATTCTTAGCTGTAGACACTGGCACTCGGGCAATGAAGTGAATAGCTGAGACTCAGTGATGTGTTTTGTGACACAGGTAAAGGCGACACTTGAAAATCTTGAAAAGGAAAGAAACGAACACATAGAAAAACTGACAGCAGATGCATGCAAGATCCAGAAGCTGGAAGGTATGTTTCACAAAGAGTGTTTCTTAGTCACCCAGTTATTTTTGTGATTCCTTTCCTCTGAAGTGTGACCATTTGTCCCTCAGAAAAACTCAGCGCTCAGGAGGTGGAGCGAGCTGCTATACAGAAGCAGAAGTGCTATCTGGAAACGCATGTTAGGAGCCTCCAGCAAAAGCTTGATAACATGAATGAGCTTTGTAAGCAGAAGGATGAGGCTCTGCAGCAGTAAGTATCAAAGCGAGACACTGGTGAAGGAAAGATGTGCTTTCTACGCTCATGATATTGCAAATGAGGACACATGAGGGCAAAAGAAAAAAGCGTTGGGGATCCCCAGCAGTTTACTCTGTGAAGGCACTCCTTCAGAGCACAGGCTGAGCCCTACAGCCCAAGTTAATGCAATTATCAGCCAGTTTTAAATGTAACTGTAGATGAGCCAGGCAACATGCCATGACAGGCGTTCATATTTGAATATATTTTACCTTGTCTAAAGATGGTATGGAACCGAAACTTCACATCAGTAGAATTTTGGGTGGGGAAAATAACAAATTGCACAGAAGTAGGTTTAAGCCCGTTTCCTCCCTGTGCTGCAGGATGGTGGTTCAGGTGGAGTCAGAGCGCCGTGACAAAGACGTGAAGGTAAAAGAGGTGCTCAAGAGCCACAGACTTAAGGTTCAGTCAATTGAGGAGGAGAGTCAAAAAAAGGAGTGCAGCTACAAGGCCCAGGTGAGTGGATCAAACTCATACTAACATGACACACTCATGATAATCACTTTTGCCCAGTTTCTATTCCTGTACATTCAACAATGGGTTTTTATTGGTTTGTCCAAAAGGGTTTTTGGACAAAGAATACTTTTTCATGGCATGTATTAACAGAATACACTTTTCCTGTTGCACTAACCACTGAACACTTTCCCAGAATGCAGAATTATTACAGCTGTGTGATTCACAAAACTGGTGCAGTTTTCCATGATTGTGCTTGCCAGAGCCTGTGCTGATTATATAACTTGTCTTTACACAGATTGCATCTCAAAAAAAGAAGTCGCAGGACAATTGGGTAAGAGGGGCATGATGAAATCTTAAAGCAAAGAGAATTGTTAAGGAATGCCTTTTTTTTACACAGAATACTCATTCTTCTTTTTTGCCTTCAGTCAAAAGCCTTCACATCTGCACAAGCCCTGGCAGTGGAAAGAAAAGAGACAGCCTGCCTTCGTAAACAGTACGTTCATTTGCCACCAAAAACCTAAACGGTATATTGATGAGCATGGGGATTCAGAGTTATTAAAGGCCAGCATTAATTATTAAATGGTATAATACTGTTGATTAAAAAGTCTCGCTACCATCAGCTGAGATAGTGGCAGTGTATACAGGGGATATAAATTTCATCATCCTGAGTGAATGAGCTTTCTAGTTGGGCTACAGTTGCTGTTTTTTGAATGGTGCACTTTCACTTGATTTGCAGGTTGGAGGACCTCAGCGCTAAACAGGAGGAACTGAAGAAATCTGTCAACAAGCCCACCCCCCGCTATTCTAACCAACAGCTCCAGGCCTCTCAAAAAGGTGAGTCCTTGCCTATTGAGGCTTATACCCTTCCTGTCATAATCATAGTCATGGTAACCCAAATACATTTAATCCCTCTAATTCTGTAATCTGAGCACTCTCCCTGATTATTGCATGGTCTCTTTCTTCTAGATGTTGCTGTCACAAAATCTGGCAGTGCCTTGGATGAATCGGTAAGTTAACATATTGTGCCATGTAACAACATGTAAAAACATAACCTGTAATGTAAAAACATTAAGCAGTGTGATCTAAGTGTTTGCACATTGTCAGATTTTATTTATTGGCCAGATTTGTATTCTCACACCTTTTGTCTACAAAATGTTTATAAAACTTGTAGTGGTAGATACACGTATACAGGTTATGTAGTAAACAGCTGACACTCAGTTCTGTGTTTCTGACATAGATGAAATCTACGCTCGCTGCTGCTGAAGCAGAACGAGATACTTACAAAAAGAAACTGCTGAATGAGAAGAGACAGAGGCAACAGCTAGAAGGTATGTTACACAGAGAGTGTTTCTTATAACCCAGTACACTGTAAGTTCCCTGGATCTGATCTGTGACCCTTTGTTCTCCAGAGCAAGTTAAAACCCTCGTGAAAGCCAAAGATGCTCTTGCTGCAGAGAAAAGCCAGCTTGAACAACAAAACAAGGCCATACAACGGAAACTGGAAACTGCCAACAACCAGTGCAAGACCAAGGAAAATACTCTACAGGAGTAAGTGTTTGGCAAGATACTGATGGACATTGTGCACACAGCATTGCAAATGAGGAGACAGGAATGATAAAGTGCCATACCTTGATATCAGCAAATACACTGTGCCTTGTATTACTGGTGTTCACAAGGATTAAGGCACAGGAATCAATTGTCATACCATTCATATTAGCATGATTTTATTTGCACATAACCAATGTTTAAACTGAAAAACTAGGAAGGATCTAAAAATGATGACTTGTGCCCTCTGAACTGCAGGAAGCTGGCTCAGCATGAGAGGGAGCAGTGTAAGAAGGACACTGAAATTCAGAATGTGGTCAGGGACAGCAAACTGAAGATCAAGACCCTCAAGGTGGAACATCAAAAAACCGAAGAGTCCTACAAGGCCAGGGTGAGCAATTCCAGCCAATACTAATAATGTACACTCCCTTTTCAAGGAGGAACGTTTTTCAGTGTGATGTGACTCTTTTAATGGGCCCTACATGTAAGTTTTCACACATTTAATTGAAGAGGGGTGCTCATTTCTTGCAAAGGTTTTAATCGTCAAAAGCAGTTGTGTTCTACATGTAACATTTACACACCTGTAGCTACAGTAACTAAGCTATATGCATGTGTCCCTGCAACTCCTCATGATTTCAGGTTTCAGACCTTATTTTAACTGTCGCTTGTCTCTCCCCCTAGATCACACATCTTGAAAATGAAGTGCTGCAGAATATGGTAAGAAGGACATGATCAGTAGTTTTGTGAACTATTTTCTGTATCAAACTGAGAATATTCATTCCTCTGTCATTGCTTCCAGACAAAAATCTGCATCTTGGAAAGAGCATTGGATGCAGAGAAGTGCGAGGCAGGCGATCTTCAGAAGAAGTGAGTTTATTTGTCACAGAAAGCTGATAAATGGGGTATTAACAAGAATCTGGATGCATAATGGCATAAGATTGATTGTATCAGTATATGGATTGCCTTTGTTTGAATGTGTGCTTTTATTGGTTTGCAGGCTGTTCAGGCTCAAAGAGGAAATGGCTGAATTAAAAGAACAGCAGTCTATAAAGATGTCCTCTGACAAAGCTTTGTACGAATCGGTATGTTAATTGTTAATTGTGACATTACATAAAGCTTTCAGAAGTACAACTGAGCAAATGTTGCAGTAGTTAATATGTATCTAAAATGATCTGATTGTTTGTGCCTTCTTAGATTTTAATGATGTTGTGATACATGACCATGTCAAATTCTTGAATATTCACGCATCAGATATCTGCAAAATACTGAACAGCCAAAACTCACTTTTGTGTTTGTGGCATAGATGAAATCCACACTCGCCTCTGCTGAAGCAGACATAGATTGTTGCAAGGAGGAACTGCTGAAAGAAAGAAGACAGAGGCAACAGCTGGAAGGTATGTTACACTGTAGAGAGAGTTTCTTACACATAGTAACTTGTAAATTCAGTGGATCTAACCTCTGACCATTTGTGCTCCAGAACAAGTCAAAACCTTGCAGGATGTCCAAGATGCTCTCGCTGCAGAGAAGAGCCAGCTCGAACAACAAAACAAGAGCATTCAACAGAAACTGGAAATTACCAACAACCAGTGCAAGACCAAGGAAGATGCTCTACAGGAGTAAGTGTTTGGCAAGATACTGATGGACATTGTGCACACAGCATTGCAAATGAGGAGACAGGAACAAAAAAGTGCCATACCTTGATATTAGCAAATGCACCGTGCCTTGTATTACTGGTGTTCACAAGGATTAAGGCACAGGAATCAATTGTCATACCATTCATATTAGCATGATTTTATTTGCACATAACAAATGTCTGAAGTCTGAAAAACTTAGGAAAGATCTGAAAATGATGACTTGTGCCCTCTGAACTGCAGGAAGCTGGCTCAGCATGAGAAGGAGCAGTGTAAGAAGGACACTGAAATCCAGAATGTGGTTATGGACAGCAAACTGAAGATCAAGGCCCTCGAGGAGGAACATCAAAAAACCGAGGAGTCCTACAAGGCCATGGTGACCAATTTCAGCCAACGAAATAATGATTAACACATTTAATTGAAGAGGGGTGCTCATTTCTTGCAAAGGTTTTAATCATCAAAAGCAATTGTGTTCTACATGTAACATTTACACACATTGTAAACTGCATCCTGTAGCCACAGTAATTAAGCTATATGAGTGTGTCCCTGTAACTCCTCATGATTTCAAGTTTCAGACCTTACGTTAACTGTCGCTTGTCTCTCCCCTTAGATCACACATCTTGAAAATGAAGCCCTGCAGAATATGGTAAGAAGGACATGATCAGCAGTTTTTTTTTCAAAATGACACAGAAAATAGTTTCCTGAATTCATTCCTAAATTCATTCCTCTGTCATTGCGTCCAGACAAAAATCTGTGTCTTGGAAAGAGCAGTGGATGCAGAGAAGAGCGAGGCAAGCGATCTTCAGAGGAAGTGAGTTTATTTGTCATAGAAAGCTGATTAAATGGGGTATTAACGAGCATCTGTATGCATAATGGAATAAGATTGATTGTATCAGTATATGGATTGCCTTTGTCTGAATAGGTGCTTTTATTGGTTTGCAGGCTGGACAGTCTCAACGTGGAAATGGCTGACTTAAAAGAACAGCAGTCTATAAAGACGTCCTCTGATAAAGCTTTGTACGAATCGGTATGTTAATTGTTAATTGTTACATTATATAAAGCTTTTAGAAATAGAACAGAACAAATGTTGCATTTGTTAATATGTATCTAAAATGATCTGATTGCTTGTGCCATCTTAGATTTTAATGATGTTGTGATATCTGTCAAATTGTCAAATTCTTGAATATTCGCACATCAAATATCTGCAAAATACTGAACAGCCAAAACTCACTTTTGTGTTTGTGGCATAGATGAAATCCACACTCGCCTCTGCTGAAGCAGACATAGATTGTTACAAGGAGGAACTGCTGAAAGAAAGAAGACAGCAGCAACAGCTGGAAGGTATGTTACACTGTAGAGAGAGTTTCTTACACATAGTAACTTGTCAGTTCAGTGGATCTAACCTCTGACCATTTGTGCTCCAGAACAAGTCAAAACCCTGCAGGATTTCCAAGATGTTCTTAATGAGGAGAATTACCATCTGGAATGTCAAATTAAGGACATTCAGATCGACCTGGAAGTTATGAGTGACCTGTGCAAGACCAAGGAAGATACCCTGCAGTGGTATGCGTCCGGCAAGATACTGACCGGCTTTGTGCAGACAGCATTGCAAATGCGGAGACAAGAACAGGAAACAAATCCCATACCTTGATATTAGCAAATGCACTGTGCCTCGTACAACTGATGTTCACAAGGATTAAGGCACAGGAAGCGAGTGTCATACCTTTCATATTAGCATCATTTTAGTTGCACATAACCAATGTATAAAGCCTGCAAAAATTAGGAAGGATCTGAAAATTACAACTTGTGCTGTGGAAGGCTGAAGCCCTTTTGCGCTCTGCACTGCAGGAAGCTGGCTCAGCATGAGAGGGAGCAGTCTGAAAAAGACGCTGAAATGCAGAGCATCATTGAGATCAGCAACCTTAAGATCAAGGCACTTGAGGAGGAACATCAGAAAGCCGAGGAGTCCTACAAGGCTCGAGTGAGCAATTCCAGCCAATACTAATAATGTGCACTCCCTTTCAGTTTCTCTATTGGCAACAGCATATAGGCCATAAAAAAAGGAGATTAAATGTAAATGTAAGTGTAAATGATTTGTTTTCTGATGCAGTTGAAGACCATTGCAGCTCGTAAAGAGGTAGAAGAGGCTCAGATCACCCGGAAACTTCTGGCTGAGGAGGAGAGGAGTCAGCAGCTGGAAGGTATATTGCAGACAGCATTTCTTGTTAATTTCTTGTTAATTATTCTCAATTGCTTGTATGAGAATTGCGTCCGTTTGTGCTCCAGATGAAGTTAGGAAGCTGCAATGCGATCGAGACGCTCTGAGCCAAGAGAAAAGCCAGCTAGAACATCAGATAACAACCATTCAACACCGACTTGATGATGTGAACAAGCTGTGCATGGACAAAGAGAAGGCTCTACAGAAGTAAGTATCAAGGGAGAAACATGAGAGGGAAGGATGGGTTTTTATAATCAGATGGCATTGTTCAGACACAGGAACAGGAATCGAGTTCAGCGTCCTGATATTGTCATAATGTTTAAAGCAGTTTGATACCTTTACACAATGGACTCTTAATATACATGTACATCTGAAGAAGACATAAGCTTTCTTGATCAAACATAATCTACTCCAGACAACCCAGGCCACACTCCCTACATTTAACCCTCATTGTGCTTTCTTAAATGGTTTACATTGTTTAATGGAGTAAAGGAAAGCATTGTGTTTGTTATAACTTATATTAACAAGGGTTGAAGGCACAGGAAACAAGTGTCATACCTTGACATTAGCATCATTTTAGTTGCACGTAACTATGGTTTAAAGCCTGCAAAAATCAGGAAGGAGCTGAAAATTATGACTTGTACTGTGGAAGGCTGAAGCCCTTATGCCCTCTGAACTGCAGGAAGCTGGCTCAGCACGAGCTGGAGCAGCGTAAGAAGGACAGTGAAATCCAGAATGTGGTTATGATCTGTGACCTGAAGATCAAGGCACTTGAGGAGGAACTTCAGAAAATTGAGGAGTCCTACAAGGCTCAGGTGAGCAATACCGCTCAGTCCTAGTACTGTACACTACCTTTAACAAGAGTAACATTTTCCAGTGTGATGTGATTTTAACCAACTCGACGTGGTTTCAGTGATTGAAATGTTTAATCTGGGAGGTGGCTCTGATTTGTTGCACAGTTTTTAATCATCATAAGCAATAGATTCTTTTTATTGGTTTTTATCCGCAGGGCATACTGTACCTTTTGTAATCCACATTCGTCATTTTCATGCAGTGAAACCTATATAGTGTGGCTACAGTAGACCATATGAGTGTGTCCCTGTAACTCCCGAACATGATTTCAGTTCTTCTAAGTCTCACCTTTCTCTCTCCCCAGATCATAAATCACGAGAACGACACTCTGCAGGATAAGGTAAGAAGGACACCATGAGTAGTTTTGTGAATTATTTTCTGTGTCAAAAAGAGAACATTCATCCTTCTTTCGTTCCTTCCAGATGAAAATCTGTGCGCTGCAAAGATGTGTGGATGCGGAGAAGAAGGAGGCAGCTGACCTTAAGAAGAGGTGAGTTCATTTGTCACCTAAAGCTGAGTTAATGAGCTGTTAGCAAGCATGTGGATGGATAATGGCAATGGATTGGATATTGAATGTCAGTTTATTTAAAATACATAGTGTATTCAGTGGATTTGACTCTAAACCTGGATTATATCCTCTCTGCTGAACTGAACAACTGTTGTTTCTAGCAGGGCAAGATCTGTCATTGTTTGAATGTTTTAATATTTTTGCAGGCTGGACAGGGTCAGGGCAGAGATGGCTGGACTCAAGAGACCACTCTCTGAAAACGTCAGTTGCTTTTTTATTCTCAAACCAAACATCAATGGAAAGCAATATAAATAATATAGATTTTTAGCTATAGACATGAGTATAAAGGCTATGAACAGCTGAGATTCAGTGATGTGTTTTCTGATGCAGGTGAAGACCATTGCAGCTCTTGAAGAAGAGCGAGCTAAGATCACCAAGAAGTTGCTGGCTGAGGAGAAGAGGAGTCAGCAGCTGGAAGGTATATTGCAAAGAATATTTCTTGTCATGCAGTTATTGTTCTCAATTGCTTGTATGTGAATTGTATCCGTTTGTGCTCCAGATAAGGTTAAGAAGCTGCAATGTGGTCAAGACGCTCTGAGCCGAGAGAAATGCCAGCTAGAAAATCAAATAACAACCATCCAGCACCAACTGGATGATGTTAAAAAGCAGTGCAGTGAGAAAGAGGAGACTCTGCAGGAGTAAGTTTCAAGGGACAGAGTAGAGGGGCATGGATAGGTTTTGTGTACAGATGGCATTGTTAGGAAGAGGAATCAGGTTTAGCATAGTGATATTTATGTCATGTTAAAAGCAATTTTATTACTATACACAAAGGGCTCTAAATACACACACCTGAAGAAGACCTAAGCATAATTGATCAAACATAATCAACTTGAGATAACCTAGACAACATTCCATTGACTAAACCCTTATTGTAATTTCTTAAACAGTTGACACTGGCGGAACAAAGATATGCATATATAATTGCTGTTGACAAGGTTGAAGAACTACCGGAATAGGCTGCTGACAATAATGGCTTTTGCAGTGGAAGTGTTAAGTCCCTGTCTCTTCGTTACAGGAAGCTGGCTCAGTTGGACAAGGAGCGCAGTGACAGAGAGGCGAAAGAGAAGGAGGTGCTTAAAACTGACATACAGAAGATCACTGCACACTGTTCCACATGTGTGCTGCATTTAACATGCACACACAATACAACATGCTAACTATTGTTACCTTAACTAAAGCATTTGGGTGTGCCACTTAAATTCTGTCAATGATTTGGCTTGTCATTTGCTAACCATCACTTTTCTTTCCCCAGACTGTGTATCAGGAGAAGCAGGCACAGAGCAATTTGGTAAGAAAGACACAATCACAGTGGAGTGCAACTTGTTCTGTTAATCTGTCTCTTTGTCCAAGACATGGTATTACATACTCTCTCTTTGCCTCCAGCTTAAAGCCTGTGCTCTTGAAGAGGCCCTGGCAACAGAGAAAACGGAGGTGGTCAATCTCAAGCAAAAGTGAGTTCAGTACAGACTTAAAGCCCTCAAATGGGTTTTTGATGTACACAGGAGTGATAGAGAAGGACTGGGTTAAATGTCAAAAATCATTCGAAAAAGGCTCGGTGTACTGAGATTCACAATTGGATTACATCCTCCCTGTTGAGCCAAAAGAATGATGTTACCTGTAAAGGAAATGTTGCCATTGTCTGAAAGTGTGCATTTGTGTATCTTGTCTCCAGACTGGAAACCGTCAGTACTCAGGTGGAGGTTGTCCAGAGACCACTCCCTGGGCCCACTCCCAGTTGCACCAAACAAGATGTCACCCTTTTTAAAATTAGTAAGCTTTTCCTTATTACGAGTTTAATACTACCTGCCATAGGCACACGGTAACTAAAATATACCCTTGGATTTTAAGTGTTTGTCTTCAAGATGGGATTGTCACTTCAGTGGATCTTTTAAATAATTTTACCAGGAGATTTGTACAGCTCCTACCCAATCACCGCTATTCATTGCTCTGTTCTCTGTTTTGTTCAGTAATTTTAATTATAACATCAGGCTGGTACAGATCAAAGTTATTAAAAATGACAGCCAGCTAGCCAGCTTGCTAAAAGCAGCATAAAAATTTTATAGCCATTTGGAGGTGATAGCTAAATTCATTCAAAAACTTGCAATAGTCATTCTGACATTGATAAATGTCCATTTACTATGACTTGAAAAGATGAAAGTGTCTGTAGTTGGCTACATTAAGGTGGCTTCATTACTACAGCGTCGTCATTTCAGGAAAAAAAGGGGCTGAGAGAACTATATCAGCATAATAATACTTTAATTCATATTCATAGGTCCGCCTCCTGCCTCGGGAAAACGCAGGAACAGGAGTGTGCGACTGATTCAGCACCACCCCCCTGCAGTGGGTCCCTGCATCTCCGGCAGTAGCTGCAGCTTCACTCATGCAGACGGCTTTCCCGGCCAGAGCAGCGCCTCCCACACCCTCATCGCAGTCCACGGGTCTTCACCTCAGCCTCACAGCAGTAAGAAGCCGCTCGTTTGCCCAAACATACACACACTAATGAAAACTGCACTGTCCCAGCTTTTATTTTCTGTGATTTTTTTTTTTCCCCGCCTTGGACGCAGACGATAATGGCTAGGTGGAGGTTCAGTAGTGTCATCACGGGTTTTAACCAAGCGTGTTATCTTTCAGACTATGAGAGAACCACTCTTCTCGGTGCATCAGAGAGGAACAGTCCAGTGGGGTCTGCTTCTGTGCAAGAAGGTGGAACCTCCTCTTCGACCAGCGAGAGGGACCCCACTGAGGAGCTGAGTCTGAGCTGCACCAGCCTGGACAAACACCCGCTCATTGCTCCAGGAAGATCGCCCTTCACTGCAAAGCGGAAATCTCGTTTTGTCTTAAAATTTTTCAAAAAATAAATGATACTTAGGACGAGGGGTTTCAGCATAAGTGAGATGAGCCCTAGCTTATTTTGTGGAAATGAAGAGTAGATGAATGAATGGGACTGGCAAGCAGTTGTAGCATTTCTGTTTTTTAAATGATAGAAAGGACTCTACAACCATATTATGCTGCTAGCTGTGTGCATTCAGTGTGCTGTAAATGAAATAGTGTGAAATTTTCCAGTTTTACAATGAGACAGATAACCTCAAAACATCAGCACAAGATTCTCAAAGGGCAAAAAATGTCCCAAAATGTCCTAAATCTTTAAAAAAATCTATACAAGCAGTCATTCAAATGAACCAAAAATGTACTTTGGTGGCTATGAGTTATACCCTTTCTACTCACCACCCCTTTGCATGCTGCCATAGTCTGTCTCCACTGAGGCTACTTAATGTTGTGCTGTCACGTATGTGACTGAAACCAAATTCCCTAGTTATCCCAATTTAACACCTACATTTTCTCCCTCTCTCCCCCTCTGTCCCTCTTTCTCTCTTTCCCTCCCTCCGTTTCTCCTCCTCTCTGAGCAACAAGCGCTTCTGCAGCACCTCCACGAGCCTGTAATTGGCCACAGCGAATACGATGCCTGGACCATTGCGGCATCTCCACTCTCAGAAGGAGGGTCCCCACTAATAACCTGCCCGAGGCCAATATTTCAATCCCCTGTCCACCTCACTGGCAGTGGAAAGGGATTTATATGTATGTTGTGTGTTTGCGTTATATATATGTTGTGCGTTTCTCTTCTGTCATTATTTTCCAGGAGTCTCTCGACCGCCTTTTCCTGGGGTCAGGGAATAATTTTCCAGTTTTTCCCATTTGGCCAGGGTTTTTCTGGTTTTTTGATTCCCTCTGGAAAATAAACTATTGTATTTGAAGAGCACTTTGTGAAAATCTTGATTTTAAATATGTGCTATTTGAAATAAAATTTGATTGATTGATTGAAAAGGCCCTGAAATGTTTGTATAAATGGCAATATCCTCCTTAAATCAAAATCCAATATTTTGTCAGTTTAGACCTCGATGATCAAAAATGGCTCTAATCATAGATTAATATGAAGCTGGTAATGCCAAATGCATATCTATACATGATATGATTTTAGTCGGCCAAAAAAGTTATGATGAGGTCTGAAGGCATTGATTATATTTTTTGTGCTTTGATATGTAACATCCAAAGAATGGATATAACCTTCTTAAGCAATTGCTCCACTCATGCAGCAGTTGTAGCAGACACATTTTTACTAGTAATCAAACTGGCGCAAGCATGAGAAAAGAACGTACAAAGCATAAAAAGCATGTAAAAACATTTGCCAAAAAAAGCTGTGGCAGGCAAGCAGTTGTATGAACACAACAGCAATTTCAAGGTAACATAAAGGCATGGAAGGCATTACTGGATGGATAACAGCAGATGTTAAAATCAAGGGGAACACTGGTGGATTTTTTGGACTCTGGAATTTTTTTTTTTTTTTCGAGAAAAATGCTTATTTTGAGAACAGTGTAAATGGAAGTGTAAATTTGTTCACTGTAATATTTATGAATGTGGTTTCCTTGTGGAGAATTTTTGTTCACAGTATCATTCTGAGATCATATCATTCATCAGGACCATTCATACTGAGCAGATTAACTTTTTAAAGGACACCCACTGCTTCATATCCAGCATTGACTTGTGGGTGAACAAAAATGATTATGACTCCAGTCAAATACAATCCGATTTGATCCTTTGTGTAAAAATGACAATGAAAGAATGGATGACATGTACACAGGTACCTTCTGAGGACAAATCAAGACATTTGTATGAACAGTGCCATTAGACAATGTATGAACAAATAGTTTGAGAGAGGTCGATGTTGTCAAAATGAGTTATACTCAGCTTGATAGTCATAAAACATCTTCATATTAATGAAAGCTTGTAATTTTTCACATTTTACATTATAAGGAGGAAATATCAAACCAGGTATTCAGTTTCGTAACATAAATAATTTTTGGCAATAAATTAGACACAACATTAACACACAACAAGCTTGGTAGGGGGAATAACGCCAAATTTTAATATTTTCTCTTAACACGAGACGGTTTCATTGATCTCATCATGTGTTGCCATTTGATGATTATTTGTGTGATACATTTGTTTGGAATTAACTTGTTCTTTTTGTTGTCAACAGTACATCTGTAGCAGAACGCTTCAGGGCACCTTTAAGATTCCTTGGTTCTTTTTTTTTTTTTTTTGTAATTTGACTCCAACATCCACATCCTTGAGGAACATCCTGCATCCCTACCCAAACTAGCTACAGCCCTGCGGATTTGCTGACGTGTCGGCTCGGTCTGCTCATGCTCGGGCAGTTCGTAGCCATAATATAGCCCTGCCAGCATGGCTGTTACCGTTTTGCATTTATACCTCTTTATTTTGCTTGTTCATACAACGCTATCTAAAACTGCTGTGGATAAGAGGTTCTCGGACTTCAAACGATGTGCCGACGAAGAATGTAGCAGTGAGTATTACGGGTCGTTGAACTTTAGATGATAACGCTGGCCGATGATAAGTAGTCGGGCTCATCTCCTTACCAGCCGGAAAAAAACGACACACAAGCAAACCGGTATTGCCTTTGACCTATTGGCACTACAGAAGACGTGTTTATGGTCCATGTTGCTGTTAGTGTTGTGATTATTATGTAACATGATAAACCACCACAGTATAAAGCAGCATGTCGAAGGTTTGACCTTTCCAGTAAATATCTAGTTATCCAGTTCTGCATAGCCGTAGCTAACCCTGATAGCTAAGTTAGCAACGTTGCGAGTTTGCTGGCCAAGTAATCAAACGTTAGCGATCTAGTCTATAACCCTGTCCTCATCTAACAAGCAAACTAACTAGCCTTTTGTTTCTGCAAGTTGTGATAGTTGTCTAGATAACGTTTCGTTAGTTTCTTAACAGCGTAAGAGAGATTTAGCTAGCTAGCTAGCCTGCAAGCTATGTACTCTAGTCATAATGAATGCATTAAATGAAGTTTAGCAAAGTTTATAGAAAGCAAGGTAACGAACTAGCTTGCTAGCCGGGCAGTCTTTGTGGTAGGTAATCCACCAATCTAAGTAGTTAGTTAAATCATTTTGCGTTCAGACAGCCACTGATAGAGACCCTGATGGCTAAAATAGCTAAAGTGCTATCTAGCTAGCTAATATCATTATTGCGATTGAATTTCACTCACCACAACAGGTTGCCAGTTGGATAGCTGCATGACAGTACTGGTTAGCTAATATTGTTGATGCTATTTTTAAGACGGACGTAAAGTCAGCTTGTAAACTATCTGGCGATATTTTGTTGTTTACAGGTTTAGTCGTAGCAAGATCTGGATATCATCGTCAATAGGCAAGGCGTAGTTAAATGCGTTGTGGAGTTATGTTTCTCTATGGAAGCTGTGGTTTATTGTAGATGGCTTACTTATACACCGATGCTGTTGTTCATCACGATTGGTTAAGAAGTCTTAATTTTCCTAGATGATAATATTTTACTATGTAACTGTTAGCCAGATGTACACTACAGCAAAGATGATGCATAAAACCAAGATGGCGAATGTTGTACTTTACAATGAAAGTTGAACCCTAAATTTTCATCACCGGAACACCTATCTTTAACAATTTGGTGACCGGAACTCCGTATCCAGACCAGGAAATATCTCCAAGTGGGTTGTCTCCTTACAGATAAAACGGTGTTTGGTTACACTGTTCCTAATTAAAGTAACGTTATCATAGTGTGCACATACACTTTCATTCAAGATAGACTGCTGAATGTTAAGGTGATCATGCTAATTATCTAATCAACACGAGTCGGAGTGTCATCTGTATTTATGGATTTTTTTCTTCCTCCAGTGCTGCTGTGTAGGGGGAAGGCTGCTCAGGACTTCAACGGACCTGACTGTCGTTTTTTAAGTTTCAAAAAGGGAGAAACAATATATGTTTACTATAAACTGTCAGGAAAGAAGACAAATGCATGGGCAGGAAGTGTGAGTACACGTTTAAATTGGCATGCATTTAATATTAAACTCAGTATCACATAAAGAGATTGAAATTTATTGATGCAGAAATATATATCAAGTTGGCTACAAGGATTAGGAATATAATAGACTCTATTGTAGAGAAAGCAAATTAGAAGGTTAGCAAACAGAGAGGTAAGTTTTAAAAAAAACCTTCATAAAACTAATGCAGAGGTCAAGGTGTGTGTTTGTTTCCAGGGCAACTTACCTGGCATTCACATTTTACTTATGATCCAGTTACATAGGCAAACAATTACTGTTTACTCACTCCTTTAGTAATCCTTTAGTAATCAAATTTTTTTTTTTTAATATGTGGAAGTCAGTGGGAACTAGGAAAAGTTGGAGGGAACCATTTGAATGTTTTTAGCCCTCATATTGTGCTCTTCATAAGTTTGTGAAAAATGAGAATATCGTGAACACATATGGCATTCAAAATTCTCCAGATGCTTTTATGTGCGTATTAAGTAGTTCAATGAATGCCCTGTGATTACACATTTTCACACCCATGTTTTGAAGTGTAGACTGTAATGACTGTGTATTTATCCAATGCCTCAACTCTAATAAGACATTATTTGTAAAATGGTTTTTGTTTAATTTTACATCTGACTCATATTCCTAAAACTTGTCTTTAGGTTGGAAGCCGATTTGGCTATTTCCCAAAGGACCTGCTAATAATCAATCACATATACACTGATAAAGAGTTGGAGGTCCCTGCTGAGGTAAGAAAATTACTTAATTGAGTTTACCTTTTTTCCTCCAACATTTTCCTACTCTATCTATAATGTTTGTGGCACTTTACTTATACTGTATTGTTATGGCTGACTATTGTATAACTGTATTGTTATGTGCAGTGGTTATCTGTTGATGCAGTCTAATTTGCACCTAGCTAAACCAATTTTTCTTAAGAGGAAACTGCACATGGTGTCATTCTAGAGAGTCTTAGCAAACTGTCAATCAGAATCTGAGATCAGATTTAATTATTCATCCTTGATTGGAATTTTTTGTATACAATGTAATTCCAACATACTTTGGACCATGTAGCCACTGCATTTTCAAGTTCTGATGGCTCTTTTTAATGTCTTGTATTTAAGTTAATTTGTTATGTTTATATTACAGTGTTGCATACACCTTTTAATCACAGATTTTAAATGCACTGTGTTATGGATTGCTAGTTTAAATTGACGGTGTTATACGATCAGTAATAATGTTTTTTTTTTCTATTTTCAGCAAACAGACTTTGTATGCTTTGATACTGGGTATGATAAATTTGAAAATTATGACATAGATGTGCTGTTGGGCACCTCTATGTTATCAACAGAGAGTGAAAATTCAGCTCAAACTTCAGATGAGAAGGATGAAAACAAAGACACAGAGGGCAACTTGGAAGAAGTGGAAAATGATCACCATACTGAGACGGACTTGCAGTCTGTGAATGAGAATGAGCCCTTTGAGGACTTTGGCAGGGAAGATAATGCAGAGGAAGTGGGCAAGGACAGAGACCTCAATGATTTGGAATCTATAGACTCCTCCCAGCTGCCTTCTGAAAAGCAGGACGAAACACTGGATACAAAAGAACTGGAATCTGAAGTGCAAGCTGAGACGGAGGATGAAAATAAAAAGGATGACTTGCGTGCAGATCAGCACGCGGGAGCTTCAGAGTCGGATAGTCGGGAACCAGTGGAGGAAAACACTCATGCTCCTTCAGACATACAGGAAGAGCCTTTGTCCAAAAATGAAATGGATGCTGAAAAACCAGAGCATGTTTCAGAGGGACAGACCGTTCCTGATTTGAAGACCAATTTTGGGTCAACCTTTGACGCTGTTACCTCAGATGATGAAGATACCTGGAGGGTGACTCCTTATTTTGATGAAGAAGAAGGTGAAGAACCAGAAAATCAGCCAACTGAACAAACGGATGACTCAAGGGATGTACCACTGCTGTCCTCTTCTGAGGAAGATTCTCCAAGAGAACAGGAAGGAATTTCAGAACCTGCACATTCAGAAGATGGTGACGGTACTTTGGAACTTCCATCAGAAGAGCAGAAAGAGGAGAAGGAAGCCAAAGAAGACAAGAGCATGTGGACATCACTGGGGGACACAGTTTTTGCAATTGTCAGTGGTGGTGAAAGGACGGACGAAGTGAGCAGCGTGGAAGATGACGATGACGAAGATGATTTTGAATCCGATAGGGTTGAAAAGACTGAGGATCAACAACCGGAACACACAGAGAAGGAGCCGCAACCCTCTGATCCCCACAAAGAGCCAGAGGAAACTGCAAATTCTCCAGATGAATTCATTTTTGATGATCTCCCTGAAACCAGTATTAAGGAATCTGATGATGGTGTGCCTAATGTTGATTCACACGGATCTGCAGTTGATGTGAAAACTGTAGAGGAAATGTCATCTGCTGAGGGTATATCAAAAGTGAAAGAGGAAAGGGATGCAGCGTCTAACGAGCCTGAACCTTCAGTGCTCACAACGGATGAAAAGTCAGAATCCCCAGATGAAAGCAAGCCGGATGCTGGAGGCGTTCCCAGGGAGCCGTCCGAAACACTCGCAGCCAATGATGAGAACTTAGTGTCTGTGAAACATGAAACTTCAGTGCGTTCAGAGCAGGATGAAAAATCTGATGAGGACATTCTGAGTGAAAAATCTGCAATTCACGATCAAACTCCATTTGTCAGTGGAGATGAGAAAACTGCAAAAGTCAGTTTGAATGTGGAACCTGATGAAGAAACAGTCAGGAAAGTGGACCACGTCAAAAAAGAGATTACACATTTGTTTGAAGACGCATTGGAAGAAGATCATTCTGAAGATGAAGTAGAATTGGAAGATGACGGAGATGGAGACAATGAAGAAGAGCTGCTTGAGGATGAGAATGCCATGTTGTCTTCATCCAAAACAGAACACGTTGATGTCAGTGAGGAAAATGCAGACAGTGGGACAGAGGTTGAGGAACCGGGGGCCAAAGAACCCCAAACTGATACAGAACTTGAAGAACTGGAGGAGTACAAACCAACAAATGACTCCCACGAATCTGAAGAAGCATCCAGCATATCTTCGATCACTGAAAACCGTGAGACAAGTGTACAGTCTGAGGAGATGGAAAGTGAAGTGCCTTCTGAAATGGAAGACACTGAGCCTCCAACTAAATACAAAAATGAAAACACTGAGGAAATGGAAGAAAAGAGTCCAGACGTAGAATACAGTGACAGTATAAAAAACCTCACACTTCTGAGGAGCCATTTTAATGAGAAGGACATGGAGCGCATGCGTAAATATCTGGGTCCCCAGCACCTTCTCAAAGTGGAGGCCATGTTTACTGATCTCGAGCAGGAGCTAAGGGCAGCCAGACAGTCACAAGTGGACTCCAGTGAAGATGTTGAAAAAGCACTGGAGGGCATCCTGGAAGCCTCGGAGACCTCGATCATGGATGAAATTGAGAGGATGCTGGATGCTCGGGAGCTGAAGCACACAGAGCTGCAGCAGATGGACGGCACCATGTTTGATGAGGAGGCAGCGGTCTTGGATGACTTTCAGGAGCTGGCGTTCCACCTGCGGCAGAAGTACTCCACAGCCAGTGACAGTGTTCCCCTGACTGCAGATACAGGTATTTGTGAAGCATGGTTTTTCTGTCCACGTTTTGAATGGATTTGCATGTTCACAAAAATACAATGAGTAGTCTGCATAGATTTCACATGAAACTCATATCACTTTGTGCAAAGTATATATTCACTACACAAACTTAAAGGTACAACTCTTAAGGCGGCAGGAATAACAAAGCCTCTGTTTGCTGCTGTGACATTCATTAATCCAGCCTTCATTCACCTTATATTATTAGTGATAAACAGTAATTGGTTCCTTACAAGTGCAAAGAAGATTATAAAATTAACTCCAGGAAAAAAAAACACTAACTTAAGACTGATTTTTTTTAATGTTCTAGAAGGGGAACACGCTGAAATTATGGAGGACATCTTAAAGAACTTCACTGCAACTGAAAGTGTTGTAGAAGCTGGTGATTATGAAGAAGAGCATGTTACTGACCCAGTGGACAGCCCCCTAGACAGTACACTACATGCCCCTGATATGGGTTTAGAGGAGGATGGGGGTCACTTCAACAAAAACAAAGAAAACCAAAAAATTTTCAAAGACTCTGAGGAGATTCAGAAAGGGCCACAAGCCATTTTGGAAAATCAGTTGGATATAGGCTTTGGTTTTGGGGTAGAGAGCCCATCTTCAGGTATGTTCTCTGTCTTAAACCTTTTGATATGGTAGAGAACCATTTTGCCATGTTGACACTTTTCAAAAACTAAACCTGTATCCGCAGGTTCTCTGGATTCTGCAAGTGTTTCTGATTACCATGAAGATGAGCCAGAGGGCAGTCCTGCCTCATCTATTTTTGTCACTATTGGTAGTCTTCTCCTTCTGGCTCAGGAGTGTTTAGGATTGTATGCAGAAATGGTAAGTAAATCTTTTTTTTTCATTGTTTGCTTTTGTCTCAGTTCTACAGGTCATTTTGGTTGTATCTTAATATTTCCCCTATTTGCCACTGTGGTGCAAGATTGAATAAATGGGTTGTCACATTTCAGTTCAGCATAAGCCTGGAATTAATGAAGGCAGTTTATGATTTTGCATTGAAGAAGGCCAGCACGGCTAGCTTTACATCATTAGTAAGATACTTTCATTTGTTCGTGTTCCTGTGTTTCATGTTGTGTTGATACATTTCAAGTTGTACCCCTTGCCTTTACTACTTAAGCTGACCTAATTATTACTGGTGTGAAGGGCACTGGGCACACTGACATTTCCACATGTTTACTGGGTCAGATTTGGGTGCACTTATGGATCTTAACAATATCCGTATCAGCTAATACAGAGGCCTCACTGAATAGGATGAGCCATTCAGAGGATAGAATTACAACCATAGTTTCATTATCAGATGTCATCTCTCTCAGGTGTGTATGCTAGCACTTTGTAAAGAGGCATATTATGCTAAATCCAATCACAGAGGTTGCTTGCTTAATTAGCAGTGTTGTTCCATGGTATCTGTCGACTGTATCGGCTAATATCAAACAATAATAGATATGGTATGTCTTTTTAATGTGGTGCACAGAGTAGAACACAGTACCCAAAATGTGGTCAAAGACATTGCATAATTTTATTTAAGCTGTTTTAATTTGTACTTTTTATGTATGTCCCAGCTTCCTGTTTGATTTTTCACTGCTTCAGCAGTGTCCAGCTCTAGGAAAACTTAGGATGACTACTATATCCAAGTCTTTTTCACATCTAGTTTAGTATGTGCCATAAAGTAATCCTGTCTAAAATTGTTATTGCACAGTTGTAGACCGTTTGATGATTCCAAGTCTAGGTTCTGTTTAAACCCTAAACTGTTTTGCATTTTGTCTCATTGGCCCAGTTAATGGGAAGTTTCCACATAGTTACAGTAGTACTGTAACATTCGACGTGGCTTTTAACACGATTGTCCTGTCCATAATGGTTCTCACTTCTTATAATTTGACTCTTATAACTTGACTCTTGACTGATGAGGGTATATCTTGTATGATATTCTTGGCTCTTGTATGATATACACAATATGTATAAAAAATACATTTTATGCATTTATTTATTTCACTTTTCCGATGTCCGTATGTTAACATTGCTAGAAAGGTGTACATGTATGGAGAAGTTGGCAGCACCTGCCTAAGGACAGAAGGTGAGCGTCAATGCGCATGTGCGGCTGGCGAATGTTGACGTGTTCACAGTGGAGGGTGAAGTTCAGCTGCTAAACCAGCTACTGAAAGGGATAAAGCCGGGGGCTCCGTGGGTTCCGTACAGCTGGGACATTTTCTCTGAAGATATTTTGCCGGCTTTGTTGTTTTTGTTAACAGGATAGCCAGTATCTTCTGTTTAGGTCAACAAGTTGTGTTATTTTCGCGCGAATCGTAATTTCTGTTTTAGAGGCCTAGGCTAGCTAGCTAACGTTAGCGAAAAGATTCAGCTGTTGATATCGTAGCAAGCGGCTTGATGGCTAGCTAACTACGGCTAATTATTTAGCTAACTAGTTCAGATTGTGCTTGATGTGATCTTTATTTAAGATCACTGTTATGGGGGAGAACCAAGCGGACTGAATAATGGCGATCGCGTTTTAATCCAGATTTGTCAGGGCATAGGTAACGTTGGTTGGTACACATTTTGGCTAACGGTTTTCGGCGAGGTAATGGATTCAGAAGAGGCAGTCACCACTTTCGCTCCTGCACTTAACCAGGCAACTGCGTTTTCTGTCTTGTTTATAAAGGCAATCGGAGATGTAAGTACCTCGCTATCCAGCAACACTAGCCAGCTAACAGTGTTTTGCTTGAACAGACATACTCAACTTCCAACCTGCTATCTAAGTGGCTAAATATTTGCAGCTTGTCAACAGTACCCCTGAGATCATTTCGTTTGATATTGTCTTTTCTGCGCCTGTTAGCTAACGTTACATATACTACGTTCATACCTTCGACCACATGTCGACGTAGAGCTGTGATCTACCAAGTTGTAGTTTTTCTAACGAGCTACAGGAAAGGTATCTTGTTTTACTTACACGCTTGCTGTAATTTGATAGCTAAGTTAGCCAACTCACATAACTGCCAAAGTTGACAAAGAATGAAATCGACTTGGACGTGGAAAAACCTGATGAAATGACTCTTCCTGAATCACGCTTCCTGTATTTACTGTGTCAACTACGTCGCTCTGGCCGATTTCGCTTTATGTACAGTTCAGAGAAATTATTATTGAAACTGCCAGTCAAGATCAGTTCTTTAATGAGACATTTTAGCTTGTCTATCTTTAACCTTTAATTTTCCATGGAGACAATATAAATCAATGTCTGTGTTCACCACCTACTTTGTAGGTCTTTAGTTTGTCGCCCGGATAAAAATCCATTAAGACATACGAAGTCCACGGTAGTAAAGTGACGTAGGTAGATACCGTTATTCCTGCGGTCGATAATCCCTCAACCGCTGCTGTTGCAGAAAAACTGATCCTACTAGCAGTAATGAGGTGAGGGTGTGTTAGTATGCGGAGACATGGATTCAAATTGTGCATGATTAATGATCGATTAACTGTTAAAGCGTCCTAGGTCAAAATGCTGTGCAAACTGGCAGCTTTGCGTGCTCTGGCTTCCATCTGATTTGCACCAGTCTCTGCAGCACCACTTCCTTTGTGTCGTTTTCAGGTTGAGATCGCTGCAGGGCAAACAAGCAGCATGTTAATATGAAATGTTAAGGATTGAGTTGTCATAAGTATTTAACCAAACATTTCACAACTATGAAGTGTTTATTCATGAAGGTTGTAGATGCCGCAATGGGTGTTTTATGTGATGAAACCTGAAAACGTGAAACTAAAAAAAGATGGTGTTGGTAAGGAAATGGCTAAATTATTCTTCCAGCAACTGGTCTTGAGTGTATTTCCAGATGCTGATTGCTGCTGGAAGAATTTGGCTGTTCCCGTACCAACACCAGCTTTTTTTGGTTTTGCGTTTTCAGGCCTTGATTGACTACGGTGTCCCAAACTCTGCTGTTAGAGATTCTAGTAATTGGTGCGCTTGTCAGTGCCTTTTAACCAAAGTAGACATGCTTCCATTTTCCTATGTAGTGAAATAAAGATTCTATGCAAATTTGATTGTATGGGCACCAGTTAGCCCAAGGGTGCAGGTGTTTTAATGCAGGTGTTTTTTTTTTTTTTTTTTTTTTCTTTCAGATCATTGCCAGCCTGCCTGAGGAGTGGCAGCCAGGCCCCACTTTCCATGGGCTGCCCTGGAATGCTGTGATCAGCACAGCAGCTGTTGGGATCATCACCTTTTTGGCCTTCTTCTGGAGGACAGTACTCACTGTAAGCCCTGATTGCACTTCTCCCCTCTAGAAGCACTGTCTCACAGTTCTCCCCTCATGTTGTACTGTAGAGCTTAAACGGGCAGAGGTGCATTGCTCTACTTCCCTAATTATGTGACAGATGCTCTTATTCAGATTGTCTTGCAAGCCTAATGTGACATATAATATATTATGTAAGTAACAGGACAGACAAGAACATGTATAAAATGGGCAAAAGCAATAAGTAAAATAAAACATAATAATCCAAAAATTAGATTGCTTTTGTATGACGTTGTTCATAATAACAACACTTACAACCTGCATACCTACATCATGCTAAGATGCTCATGCTCTACTGTGCTTGGTGTGAACTTGAATTATCTGTATTTTTTATTCCCCAACTTCTCTTCTAGGTCAAAAGCCGGACATATCTACGTAAGTTTCATTTGTTTTGTAACTTATATCAGTACTTTATTTCTTTGTCTGAAATGGCAGCATATTTATTCTTAGAATGGCCAGATTGGTGTTGATTTTCATTTTAATTCTTATGTTTGTAGTAACTGAAAAGCAGCTTGCACAAAAAATAACGCAACTCTTTGATGAGAAGTCAGAAGCTCTCACCAAGATAACAGACCTGAATAAAAAGGTAAGGTTTGGAAGCCTGTCTCCCACCCCCACTCCCACCCCCCACGTGTAGATCTGGGGTGCAGATAGCGTTACTCAACACCCATGATCTGTTTTTGTCTATTTTAGATCACTGAGTGTGAAGAAAAATTAAAAGAATCTGAAAAATCTGCCTCTTCTACACAACGTGAAAACAAGGAGCTAAAGGTGAGGTGCAGAAATTGCCATTGTGTCTGCAGATCTGCATAATTGTGCTGGGTAAACTGGGTGTGCTGCTGAATTCAAATCAGTTCACACCACATGTGGAAGATGTGTTGTGTGAGTCAGAAAATGGTGCATTGTAGAATTCTTCCACTTCCAGTTGAAAATGCAGCATGATTTAAATGGGCTCACAGAAGCACAAGAAGTAGAGTAACATTTTTCACTTCATAACACATTTTTCTACCAGAAAAGGAAATCTGAGTAATGCTTAACATTGGGATACAGGTGAATTTTGGTGTGAGACTTGTGACACTTGCATGGATCCATGGCAGGAGGAGTTGGCTGTTTAAATGAAGGATGAACCTTTAGCAATTTACACAGTACTTCCTTTCATATTTCATAAAGGAGTCTTTCAAAGAGTTGCGAAAAAGAAGTGAGCGGATGAAGGCAGAAATGGGTGCCCTAAACACAGACATGGAAAAGGAGCGCAAAAGGAATCAGGAACAATTGGAAATGGTGAGCATTTCTGCAGTGCTGTCTTTTTGTCTGGTGGTAAACATAACTGATTTTAACTGACTCATTTTTTGTGGATAGATTTCACAGACTGAAAAGGAAATTGAGAAGTTTAAACGCATCATCAAAAGCAACAAAGATGAACTTTCAAAGGTAGATAATTTTGTTTTTGTTTTTTTGTTTTTTTTATGGTGTGCCATTTTTGATGATTGATGGTAATGACGCATTTGTAATCATAATGTTTGCGTGGTAGGTTCAAGTTCTTATGGATGAGGCCAGAATCAGGGAAGATGCTCTGAAAGCCCAAGTGACATCCTTGGAGAAGGAAAACAGTGCTTTAAAAGACAAGAAAAAATCTGTAAGTAGAGGCACAGATGAACTGTGTTTTGACACTGTTTGCCTGAGGAGAATTAATTGAGGTCTTTCACCCTGGTGTTTGGCAGTGAAGTATTTATGGTATTGGTTGATATGGCTCAATGTATGATTCATGGCTGCAAGCAGATGCAGCTCTGCAGATACACAGCTATAGTCATGAACCCCGAAATTGGAGGAGCTGTCCTGTGTTAGGAAAGACTGATTTGAACCTGTGATAGTGTTTTCTTAACAAGAGCAAAGTCTGATTGTGGGGTTCATGAAGACTTTCATCACTAGAATTTAGTGTCACTGTACCTTGTCACAGTATGTTGTTTTTTTTGCCACTTTTCCCTTTCAAAGCTGTTGCGAGAGGCTAAGGACTGGGAGGAGAAGCACAAAGAACTGAGTGACAAAATCAAAGTCTACCAGAAATCCCAGAAAGACCTGGAGGACGCCCTTGTGCATAAGGAAAATGAGATTGAGGTCAGTCAGTCTTTTGAGCATCTTGTTTTAACTGAGGAATCAAGTGATGTTGGCATTCCTGGTTCTCTCTGTTGCTGTACTGAGCCATAAGTGTAGTGGATCGGAGACCTGCTTTGTCTCAATGGCTGGTTAGAGTTTTGTTCATGAATTGAGTTTAAGATTGTGTCTGTCTGTCCTCTGGGCAGGTTTTGTCAGATTGCATCGCGGAGCTGAGGCAGCTGGAGGCTTGCGAGGGCACAGAACTGCAGAAGGGTGGTGCTCCGGTGCTGGCCAACGGAGAGGCCGTGGGTGAGTCCCTGGCGCTTCATCCTGTTGCCCTCATATCGCTCTGCCCCTGAGCAGCAGGGCCAAATGACAGAAGTGCAGTGGAAGAAAGTGTTTGTTGTAGTGGTAAAGAAAAATGGAAAAAGTGCAAGATAATATTTAAAAGAAATCAGACAAACACGCAAAATAAATGCAAAAAAGGGACACCCTCTCACTCCAAAACAAAATAAAGAGTATAACCCAAAGCAATCAGGTGCATGACATGTAGAGGTGATTATCTAATGTTATCTAATGTCATTTTCATTTGTTTCAGACAAGAAGAATGATGCAATGAAAATCCGCATTAAGCAGATGATGGATGTCTCCAGGGTAATTCTGTTCTCTCTGTATCTCAGAATCATTCCATTGCTGCATAGTTGCAAAAAACATTTTTAATGCATCCAGATACCAAAATGTTGTCATGTAGCTGGAGGGTGGTATTCATTGTGGTTCGTGTGTGGGTTTTGTAGCATTGTTAGAGTACAGACCTAAGGTTAATATCCCTGTGTGAGTCAATGCTAAAGAAAGGTGTGATGAAAATGAAGGTTCTTTGAGGTCAGGAGATGCCCTGGGGAGGCCCACTATTAACTGCTATTGTTCAACCATTTTAAACCAGGTTTGCAAGTATAGACTGGTATATAACACCATTGGTATTGTTTTGATACTAACCAGTACAAGATTCAAGCCTTCTCAGTCTGCAATATATTGTGTGTGCAATATTTGTGTGTAGCACCTAAAATGACATTTATTGCAGGTACATGAAGCAACTCAACATATTGCCCACTACAGGATACTGGAGTTGATATTTTATTCTTTTAAACAAAGTCTCTTAGATTTGTGGCAATAGTTTTCATTCTGGGCGTTGGTTCCCTGATTCCTTGATTGATAGCAACCAGATGTGGTTATCTGCTTTTTCTCATTTCGAAGATCATGAGGTAGTAGTTTGAACACTTTTAAACGGTTTTGAACATTGCTTGATGGCAAGCTCCGTATATTCTAAACAGGCTAGAGGTGATACGGTTTTTAATACACTGTACATATTGTGCAGTTCAGTGTACTTTTTGTGCACTAAAAAGCAGGTGAAAGCAGACTGGGCTGTGTTAGAAATGACCAATGTATCAGATGTCACTCAAACTTTGTTGTCATGATGAGCAGTGCTAATGTAGGCTACCGGTTGAGCCTCCACAAAGTAAAGAGGCCTGACAATCTGAAGTGTGGAATAAATCCTGCAATGCGTGTGAAGCTGTGCCTTTCTAGGCCAGCATATGGAGTCATATATATTTACGAGAGATGGACAAGAAAGGCTTCATGAACATCAATTTGCGTGAAGCTACCATATATAATCAGTCATTCTCTGATTTTCGCAAATCAGACATTTGAGAAGTCTTAGCTGTTTCTTACAATAAGGCATGGTACCCATTTTGGGTTAATATTTTTCCACTTGTGGCATAGCAGCTTAATTGTTTAATGGGACTACAGCAGTTTCAGTTTCACCAAAAGTCATTTCTTTTTAGGCAGGATCATATGCTACGTGATCATGTCAGTTGCTTTCCTGCTGTCATACTTAATTTCTCTAAAAAGACATTTTTAGCTGGGCATTATTGTTGCACAGGTTGTGAGAGTTATGGGTGTAATTTAGGCTTGTTTCCTAATGCAGGTGAAGACCACTCTCTCAATTGTAGAAGAGGAAAGGAATCGATACCTTGAGAAACTGATTGCAGAAGAAAAGCAAAGGCATGACCTAGAAGGTACATTTCACACGAGTATTTCCTGTTCAGCTGTATAATTTGCAGTGTTAACATTTCCTATATCTGAATGGTTGCCACCTGTGCCCTAGAACAAATCAAGAAGCTGGAGCACGACAGAGCATCTCTACACGGTGAGAAGTGCCAGCTAGAAAACCAGTTCAACACCATCCAGCAGAAACTTGAGATAATGAATGAGTTGTACCAACAGAAGGAGAACGCTCTTCAGCAGTAAGTATCAAGCAAAGAGGTGGCAAGGGAAAGACAATCTGTTGTAGTAAGTTGTTGTAACAGTTGTGATGGCATCTCTGAATGAAGAGGGAAAGTAACATACTTATGAAGGAGGCATGCACCCAGCTTATCAAATATGTTATACCTTGTGCATACCTTGCACATGCATCCTTATATTTAGTATTCGATAGAGAGTTGCAAAAGAGAAAATGGCACTCCTGAAACTAAAGTCCAAAGCCATACATTATTATTCACTTTATATTTCACCTATGCACTGTGAGTGTGAATGTGAAATGAGATCAGGAAAAAAAAAAAAAACTGACAGCGTGTTGCAGCTTTGATTTTTTTCTCACCCATAAGTACTGAAAATGATGTGTGAGGTGGAAGGCTGAAGCTCTTGTGTCGCCGTGACCTTGCAGGAAACTGACTCAGGAGGAGTTTGAGAGACGTGAGAAGGAGACCAAGCTCTCTGAAGTGGATGGCAAAGCCCTGCGGGCAGAGGAAGAGCTGAAGGCGTACAAGCGCAGAATCCAGGAGATAGAGGAGGAGCTGCAGAAAACCGAGCGCTCCTACAAGGCTCAGGTGAGCCGGTCGAGCCAGGACCGGGAATTGACCGAGGAGATGGATAAAGCAAACCTGTATTTTTCCATTTGTCCCGCCCAATTGAAGGGCAGTAAGCCATTTTGTTTTGATTGTTTTTCCTGCTCATATCACTGCTTATATTCAGAAAGTACTATTTTAAAGGTATGTCTTTATCAGATCTGTGACAGCATTAAATGCGATCAATTGAATCTTTTTAGTGATTTAACATTTACCTAAAACGAAAACTGCCTGGATACGTCCCTGAAATGTTTTCAAAGATTATAGTAGTGGGATCTTGTGTTGACTGCCACCCGTCTCTCTCCAGATCGCAGCTCACGAAAAGAAGGCGCATGAGAACTGGGTAAGGAACAGGCACACGCTGCTTTCAGCACATGCACTTTTCTGACTCGATGAACGAGAATATTAATTCCTGCTCCTTTGGCTGCAGCTGAATGCACGTGCATCAGAAAGAGCCCTGGTGGAGGAGAAGAGGGAGACTGCCAACCTTCGGCAGAAGTGAGTATAATGGTCAACACAGCCTCATAAAAGGGATATTGAGACAGGATGTGCATTTTGATTAATACCAGAACATGGCTCTGGATTTGATGTTATCCGTTCAAGTAATTAATCCTCACTTTTATCCCCGAGTATTTTATTACACTCCTTTCTGTGTAAATAAATGCTATGAATAGATTTGCATTTACTGTGACTGTCTGGTAAAAAATTAATTAGCCTTAATTTGTTCAGCATTTATAGGCCTTTTTTGACAGTGATGAGAATAAAGCTGCCTTTTTGTTAATTATTAGTGAAGAAAAATCCATTCATATGCTGCTCCAAGCAGTTAATTAGTGATGGCATTGTTAAATGATTAAATAATAAAGAAGGTTTTAACTGTCAGGTGAGATCACTGGTGTAGGATCTGAACTTGCATTACATCCTCTTTGCTGAACCAAATAGCTAGTGTTTCTAACAGGGCTAAGCTTAGCATTGTGTGAATGATATTTTTCTTTGTCTTTTTAGGCTGGTGGAGGTTAATGATAAATTGGCGGAGTTCCAGAGACCACTCTTCAAGCCCACACCTGGCCGTCCTGACCAGCATATGCCCCCTATGCGGAGAGGTAAGCTCCTCGAATAGTCAGGCCGTGTTAACAAAATTAAGCTCTTTTCCTTAATGTTGGTGGAATTTTCAGTGTTTCAGTCAATGGCTAAAATAATTCACACAGGAGACTCGTATGGTCCTTCTCCTGTGAGCGGAGGTGCCCCATCACCCCCACTAATGATCGAAGGCCCCGGACGCCCACCTTCCGCACCAGTTGGGCGGCGAAATGAGCCCTTTGGTGAGTCGCTGTTCCCTGGACAACTTCTACCTTCGTGGTTTCTCCTCTTTTCCACTTACTTCACATCTTCTTGCCTCTCCAAATCCTTGCTTTTCCATCCTTTTCTTCTCTGCTGGAGCTCCATTTCACATGCTTAGATTTTCCTGTCTGCTTTTACACCTTTCTATCCACCTTTTTTTCTGGTCCCCTTCGTTCTCTTGCTTTAGACTTTCCAAGTTATCCATTCTTGCTGACTTCTCCTGGTCTGTGCCTTTCCCTTATGCCTTCTCTGTTACTGGCCTTTCATTGACAACCCCTTTTGACACTCTTCATCTACCTTTTCCTTCTTAAAAAGTGAGATTATTTCATGTTCTCCCATCCTCACCACCACCCCTTCCTCCCACCCTGCTTGATACTTTGTTGGTAATGTATGTAAATATACTGTCCATTACACATGCTTATTTTGTGGGTCTGTGTTGATGTCACAGTATTTCGGAGGCTTCTGTGCAGGGTAGCTTTTCCTGCTTGCTGCAGTGAAGGACTGATAAGTGTCTAGTGAGTGGGGATAGAGAGAAAGTAATCACAGAACCAAAATGGGGCCTTGAGGTACTCCAGTGAAGAGTAGTGAGACCAGAATAATTTAACAGTGCAATTAGCAAGTTCACCAGGGAAAACAAATGTTGATGTGGGAATTTCTGGCACTACTCACAAGAGAAACAACAATTGAGTGACCCATAGCTTTGAAAGCAGGAGAAAGATTAAGAAGACTTACAACACGAAAGGGGCTGCGCAAGTAGAGAGAGTCTGCTGTATGGGAGAGTAGTTTCCGTGCAGTGAGAGGAGCAATGTCCAGACTGAAAAGGATCAAGTGGAGTATGTTTGGAAAAGCAGACAGTTGGTATTTGGCTGCTTGTTCAAGGACTTGGGTATCAAGGGAAGATAGAAACAGTTTGTGATCAGGATCTGGAGAATTGTAAACCAGGAGGGGAAATGGGTTCTTAAAGATGAACTGGAATAGCCTTAACCCATAAGAACAGCCAGAATTACAGAGTAGAGTGACCTGTGTCTTAGTCATTTTTCTGTGTATATTGTTGCTCTGTTATATTTACCTGTTAGGGCAAGAATAGAACGGTTTTGCTTTTGAAAAATTTAATGCATTGTTCAGATTTGATAGGTTTAATATAATTGGATGCTAATGCACATAGCATTTAAATCTGCCACCCATTATGGCTAGGGCTGGTGGTGTCATCACATGGCGATCTCCAGTAAACTCATGGAAGCAGTCTTCACTCTACTTGCATAAGACATACAGAAACTACCAGGCTACTGCAGGCCTCATACTGGAGGAGTCTTTGTGACACTGCGCAGTGCTTCCTGCATTCTTCATTGACATTTATTGTATACTTGGAGAACTGAGTGAATTAGTCTTGAAAGCTCTTTGGCTTTGTATACCTGGACATTCTCTCCAAGTACTCTAGTGCTTTAACTGCACATTGTACTTCTGCTTGTGTCATGAGCACAGAGACAAATGGGAGAAAAAGGAACAGCCAAGCACTTAAGTTTCATAATATTGGGCATTTTTTTCCTCGTTTTTTTGTATCTCGTTTCTCCCCATCCCTCCAAAACCAGGACGGCCCCCAAGTGACCCTCATGGAAGGTACTCTGACCTTGGACACCCTCTGCCTGCAAGACCTGGTGCGTCTCCCTGCATTGCATTCTTCCTGATTACTATTCAGAGTTATTTATCGAGTCCTCTTGGTGATCGTTTTATGGTCTTTTTCTTCTAGATGTTGCTGTCCCACGGACATCATCTCCTACCACTCTGGATGGATCGGTAAGTTTTCAGGTTGTAAAATGGCTGAAATCATTTAGGAATGGTACAGTGACGCAATATTTAAAATGTTCATTCATACTTAATGCAATTAATTTGTTTGCCAATTCCCATGATTTGAGGGCTCGTAACATCCAATTTAGTTTTATGATGGCATAACAGACTTGACATTTCAGTTCTGATGGTTCTCAAGGTTCTTATTGACTTGTGTTAGCAAGTGGTGTAAAACCATATGAGTACTTGCATTTTTGCAGAGAAATTTTAACCTTCCACAGAACTTGACTGAAAGCACTTAGGAACAAATCTTTCTTCCCAAGCCCCCTTGCACTGGAATCCTGTGCCAACATCAACTGGAGACTCACTTGGCCCCTTTTGAATCCCAGCTCTTTAATTTACAATCTGTGAAAGCATTTTAGGGTGCTGAACTACAGGCACAGTATAGATGCTTTTATAAATGTCAACAAACACAGATGATTATGCTGTGTGATAAAGTACTTTGCATGAAGTCTATGCTACAGTAAATAAGTTATTCTCCATCAAATGTAAGCTTCAGCAGGTGGTAGAACATGCTACACTTTGATAGAGGGCACACTGTAGTTCAGACATACAGCAATATTCTCATTTCAACCACTCAAATATTGAAGACAAGTACTTTTCTGGGCTGACGTTGAAAACTTGGTAGCACTCTATACAATCATTGCTGTTGTTTTCATGCACAACTGCAGTTTACTTCTAATACCTGTTCTGTGTTAGAGTTGACCTCATCCCTGTACATTCCTGCCACGTGCCTCTTTAAGGTGGCCTTTCCTGCTTGCACAGTGGATGAACGTATTTTTCAAATGATAATGCACTAGTATATTAGAAAGATGATGAATGATGAATATCATTTAGATGTAAAACTTGTAATATGTCTCTGTAAACCTGTAGCATTGGCTACATTGGCTGTGGTAAAAGTACTCAAATTGTTGAAACCAACTCTTATATCAATATTTAAAAATGTCATGCCACACAGAGGTCCATTTTTCAGGGTATACATTAATCTCATTTGGTGAGTCTCTGAGACAGGCTACTGTGGACTGAATATCCATATAAGTTTGATTTTTAGACTTGCATTGGAAATTGCCCTAAATAAATTCAGCCCACAGTGTTTTAGCCACCGTGATTGATATTGTTCTGCAAGTTCCATAAAAAAATATTTTTTTTGTGTTTTGACGGCGACTTTATTTTCTTTTGTAATCGCAGGCCTGTTAAAGCTGTCAGGCCTAGGATGAAAGACCTAACAGATAATATTGTATGCTCAAAATGTGTGTGCTGGTACTGAGCAGATGGCTCTACTTGATATCTGAGTGTGCATTATTCAGCGTACCTCTTTCACATTAAACATCTCTTCATTTGAAGGCAACTTAAGTGCACATTTAGAGGTTGTATTTCAGCTGTACATGTTCAGGTAGCATACATAAGTCTTTCCTCAAACAGAACCACACCAGCTGATTACAGCAATTGCCCTCAAACCCGAAAGGTGTCATTTCAGCCAAACGCAACCAAACACAACCAAGTCCATTGCTAAACACTGTTCACACCACAACAGAGTTTCTTCAAATGGAGAGTTACCCACTCCTGCCCCAGGTATGAGTGAAGTCACGTTGTTTTTTTCCCCCCTCCGTTTCCTCTGGGTTGGGCTGCACTTTAGCAGAGCGCCCCTGTAGAGTGTGAGGCCGAATCCTCTCCCCAGCCGGGTGCTGAGGCGGCAGAGGCAGTGAGTATGAGACGCGGGGGCCTGGGTGGCTGCTGGTGTGTGTGTGTGTGTGTGTGTGTGTGTGTGTGTGTGTGTGTGTGTGTGTGTGTGCGCGCGCGCGCCGGTGCTCGTGGCTTTCTGCGGGTGGCTGGACCGACTGACCTCTCCTCTTCCAGACCGGCATCACAGACCCGTTTGACAAAGCGCGCCCATTCTGTGAATCTCTCAAAAAATCTCCTCTACAAGACAGTATACTGTTTTGGAAAAAGCTTTGTTGAAACGGTCTTGTGTTGAAATCAGTCTTGAATGTGGTTGAAATTTATGTTGAGCTTTGTGGGTGCTCTAACTTTACTTACCAATTACTACGGAGGGTCATCTCATGATTTAACTTGCTTCCCCAATAACGCATGGTTTTAAATTGAATGTTTTTAATCCATGCATTCTTGTGTAAAACTGACTGCAGACTTGGTATTGGTTTCAGCAGCAACAGAAAAAATCAAACCCCTATTACCAACAATCGAGCCTGAATACCAACAAAGCATGACTCTATCATTATAAAACTAACTTTTTTCCCCCTTTTTTACATTCCAGAGGATCTCCAAATCTCAAGGTCCATCATTCCTTGCCTCACCAATCAGGGATTTTCCAGTCCCTGGCCCACCTTCACAGCCTAAAGGGTATGGCCCTCCTCCAATGGTTGGGCCCCCCATGCCACCTCCACATGGACCCCCACCTTCCATGCCCCCACCTCTAAATGGGCACCCACCCATGATACCGCCCGGCCCTCCGGTACACGACCCTCGTCTGCCACCACCTCGCCCTCCGATGGGGCCCTACGGCCCTCCCCGCCCCTACGGACCAGTGCCTCCTCCTTACAGTAAGATCTGCTCACCTTGCTGTACTTATTGCATTACATTACGTTACGTCATTTAGCAGATGCTCTTACCCAGAGCAACTTCCAAATAAGTGCATCACAATGCTAAGAGTAGTTATCGAAAAGTACTACAAGAGGTCAGTAAAATACTTTTTGAATAGAAAATAGGGATAGATAGGATAGATGGAGAGGAAGGTAGACTAGAGATGAAGCTTGAAGAGATGAGTTTTCAGCTTTCTCTTGAAGGCACCCAGGGAGTCTGTTCTACGGATACTCAGTACTCAGACGTGTGCTCAGGCTGTACCTCAGACTAACAGCTACTTATCACCATCACGCTGACTTTCTCTCATCTAGAAATTCTTTTTGTGCACCATTTATATAAGAACTCGTGATATGAGAATCAAACGCATATAGGGATGAAAACCAGTGGGATAGAAGCATTCATTACTGTTGCTATTTTAATAATCAACTTGCAGTTACGCAAGCTTTTTTTTTTTTTAAGAATCCGTAATACAATGCTGAATTGAAATCATGTGAGGAAAAAATCTCCTGACATTTCAAAAAATAGCCAGTTTATGTATTGTTTTATTTTTTATTTGGAAAAAAGCATTTGGCCTTACCCATGTCCTTCCTCTCACCTCTCAGTACGAGGCATGCCACCACCTGTGAGAGACTATCCAATGGGACCTCCTCCGTTCGGCCCTCAAGAATTTCACCCCGGCATGAGAGACCACCCGCATGGACCCCGGGAGTACCCTGTCCCACCCCGATCTCTGCCCCCTGGAGCCATTCCGCCCCCTGGTGGCAGAGACAACATTGGGCCCCCGCCGCCCCCACCACACGCGGGCCCGGAGCCCAGGAACTTTTCTGAGGCTCCCCACCACGGCCCTGACCGTAGAGACAACATCCCACAGCAGACAGTGCCCAGAGAGACACCAGCCACTCCACTCAATGGACCCTAAAAGGTGACACCTCTGGAGGTGTTCGCACATTTCAACAGGGAACGGGACTTGTATATCTTTTTTTCTTTTTTTTTTTCCTGCGTTTAGTTCTGATTGGTTAAAGAAAATACATATATCCATAAAATAACAATATTAAATCATGAGAAAAACAGGCTGTGTCTTTGTGTTGTCTGGGTTTAAACCTTTAAACTGTCATGAAGAATATTTAGTAAGGCTTGCCACTTTTGCAGAGGCCTACAGTGCAATATCACGTTTTATTACATGTATGCGTGAAGCTTTCCTTTGTAGGGTTTTAAAAGAAATAGACCAGTGGTGATCTTTCAGAAATGCATTTTTGATTATGCAAATTGAAGATTTCCTGTGGAAATACTTGTTTGATTAAATTAAAATGTCTGAGCTGGTTTGGATTTTGTTGGAAGCACCTGTCACACACCCAAAGCTGTTGCTCAATAAATTGTAAAGGTAAGTCATTGTATAACTGAATGGTCAGATGTAACTTATTTTACAATATTCTTAAAAAATTGTATTAATAAAGATGGTACAGAAAAGATGCTATCTGTTATTAATAACTCAGTTTGCATAAAGACAGACCTATAACCATGTCAGGCTGCTCTGGCCTGCTGGCTTTCCTCTTTTTTCTTTAAATATTCAGACTCCCAGGGATGATACAACAATTATGGGGAAAAAACTATAATTATAATTTATAAGTTTAAATGTTAAACGGCATGCTCAAGTAATGTGCCGTCACTTTCTCATATTAGTCACAGTACTGAGGGATTTTTGTTCTTACTTACATGTGATAAAAAGTAGGTTGTTTTATAGTCATTCTTGCAAACATTTAATAAGCTCCATGCATTTCAACCCTTGTGATCAAATCAGTTATTTTCTTACTCATAAATATTAACATTAATATATTAACAACATTCACATTAACATGCACCTTTCAACATGAATGTTTGCAGGTAGCATAGTAAAACTGACATTGTAAAGAAAAGTTGTTTAACCCTTAAATTATTCGCTTTTGTCTAAGTGCATTTTCTCAGCATTGAATCATTGTGAAGGAAATGACTTTAAATCCTAAACTGTATGCAAAGGCAAACTGGATAGCAATTCTGCCAAAGTAAACTGATCATGTGAATTGCAATTCTACTAATTGCAAATAAAAGGGTTATTTTAAATCTGCAGTAATTTTTAGAACTGAACTTCAAGGGTACATGAGATGCACTACAGACTTGAAATGCCTTTAGAATATGTGAAAGCTTGATGATGAGAGCAGACCATTGTCTATTAACTCCTCCTTTACCCATAAGATGGAGTGAATGTCTCTGACACATAGGGCTTTGAGTGATTCCAGATGTTGTGTTCCCTTTACCGAGACATATGTACTGAAATTTCTCTTTTAGACCTGGAACTTGGTGCCCTGCTCTAGGTGCTACTTGCTCTAGAGATTTGACATCCTCTCTGTAATGTGACCAAACCTGAAACAAGCATTTTAAATGCAGTCTGAAGCATTTTATGAGTTCAGTGCAACCCCAGCTGATGTGTACTCTATGCTTTCCTTTTGAGGAGCATTGTTTGCTTTTTTATGGCTTCTGAAATTGTCTGTTATAGTGGAGATCAGTCTGTTACAGCCACTTCCCCTTATAAAATATTGTGACAATATTTGCACATTCTCAAATATTTTTATTGTAAAAATAGAATATTGGTACATTTGCCCACATTAAATTTAATTTACCACTTGTCTTCTTATTTCTGTGTTTTATTAGACAATCATTATTACATGACTTTTATTTTAGTAATATCGAAATGGTTTGCTTCCATCCAGACTTTCCCAACTTCAGAAGGTCAGTCAACAGAGATCCTTTGTAGAGACTATGTCATGCATATTCTGGATACCCACAGACATTTCCTTCATTTGTGCTGAAGTCAGTTCTAAATTCATTGAGAGGTTATTGTCTGATGTTTGAAGATGGAAGTTTTAGAATGAGTTACTTGTATGGTACTCTGTGAAATGCCTTCTGAAAATCCAAAAACGTACCTTAAACTCATGACTATTTGTCACCTTCCTCTGTAATTGATGCTGACTCCTCCATAGTGCAATTATATAGGAACAGCTCAAACGTATCCTAAATGATGGATTTTTATATGTTGTGCACACACAATGCTTGTAAGACTAATTAACCTATATAGAAACTCTACCTCTCTGACACTTCAAAATGTCACATCACTGATCAAATGACCATTCTGGGTCATCAAAGTCAGGATTTGTCAGGATTATCACCAAAAAAACTTCCTGTTCTTCCTGTTTGTGGAAATAAAAAATTGTATAAAACATAAAAAAAAAAAAATTTAACATGCACTAACTCTTCCATTTTCCCTATCCTGATACTGCCAGTCTAAGAATACCTTTGCGATGTGTATCTGTGCCCTACAATCCTGATTTTACAGATCCCAGCTTTTCCAGAAGGATGCCCCTGCTTCAATAATCCCATACCCCATTTCTGGGTCCCTTTTTACTCACACCACAATTTCACAAAGCATTTGATCAAAAATAAACAAAAAATGAAGTATTACATAGCAGACATCAAACAGTCATGCATCAGCTGAACCCAGGAATTTTACTTGTCCTGAGACATGATATTAACATGGACACAGTCTGGTGCTCAGGAAGACACAGGACTGAGACTGGAGATCTTTGGATATGATGCTGGGTGCAAAAGTAAGGCCAATTTCTGTTGAACTGAAATCCACTCATAGGCTTAGTTTAAAAAGTGAAAAAGGGGGAATGGGGGGGACAGAGATATTATTATGACTGCAAAGCTTACTTTTTGGATCATGGTGTATGCATGACAGAGCAAATTTCAAGCACTTAAAGCTTCAGTTCTGTTTGCTACAAAACAATAATGGAATGGAAACCAAGGCAATCGTCACGTGTCACAGAGGATAAAAAGGAAGGAGAGGCAGTATAGATCATGATGTCCCTCCTAACTAGAAATATTCAATATGAGTCATTCCCTGGTGGGTGGGTGGGTGGCTATTCACCTGTATGAGAAGCACAGGATAGCAATTAGGAGTGTGGAATTATGCAATTCTAGTTTAATTATAACAGTTACACAGAGAAGCAGAAGTTGTAACTAGCAAATAGATCTATTTACCAGAATTGAGGTGTTGGACAACATTTGTGTTAATTGACAAGAATGCATACAGGACAAATAGACATTAGTTCAAGGATAATGCACAAGTAATAAAAACCTTCTCTTCTGTGACTTTTAGCTTTAAATTTCAGAATCCACAGGGGTCTAGGGAGAGGTGATGAGAATGCCTGAAGTTTCACCAAAATCCATGCACAAATGGTCACAATAAAGAAGGAAAATTGAAAACCACATGAGTGGCACAGTGACCTTGCAACTGACATAGTTTTAGGTTTCATTAACTAGAATGTATGCAAAAATATCTAACCAGAGATCAGAGAACAAATTCTGTGATGGACGCAGACAACCACTTAAGAGCTGCCAAATGTGACTTCCATTTTGACTTTGTCAGTGGGCACAGAAACATGACTATTTAGATCAGTTAAGACTGACACGTTACCGAACCACTCAGTTTCGGGATGAGACTTAGGATTTTATGGTGAGGTCCTCAAAACCTGATCTTTAAAACCTGCTTAATATGAAATGCAGGGACTCAAGCAAACAGCTTTACCTATATCTTCACTGGCATAGTTTGCAACAGATTCTCAGATTGGGCACGTTTCAAGCAGCACTTTGTTTATTAGAAATTAAAGCAGTGTAAATATGCAATCCAAGGACAATACACAATGCATCATTTCATGACAAACTAAAGCACAAAAAGATGTCATAGGAAACCTCATCCACACAAACTGCGCGCACACATACATCCATATGCACCATTTTAGTGTATTCTTTAGTATATCCAGCTATAGTCTGCATTCTCTGACATTAAAAAAATAAAACCATCTAGAATCAAATATTAAGAAACAAAACAAAAATAGAGAGAAAGTGGCTGAGTAGGGGGGTAACTGCCAATGTTTTCAGAGGCAACAGCATTAAAAAAAATCCACGCAAGGTACATGCAGCATCCTTTGTTAAAAAAAGCCCTTTTTCACAAGATGACATCATAGCTTGTCTTTATCAGGGACACGTTTCTGTGCTTCTACCAAAACAGGACAAGGCCAATGACATCCCATATCAGAAGCCAAAGAATGTGACCTCTAAAAACAAACCCCTTCCTGTTTTGGTTGGAGCTTCAAAACACATCTTCCATTTCTTCTTCCCAGGTAGCTCCAGGAAGTGACATCAACATATTCTTTGATCATCAACTGTATGAAATTAATCTTCCTTCCATTAGTCGACTGTAACATTATCCTTTCCTCTTCAGTTCCTGGGGAGGGGTTTAGAGGACAAAAAAAATCCACAACTCCATGTAATTAGAGGGGGGGTGTGGGACATGAAGCTGGTTGGTGGAATGTTTCTGTGTGCAGTTAGCCAGACTTCCTGACTGTTAGCCCATGTACCTCTTGCCTTTTTTTTCCAAAAAAGAAACATCATACAGAAAATAGATGTAAATAAAGTAACCTGCATCTGAAGGATTCATCATGCCCTCTCAAGCTGGAAGGTGTTGCATGGCATGGAGGCCACCGAGTCACAGCGTTAGGACAGGACGAGGGGTGTCATCAAGGCCGGGTCTGGCCCTGGGTCTAGCCTGGGTTTAGGGATGCTGAGTGTGCAAAGGTAACACCGAATCTGTGGAATGACTTGAGTAGATTTGGCTGTATCATGGTGCTTGATGGTTCTTCCACATGCTCTGTCCCTGGACTCCCAGTTTAGTCTTTGTGCAAAGTCTGGTGGAGATGAAGATAGAGTGGCTTTTTCGTCAGGAGGTGGAGCTTCTTCCTCTTGAAGTCAGTTGGTTTCTTGTACCTGACACCAGGGGGGACATCAATATCATCAGTACTCCTACACTGTGAACTCACCATGTTCTTCAGCTCACCATTGCTGCCTGCACTGAAAAGACTCTGCAGTCGGAAAAGTGCCTACGTTTCAACCCTGACTAACTGGAACATGTCTCGAGAGAGATTTCACTTGGAGTTTGGATATTAAGAGTGAATTCAATACATTTGTCTTGGACTACACAAAACTAGAAGAAGAAATCTGATTACTGAGAAATTCATGTTCCTGGCTAGTCTGGGACAAAATTAGATCATTCCATGGGACTGAAAATATATCATTATATGTCATTATCAAAATATACATATGTCATATATCATTAATGAATTCTGTCATTTGTAATAACAAAAAAAGTCTTCAGGATCTGGTGTACTTACAGTTCAATTACGATGGGACCAGGCTTAATCTCATCCATTTCCATGAAAGCGAAACATTTTGTGCTGGTAAACCGTTTCTTGGGTTTGTAGTGCTTGAATTCAAAGAAAATAGCTGCCCCTGAAAGAGGGATTTAAGAGTTCAATCACTGAGGTAGAATATGAAGATTAAACCAAGATATAAAATGTAAGATAAAAATGTATCATAGTATTTTATATCTTATTCCACTGTTAACATTTTCTCTGTTTGCCAGTAGCTTCTTGATGGCCTTTTCCCAGTAGCAGGGAATAATTTTCCAGTTCTTTCTCCAACTGACCCTGGGTTTTCTGGTTTTTTGATTTCCTCTCAAAAATGCGCTATGCTCTATGGTCAGCACTTTGTGACAATTTCCACTGTAAGAATATGCTATAACATATAAAATCTGATGGATTGATTGACTAATATAAATGTTGACGTAACCCTGGAACAGATCTTTCAATGATGTGAGGAAAAAAACCTTAAACTTAATGAACAAATGTTTCCAGGTAGTCTGGCCACTAGGGGGCCATTCCATTTTGTAGTTTTTGTAGACCACATTTTGTAGACCACGTTCACCTGAATTTAAGAACCTACGTTCTTACTTGCTGTGTTAACCAATCATCTGTTCTGTCTCTTAAGTCTACAATGCCCTCATACCTCTTATTGTTTTATCATCACTTACTACCAGATTAACTGTTACATTTCTTTGCTCCCACATTGCACTGTAAGTCTTTATTACTTTATTATGTATGGAAAATTGTGAGCTCATGAATGAAAAATGAAGTGTGACTAACACTGAAAAGTAAGGCTAACTTCATCACTTGCGATTAAGGACAAAACCCTTTGCAGATTGACCTAATGTGTCCTCAATTGAATTCAAATGTGTGCCTGGTACATCGAGAACCTTTAGATAGTTTCTCAAGGTGTTTCTGTATTTCCACATCCACTCCAAAGTGAATGTATGTGTCCTCCTTTCTGGTGGCCACAGGGGTGTCCTGTACAGGGTTCAAATCGATGCCATTCAGATCTACAGAAAACAAAACCCTTTGTCAAATTCTGCACTCAGGCACAAAACCCAAACAAAACACATCCATATCCATTGTCAAATAAACCAAAGCCATGCTGAAAAGTGTGGAGTCAAAATATCAACAACATGTGCCATTTGCACTTCTTCCTTTATGATATATATGTCATTGTTTATGTAATCAATGTAAATTCTTTCTGCGCTAAAATACAGTGGGGTTGAAAATGCACCATTTTCCTACCTTTCACACTAACTGTTATGTAGGGGTCGATGCACTGGCCTGCATCTTTTAGCCCAATCTTCTCAATCTTTATTGTGATTAGTGTCATTCCTGGCTCTGAGGGTAACCTTGGCAACAATGTACCTGGCAGAGAGATGGTTAATTGATTACAATGTACACTGGGACCAGCAATGACAGCTTACATCCTTCTGTGTTACTTGCACTTTCAAACATTTGCCTTCATATTTACTACAGCTACTACATGTGTTTGGTAAAGCTGTCAGTTTCCAGGGCTAAAGTTTATTTAAGTTGCTAGGCTAAATGTCACAGCAATGTGATTAACTCTACGAAATGCAAGTGTGTCGTCCTGTTTGGCTCACTCAGCAAGGCATTTACTCTGCATGAAGGCTGAGTCCGATGGACCTGGCTCAAAACCAGACATGTCATTTGCCAACCATGACCGAGAAAGCTGTGGAACAAATTGGGTTTGTACAACTGGGGATGTTGTTTGCAAGGCAAAATGGCAAATTATGACAAATAGTAAAACTGCCTTATATTAGGTATTAATTTATATATCATTGTGGCTTTAAGCTTAATGCCAATATTGAATTTTAGTGTACTGCCATTTCATTCCTCTGAATTGTGAAGAAAAAAAAAACAAAAAACAACTGGTCTGTTCCGTTTTACACTCTATTATGTATATGCTTAGGAGACACCCTTTTCAAGGGCAACTTACAGCTTACAGCTCACGTATTATCCATTTGTACAGTCAGATGATTATAGAAGTTAAGCACACTGCTCAAAGGTACAACTGCAGTGCCCTAAGCCTTCAGGTCGAGACTGACAGTCCCTGAACCACCAACCCACTCCACGATTCCAGCAACACAGCTGGATGATTCAAACAAAAACTCCAATGTAATCAGAAAGAGACAAAAAGAAAACCTGTGGGGAGCTCTGGGCGCGACCGTACCTTGCAAAGCTGCGAATGGAACAGGCAGTGAGGAAGAGAGGGATGAAGCCATGCGCAGCACCGACAGAGAGGGATGGAAGAGAGAACAATGACTGGACCGCAGTGCCACGCGCACAATGGAAAACACACTGCACTTTACAGTCAGCACATCCCCGCATCTGACACGCGCACGATTCAAAAGCAGTGACTGAAACAGCAAATGAGACGGATTGTTTGCATACACGCACAATGCATCGTAAACCAACGCCATGTAATGCATCCTGTGTAAACCGCTCGGGTGATCACCTGGGACTCTGGAGGGAAAGGATTCGGGCGACCCTGCACCGGCCACTGCATCTTCCTCTTCTTCAACCTCCAAATTTTCCTCCTCACCAGGGGCAAGGATTTTCCTACAAGTGCAAAGAGGATGGTATCATTAGGACATTCATATTTAAAATCATAGCCGTCTATGATGGTTATATTGAATAACTAAAACCCAGGAAAAGTCTGCTTGGAGGTCTTGTGCATTTATGAACCAGCCATCTTGATGCTAATGACTTGGCGTGAGCTTGGTACAACTGACCATCAATTTTCCCAAAAAACGGTAATTAAATGATGACTATAAACTACAGAGAGTTGTGTCCAGAGAACACTCCCAGGTGGACTTTGAGGAAAACCATCTGATTTTTGCAGCCAAACGCACTTCAACTCTGCTTAGGAAATTGTTTTATCTCCAATCTGGATACATCTTCATGGTCTGCATATATACTAGCAGAATGTAAGGTATCACCCCTATAACTCTTCATAGTGTTTATTGGACTGTGTTTAAGGGAATTTCAGTTTCTCCAAAAACTTGATTTGTATTAGGTATTTATCTACTTACTACTTGTGCTCTACTATAATCTGCGATGGAATTTTTCCAGTTTTAGCCTTTGCATAATGGACTCTGCTCTGCCTGATGGACATTGACCATAATAGTCAGCGACACCTAGAACTCACTCAGAGTAAAAGGACCTCATGCTTTACAAAATTTAGACACAATATCAGGAAAAGAACCTCTTTTCTAAATTGTGGCTTTGCCTTTAATATATTCCCAAAATTGTTTTTCAAATGATATGGCCATCAATCAATTCTTCAATACACAAAAAGGCAAAAAAAAAAAAAAACAAAGGTCAGACCCTGGATACTGTGTCTGCCTGCTGTTTCATGCATGCACCATTTCCATTGATTTTGGGGCCTCTCAAAGTTAAAATGCTAACACCCCACAACACACACCCACACATACACATATACACATGCCTCACATTTTATGCCTAGACATGAATTACCTTGTGAATGTGCATACAGTCTGCCTGCAGAAACACTGATAGAGGTTCTGGAGTGGGTATACTTCTGGGTCTTCCATTTATGCGCTTACTTTTGGCAGCTCGTTACTTATCATCCGAAAGAGTCAAGTAAATTACAGGCCTGAAACACGTATTCACAGCAGCTACCATGACAGTGATGTTGACTTCTAAGAGCATGATGGGAAGTTAAGAAGAGAAACAAACACCTGGCCTCAGATTCAATTGCACACCAATGCACTCCGTCCTTACCTTTTCCTTTTCCAAAAATCCTTACTCAAAATTTTATACAATTTTAAGTTCAGCAATTGCAGCGAACTCATGATGATGTGTGCACGCAAGCAAAAGAACAAAACACCTGTTACTCAAGAGTCAAAACAAAGCATAGAGTCACTGAGGACTCAGTGTGGGCCTCAGTCACAAGAAACGGTTTTAAGAAATAAATGAACTGGAGTGCTGCTGTTGGATTGTCAAAAGATGCAAGGGCTGTGAAGGAATTCTTTGTTTGTATATACAGACAAAAACTGTTACCTTAAAGGCACCGGTTGCACATCAAAGGGGAAACCTTTGTTATACGTAAGAATGTTCTTTATGACTGTTAAAAGGAGAAGAAATCAAAACATTACATTAGTCTGAGGGTCAGATCTTAAGTACTGATACATGCACAAAGTCATCTTGTAGCCACATAATGCAAGAGTAAAATACAAGTAAATTGCTTTCAGTGATGATGAATGTCAAGCCAGAGAAACAGTTCCTTTACATCTGACATTTCCTCTTATCAGTGGCCAAATATTCTCTATTAATGTACCAAATCAGTTACGAATGTTATGATTTAGTTTTATAATGTGGCAGCAAGTTATGATTTACATTCAGGGATGTTCTTTGTAGCTGTAATGTTTTTTTTTTGCTCTTTCCTGACATGAAAGATGGTGTTCGCAGTAATCCTTGCGGTCTAGTTAAGCAATCCACCCTAAAAATCTTTACTGTGTGTTACACAGTACATACTGGGTTCCAGTTTCTTCAGATCCTCCAGCTTGAAGTCTTCCTGGGACTGTGTGCTCTGATGATACAGAGAGAGGAAGCTATTCTCTGTTATTGTGACAACACTTTCTCAACAGCGAGTACCTGACCAAAACGTTTGCTTCATGCTTGAGCTTCAGTTGCAGCAAAGCCAAAGAACGTACCTGCAAGGCCGCGCTTCTCATTTCCAGGCATGTTGCAAACTTCCCTAATGTTTTCTGCAAGGGAGGAACACACACGCATATATATGCTGATCCCATATCCATTTCATGAAACACCAATATCTTCATCTGGCTGAGTGCAGTAGACCATGCCTGACACTCAGGGATGAGCAGTAAACACGGACTGTTACACTCCATCCAGTACCTCAGGATAGTCGGGCCTGCCGCCAATTGAGCAAATAATATGACACTGTAAGATGAAATATCCAGCAGAAATTTTCTTATTTTCGCACCCCTTCTCACCCCAGTTTTGGAATTGCCAACTGAGAAATAAGCTTGCCTCACCATGACAACCTCCATCCCCACACACTGTTTTTCGGCATAGACGCTGTGACTTTCACACAGATCTCTGACCCTGGTCCTGGATATCTACCACCCAGTTTATTTTCCATATTACCCTAAATCATCCCTTTCTGGAGGAGTGGAGCCAACCATTGGCCACTTAAAAAAGCAGGAAAAAACAGCCCTTAATTTAAGATAACTAGGCTGACTGATGTTGCAAAGGTATTCATGTGTTGTGATTATATGCTATCTATATAAGGTGTTGCTGCTCTACTAACACAAGGCAAATGTCAAAATGTACAGAGCTAGGAACAACATAAAATGACATACCATAAAACTGAAGTATTTTAAGGAAAAAAAAAAAAAATAACACTGCCTGTAGGTTGTCACTGCAATTTAAGGGCAAACCATTCACTATTTTGTGGCTTGGTTACATCTCTCCCTCTCTAACTACAGCATTTTAATCATAACACTTGAATACCAGTGAAACATCAATCACCCCAGCTCTCTTAAACAACTGACTAGTTAATTGCCAACAGATAACAGGTGGTGCCACTCCCCAGAACTAGGTCGTTTAGGGTAATATGGAAAACACATTGGGTGGTAGCTCTCTAGGACCATGGTTGGAGATCATAACGTCAACAGTTTGGCTCTATTCTTACACAGCGGTCCTGAAGGAATTCCCTTTTTTCCCCTGGTAGCCATGAAATGCGTTGGGGAATGGCCGTGGCGACTTGGGACAGTCTCCTACTTTTGCTGTATACCTTGCAACAGTTACTAACATTGTTTTGACCAAGGCAATGAACACTCAGCTGCCCTGCTGCTGGTTCGGGCCACCATCTGGAGGATGTAAAATGTGCACTTGCAGCACTTCAGATCTCTGATGAAGACATACCTTCTGCTCTTCTGTGAATTCTGACGAATTAGACGACTGAACTTCCTTCTGCAGCTGTCTTGCAAGGCTACATTAAACAACAAGAATAACATAAAATGTTATAAAAACACTATAAAATGCACTCTCTCAAAAATTAGCAAAACAACTGAGAGTGTGACAGTCTGTTTCTCATCTAAATGTAAATTACAATGTAAATGTTTCTAGAACAGAAGCAATAAAACATGCATTTCACTGGTGCCTATAACATTAACTATTCTCTAATGTGGTAAATCATAGATACACTGGACACATTAGTCTTTCAAAAGTGATAATTCTACACTTTCAGAAAAGTCTGCTGCTTTTGCTCATTCAAAGTTTTAGCAATGATGCACTTTAGCATATCAAACTGACCTACTGTTCACATACATAATTATAGTGAAAGTGACTAATAATGAACCACACAATTGGTAACAGCATATAGGAAATGTCCACATAGGAAAACTCCCATATAGGAAATATAGGAAATATACTCCCATATAGGAGAAATCCCAGGGAGGATGTCAGCCAGGAACTAAAATTGTAGACAGGATATAAAATGAATATGACAAATGTATCAAAACACCCCTTGGATCACTGCCCAGTATGATGTGGAGTTCCATTTTGCATTCGTAACAGAACTAGGCACGTAAGAGGAGCATCAAAGCAGTGAGGGAACATGGCTTTTTACCACAAGGTTGCATGATTGAATCCCAGTTGAGGTACTGCTGCTGTACCCTTGAATAAGATGCTTAACCTGTATTGCTTTGGTGAACACCTTGTTATGTGATTTACTGTGGATAAGGCCTCTGTTCAGCCGATATATAACATTAAAATTATGTAATATTAGTCAGCCCACTTTAAGGAGTCCTTGAAGTCCTTGAGTCCTGGAAAATACCTTTATATATGTGCACTCCATATTGTACTGTCAGCTTAGTACTGAACATGGTCTTCTTATATGCAACATTTTGACTCTGGTTTAAGGCGTTTGTTTTTCCACTGTGTTCACTTCCAGAACAATAAGATGCAGACGCAAAATAAATTTAAAAAAAATAGAAATCATGTTGGATATGTTGACAGTATAAATAATGGAACTCCGTGTGTGGCGGCAAAAAAATGAATGAACACAATGTGTTCAGTACACAACAGCATCATATTCTCACACATTTGGAACTGATAGTTTTTGGACACTGCAGTTATGCTTGGAGCAGACAGAATGACATATCTACAGCAAAGCTCCACCCAAAACAATAAGAGGGTGTGGCTGAAATTTTTGTTGATGACTTTGAATATCTCTCGAGAGCTGTCACTGCACTTGCGAACTCCATCACGCAGCGTTAAACATGATTATCAACAGATTTACCCAAATTGACTTCCAACTTATGTGCCCCACATTACTGGTCGCCTAGCTGGCTTTAAGAGTCTGAGCTTCTAGTTAAAAAATATTTGTTAGCTAGTAGCTGGCTGGCTACTTTAGCTACCTAAATGCAGAAGCTGTCACAGAAGCAATTGCCACGGACAAAACAGAACAAAGCTGGGTTAACAGACAGCTAGTTAGCAAAAACACTGGAAATATTGCTAACGAGGTAACGTTGGCAAGCTTGCAAAACCAACACAAGTCAGTTTACATACATAGCGAGCTAGCTACAAAGTAGCAGGCTGTTGGCAGAAAATACTTAGCCAGCCAGCTAACTAAGTAGCTAGCTTGCCGTTTTCTCTTTTTTCTTTTCAATTTTTTTGCAATCACTGTAGGTAATTAGCCATATAATTTACATTGAAATGTTTGCAACTTACATTTGGTATTCATCAATTGCTTCCACTAACTGTCCCCACGAATCAAAGTCCGTGCCTTTTTTAAAACTCGCGTGCCATTTCTGGATGGTCTTGGTTACATCTGACATTTTTCAAAAGGTAGTGTTGCACGACGCGTTTCAGGTTAACATTGCCGACTGGATTCTATTTCCCTCTCCGCATTATCGATTCCCAGGTAGCTAGCTACAGGCTTTCCAGACGAACCGGTGCTACACTCCACTGACCCAGCCCTTGTGTTCCCTCACCTAAACTTCTTCTCGGGAAAAGGGAAGTTCCTCCCCCCAGTATGCGTGGAACATCCATGGTTTAAAGAGACAGCTGCCCCCCGTCTTTACTGCACACGGTCTGCATCCCAGAGGTTGGGTATTTAATATAGAGCCTGTCGTAGCAGCTGGACACAGGTGTGCCTGATGTCGCTGTTTCAGTTTTAATTTACTAGATGGCTGATTGGCTCATTGGATCTCTGACTTCACGTAAAGTCGACTGGCGTTTTAATATTCCGTACTAGTATTTAACGTTAATGGAGACTGCAAGCCCGTCATTTTAATTTCCTCCAGCAACTGGTTGGTCTTTCATTAAAAGAAAAAAAATCTAAAAATATATCTGCGTCTGAGTTTTAAGATCTGAATTTGGTTCTGGTAATGGTTACCGGATGGTAATGTGTCTTTTTTACATTCTGCATAACACCTGCCACTGTCTCCTGAAAGAAATGTCTTTGAGTGTTTTGCCGTTTCACTTACAATAATATCGTTTTATCTTTTTGAGACTTTGGTTTTATATCTTCTGATATCTTTTTTATTGAGCATGGTAATAATGCTACCATAATCTAAATTAACCTAATGAACACCTGTAACTACATTTTATCTATAGCAAACAAGAAAAAGTCCGAACAGTTTGTAGAAGATAGTTCACTTTTTGATGGAATTTGATTGCCAGCAAAATTACATTTGGAGCCAGCACCAGAGCATCACGGACAGAACGTTATACATGCAGCCCATCGATAGACTGAGGAATTAAACATACATATGTTGGATACACGTCCATAAAACACTCGAAACCTAATAAGAATCATTATAGTTACAATACCAGATAAACCAGTAATGTCCTGGTGTTGTGAACAATAACCAGATCCATCGGGTTACACTAACGCTAAAAAGTTATTGCTATCCAACTGAATCTAAGTCCTCTGGGCAGAAATTAATTGAGCCAGGAAGCTCTTATCCAAGAACAATTTAGCATAATTCTATTAACTAAACGTTACAAGACAATTAAGTTTACAATATAGCACGCTAAAAAATTGCCATATCAATATGTACATTTTATTACGTCTGCCTGAACCCGCTTTGTAAAAGTCTAAGCTTGTTTGGTTATTGATTACTTCAATCATTGCGCTGTACCTCCTTTTTTCTATTTTGCTCAAACATCAAGTTAGTATGAGAACGTCTGGGACGCCTAGTTTTGAGCAATCGACGTCACCGGTTATGTCATGAACGTGGGAGTATAGCGGAGGAGAGAAGACTCCAATAAAAAGGTGAGAAGATTACATCATAGGAAAATTATCCAATCGCTACAGAGGCAGTGTTGACAACTTGCGTTTGTCTTCGCAGACAGTACATACTCACATAGTATTGGCCAGCATATGCTGCGATTCGTATTTGCACCAATTATATGGGACTACGTTGCGTATGCGACGTGAAAAACAACGCAGAATTATATAACGTGGCCTATGATACGCTATCACGGTGTAGACGCATCTATACAGGAAGAGGATTTTTTTCCATTGTTATTATTTCCTGAACTGAGCGTCTTGAAGTGAAATTTAAGGTTTGACAGTTCTACCATCCACTTGTACAAATAAATAAATACACTGTAACATAAGCTATATCTATCAGAAATTATATTACATTAAAATACGTTGCTAAGGATCTTAGCTAATAGCTGGCTACGTTGTTTGTTCACGGCAATAGTTAACATTAGCTAGCTAGACTAGCTGTTTTTAACATTAGCTAGCTAACAACGCTCGATAGATCATGGATGCGTATCTAATAAACTAAATGGTTGTTGGTTAGTTCTTGTTTTAGTTGCTGTATGACGATGGGGTATTTAGGATATTTGAATTTACGAGTGATCCTACTCAACTAGCTAGTTAGCTATTCATGATGTTGAATTCAGGCTCTAGTTACAGTTAGCTAACAATGATCGCGGCAGGCCGACGAAATATGTGAGTGTACCCAGCTGCTAAAAATATCGACACATTCCTTTCTGTATTACTGATGTATTAAGTTATTCATGTTGACCTGCAAAGTTGTATAAATATGACTGTCTAGATAACTATGATTAACTTGCTATGGGTAACTAGCTAAGTCGATCCATTTTAAATGGATGTAGCTAACGTTAGCTGTCTGGCGTATGAGCTATCTAGGACTTAAATGGCCTATGGCGTGTTTTCTTTGAAGTACGTTGTTGAAATGATTATCGAGTGTCTAGGCCTTTATTACATATGTACGATAGAGAATTCATTAACGAGCTGGTTATGTGTGCCTGCAGTGGTCAGTAAGGAATTTTGTTCTGTTTAGGTACGTGCTATCACAAGTTGCAAGCCGTACTTGCTCTCCACCATGGCGCACTGGTTTCATCGAAACCCATTGAAAGCCACAGCGCCCGTCTCTTTCAACTTCTATGGGGTGGCGGCGAGTCCAGCCGCAAATAAAATCTGCAAGTGAGTATTTGTGCGAGTAATACGTTTATTTGTTAAAGTGCTGCAAAGATAAACGTAACTATTTGGGCAACTATGTACCAGATGGACGTTGTATGCGCATAGGACAAACCGTGTTGTCGAATGATACTGTTTGCTGTTTTTGAACAGTGGTGAGTTTTACAGGTATCTCAGAGTCAGTATAGTCCAAGTAAAATATTATATTTGTTCTTTAGTGACTTAAGGATGAGTCGGGCAAGGCTTTTGGAGATGTTCACTGATGTCACTTGCAATCCTGAGATTATGAAAAATGCAACAGATGCTTACTTTTCTCTTTTGCAAGGTGAGCACATTAATTCTTACTCTTCGCTGGTTGTTGTCATTGTTGCCCAGCTAGTGGCTTTTACAATACGAAACTTTTCAGGTCAACAGTTAAAGCTACATTGCCATCTCTCACTGTAAAATCACATATGAGGAAATGCGGCTTATAGTTTGTAGAAACTCCGAAACCTCTCTCTGTATTGCTTTGTTGATAAAGAAATGGTGTAAATGTACATGTTTATGTTATGAACATGTATGCTTATCTGAGGGCCCAGTTTTAGAGGTGGAGAATAATTATATCAGAAGGAAGCATTTGGTTATGATCTTTGTCTCAAAATAGGATTCATTGCATCCCTGGATGGTACAACACAAGAAAACAAGATGCGTTTTTTCCAGAACTTCAAATGGACAGACACTTTACAAGGAAACACACCAAGGTAATGCACCATTAGTTAGCAGTACTAACAAAGATGCTTTTACAATTTTAAATATGTGTCTTATCCAGTGGGTCACCTGTATTTCACAAATCTGTGCTTGTCTGTAAATTGCTGTAAAAGTGTGTATATCTTATACCCAGCATCTAAATGACAAATGTGTTGAAATAGTCATATGAAGCAAAAAAATCACTGCTGTACAAATTGGTGATGTAGTACAGTTAGACCTCTGGATGTTCTTTTTTTTTTTTTTTACAAATCACTAGGAATAAGTTAAATGATAAAACTGTAGCTGGGTTTAGTGAGAATTTAGTGTGAAGAAATAATAAACCTCCATCCACACTCTTGTTAAATGATTTGTAAACATGCAGCCATACTTTAGCCATTCACAAAACTGTGTGGCATTTTTACCTTTGCAGTAAAGAATAATCTTTGTACACTATCTGGTTCATTTACATTTGATGTAGGGTGCAGAATAGTGTTATAGAGTGCATTATGGGATAGCAGACATCAGTTGGTGGCGTCAGTGAAAACTACCCACAGACATTCTGCTTGTTCATTGTCATGAATGTTGAGCAGATGCGGTGCAGATACACAGCTCCAAACTGCCTGTGGAAAATCACACATTATGTAATGCCAACCTTCAACAACAGACACCTGCGCCCTCTAGTGGCAAAACATTGTATTTATTATTTGAGCCACAAAGATGGTTTGGCTGACTGTAAGTGAACTGAAGTATGTTCTGTGTTTGTCCCTTGACTGGATTTCTTTGACATATTTCTACCCCAGTGCCCAACAAGATGCTATATTTGAGCTGGTCTCCATGGCGTTTAATGTTGCACTTTGGTACACCAAGTTTGCCTCCAGACTCACAGGGAAAGAAAAGTAAGTTTCTCCCTTGTAAATTCAATTTCTCACTCTCAACATATTTCTCACAACCTTGTTTTGCCTGTCTAAACAGATTTCTTTCATTTATATGAAATGGAATATCTGAGATATCTTACATAAAATTGTTTCTATGCACATTCATACTCATATTAATCTGTGTCCCTTTAAGGTATTCCTCTTATTTCCACACAATGTAGATGTAACAGCCAGCATCTCTTTAATGCATTGCTAAGGCAGTTGCCAGCATTACACAACATTTGTAATGTACAAGAATTTCGGAGTCATGTTGCAGTCTATCCCATGTTGTATTTTCAAAAGCATAAGGTCGTTAAAACAAATACATCATTCATAGCAAAGACAATTGTTCTTTTTTAATGACTTAAACTATTTCATTTGGTGTACCCAAAGGTAGAGCTTTCACGTTTAATGCAGCCAAGTGAAGAGGAATCAGCTGCTAATGCTAATGGACCCATATGTAGATTGGCATGTATAAGTAGCACCACCACTTTAAGAGGCATAATGCTCAAGAGTTGAACTGGTGATTGATTACTGTTATGCAGACCAGGAGCATTCAGTTTTGTGCTTATTATGGACTGACAGAAGCATGTGGTATTTAATGTGTTAATGTTTACAGTTTCTTTCTACCTGCAATTGTCATTTCTAATAACTGCTGTGCTTTGTAGCATAACAGAAGCTGAAGCAAAAGAGGTCCACAGAAGCCTGAAAATTGCAGCTGGGATATTCAAACATCTCATGGTAACAAAGGGGATTGTTCAGTTTTTATAAACCGTTAGGGTGTATGCATCATTCAGTGTCGCTGAACTGTGAGGCCAGTGCAAATGAGCCCCTGGTGTACATTCCTTATTCATATCTGTGAGTTTTTTTTTTTAGAATTTTATTTTAGCGCAATTCAGTGCATAAAGCCATGTCCTTTGTGTCAGAGCACAACCTTGGTGACTGTGAGTTTGGAAGGTGAAGGAGTGGATGCATTTCAGCTTTGTTATTAGCAGAATGGGCTTTGACTTTATGTGTATATTAACCTCCCCCCAGGAGGCTTACATTCCTCGTCTCATCACTCCAGCTGAGAAGGGCAGAGATCTGGAGGCCCGAGTCCTCGACACCTACATAGTTCAGTCACAGGCCGAGGCACAGGAAGGTAAGCTTAAATTCCAGCAAAAATAACAATGAAAACACAGGACATGATAGAAGAGGAGAGCAGGGTACTTTCCATGCAGGATTTCTTTGCCTGTCAAGAAGTCACGTGGCATGCCTTGGAGATTTCCATGAACACCTAAGGGAAAATGGCAAACAGAGATGCCTCTTGGACTGGTAATTTGTTTCTAATTTCCACTGTCAATACACAGAGATAATTTAAGCTCACAGCAAGGATTTTTGTCTGTGTAGTAACAGTAGCTAACCTGAGGGGAGCAGTATGTATTCTGGCCACAACCCCGTTTCTTACAGTACAACCCGGTTTTTGTTGGATCCTAAGTTGCTTCATTCGGGCCAGGATAATTGCAATTAGGCAAGCATGATGCAGTGGGAATAGCATCCAGCCTGTGATATTGATCCCAGTGATTAGCCAGCATGGCACACATATTTTGCGATGTATTTAGGCCAGGACTGTAACAGCTTTCATTGACACTGTATCACCCCTTAACCGGCATTAACAGAATCATCACCAGAGGTGTTACAAATGTGCTGAAATTCCTGCCTTTCTGGTGAGCAAAGCTTAATGTCCTCTGCTTCAAGGTGCACATTTTGAACCATGATTATCATTGAGTGTAATCGGAGAACTCATTCAATGCACTGGGCCTTGTGCCGTGCATGGATCTTACTGTGTTATTACACATGACAGAATTATTCAGCAGACTCCCATTTAGGGCATATATTACACATGCCTGCATGGTGCTGAAAGTCAGTGATTAAAATTCTGTGTGGATGTGGTTGTAACTTGATGCAAATGTTGTCACCACTGTTCCCCAGAACCCAGAACAAGTATACAGGTCACAGTCTCTGACCTCTGTAGTTGCCACCTTTCAGTGTTTTGTGTTGTTGATAAATTACAGGGGCTGTGTGCATTAGTTTCTTCTGATCTTCTCAAAACCCTTTGTGTCTCTGTGAATACAAGTGCAGCTGGAACTTTGGTGTCTGTGACTGATGAAAACCATCCTTGATTTTAGTAAACATTTTGAACAATGTTCTCAGTGTAAGTGTTAAGCAGGTGCCTAGATGGAACAGACATTCATTCTATACCAGTGTTACTGCACTGCAGTTACATTCTTCTCCTTTCCCCCATAGTGACCATTGCCAGAGCAATTGAACTGAAACATAATGCCAGTCTGATCGCAGCCTTGGCATTTGAGACTGCAAACTTCTATCAGAAGGCTGGTGAGTATTCTTTTTGTAGCTGTTTGTTTCTTTTAAAGAGTTGAACTGAATCATTTACTTCTAATTTTCAGCCTATAAATAACTTTACAACGTATCATCTTTGTAACTGTGTATTGGGTGTGACTTTAAAGACTGAACTATTATTAATGCGGTAAACCCAAACCCGCAGTCCATGTGATGATTGCTTTACTGAGTATGAAACATTGTGTCACCAGCTTAAATGCACTGGTGATAATATTCCATTGTACAAAAAACACAGTTTAAAAAAAAAACATGAAACTGAAATTTTGCTTTGTGCTGGAATAATGAATGATGGCAGTCTCTTTTGGAAACACAAAAATCATATCTTCCTTAATGTCTTTCCTCCTAACTTCATATCCAATATCTGCACACACTGTTTTATCATGTAATAGGCAGCTGGTCTTATTTTAACTGCATGGATCTTGCTTGTTTCTCCTATGTGCATAGTCTAGCACATGACATCACCATGTTACAGAGTATATTCCACTGACAGGGTGCAAATCCCTAAAATGGTGTATATTCTGCTGCATTGCAGTTCTGAACTCCTCAGTAAAAATCTCTCTTTGCTCCCACACAAATCAGCATGAGCCACAGCTTTAACAGACTGTGTTTGCAGATCACACCCTCAACACTCTGGAGCCTGACTACAGCAGCAAGTGGAGGAAGTACCTGCAGCTCAAACAGCATTTCTACATGGCCTATGTAAGATGCACAGTGATCCTGGAATAACACTCCATCATTTATTGGAAACCTGTAACCCAGAGCAGTTTGCAGAGTACATTTGAGATTTTATCACGTTTTACAGCTAGCTATTTGCATGTGGCTTTATATAGGGGAGTTTGACAAATGAATAATAACGATAATAATAATTATAATAATGATAATGAAGATAATACATCATTTTCCAACCACCTGATCTTATGTTGCAGGCCTACTGCTATCATGGACAGACTCTCCTTGCAAGTGACAAGTGTGGAGAAGCAATCCGATCACTGCAAGAGGCTGAAAAGTGTTAGTATCCACATCCCAGGTTGAAAGGGTTTCAAATGTGGTGTGCGAAGGTCTTAAAACACCTTATTTTAAGGTCACATTAATTGACCATTAACAAATCAATACAGAATGTTTTAATGTTATCAGCATTCATTATTTTTCATCTGGTGAATTCATTTTTTTGGCAGAACTTACACTCCATCTAAGTTCTCATTGGACAAAAATTAATACTGTAAAGAAATATTTAGCCTGTTTTAGTGTGCTTGTTTGAAAATAACTGGTAAGGAGTGAGTGATTCCTGCTTTTTAAACAGATTATTTTCAGATTCATGAATTCTCTATGCATACAGATCAGATCTAGTCGGTTATAAGCAATCCATCTCAGTGTTTTTGACGGTGTCTGATTGGGTTTTTCTTGTTTAACCCCAGGCTACTCTAAAGCCGAGGCTCTGTGCAAAGAGTACCGTCACACCAAAGGCCCTGGCACCACAGCCAAGCCCTCTGAGCAGCTCTTCTTCCTGAAGCTCGGAGGCTTGATCAAAAACACGCTGGAGAAGTGTCAGAGAGAGAACGGCTTCATGTGAGCACTGCCCCCTCCCACACTCGCAGGCATCTGAGACAAGCCAAGCCAGCTAAAGCGCAGCTCGCATTTTGTATCTTTAAAGATGGCTATCAAGTGCACGCACGTAGGATTGAGCAACCGTCTCCTTCCTAGAAGCCTAGAATCCTTTTCCCCCAGTCTGTGACGCGAGCCAGAGCTTCTTATTAGAGTAAACAGAGGAATGCAACACCACTGTTGGAGAGAAAAAAAACAACATTCTTTTTCTGCAGATGACCCTCTAATCTCTTAAAGCCACTACGGAATTATGTGGGAAAAACATATTGTGAACATCGATACTGTGCAGATTCACTCATTTCCAAATTATCTGGGTGGCTCATCCCATTCGCTGAACATGCTATGTCAGCCAATGCATGTGCTATAAAGATCAGTAACGTTTCATTGGTTATTAGTCATCTTTCTCACCAGTTGGGCTTGTGAAACTCGGCACTGACTAACAGCAGTGATTGATGCATGTTGGTGTTTTTATTCCCACCCAGATACTTCCATAAGATCCCAGCAGATGCTCCCCAGCTGGAACTAAAGGCCAGCTATGGGCTTGCAGAGCCTGTGCCCTTTGAGTTTCCCCCTCTCAGCGAACAGTGCACCCCTGAGGTGTACGCCACCTTCGACCTCACCAAGGGGCCCAAGGACGACAAGGTGCTTATGACGTTATTAACATTATTGCATTGCATTAGTTTATGTTATTGGCATTTAGCAGACGCTCTTATCCAGAGCGACTTACATCAATTACAGTTTTTTTTTACGATGATATCCATTTATACAGGGAAACCTTTCGGTTACGAGTCCTGCTCCTCAACCACTATGCTACACTGCTGCCCCAGTGGCAGTTATTTAATAATAATAATAATAATAATAATAATAATAATAATAATTAATTATACAATTCCATAGGGTGCCAGAATGGCTTTATATGCCCAACACGGCACATGGCTCAAATGCATATTTCAGGGTAGGGATAAGCTGCCAAACAGCCAATAACAAATGAATGAAAGTGAAGCTGAAAAACATTATTGGAATACTAAGCAATTCAGTGATTGATTGTATTATCTAAAATTTCTTTATAATGATACCAGTAGCTATTTTCTCCTCTATAATTGTAATTTGGGGCTAGCTTCCTCTAAATCGTGTCATTATGAAATAAGTCAAATAAAAAGAAAGTGCATGACTACACACCTGAGACCAGCACAGATATGAACACAAATTCAGGTTAAGGACTAGCACTGTGGCAATATGTGGTGTCATTTTTGTGGTTTGCTACCTGAACTTGCGTTGCTGGAGCTTGCAAAATTGTAGATCAGTATACAGCAGGAAAGAGCAAATAAGGATTACGCTGAAATTAAGTGGCATCATAGCTACAAAGCACACTATACCGAGTAACCGGTTGCTTGAATTTGCGTGCCCAAACAACTGCGTAACACCTTTGGTAATTAAATTTTTTATCCTGCAGGCAAAACCCAAACAAGAAGAAGAAGTGAAGCCAGTGAAGGAACCAGATCTGAAGCCCCAGAAAGACACGGGCTGCATTATATCCTAAACATGAGAATAAGGGTTCAGTTATGATACTGATTTGCAGCATAGGGGGATATTTCACATTGATTTGATACAGGATTTCTTTTTTTCATAATACAAGCCTCGTTTGGTTTTATTTGATAAAAATGTGAGAGTGGATTCAAGAAACGTCAGACATGTCCATTCATGGTTCAGACAACAGTTCTGACAGTCAAGTAACATTTTGCTGTTTTATTGTGACCAACACACTACAGGTCTTGGAGGCTATTGTTGATTATAGAGCTGGGTCAAATTAACAGTTGATTAGATGATTTTGTAAATCAACAAAGAATAGAGCAAAAATGAAATTAGTTATTTAACCGAGTACTAAATGTTTCACACCAGTTTAAAAGTATACACTTTGTACTTTTTTTTCCTGTAAAGGCTTTTATGATATTGGTCTTTTGTTGTATTTTGTTTTATACGCAATTAGTTTTGGAGTTTCATCATAATCTAGGTATTACGGGAATATTTTTTATTTGATTTTTCAGCAGTTAAACATGGGATTCTTGTATTTGATCCCTTTTCATGTTAGGTTTGATTATTTATTATTCTAATGCACATATTTTATTATGCAACTGTTAATGACCAATGTCAGCCTTCCGTAATTAATATTCTGTCCTTTGTGGGCGACAAGGAATCAGACAGACTTTGCTTTATGAGAAGAATACTTTGTAAATGATTACCAAAACTGATTCAACTGTAGTTTTCTTTGTTTGCAAAATGGGGAAAGAAAAAAAGAGATTTACCAGTAGAGTCAATGCTGTTCATATCCATTTATCCATGAGGCTGTCAGGAATAGTGTGTTATAATAGTGTATTTTTTCGTCTGTATTGTATGTGGACCTCGAGAAATGGGCCACATTGTTTACGATCACAAAGAGTGACAGTCTAGTTGTTTTAACAGTGATCCATAATGGGACATTGACTCAACTAAGGAATTCGTTATGGAAGATCCTGTGGATTTTCATCGCAGTGACTGGCTGTTGAGACTAATGTCTGAATGCTGCGGGGTGGATCACATTAGATCTGCTTCTGATTTACTAGCTGGATGTTGTCAGTCTGGTATCATACGCTACTTGTTCAGATGCTGATCTATTTAAACAAACAAACAAAAAACCTAAAGGAATATATTGCGGCGTATGCTTCTTGTCTGTTTAATCCATACTCTTAAAAGTGGTTTGTAATCTCCTGCATGCTTGTGCATTGTCATCTTGCAAAACCTCAATGTAAAGCAGACAAAAGGAATGGTCACAACTCCGTTGATCATTGATTTTTCATTTAATACCATTTTCAGAGCTGAAAATTTAAGTAATGCAAATGTTCACCTGCCCATAAGCAATTTTCATAATAATGGGTCTGTGAGATCCACCACCATTTAGAACACTCCTTTGAACCTATTTTAAAACTGACAAGGAAGTGAATTTGCCAGTTTGAAATACTGAGATCAGTGTTTAATTTAGCGTCCTTACAGCATTAGACTGAATTAAATTTGATCCCTGTTACATGTCAAAGAAACATTATTAAAGTTCTTATTTAAAAGAACAATTAAATCCTTGCACTTTTACCTGTAGGGACTTCTTGTCACTTGTGGATCCATTTCAGTACCATTTACATCTCTGCTGAAATCATACTCATTGCAAGAACCTCTGGTTATTATTACAGTGACTGAAAGCGTGTAGACAAGTCCATTTTTAATTGAAGGATCAACTGAGTTCACAATCATTTGAAAGAGGTCGGCTTGGATTGACCCATTAACTTTTTTAACCATTACTACATATGAATATAGTATGCTGTATTATAATGCTGTAAACACAAATAAAGCAACCAACCTCCTAAAGTTCGTTGTTTGTTTGTTCCCTTCATGGCAAATTGTATTAAAAATGACAAATAAAAATGTGAAAGCTTCGGTTAACTGCATTCTGATCGTCATTACTGCTTACAATTAAGAAATGGGGGACACAAATGCGTAGGTAGGGAGCTAGCATTGCAACAACGAGGCCCACTTGTAGTTCTCCAGGGAGAAGCACGATTCACATTATCGCAGCCTGAGGATCGCAATAAACTCCTACATTCCACATGGTGGGAAGAACAGCCCAGCCCCTGCGTATGTAGCTTTAAGAGTGAAACTGAAATGTAAAGTACAGCCATGACTGAAGCATTCACGCGGTCACTCCCAGTGTCAGCGTTGTTGGCATTGCTCATGAGCGCTAGTCTCTAACACACATGCGTATCAAGTGTCAAAACTGAAAGAGGATGCTTGAATCCGGTTTGTCTTGTCCAGATTTCTCAGGGCTAGAAAGAGTCATGGCTCTATGTGGAGGAAATTAATCAGCTTTGAGCTCAGACACCAGTCGGTTCCACGCAGAAAATTGGCAACGCGTTTCAGGAATAACAATGAATCTGGAGCAGGAGAAAGTAAGTGCTGTCCATGTTTGAAAGGTTGAAGGATATAATAATTCGGTATTTTGCAGAGAATTTATATGTCTCTTTTGATTCAAATCCGACAGTTAAACAGTGACGATGCATGTTGTTACATGTGTACTTCGTATCTGCGTTGTAAACCATTGTCATACAGCCCATCAGTTGTTCACGAGGATTCGCTCTCTGCAATCAGGGAAGCAAATGAATGTATTTCTGCAGAATATAATAGATGACACTACTTTTAACATGTAACATCAGGTGTTACACAGACTCACATGACCAGTTACAGAACAGCATAATGCAATGCAAATACCAGGATGTGTGTACGCATATGACTAGAGCCCTTAGTTTTTCTCGACTTTTTTTCTTGTAGGTTATGTACTTCAGAGCTCCAAGAGGTCAATACAACCTTTTCCAAACCCCTTGTTTAGCAATTGTCGAACTGCACCTACCCAGTCATCTATGATGATGAAATGAATCACCACGAATTAAGCATAAATAGGAGCGACGTTTGGATCCGACACTGTCACGTGTTGAGTTCAGTCCCACTGTTTAGAATCACGGGCGTGTGTGAAATGTTGCGCAGGGGCGTGCAAGGTGTTCGTTACTTGAAAAGCAATGGAGGTAAACGTGTGCATTCATATTTACCTGCACAATATAAGGCGAAAAAGCAGCAGGGATGTGCAAAGTAAATCACATGAAAACTGCTAATGTCATCCACACAGTTCTAAAGAAGCTTCCAGGACTCTAAATGTAGTGATTACATTTGCAGTTGTTTTGCGGTCTCCTCTGTCATCGATGTGGCGTGAAAACTTCTTCTTAAGAGAAACGTCTTTCAGCATGGATAGAATTTGTTACAGCTGTATAGTTTTGTCTTCTGTGCTAGACTTGGAAGCAAGGCTTTATCCTAGAAATCACTCTAAGGCATTGCATCTCAGTTTCTTGCGCGTAGTTGTGTAACCCATTTCCCACTTCAGAACCTGGGAGAGAATCCAACCGGCTGTAGACTTGTTGGGGGTCAAAAATCCTGACCTTTACGCAATGTATGAGCTGGTTGATTGAAACGCGTTTCATTTTTGAGTTGATCAGATGTGTAACTCTGTGACTTTTTCTGCAAATTCGTGAAATAGCTTTGACACATCCAAATTCAAAACCTGAAGGAGAATCCAACCGGCTGCAGACTTGTTGGGGGTCAAAAATCCTGACCTTTAGTCAATGTATGAGCTGGTTGATTAAAACACGTTTCATTTTTGAGTTGATCAGATGTGTAATTCTGTGGGTTTTTCTGCAAATTTGTTAGATAGCTTTGACACATTGGGGGTTGATTGTTTTGTCCGTGCTGAGCAGACGCAACTTACATAGGTTACAATTTTTTTACATGTTACCCATTTATACAGCTGGATATTTCCTTGAGGGAATTGTGGGTTAAGTATCTTGAGCAAGGGTACAGCCGCAGTGCCCCGGAATCCTTTTGGTTGCGAGTTCTGCTACTTACCCCCATGTTACACTGCCACTCCTAAAACATTTTCGACGAGGATGGGATTCGAACCCACGCGTGCAGAGCACAATGGATTAGCAGTCCATCGCCTTAACCACTCGGCCACCTCGTCATCTTGCGAGTTTATTATTTCTTTCGTGGATTCTGACAGTAGGACTTCAAAACTACCATGTCGGCCAGACTATACTATATACTGTGCTATATGCTGTGATTAATGAGAGCTGTTTATTCAGTCCTTTGACCTTCATGAATATTTTGAACTCTGCTAACACTATGGCATTTGGTGTTACATTCACCTCCATGTCCACAAATGTGGGATAAAAGCTGACGTACTTTGAACAGTACTCTGGAGCAGAATACCAAGTCTCCCATCTAGTTGCATGTGGTTTAGGGGGTAGTTTTACTGCTAGAGAGAAACTCTTCTCTGAAATTGCATTCCTTGGATGTTCCATATAGCACATTATCCTGCTTGGATAGTATTTGACAGTATTTTTTTGACAGTGACAACCAATTTGTCAGCTTTAGGTAAAGAACTTGCCCATATATTCAAGTGCTGCTATGTGGACATTTGATTGTATTGATTGATTGTATAATGATAACAATGCCCTGCTGCTGTCCAAATATCTCCCTGGTTCTCGTGTGGAGGAGACAGATTTTGGGGGTGCGTCTGAGTCCCAGAAGAGAAGGATCATCTACTTCTCTAACGGAGAGACTCTGGAGGAGGACAGCAGTGATGAAGAGGACAGTGCGCCCCACAGAGAGCCCTTCACTGACACTAAGGACCCAGTGAGTGAGCCAAGGACTGAAGATGGGCATGGCTCTGTCAGCTGTTCTCCCTCTCTCTTCTCTCCTAATGCAGACATCCTCTACAGTTCCTGTTTGTTCCTTTTCTTCATTTTATTTTTATTTGTTACGCTCTCATTGGTGTGTTAATTGCTGTTTTAAGTGCATTATTATTTGTAGTAGAAGTAGTAGTATTACCTAATTGGCGTTGTACTATTTATGCCTTAAGATGATAAACTATGGCATTTATTAATTATTGTTATTATAAAATCTGGTAGAATAATGAACCAGGGTTGGCTGGATAACTTTTTTCTCAAAATTATAATGTTCTTTTGTTCTCTTAATGTCCTTAATACACTTTTAATATCTCAATAATATCTCTTACCTCTTACTGAGCCATGTGTATAACAGGTAAGATGCACTAGTGTTGTTGTGACTCTGCTTTTTCATTCTAGGCTCAACTTTCATGGAGAGAATATTCATGGTTTTTGTGGATGAAATTTGGAAAGAAGTCATTACGCAGTGAGTATATGGCAACTGCACTTCTTTTATGTGTCTCCAGTTTTCTCTAATTTAATCTCCCTCAAGAGGAAGAAATATATAGTACTACAAAAGAAATGCTTTGGACGATATGTCCTAATGTTAAATTGAATCTAGAGGTATCCCCCAATCACCAATTGAGAAAATTTACACTCCCTTGATAGTAAGTAAAATGTAAATAAAATATTCTCTATTTTGTATCCTATCCTTCTTCATCTGGTCCCAGCCTGTGATTTTCTAGGGGAGAAACTGGCAAACCTAGTTGGGCTTAATGCAGCCAAATACCAGTATGCGGTTGATGAATATCATCGTGATAAGAAAGAGGTATGTACATAATAAAAATAATTCAATTGCTTCTAATTCTACTACTACTAATAATAATGATAATAATAATAGATACCCATTCACTTAGTGCATGGAATGGCATCAGCCAGACAATGGATTCTGAGCCAGACAATGGATTCTGGGCCAGATAAAAAAATCAGGAACAGTAAGGTCCTAGACATCAATACTCCAACAGCATTTATGGTGTATCAGTGGAGGAGCCAGCAGTAATGTGTAAACTGTGATTTGTATTAAAAAATTTCAAAAGATAGTATTTACTTTAACTCTCAATGTGCTGTCAGTGTTCAGAGACTTCACTTGCTTCATTCACAGGGATTGAGGCACAGGGGTAGTGATGAAGCCCCTGTAGTGGAGGAGGGGGCAGAGAGAATGCAGCTTTCCTCACAGAAGAACACAGATTATGGGACCACGAGTTCACTACGAGCTGCTGGGCCCAGGGCCTCCTCCCTCCATACTAAGCACAGAACTGCAGGCTCACATAATAAGGGCTACCTGGAAGATGAACAATAAACTATTGTGTTTCCTGGAGCAAATGACCAAAGTAAATAAGGAGGCTTTTCAATGCATACTTTTTTTTTACATGGGTTAGCCATGATTTTTTTTTATCATGTCTACAATCTTACCCTATATTTACATCAGCAGAAGCTTTTCTGAGCAAAACATATATAGAAAAAGATTTATGATATAAATAAATACATAAATACCACTGAATAAACTAAATAAATGCATAGAGTATATACAGAGTACAAGCAAATGAGACAGACAGAAATTAACAAATAAAAAAGTGAAAATGGCTTTTAGAATTTATAATTTATCCCATTTTATATATATATATATGTATTTGGCTTTTACTTCCTTTTTTCCTAACCCAAGCAGAAGAGAATGTTTACTGCTTTTGCCTTAGATAATCGGTAGGACCACAACCTGCAATGCATCACTGAACAGCAAATGCTATGACCGCATGATGTCATATCCTGTAAAGTTCAGCCAGTCCACAGATGGGCATAAATGTTGGACTTCTGCAATATCCGAGTCACTGTACAGAGACTTGATGCCTTACTGGATGGAACCAGTTCCTAAACTAAGTCTACAACTGCATTGGTTTTAAGTAGCCATTGGCCTTTTTTCCTTTGATTGATACGGCACAGATGCATGGATCTTCACAGTATGGGGATTGTCTGGCATAGAGCTCTGCATTCAATACTGTGCAATGTTCTTGGTACCAAATATGAATCCATGTGGTTGAATGTGAATTGCAGATTTTGTTTCATGTATTAATTTGCACACATAATTATCACTTTCATGCCCTCATTTGCTGGCTTGGCAAATTTTCCTAAAGTTTTTTTTTCTCCACATATGGATAAGATCATAACAATAAAAAGACTGAGCAAGAAGATGACAAATTTTAAAAAGACTCATACACTTCCTATATATCTCTGAGGTTAATTTCAATTTTAAATTGTGTTAATACTTTCACTTTAACCGGGTCTTCATCAAGAAAATGATGGAACACAAGATTGTGTGCTGGAGATGTTTTCTGAGACTTGATACAAGGTGCACCCAAGACATTACATCATTTATCTATTATTGCATGCTCGGAATACCAGATAATACCAAAATGCCAAATAATAACTTTTATGATACTTTAATTTGCTTATATGTGTACCAATGCTCACCTAAACAGGGTTATTGAATTGCAAAAGTGCTATTGTTAAAAGCATAAACCTACCCAGAAATAAAAGGTGACATTCTTTACTTTTGCCTCACATTCATCTTTTGATATAAAATCAAATTGTTCTCATATAACAGAAATGACCATTTTTATTTCACTCTCCCTGTTCTCTATATTCAATAAAAGGATCAATAGTATAACAAATACTACAAATGTTAATTTGCAAGATTTTAAATGGACATTTTGGCAGTTTTATGGGACATTTAAGAGAAAAGAAATACTGTATTAAAATGGTAAAATTCAATTTATGTTCATGATCAGTGGTTTCGGGAAAGTTTACCTTACTGGCTATTTTACGATGTTCTATGTCAAATCAGAAAGCGTGATGCGAAGACATCTGTGCGTCACACCATTACTCATCCTAACGCAAGCCAAAACTTTTCGACGAGGATGGGATTCGAACCCACGCGTGCAGAGCACAATGGATTAGCAGTCCATCGCCTTAACCACTCGGCCACCTCGTCATCTTGCAACATTCTCATGACTTTAAGCACTTTAACAATTCAGTCTTGTGAAAGTCCTGGAGTAGCTGAAGTGGCCAGATTTTACCTTTTATTTTGCGTTGTGTTTGTAGTATATCGATGCACAACTACCAAAATGTAGATGAATACATGCTAAAGCAGCGACCGCCAACATGTATACTCTCACCTTCCAGCAAGGTGCGAAGACCGATGATTCACCAGTCTTGCGTTTTATTTGACCAACTTAGCTAGTTATGTGGAATTTGTATGCAGTCGAGAAACAGAGGCGTGTGTTTACAGATATATGAAGTATGGGAATCCACTGGTTTTGCTAAATTAAAGTACGATGCTAAACAAATTAAATAACTAACTGCGCCTATCTTGTTTGTTGCTAATTCTGCCTCTTTGGGTCGGACCAACACACCCCGAAAGCCGATTGGTCCATCAGCTCTATAACTCCGCCCTTTTTCATACGTCGCCGGCGATTGACGTTGCAGCAGCTCCCCTGCGCACAGGCGCACAAGCCAGTAACCATGCTCCGAGGGTGGACGAAGGCAAACGGCCGGATCATGGAGGAACGGCTTATAGCTGCGGTGGCCGATTATCCCGAGCTGTACAACTCCACTTTGAGCTCGTACAAGGACGCAGATAAAAAGGCGAAGGCGTGGAGAGCTGTCAGTTTGCAGGTGGAATTACCTGGTAAGGGGGAAACTTGAACGCGCTGCGAAAAAAGGATACGGGCAGCCAGCGGTGACATCACGCTTGATTGACGTTTTGATTGCTTTGTGAAAAGAACTAGCTGGCTAACGCTAGCAATGTGTTGCTAAATAAACATGTTGGAGGACATGCAATGCTGAGGAGTTTGTAGTAAGTAGTAGCCACAGACACAGACACCTATAGATATTGAGGAATACAGGCATGTGTCTTAATATCTTTATTATCTGCAAAAGCTTTTTCAAAGGCACTCTTAGGACGCAGCGCTAGCACCAAGGTAGTGCTTACGCATAGCCAACCTTAAGCTAACGCTTAACTGACCTTAGATGTTTGCTGGATTAACAGTGGTATGGCCATTTTAACCTTTGCAGCAAATATTTGATTGTGGTTTAGCGAGTTTGATAAGTAGGTACCTAACTCGGTGTAGTTATTTTTGTTTGTCATTATAATGGAGCCTTGATTCTCGGTACCGAGGCCCAGTTGTTTTAGTGTTAGCTAGGTAGCTAACCAGCAAGTGATAGCCTACCTAACTAGCCTATCTAAGGATGTTTAATACATTTCATGTTAGTTGTTGTTGAAATGTTGTTTGAATGTAGAAACACACACTTTTAATGTCTTATTGTAGGCGCACTAATTGTATGGACAAATTCAAATTGATGTAAACAATATCAAGATCATAGGGGTAAAGTTAGTTTTGGTATTGAGTGTTAAAACCCTGTCGAAGGGATTTTAGGAACCCTCAAAAGTGGGGTTTTTATATTACAAAAATTCAATAGCTTCCAATATAACTGACCTACTCATTCAATACCAAGTGAGTTAGACGGTGTACGTCAGAAGGGTCAATCTATGGCAATTACATTTTTGAAAACAATGTTTTATTGATTTGTAAAAAGAAAAAACCAATCAATAGCTTTCCATAAATAATCCACTCATACAAAACCAAATGTGCTGAAAACAGAACACAAGAAGGATCACTCTGGTGAATTAATACTTGAAATGTGTTTTGTTTTTTCTGAATCTTTTTAATTTACTAAAAATGAATGGCAACAGTACAGTAACAGTACAGCCCTGTAAGTGCCTGGGTACAATAATTTCCTACCAAAGTTCTATAACGACCTCTAATACTGTTTCAATATTTGTACAGAAGTCTATGGATGAGCTGGTTTAGGTTAAAGGTAACAGATAACCTGGATAGCTAGTTAGCGAACGTTAGTAGCTAGCTACCTGCAATCCATAGCTACTTAACAAGGCTGCTTTGTATCTAGCTACTAATGTTTGTTAGCTAGCATTCTAGGTTACTTCTTGTAAAGTCGCCCGCCATTTCCAATAAAATACTACTACTAGTAATATCTTTCATGTCAAAAATGAATGAATTGCCTTCCCTTACTGGCAAGTTATACCCACAAACGGACAACATAAATGTCCAGAATGGAAGTTTTTCTTGTGTGCAAAGACATCAAAATCTGACTGCTTTCTTGTGAGGTCGGGTTATGTTTTCTATGATTAACTTGGCAGAGCTTAAATATCCCACGTCCAAACTAAAACTTTATCTCAGGATTAAGACCCTATGCTGTTGCTTGACCTAACTACCTTGACAAGCTAGTTCATGCTTGGAAGTGGAATTTTCAGGTGTATAAAGGCATCTTGCACATTTGAGGAGGCTGTATTTCGACTGTCTTTATGAAGGAACTCCAGCTGCCCAAGACTTTTCTTGGGCAGGATACTGTGTGACGTCAGCAGCCAGAGGTCTTTAATAAAGACAGTCGAAAGACATCCTCCTAAGATGTGCAAGACGTCTTTGGCTTCTTAAGTTTGTAGCTGGTGTTCAGGATCCAATGGCCCCAAGTGGATAAATGGCCATTGTGACATTATGCCATACCTACACACCAAGTGCATCACCTTCAAACCAATTCATGTTTATCAGTCAGAGAGAATCTGCAAATGATGACAAATTACACGTATTCCTCAGTGTTTTGCTTTTTAACTGTTAAAGGTGTATATATATATATATATATATATATAATATAATATAATATATATACACTATGGTACCTAAAATGTACAGGGTTAGGGTAAGGCATAGTTTTCAAATATAATGGAACTAAATGGCTGATGAAATCTAAACTTTAAAGTGATTGTTTAAAGGCTGTGTAAATACTAAGGCTTCAAGGTGACTGGACACTCTTAACATGTTAATTTAGTATTTAGCAATTTTACATACTATGATACACATAAATGCATAGCATGTCTAAACGAATGTTGTTGTCGTGTAGAGGAGGACTGCCGGAGGAAATGGAAGAGCCTGAGGGACATGTTCATCAAAGACAAGCGGTCGGAGCAGCGGAGGAGAGCTTCGGGCGGCATCCACCGCAGCTGGAAGTACAGCTGGCAGATGGCCTTCCTCACGCCCTTCATCCAGTCGCGGTCCAGCCACACCAGCACGGCCATGGACGAGCTGGACGAGGAGCGGGACGAGGAGGAGAAGGACGAGGAGAAGATGGAGAACAGCAACCCCAGCTTCGTCATCCACGAGATCGAGGGCGAGCACAGCGAGATGGACCCTCCCGCCGGCTGGCAGGGGCCGCGGCGGAAACGCAGGTGGCAGGTGGATGGACTGGAGGGCGCCGAGGACGAGATGTTCCTCCTCAGCCTCGTCCCGTACCTGAAGAGGCTGCCCTACGAGAAGAAGAGCGCCATCAAGCTCAAGTTCCACCAGCTCCTGTACGAGGCGGAGTTTCAGTAGCGCTCCTGCGCGGCTGACGCTCCCCCTCCATCCAGCACACCCTTGTTATAGCTGTCCGTGCGGGACTCGGTCCCTTTCGCATGTTCCACCCTGGTGGTGATACCGGGAAAGTCAGGGCAGTCAGTCAAAAAAAAAGCCAAACAGTTGGAGTGGATTACTGCGGTTGCCTTTTTTTTGATGACCTGTATGCAACATGCATGGTGGACATCGTCCTGCGTGTTGATTCTTTTCCTAACTTTGAGCTTTGCTGCATCGGGTGATGCATTTCTGCTGTGGTGGGCTTAGCGGGGTGCAGGGGGGGAATTAGGACACGGCTGTGGGGCAGGCCTGTTACTCCCTTTTTTCTGGCCATGAGTTTGTGCAGCTTAAAAAAAAAAAGCTGTATTTTTGCTTTTTTTGTTTCATGCACAGAGGAGTAGAGAAAACCAACAGAGGAGCACACATAAAAATATGTAAACAAAAAAGAAAGAGGTAAATGGATTATTTTAGTAGCGCTCTGTATTGCTTTCCCAGATTTAAAGTCGCCAGATATGGAATTAGTTTAACTTGTATAGGTTTTGTAAGCTTCTTAGGTTGAACAGACATGATATCGGTAGGACAGCGGATTTCTAGTGAAATAAACTGAGAAGCTGAGTCCATAAACATGCCAATTTTTAATGTTTCAGAATGTTGTGGCATCACAATATGGCAGTTGTTTGGTTTGGGATCATTGACATGACATTTGGAGAAAGGTCACACAGATTAAAAAGGCACCAGTGACCAGAACACGCACACAAATCAGCAGCTCAGCGGCACTTTGTACAAGCAGGGTCTATGGCAAGGGTGTACTGTATCTGATTTTTAAAATTTTGGTTTGTTTTTACATGTATGGAACTGTTTTTAGGTAGAGCTACTGTAGAAAGGTAGATTGCACCCAACTTCGTATACCTCAGCAACGGTCATAGAGGTCATTAAGCATGAACGCTGGAGACTGAATAAATGACACTGCACCCTTCTCTGTGTACCTTATACTGGAGAATCATGTTGTTGGTGGTGTTCAGGCTGATTTGTTCAAATTAATCTGCAGATACACGCCTGTGTTCAGAATTCCTGCACTTGACTGTTCGGTTACTTCCTGAATTAACTCCTGGATTGACTATTTTATCTTTATGAAAGACTGTTTTTGAAAGTGATTTCATTGTTTATCACTATCAAACGTTTGTTTGAAAGACTAAATGTAACACTCAGTGTAGAATACTTAACAGAGGGCAACATGTTCTGATGATTACCTTGTTTTTGTTTCTTACATTAAATGTGTCCATGTGCTTCTCACAGGAATCTGGGATGAAAGTATGATCAAAAGTCTTTGTACTTGCTAATCACTCTTTGTACTTAAAATAAAACATGTTAAGTGTTGTACCACGATTTGCAGGTGTAATGCGTTTTGAGCATATTTTCATGTTGTGCTTTTATGATGCATACCACAAGATGGCGCTAGAGGACAGTGTATGCTCAGGCTTGGTTTATGATGGTGATGCTACAGGTTGCTATCTGGAGGTTTTCCACCTCTAGCCCTCTTTCATTTGTACATGTTTTCATATGCCAGTTCTTAAAGGGTATCTTTTTACTATAGGAGGAACTAAATTTAGAATTAAAAATTATGTGATCAATATAGCTTGCATTTGTAGTGAGCTTCATAGTGGCTTTGATGCTTGGATTGTAAGCTATAATTGAGGAGACACCTGTGCTGGGTACAGGTAAACATTCCTCAGACCATGAATGCACAAAGGATTTCCCTCTGAGAAAGAGCTGGGTTGAATTTACCAACCATATAATTAACAATACATGAAAAACCATGTATTGAATGTCTGGCAAAACTATTTTTCTGAATACTTATTGAGACATATTGCTTAAACAATTGTCAGGTAAATTGTTCATGCTTCCTCTGTTGGAAGTACTCTTGAACAATCCTGGCCAGTGAAAACATGATATGCTATTGATATGAAACGAAACAAATTTGTTTATGCTCCTGAATGGTGCTCATTTGTCAACTGGTATAAATTTTAACATTTTGCAAACATTTGTATGAAGTTTTTTTTTTTTTTTTTTTGCATTCTCCACTTTGCCAGTGCTTGGAGATAGATCCAGGATTATGCATTGCCCCATACTGTTACATTGTCCAAACTCTATACTAAGTATTTTCTCTTATTCAGGGCAATTTAGGTTGCTTACATCTTAATATATCCATTGACAAACCCATACGTTTACTAAAGAAGTTCAGGCTAATATTGCTTGAGGGTACAATGTCCTGGGAAGCAGTATGATAACCTTTTGGTTACAAACCCAACTCCATCCTACTACCTGCTGCTGAAAACATGCTCTTTGTGGGTATGACCTACCTTTATTTTTTGTATGTATGTGTTTATGTATTATGACAAAGATATGGTAAATGTGCTAATCTCATACAACGCTCTGTTGTGAAAAGAGTAGTAGAGTATTGGGAGGAAGAGACTAGACTTTTATACAAAGTGGTCTGAAATGAGCAGTTTGAAGACAGCTTTGTCAATTCAAATGTTCAAGGTAAGAACACTGATGACTGGTGTCAGGGAGGCAGTAGATATTAAACTATCATGTATCCCATGTATTTTTGATTTGTGTTCCTTTGGTAAAAAAACTACTCGCCATTATTTTGATTACTTGCAATCAATAGAATCTAAATTAGAGAATGCGACTACATGAATATAACTATTTATGTTAACAAAGGTGTCAAAAACAAAAGCATAAATGAATTTCAGTTAATATTTTCGTTGAAAATAGACGATGGTAACATCAGTGATAGAGCGTCATGTGCTGTGTCGTGCATAAGAGGTTAATACGTATTCCATGTTGGTTAGTGTTGGACATACGTGGTGCATATTTTGCGAAATGATTGTGATTGCAGAATATCACTTGGGTCAACATTCAGTTCAGTTTACATTATCTCAGTGTTACGCGTGTTCAAAACTAATGCAGAAATGATTTTAAAATAGCATATATTACAGCATATTACGGTATAGTATTATATTAGCTAACGCATACAGGCATATGCCTACAATAGTAACGTGCAGTCTTCCTTTACTTCGACCGTGGTTCCAGAAATTTCAGTTCTGGTACGGAGGAGATGCTGCGCTCTTCACAAATGCGCATCCTTCTATGATTGGTTCAGACGCGTCATATGGGAAAACTGGACCAAATGGAGACTAGTGCGCGTTGTTTGCGAAGAGAGCATCGACCAATCCTGTCTGGCCAAGGTCTCTTGCGATGCTTTGACGCTACATCCCGGGGCCTTAGAAACTGAAAACAGTGCAAAAGATTGACGAAAGGCTATGGTACACGACTGTGTCATGGGGTTTCCTGTCTTCAGTTCAATCGGGAAAGGACTCTCATTATTTGGCTTTATTCCCAAGGGTCGTGCAGATTTACTCACGAACATTCATGAAGTATGCCTACGTTCTATTTCGCAATCTCAGCGCAGGATGCGTGAGGCCTCCTTTATATCCACGATAACATGCTGAATTTAATGCAATCGGCGATTTAAAGTGGTGGGCTTCTGAGGAAAAAATGTCTTAATCCAATACAAAAATCAAAGTGCTATCAACGTGCAATCATGACATGCGATACTTAGAACGGGGATGAGTCTTGGCAGCTTCGTGCGAGTCAAGAGGAGAGAGATTTCATCAGTACTAGGCGAATTGGTCCAACGCCAGTCCGCAACCCCCCAAAAATCTACGGCGATCTGGATGACGGAAGTAAATCGCTACGTTTGCCCACTTGTTCTCCGTTCACTTTGGTAACTGCAACAAGCGCACAGACGCCGCGGGAGTTCACTTCCTGTTTGATTCACGCAGCCAGAAACCAAACCCGACACAACACACTCAACAGGGAGAGACGCAGTGAGCTGCTCTGATTCAAACCGCAACTCTGATCACACTCTCGGGTTTAAAGTAAGGCACTGATAATACTTTCTCTCCTCTTATGTTGATTCTTAGTTCTCTGAGTTTACCGCAGTGCGTACAGTTACTGATTATGGATGGCTAACGGGCTCCAGTTTGAGACAGTTTTAGCTTTCGAGCTAATGTTAAATGGCTTGGTGTACTAACTAGCTAGCCCTTGATTCTTTGCATAAAACCGCTCCGATTCTGTTGCGCATAGCTAGACATTTGACTTTTCATCAGCAACTCTCTGTCTGTCTTGCAAGCCAGGCAGCTAGCTAACTAACAAGCTGTGAATGTGATTGTTTGCTAGCCAGCTAGCCAAGTGGCTCGTTGGCTGGGGAGTGATTTGGTGGCTAACTGGCTTGGCTAGGTAACAAATAAGCTAACTAACTGTGGACCTAGCCAACGAGGGAGTTTGTCAGCTAACAGTACCTAGAAGCGTGAGGCTTTTACATTTCTTTCTTAGCTAGCGAACAGCCTGCATTGTTGCTGAGTTATTGAATTATATAGCTTGTTAGCCAAGTAGTTGGACAACCAACATTCACATTCAGAACCAACAAGAAATGTTGCAACTGAATGCGGCTGTACCCACTATTAGCCGGCCAGATGAACGCGACAGTTAGTCGGGGTTTCTTTGTTAACGTTTGCTAGTTTGCCAACTAACTGACTGCTGCTGGTTTAACGTTACCGTTTGTTAGTTCGGACACGTGTTTCTTAATTAACCGTAACTAGTTAGCTACCTAGGGAACAGTTTGGTTAACGTTAGCAGTCTGTGTTATACTAAGGTTGCCGTACCTCGTTCTTGTTTCTCTCGTGTTTTGTGCTAGTGACTAACCAAACATGCTCGTTAGCCAAGTAACTATCTGCATAGTTTTGGTCAGTGTCTTGTGATTATTTTCATACACTCACAATGAAAAATTTGAAGTCTATGACACAGTTTTGTTCCTATGATTTTAAAGTGCTCCACTAGTACTTGGGTAAGTGCCATAACGTTAGCTAGCTAGCCAGCCAAAGTAGCTGTAGCAATTATAATTGAGCAGCAAACATTGCAAGATGCCTAACGTTAGCTAAACAGGTAATTCAGGTCGTTGTGGCTTGCTACATAGCTAGTTATTTTAATTTTGTTATTAATCTGATGAGTGTGGACACATATGAAGGACAAGGACATTAAGTGAATCATGAAGTGTTTTTTTAAACGATTCCTTAAGATTAGTTTCTCAAGTACTGGCTTCTATTGTCAGTTAATGTTGGCTGCAAGGTTGAGCTTGCCAGGTGTCAGTATGGTATATTTTTCATCATCTTGGCTGACCAGCTATCTCCTTTCCTGGAATTTTCAGTTGACCTATTTTGCCTCATGGTACAATGCAAATATTATTTTAAAAATGACATGTTTTAGTACTTTGGTATCTGGTACTTTGGTATTAAAAAGAACATTATCTTTTACCTGTGAAACCAATTTTAACTTCTTTATATCAGATGCGAAAGATATAGATATTACTGATAACTCTCACCTACTCACATCCACTGACTGCGCAGTTTCTCCAGATTGGTGCCACTGTTCTGGGCCCTTGGGGTTTTGCCATTCACTGCATCCACTCCCCAAAATGAAGTTATTGCTGGCCTCCAAACTTTTGGCAAACTCCCAAATAGCCCAATTTAATCAGACACGTCTGGTGCAGCACCAGACATGTTGAATGTTTTGTTAGTGCTTTTGTTGGGGGGGAGAACATAAAGCCAAATATGCATGTTGGCAAAATCTAAAAAGAGGGTGCGCAAAGCATAAGTGAAAAAACGTGTGTTTCAAGCATAAAGAAATAAGTCCTGTTGAGACAGGGGCTCGCTTTTTCTGCTTTATGATTGCCTTGTACCCTTAGAACTGTAAACACTGCAGGGTAGGGTTTCTGTGGGGACCTGCTACCCCTCTGAGTGCAAAGTCCTCCTCTCAGAGGACGTGTTTATCATGTTAATCTTAAAAGAATGACATTCAGCCATAACCCAGAGGGGCGAGGAGAAGGCTGCTTTGCTGGCTCTCCACAGGTCTGTTGTTTATGAGGTTTGATGTGTGGGGCAGTGCGTTTGTTGTGGACTGTAGGCTAAATGAATGTAATGTAACGTAAGACAAATCCATATCATAAAAAGGAGATCTTCGGTCGCACGCTGAACCTGCAAATGTACATATACTGCTTTCATTTAAAGCGCTAGACCCTTTATATTTAATCCCCCTCAGCTGATGTATTGTCAACTTATATAATTTTAAATCAGTGCTGTCTAGTTACATTGTGCTGTTATATGAGTGACATATATGGTGTGTCTTAAGTGTTGTGAAACTTGAACCCCTTCGTCACAGCAGTATGTTGGGTTTTTTGGGCAGACCCGAGGCACAACGCGAGCAAGAGCTAGGCGGCTTTTCTGTGGGGTAAATGAAATGGTACTGATCCGAAGCTGAGGCTGGGACAGTATGTCTCAGTGTGATAAGTGAGTTACAGCCGCCTCTGTCCTTTAGAAGGGTCAGTTCGGCTGATCGGGGGGCTTCTGTCTGGCATTCTTAGCCGCTTTGCTCAGAGGTTCTGATCCCCTCCAGAGGTCAGTGACATGTTCCATTTTACCACAAAATCAAAACACCGGAATGAGACATCTGCTCTGAAAGACGGGACAAGGAGCCATTACATCATATGGCAACAGTTGCAAAAACAGAGCGAGTTGGTTTTGAAAAGCTATATCCTATGCAGTGGTAAGGGGAGAAATGTCAGACAAGCTGGCTTGTGTGAGGTGGATCTATATACCTACTTCTCTTGCCTGAGAACAGCATCTTATCAAGTCCGATCTCCCCGCCAGCCATTAAACATTATATCCTTCTCTTGCTTTTGTCTGTGTGGTGTTTTTTCCCGTCTACTCAGTAAAATTTTGGGGGTTTTATTTTAGCCGGTCATTCTTTTTGGCAGACTGGCTCATCCTGTAAGCCATAATCTCTGAAGACAGGATTGCCTCCCTGATTAATTAGCCTACTTTGTCAGCTTTGTTTCTTATCAGTCAGTCAGAACACAAGCGGAATGAGATCATGCTGTAAGCTGCTTCTGTGAGATTGATCTGAAATTGAGTCCAGGATGCAGAGACGAGACACATTCTTCACACGATTGTGTCATTCTAACCGATTCTTTTTTCTGCCAAACTTGCACTTAACAAACAAAGCACGGTTTGGTGTTTCTGCTGCTGGGTGGTGTGTAATTTTCAGGCGGTTGTTTTACGGATCTTGTCGCAATCCATAAAACACATCAGACATCATGATACAGCTGAATTTTGAACTGGGTCCTGTCCACTCTTTCTGTCCATGTGCAATTTTTAATTATTATTTAAAACTTGTTGGTGAGGAGTTTGTATCCTTGAGATGCTTGTGCCTCTTTCCATGTCCACTAGGGGGTACACTTATGCTAATTCTCCAGTTTTCACCCATTGTGACTGAGACCAGTACAGTGAGATTCACTTTTGGTATTGATTATAAACATGACTGTTATATTCTTCTAAGTTGACATATGTGTAGATTACCCTTTGTGGATTTGTAGTCAGTACTTTACTCAGCAATTTTTCAAACTGCAAATTGTCGGTCATTGTATGATGAAGAAGCTATGAATCTGGTCAGGCTTGTCATTTGAATCACACTCAGTTTATTCCAAAATACCTGCCAGCTTCATCAAAGAATTTTCACATAACTGTAGTGGACATCAGCAATGACTAGAGTGCTGTCATCAAACTGCACTCTAGTGTAATGCTGTTGTTAATGTTGTCTAGTGTCGTTGTGTCTGTAGAAAAGTTCAGCCGACTCCAGCCTCCACACAACACTGCAGTACATGAGTGAAAATAATAAAAAGAATTTGAAAAGTATCCATAACCTCACCATTCTGTGCACACGGTTATTTGACCCAGCCTACCGGTATTTTAAGTTCCAAATGTCATACTCTTATCAGTCTGAGACAATCAGATTCCGTCTAAATATGAATCAGATGGTAGCAATTACTTCTGTTTGCCATTTCCAAACATCCTGATTCACAGAACAAAGAACAAGTGAACTTTAAATCCAGTCAGAATGACTGAAGGCTTTGGCTATCCTTAGTGTAGACTAATCTCAGGAAAAAGGTATAGTCTTACCTGTGCATGATATCATATCTGGGGGAGAATATTTTGCTTTGCTACATGTTTTGTCATTTGGCAGCCCAAAGTGCACACTTCATTACTGCAACCTTAATTGAATCAACAAAATAAAATCTGTTAGGGAAACTGATGTCGGATGCTGGTTGCACAAGGTAGGGGCCATAAAATCGATCCACGAAGGTGATAAACTAGAAACGTTTACTCTCGAGCCTGGCAGGGAAACCGGTGACGGGTTATTAAAATTAACGTCAAGCAGAAATATGGCCGGACTTGTATATTTCCCAGGATGCAGTGTTGCAGCCCCAGGCAGGAACCTGAGAGGGAGATTTTTTTTTTTTGCTCTGTCAATCAGGATCGATTAGGAGCCTCAGTTTTGGAATGCTGACATAATTCAAACAGACTGCCTTTACGATGGACGCTTGTGTCAGTAAGGTTGTTGAGGTGGAGACTGAGAAGGAATGTGAAGTCCTGACCGTAGAGGGGCTGGAAATAAGGAAGTCTAAGGCCCATTCCTCTCTCACTCAGAAGTTCTCATTCCTTGTGTGAACAGAATGGGTTTATGCCTGTATTTGGTCACTTCGTTTCATACAGTATTGCATTTGATTTTCTTTTTTTTTTTTTTTTTTTAAACGAAGACTATATTGCTTTACTTGGCAAATGTTAAAATGTCTTCATTTCTGAGGGAAACCTGCTGTTCTCCCTCCCAAAGGTCATGGACTTGCAGCTTGCAGTGTATTTTCCTGTCTGAGTCAAGGTCTGCAGATACTGTATATATTTTATGTGATTTTGGCTCTGGCTGTTAAGATGCAGTTCCTCTTCCCGCCACAGTGTGCAAGTGGCGCTGTTTTCACTGCCAAAGTGCATAAGTGACCAGGAGCCAGGGCACATAACTGACCATGAGAACTGAAAAGTGCGGAAACATTTATGAGTAAAGAGATGATCTTTTGTTTACTCTGCTACAATTATTACAATTATTGTTATCATTATTCTGAAAGAGTTCTGTATGTGAAACCAAAAAAATCTAGCGTCTGTGGTCAGAGATGTAGATGTGTCAAACCAGCCCACGTGTTTTGGGAAGGGCCTTTTTCTCCATACAATTGAAACTGTGAGTAAAAACTCTGGAAGTAAATATGTTGAGCTGTGCTCGACTGCTGTAATGTTTGTTCCTTGCAGTGGTGCGAGACGAGGAGAGGAATCCCTGCTAGGACTTAATTGTGTTTCTTAAATTAACTTCTCATTGCTGACTGTAAAAATAAAATATAGAATTGAAGGATATGGCCTGAGTGAAAGACACTTGCCATTGTCAACTTTAACTTAATGGATAATGATTTGCCACAGGGTTTTATTAAGTATATTTTTGTACACTTAGTCTACAGTGTACAGTTGCTTAAGATATATAATGGGGGAAAAATTAGTCAGTTGCCCTCTATCTAGTATTATCTTACACAGCATTGTTATTGGTGTATTACTGTATGTATAAAACTGTGCGTGTCAGTGCGGTATGGACAGAAATAACACAGAGGTATTCTGACATAGTTCCTTTACTGCAGGAATCTGTCCTGTTCGGGTTACTCTCCTGCTGCCTGCTGACCAGCCAGTCGTAAGACCGTGGGGCTGATTCTTGGAAGCCCAGCGGGGACATGAGTAGAGTTGTGTAGTTGTACAGTTACAGAAAGCCATAAAAGGTCTTCAGTCAGTAATGATACATTCAGGGCCATGTAGTTTTTTTTACATTATTAGTAGTTTGTTCTCATTACTTTGTCTGCTGAGCCGGCAGTCTTGTCCAAGGTGACTAACATAGTTTACTTTTAACATTTCATCAATTTATGCTGTGGGGTATTTTTACTGTAGCAGTTTAGCTTCAATGTGTTGCACAAGGTTAAAACAGTTGTCAGCTAAAGTGAGCTACCTTAGCTTCCCTTTGAGTGGGAAATAGTTTGTTGACATAAAACAAGCACCTTGATCTAATTTTCATAAATCCAAATTGCTAAAAAATAGCTGTAATTGACTGTATATTTAAACCAATAGTATTCACCTGGAATTTAATTATTTCAGAGTAGCAAGATTATGCATATTGGCTACTTTATTGTCCTCTCTAGTTCGATTAATCTATAGCCAGTTAAAGGGGACTGAGTTATATTGACTCACCCAGATGTCAGCCATTAATTTATGTTTAATTCGCTTGCGCAATTCAAAATGCGTCACGTTTGTTGTGTGAAAACGTGTGGTTGCCAGCGTTTGGGTTTGTTTGTGGTCAGTCACACCTGTGAGTAAAAACTGGCACATCTCAGCCCCTGTCTAGACATAGTCTGTAGGACAGCAGTGATTTAGATATGAGTCTGTAAAACACAGAGCAGTGTCCTGCAGTCAGGCTGTGCATCTGGTTCAGTTTATTGGATCGGTGCATTGACCACATCACAAAGGCATGTGTAATTGTACAGCCATTCCTGCATCCCTGTCATTTACAGGGTTATTTTACCTTCTTAAATGAGTTAATATGGATAAAGCAGAGCCTAAGTGCCACATTTGATTTCTGTTCTTCAGGCTGGGATCCAGCAGTTGGCACACCTGGGTCGATCCTATGACGTAATTGTTCTCGGAAACACAATCAGAGTAGGATGAGGAGATGTTGTTAAACCTTGCTCATCAATCATCTCTTGGAAGACTTTTTAAACTTTTGATAACTAATGAAACAAGAAAAGGAAACCTTTAAATTTAAAGGCCTTTAAATTACATACTGTAAGTGTGATTGTTGGTCTTAGGAATAACTTGGTACACTAGTTTTGTGGTATACGACGCTATAAAAATAGATCACAGAACAAGTATATGCAAAAAAAAAAAAAAAAAACAAGGGTTTTCCAATACGTTAAGATAATTGTAATAGTGTACCATGATATTTTAATAAGCTTGCATTTCATTTAAAAACAATATGAGTCTGGCTGTTGGTATGGAGGCGCCATCACTGAATGTTGCAACCCAGCAAGTCTACGTGTTGTGCTTCCAGGACATGTTGTACATTGCTAACCATTGGCAAATATAAGCAAGCTCATCAAGACAAACCACAGTGTATTAGTGGCTTTTTGAAAATATTAATTTCTCTCATTTAAAACCTGTTCTAAAATGGCTGTATCTTTTCGTATTTAAAAAAAATCAGTTGGTGGAAGTTTCAAATGAGCCAAACATTCCTGAGAGCTTTGCACTGGCCATAAATTACCCTTCGTGGTCTGAACTTGGTCCACAGGCTGCCTACTGGAGATCATTGGCCTAGGCTTTATAGACTGTTTTAGCCCATAAGCCTGCTCTTTTTTTAAAACCGCGAAACCGTTTTAATCCAAATGAAAGCAGCAGGGAACCTGACGCTCCTATGATGATTTAGCCTCAACAGATATCTTCTTCCAATGTTCTGCTCGTATATTTGACCTGACAAGTGTTCAACACGGCACGCTGATGTACGGCTCTCTGAATGACACCCAAACTCACGGAAACAGCCTTTCTTTGTTTTTTGTAAGATCTATATTTGATTGTCAGAAAGTCATGGAAAAAGACTGAATGGGAGCTTCTTTATGGCAACATTTTTCTCCCAGTTCCCCACCCATATTTCTCAGTTGTGTTCATATTGGCCTCTAAGCAGTAGATATGTTGTAAATCCATTGGGTGATTCATGCGGGGGCTTCAGTTTTCCTCTGCCATGCGAGCAGCAATCACAGGCGTTTTGAACTGCCATCTGGGGTGATGACCGTAAAATTCCTATCAGTCTCAGTGTGCAGTCCGGCCAATCCTAAACCAGGAACACGCAGTTTTTCCACACACTGGACATGTGGCAATGACTCTGTCCTTGGCTTGGAGAAACTTTCACCATGCAGAGAGAGACAACTGCTTCAGACAGTTGTTGAAGCTTACCATTCGCATGCCAGGCACAGCAGCGCGTCTGGTGAGGACTGTGATCTAAACTGAGATAACGCTTGCAGAAAGGCCAACCAGTCAAAATCAATGGGCAAGTCACCTGCTCAATCAGTGTGTACTAGTGTTGTTTTTTTTTCTCAAAAATTGGAGGTTTGTAGGATTGGATTGGGATTGGTTGGGGAGGATAATGGGTGAGTGGGTAACAAGTCTTGTAAATAGGTGTGATATAGCTGCAGGTTCCCAAGTCAGCATTGCATTGTAATGCAAGTCCTCTACATATCAACTCAATGACTCTGACCTAGCCTGGACTGGTGATTCACAGGGGCTAATTACCATTGTATTACAGTAAAAGACTTGCTGGGGCCACACTAGACCTACAGTGCTGCTTAGGGAGAAGAAAATAAACACTTCCTAAGGCACGGAAGCAGCCTCTGGATTTTGCTTAAATTTGTGTAACCACATCATTTCAAACACAGTTTCATTTGTAGCATAACAGCATGTTTTCATTACAGTTCAATCCTAAGTGTTTGCTTTTGGATTTTAGTGTCTGTGTACAAGCCCTGAAAATATGCTCTGATTAATTTTAGAATGGTGCACAGTTGCTTCCCTTTATTTTTCATGTTTAATTACTGACAAGAGCTGCCGGTCCCCTTTTTGCACTTCACATTGACATTCAAATAGTTCCCAAGCTGTGTGTTCCTGTTCTCTGATTGGCTCAGTGGTAGAAAGGTATTTACCTAAAAGGGTTCACGTTTAAAACCCAGAATGTGTGGGGATAAGGGCATGATCTGCGATCCTGGCTTCTCTTCTGCTTGTCCAATTCTGCATCTCCCTGGTGTAGGTTGCTTGAGGGAGTGGCTACCTCTTTCTCTGCTCCTATTTTACACCCAGGTTAAGATGGTGTTTGGAGGAATGATTACAGGGAAATGGTTAATCCTCCAAACCTCTCATAATTTCATGGCTGTTTCAAGTTATCCGAGTCCCGTTAGTCCCCTGCTGTACATGAAAATGACGCGAAATGTAGTTTACCATAATGGCCTTGAAATGGTTGCAACTGAAGTAAATTGTTTTTGGAAAGTCCTACTAGATGGGGAAGAAAATGTTCTCCTTTTACATTTGGCCTCTCCATCTTACTCAGGGTAGAGCATTTGTTAGTTATTTGCAGTCTGTTAAAGAGTTTCTGGCACAACCAATCCTTTACTGAAGGCTTAACATCATTGTTTGGCTTCCTGGAATATTGAATGTGTAACAACCCAGAGTTGTTGATGTAATAGCTCACCATTAACTTGAAAGAAATGCACATTTCCAACTGTACATGCTGTTTGTTTTTCATTTAAATATAATTGTTTAGGTCCTCTGAAAAACTGTGGAAAACGGGGTGATAATGTGTATACTCTTACAAACCACAGTGCATTTCAGATTTTTCAAGATACACATGGCCTAGTAATTTGGCATGGTTTCACAGGTTTCAGCAACACAAATTTAAAACGACTAAAGTTTGGTCATGGGAAACTGGTGGAATTTGACACAGAATGACCCTGATGTTCCGAGTAAGGTCGTGACCCCTCAGCTCCGAGCCGGTGTCACTGGACCTGCTGTCTGAACTTTGACATCACCAAAGTGACCATGAGCCGCACCTCAGTCCGTGACCAATGCATCTCTTGCCCTTGACAGAAGCCCCAAATTACTGACCACTGTAGATTTTTTTTTGCTGGATTCATGCAGTGTACATCTAGGAAATGGAGTGATTATTTTTTGTTTGGTCAAAAATAATTGAAAGGGGAAAAATTTCCTAATTTCCTAATGTTCTTCCAGCAAGACTCCGATTAAGAGCCATACCCCTTATTGCATTTAGGGAGGTGCTCAGGCTGAAACAGATTTTGTCACGGTGCCCTCATCTGGCAAACACTAAATACTGACTTTTAGACTCCTGACGATTTTTTTTTTTGTTCTCTAAACTCTGGGTCGATATGAGTCATGAGGTCTGATTCACTGCAGTGCTTAGACTGATTGAACCGAACAGAGCTGACGTTGGTTTTGGCAGTTAAGGTCACCGTTCTCACTTCACGATGTCCTTGGCGGAGTCGCGGCTCAGAAATGGCATTAATGAAATGGCTCTCTGAGCTCAGCGTGCCCCCAAAAACTCCCAAAAAACCCGGAGTGCCAGAGAGGCACTCAGTAGTGCGTCCATTCTTTAAATGAAGAGAAACCTCAGAGGAGAAATCTTTCTCTGCAGGGCTGCGGCCAAAGCTGGCTGCGCTGGTGCAACTTATTCACTGCACCACCCTCTGCCGCAGCTGTAGAACACGACGCCACTGGCATTCAGAAAGTCCTGCAGTCTTTGTTTGACAGTACTGTTAAAACCAGGGTCTTTGGTGCTGCTGCTGAACACAGAACACGTCCCCACTGTACATGTTAGTGAACGTGTGGAAAGGGCCACCCTTTGCTGTATAAGGGTTGATCAGTGTTGGGAGCGAATGGGGGTGCTGGGTATCACCTCCTGTAGGAGGTGTTTGCTGTATGCACTTTGGGTTGGTGCCTTAGCTGGATAACTCCTGTAAAACCCTCCTGTCTGTAACAATGATAAGCATAATAATGATTATAATAGATTATGCTTTATATAGTGGCTTTCAAGGTTCTCAGAGCACTTTACAGTGAAGTGGGGGACTCAACTCAACCACCACAAATGTGTAGCACCCTTGTAGGTGATGCATGGCAGGTATTTTTCACCAGTATTCTAACCATAGATCAGCTGTGGTGGAGAGGGAGGCAGTTCTTTAATTAAGCTGGAGGATTATGAGATGGACAGGTTGAAAGAGGCCACTTTGGAACTTAATGAGGACACTGGGGAAATGTCCTACTCCTTGTGAGGAATGCCATATCTTAATGATGTTGCTGAGATTCAAACGAACCACAGCCCATTTTGTTCTTACAGAGGAATAATGAATGTCTGTAAGCATACTTTTTTCTTGTTGCAGCATGAACTCTGAAGTCTCCTTCAGTGAATAAAACAAGTCCAAAACTCAAAATAACAGTTGCTTAAATTTGTTCCTCAGCGGTTGAGGACAAAGTGCATTGTGGTTTTATTGGTTCTGACAATGTCTTACTGCATAAAAGCTTCTGGCCAAAAAGCTATGTTGAATGGGCTCTGTATCTTCCACACCAAGGGGTGGATTTAAAAAATAAAGCATAAAAATGTTGTTTTCCATTATAGGCAGTGGTGTCCTCCATTGCTCTCACTGTTTCCAAAAAAAACCTCTTCCCTGCTCTGCCATCGCCTAGTTTGGCCTGATTTCTCCTGTGAAGCATGCTGATTTCTAACCAGCTAAAACAGAAATCATCGTGATTCTGCTGTGGAAACACAATGCAGCAGTGGCAGCTGTCATCACAGAAGGACTTTGGTTTAGGAGACATGTGCATGGTGCCTGGTAGGCCAGTATCTCCAAGCATTACTTGGAGAATGCATCATATAGATCAGTTCTGTCACAGGACTGTATGGAAACGTTCATTGAATCCAGGCTTCGCCGGGGCTGGCGATTCTGGGCTTAGATGGGAAAAATCAATAGCGCATGGTTATTCCTCGGAGTCACATGAAAAATATTAGAGTTAACCATTACGCTCTGCTTTCAGAGATTTGACCCCGGATGAAGCCAGGCAGCACAGAGCTGTCTTTCACGTTTCGGCCAGCTATTTTCAGTCTGCCGAGCAGCTGTCACTGTTTGTATATTTGATATACTATGAATGCTGAAAGGAAACAGGTGCTGTGTATTAGTTCCACTATTTATTCGCCAAAAGAGCAGACTGGAGTCAATAGAGTTGTCAGAGAACGTTATAATAATATATTGCAATCTGACTTTTAGATTGACCATTGCTACAAACTGTCGCCCTATTCTCAGGGTAAGGAGGGGGTAATGCGCTTCAGGTGGATTGACCTCAAAGAGATCAGAAAGATAGAGATCCCTTTGAACTTCCACAAGGCGGGTTTTTGTCTCCCTTCGGAGTTCTGTGCAGTTCGTAGATATTCTGTTCCCACCCCCTGCCTGTTTGTTTCCTCTAAAACATAGTTGTTAGGATTGGGCGTTACAAGGGAAATGGTAAAACCTGAGGACTAAAAGTCCTGTGTGGTGAAGTTGTATTCTTTGAACTGTCTTTCGCATAGGTGAAACACATTCTGCATTCTGTTACTGAAGGAAAACTGCAGGGTTTGAAAGCTCTGGCTAACGTAAAGTAAAATGCATTTTTAAGAAAATCTGATGAAATCAAATGGAAAATCAATAATGAAATGGAAATTTGCTGGAGTGTTTAATTATTAACGTGGTATTTTGAAGACAACAATTTTAACAAGAATATCAATGACGGCCTCCAGGCTGCTGCACTTAGATGACAGAGATAGGCCTACCTTCCCCTACGAGTTAACCTGGGGGAGCCAAATGCATAGCTGAGCTGAAATTTAAAAAATAATCACCTTTATGGGGTATAACTTTCAATAACAAATCAAGAATGTCCACAATGCTGAATGTGGGAATGCAACAGACTCATTTTGTTTTTTTTTTTTTTTTTTTAAAGGCTTTGTGTGTTTCTCACATAACATTATACTGTGTGAATGCGCAGAAGAATCTTCTAAATCTCCTTAGCCAAATGCACTGCAGCTGTATGTGATATTTGGCATATTGATAAGTACTTTGGGTTTTCAAATTTTCAGACCTACACAATGCAGTTGGGACCTTTGGACATTCCGCAGTGCAGATGCGTGAAAGTAAGGCTTTGTAATTGTATGTTTATTGCAGTGGGTGGAAACGGTGAGAAACCAAGCTTTCTTAGCTTGGCATTGTCTTGAGGCACTCCCTTTACTTTACTTGTTACATTACATTACATTGCATGCATTACTTGTTACATTCATACTCTAGTTAAAGTCATTGGGTTGCAAGCTGAACCAGTTGCGTAACGTGCAACATAGCATGCAGTATAAAGTGTTCAGACTCTACTGATGAGTCCACCACCTGGCTATTGGTCTGTTAGACTGGGGGAGTCTAGCTTTGTTAAAGCCTGGATATGAAGTGCTCAGCTGTGATCATTCTGGTGGTGCTGTGGTTAGGTGCCTGGCACATTTCAGGTTTGTATCTCAGACAGGCCTCTGCTGCTGTGCCCCTCAGTCTGAATTCCTCCTGTGGATACAAATCAAATGAATAACATCTAAAACGTGAGTAACGCTCTGTAAGGGGTTCTGCTCAAATGCGTATCAAAATACACAGGAGCTGTGTACACAGGTAACCAAAGGCATTCAGTTTCACACTATCACTGGAGTAGGGTTTGCCGTTTTGAAAACATGTCACTTTTCAATTTCAAGCTTTTCCTCTCCCCAGTGCACAGTGCTATGCTTCAGAAAGAGGTACTTTTAAAGGTGGGCGATCTTTGTCGCCATGGAGCCCCAACGCAAACGAGAGCTGAACTGAGGAAGCCGGAGCACCACTCCCCGCTTGTCCTCCCTGACATCGCCGCGGCCTGGTTGTCCACCGGCTGGTCAGAGGTCAGAGGTCACATCCCAGAGGGGAACCCCCAGCAGAGCGTGCAGGGTGTGAGTAATGGTGGACATATGGGCGGTGTAATTCAGTACGCAGGCCCATACATCCACGTTCCGCTCAACACTTTGCTTCTCCTTTTTCACTCCTCGAACTGTTCCAGAGGAGCGCTGTTCAAACGACAAACCTTTGCTTTGGCTCTTTGTGTTTTGTAGTAGGAAGTGCAGCGTTTGTGTTTTGTAGTAGGAAGTGCAGTTCAGTTTTGCATTTGATGGCTTACTGAAAAAGGCGTTAAGTTTGTCTGTCTCTGTGTCTCTGTCTGTGTCTCTGTCTCTCTGTCTCTGTCTCTCTTTGTGTGTGTGTGTGTGTGTGTGTGTGTGTGTTTTGTGTGTGTGTGTGTGTGTGTTTTCACCCATTCCCGCTGTCCAGGCTTTGTTGACAGGTGTAAAGCAGCGTTGAGAGATGGCACAGGGTGCAGAAAGGAGCGGAATTAGCAGTCAGTCATGGCCGGGCTGTGAGGTCATCATTCGTTTTTGTCCGGGTGGATTACGGACAGGGGAATTTGTGAGACAATCGTAAAGTACGGCCTGAAACTCGGGCATTGCAATCAGTCTTCACATATTCCTCTCAGAAGCAACTGTTTCCCTCCCGACCTGACCCCTCGTAGGGCTGTTCTGAAGTGATGTAGAGGCCGAAAAACTTTCCACTGTTTTCCTTCCAGAACACATATTGAACAGGTGTATGGCGACAGGGTCAAGAATGCATTTTTCGAATAGCATTTCTGTGCTTCTCAGCCAAAATATTTGGTCGGGTAAATGAATGACTCCAGACCGCCGCCCGGAGCCCCGCAGGTAATGCACAGAGACAGATGGTGTCTTGAAGCTGACGTCAGCTTCAGCTTTGATAGCCAGCACTATAATTTTGGCAGTAGTAGACTAATTAAAAATATCATTTGGTCCAAACACTGTGCTAGAGAATGTGCTTTTATGGAAAGAATTGCAAATGCGGAATTCGTCAGGATGTTTTTGCTTAGAACTCTGTTGCCATAAGTGTTTGCTTCACATTATTTATCCGCTTAGGACGTACTCTCATCCAGCCTGGCTTCTGTAGCTCAAATTTTACATTGTAATCTGTGTGCAGAGCTGAGTATTTCCTGGAGAGGTTTGGGTTAAGTGCCATGTTCAGCTGTACAACAGTAGTGTCCTACTTGGGAATCAAACTTATAGCCTTTTGTTACAAGCCTGGTTCCCCCAGCTCCCTAACCATTCAGTCATGCAGCTGCTTTTTCTGTGTGTAGTACACTCTCATTATGAAATGCACATTTTGACAAATTTCAACAGCCATTTACTTCTGTTGAACATTGCTAATTTGCCGAAGACTAATACCATAGCAACATGTATAGTTGTACATTATATTTCATTATTGTCATTTAACAGATGCTCTTATCCAGAGCGGGATACATAGGTTAATGTTTTTCAAATTATCCATTTATATAGCTGGATATTTACTGTGGCGATTTTTCAAATTATCCATTTATATAGCTGGATGTTTACTGTGGTGATTTTGGGTTAAGTACCTTGCCCAAAGGTACAACGGCAGTGCCCCAGCAGGGAATCAAACCAGCAACCTTTCGATTACGAGCCTTACTTATTACCACTACCTAGCACTGCCACCCAGCCAGTATACACTCTGATATAGTGCAGATGGTCTGGAGATGGGAGCATAGGGCTAATTGTGTAGAGGAGGAACCCCAGGCCATAATTGCATAGAAAGAATCCCATATCCTGGCCTCAGCTACTGTTGGGTGTGATCCCCCTGCCCCCCTCTGGATTTATGCACAGAACTAATGGATATAATTGTTCAGTAGCGTTCATTTGTTTATAGTCCTTCTTCTACTGTTTTCCAGAAGTTTCTTCAAGTTTTTCAGATTTTTTTTTTTCTGTGTTTGTTTTCCAAAGGGAATCAGGCATACCCTGCACTACTTTGTGATGTTTCAGCCATAAAAACGAGGTAGAAAAATATGTATAGATCAATTGAACTGTTGAATAACTGGAGAAACTGCCCCTTTGAGAGTCGTGCTCTTCTGGCTGCTCAGTAGTGGTCAGACAGAACTCCTGACAAGCCTGTTTGTCCTTATCTCTGCTGCTTTGGACCTCAACTCATTCTGCAGAGCTCTGACTCATCATTTATTATGTTTTAGTTGATGCTTGTAAGAAAAATGGCATTGCTTTTTTGCCTTCCACAATTCTACTGAAGGGCGTCCAAAAGTCTGAACTCTTAATTCAATAAGAGATAAATTGGAAAAATGTGCAAATGTAAGCCGTATTCAGCGGCCCGGTATGAAGAGCAGATTTCATACCGCAGCTCTGCACCGTAAATCTTCCCAGAATTCCATCTGCTCGCCTCCAAAAGATCCGACTGACAAAAAACAGAGGGGCGTTTTGGACTGGAAGCGTCTCTGTGCACTGAGCTTGGACAAACCCAACCCCTGCCCCCGGAGGACCAGAGGAATCATCAGAGCCAGTAGGAAATGGTTCTTCTCGGGGCCCGCAGAGAGGAAGCGTATGTAATTGCCTACTTTTGATTTGGCGTAGGAATTGTACTTAAATACACCAGTGTTAAGGGATAGCAGCTCAGTAAAAGTGAGAAGTGTATATACTTGGATACATTTAATTCCTTCCCACGTCAGCTGAAGACACAGGGCTTATCCTTTAAGCCAAGAAAACACAGTACGACTTGCGCCCTGATAAATAAAAAGTGTTAGGAGTTTGCTATGATTATCACTGAAGCCTACCCTGTATGTGCCAAAAGCGTACAGTGCATTAGATCGTGGAGTGTGCCTTCTCATGGAGGGACTGATTTCTCCTGAAAACTTTCTTTGTAAAGTTGAATTTTATTTTTAAGCTTATGAGATGTAGGCAACACTGTAGATGATAATTGGAAGGTAAACTTCTTTAATTTTTTGGAGCGCTCACCCCATGTGTGCGACGATAATCATTTTCCGCTTGAAAAAGCTGTAAGGAAATGGGCGACAGCCCTTTCAGAAATGACCTTTTTCCTGCACTAAGTGAGTTCTCATGCTGCTCAGTCATGCTGTCATAGCAGGCCATATGCTCAGTCCTGTGGAGGGCTTGACATTGTCCAGTGATCCACAATCCACAAAGCGCTGGGATTTTTTTTTTTTTTGGCCCTGTGGAGCATTGGCCGAGCTCTTCGTCAGCATATTAATAACGCTATTCTGTGTGTAATCTTGGCAGGTCCTCGGTCTACATGAAGCATTGTGTCCGTGCTTTGAGCAGGCCGTGCAGGGCTTCTCTCCTCCAGGCCTGAAGCCTTGACCCCAAACTTGCGTATCCTACACAGCGTTCATTAACCATTTATAAGGCTTGATACTGATGCGGTTCAGGGTGAAGTGCCGTGCTCAAGGGAGCAGTGGCAGTGCTTTACCTGAGATTGAACCTGAAACCATCCAGTTCTTAAGCGAGTTTCTTATCCTCTATGCAAGGCTGCCACCCAGCCTTTTAGAACAGCTGTAGTCCTTGACATTGTGCAACCTTCATGAGGTTTCTATGAAGACCCTTCAGAATGCAGCGATTGTGTCAGTGTAGCACTTCATGATCCTCCTCCCTTTCTCCTTCTCTTCTTCTGTCATCCTCCCTCTCTCCCTGCTTGGGTTATGCAAGCCCAAATTTTCCTCCCTCCCTCTGGCACATCTCCTGTTGGCCTCACGTGTGAGCGTTCACACAGACCCCCTCAGATGGCTGTCCTCTCCAGTGCTGTTAGATGGGAGGGACGGGGCAAAAGATCGTATAAGGATTGAGTTGGGCCCGTACTGTAATGTCACACAGCGTGTCTGCTTAACCCAGTGGAAGCATGAGACTTGAGTGTGGAGAGCTTTCCCTGATTTTTGCCATGAGTCTATCCCAGCGAAGTAGTGTCTCCTGTGGATATCCCTGATGATAGTGTACTGTGTGGTGAGGGTTTGCAGCTTTCAGGAATGGAGACGATAATATAAGCTGTGGGATGGAACTGTGGAATTGCTGGGATTGTTACATTTACATTTATTCATTTGGCAGATGCTTTTATCCAACACGACTTACAAGTTAGGCAGAGTACAACACAAGCAAAAAGCCATATATAGATATGTATATCGAGTCATATATTGGATCAGATGATATTGGTTTCTCATGGGGTTTTTTCATCTCAACCAGCGATTACGTCACTTCACCCACGCTGTTCTTTTAGATTTAATATCCAATGTGCCATTGCCTTAATGTATGGCAAAATGTTAGACCTTTTGAAATTTTAGTGACCATTAAATGTTCATTATTACTGTGTATGTAAGTACATAATTTATGTTCCAGTCATTGCAGAGATCTCTCTTAGCAGCAAAGTAACGGGATTTACAGTTGACACCTGTCTCGTCCTGATAATTCCCAGATCTGCCGTAAAGTTGTGTTTTGCTTTCTTCGGTCCATTTCTTTTTATGAAGTCAGCTCTTACGCTGTGAGTCTCTGAGCTTTTTTTCTCTCCTGCTGTAAGTGAGGTTTTGCTCCTGGCCTGGTACCAAGCAGCACATCACCGTTTGAATATTGACACTGTTCTTTGCCATTGTTTCTCATAATGCTCTGAGTTGTGCTGTCCCTCAGTAGTCATGAGTACGGAGGATTAACTGCCATCTCAAGGCCAATAGAGGGTGTTCATAAGTAAGATGAGGCCGATTGTTTGAATATGCGATTATGAAACCACTGATGTATAATTTGAACTGTCATCCCGATTATTATTGTTTAAGAAAAAGCAGTATTCATGAAGTGGTGTTCAAAAGCGCTGGTGGTTTATTTGTCAAATGAAAGTGGTAGCCTGTCCATCTCTGATTAAGCCAAATGACTTTACCAGGGGTTTTTTGGACGTACTGAATTCAGAAATCAGTCATTCTTTAAGAAAACTCCTGGGAGCTGTGGCATGGTAAATATCAACCAAAAGTGAAACACTCCCCTAGACTCAAAATCACTCCAGGTTGAATATAACTTCTGTTTCAACTTCACCATCGTGTGTAGCGCCTCATAATGCCCATTCCCATAATGCCTTGTGCCTTCCAGAAAAAGCAGACCTGGACTGCCTAAGTCTCATTTGAGAGGCTGCCAGACATTTGGTAAACTGACTGGTTGTATTCCAGCTTCAGCCTCATCCTTTAGCCTGTCAGGGTTTGCTGATCCTGAAATGTAGATATCGCTAAAGTACTTTAGGCTCCAGTCTTCCAAACATTAGTACATTTTGTTTCTTTTTTGACTCCCTCATTTTTAATAACCCCCTCTAAAATTGGAAATGTAGCATTTTTGCTGTTAAAACAACAAAATTGGAATGAGGCACCTAATGTAAACATGAATTTGGATGGATGCTGAAAAGTTGAGCACATATCAACAAAATGTAATGATCTAATGTTCAATTGGTCATAAATGCTTGAAATGACATATGTTTTCATTCATTGCACTGCAGGTGTTCACTTTGAGGTTAAAGAACTTCATTGAACTGCATAAACTGTTTTTTTTTCTTTTGCTTGGTAGGGAATTTAAAAGTTTGAGCTCAGTGGTCAATACCAGAGATTTTGTTACTGCAGATTGCAGACCTCTTTTCTGTGACATTGGATTGTAAAACACACATTGAGAAAAGGAAGAAACAGAAAACTCTGAAAAATGTCATGTGCTTTAGGGGTTCTCTGCCAGTGAATTTTAGTTAAACCACTACTAGCATAATTTATTCTGTCTTCATGGCATGAAGTGGAAAATCCTTCATTTTTATAACGGCTGCTTAATACTTGATCCGTCTGATAGCTGATATAACAATGTTGTATCATGTCATTAATCCTCTACTACTGGCACTGCAGCTTTGCGTAAGTGTTTAGGTTTGGATTAGATCATGTCAATAAGGAATGGTGATATTACTGTTTTCTGTATGAAAACCATAGTATACATACAAAGTCTTCTTGTTTTTGTTGGGCCGCATTCAGTTTAACTGTTCTCCCCACTTCAAAAAAATGAAATGGCTTTGTTTTGCCAGTGGCATGTTCCTAATTATACTAAGTTTCAAGTCGGAGAGACTTCCCGATTTAAGTGCCACTTAGCAGCAGTGCTCTATCTAATCAAGGGGATTTATGAAGTGTATGACGCTGGACTAGAATAAGGGCTGTTTGTTGACGCACACACTTTCAGGTGTTCTGGATGTTTCTTTTTAGTTTTGGTTCTGGATGAAACGCAGCCGGTTCAAGATGGAAGGTCTCCTTGTTTGGTTAAAGGAGTTTGTAAATGCCCTATTCCCCCTTGCTTGCGTTGAAAATGAGCGTACGGCACACTTTTCGTAATTACATAGATCTTGAAAGGTTTACAATCTGCTGATGCAGTCTATCGCATTTCAACATGGTTCTGATTAAAGGGCAGTGTTTGTCACGTCTGAAATGCGTGTCCAACCGCGCGCGCTTCTCGAGTTTCCTGTAATTGGGATTTTTCACATGGGCCGTGCACCGGAGGAAAGAAGGGAAAGCATATTTTCGCGCTCGGCCATGTTGCCAAATGGTTCCTCTCCCATGTTGTGTTGGTGAGACCGTCAGGTCTCCAGTGTGGACTACAAGAACCAGATGTTGGCTTCCTCTCTGTCGGTCACCACAGTTCTTTGTGCTTTTCCTGTAGCAGTCTTATGATGACAGGCTTCTCTCCATCTGTGAGGCGCTATAGTTTATTCAAAAAATGCGGTACTTTTGCACAGGTACAAAATCATCCGTATGCAGTGTGCTTGAAAGAGGTATTTGAGTGCTTTGTTTGATTCATTATGTGCAATGCAGGAGAGGAAAAGGTCTTCCTGAGTGTGCTTTATGTACAGCTAAGGGATGATAATTCAGGTGATGGTCATTCAGATTCCAAAGGATGTCTGTAGGGTCATGTGGCTGATTGTGTGTTAACAGCTTATCCTTAGCAACAGGGAACTGAGTGGTGGGACTCGTCTCCTGTATGTGTGTACAGGTATTCTTATCCAGAGTGACCTACTAGTTATCTTCATACTACTGATACGAATGTAGGGTGAAACATGATGCAAAGTGTCATTTTAAATTGATCTAGATCATCAGGTTTACTTAAAAAGTGCATTTGATTCATCTCTTCATCTGACAATAATTGGTTTTTAATAATAATAATAATAATACTAATACTAATAATAATAAGCAATATGAGTCATTTTGCAAATACGCCTGTCAGGAGGGACTTAAAGTGCATGAGACCATAAAAGCACCAAAACCTCGAACAAAGAACTCATTTGAACTCCGTTAGGAGCCACTGTCGATATGTGAAGAGAAGAGTTCACCTTATGTGATCCCAAAGAGCAGTAACAAAAAAATAATAATACACCTCAGTAAAGAGATAAAGTACATCCTGACACTGACAGGGGATTTTTTTTTTTTCCATTAAAAGCAAGAGTCAGTGGATATTGTTTGTTTGTTTTGCAGACACCATTTACCCAGTGTGCCCTACGACTTATGTTTAATATGTCCACCTGCATAAATGGATGGTATATTTATTGATGTTAAGCACCTTGTTCAGGTATACAGCAGCAGTGCCAAACCTATGATTCAGACCTGCATAAGCCTAATTCCAAGTTCATTTTCTTAACCGTTTCCCCACATTGCTGGCCGTGCTCCTCCGCCCTGTTCTCTAATATCCTGCAAGTTTGAAATAAGTATTGAGGTTAATGGCTGACCTGGAAGCTCTTTGTCTTCACCTCCTGGGAACACAAACAGTGCGTTGTTCCGAGGAACAGCTGCACCGCTTCCTCTGGCCTTATGAAATGGATGGACTTTCCAAGCTAATGCCACAGGAAACGCGTAGGCAGTGTGCAGTGTAGGTTTTTATTTTTAATATGTGTATTTTTGGTTGTTTTTTTTTTTTTTTGAGGACAAAATGTCTGTTTTCATTGAATGCGCATTTCTGTTTGGCAGTGCGCAACATTTTTTTAACAAGGAAGTTTTTGCATCAGTTGATTTCTGTGTTCTCTTTCTGTGCAGCATGAACTTCATTTTGGGTTTTTTTTTTGCAGTCATCTTTCTAAAGCAAATTTTCAGCTGGCTACTTTATAAAAGAAATGTAAAGTAAGATTCTGAATGTAT